>CM024587.1:1469415-2669415 GCA_014182565.1 Eucalyptus marginata
TTTGCGTTGGAGAGCATACATCTGATATTTTCACATATGTTTCTATTTATCCGCTCTGCGACACCATTGTGTTGAGGTGTTTTTGGTATGGATCTTTCTAGTTTGATCCCAAGATTTTTGCAATAATCTTCAAAAGGTCCTCGGTATTCGCCACCGTTGTCTGACCGTACACACTTCAATCGCCTGCCTATTTCTCTTTCAACCTTCATATGAAATTGCTTGAAGATTTCCTGCACTTGATCTTTAGTTTTCAAGGCAAATGCCCACACCTTTCTAGAGTGGTCATCAATAAATGTTACAAAATAAAGTGCACCTCCAAGTGTCCTAGTTTGCATTGTGCATACATCAGTATGTATCAAATCTAAAATTTCAGCTTTTCTAGATGGTGGGGAATTGTGAAATGCTATTCTATGTTGTTTTCCGTAATGCGTCGACACAAGTATTCAACGGTGTACCTTTCATTCGGGGTAGAAGTTGCTTTCTAGTGAGAATCTTAAGTCCTTTCTCACTCATGTGTCCGAGTCGCTTATGCCATAACTCGGTGGTGACTCCTTTTCCAGTTACATTCACCTCTCCACTACACGGCTTGAATTGTGTGATATAGAGAGAGTTAGTCTTTTCTCCTTTGGCTACCACCAAATTACCTTTAGTGAGCTTCCATTTTCCATCACTAAAGAAATTGATGTAGCCTTCGTCATCAAGCTTGCCGACAAATATAAGATTGAAGCGTATGTTCGGAACATGCCTCACATCTTTGAGTAGTAGCCTACATCCAACATTAGTCTCCAAATAAATATTACCCATACCAATAATTTTGGATGTACCTTCGTTTCCCATCTTTACGAGTCCAAAATCGCCAATGGTGTAAGATGTGAAAAGATCTTGACGAGCCGTGACATGGTAGGATGCACCAGTATCAACTACCCATGTCGAATCTTGGGATGCAAGATTAATGGAATCGTCACTTTGAATAATGATCACCTCATTTGCAATATTTGCAGTGTCATTCGTCTGGTTCTCATTAGCTTTGTTGATGTTATGACCTTTTGATTTTTCTGCCTTTAGCTTTCTGCATTCTCGGATGAAGTGTCCCAATTTACCACAATGATGGCACTTCTTGTCTCGTCGAAGTTGGATTGGGACCTTCCTCGTTGCTGATTCCGGAAGTTTCGGCTTTTGCTTCTCCCTCTCTGCTCTTGATTTTCTTGTTGATTAATGACAAGAGCCTTAGATGCAGAGTTGACTCCATTTTCTTTTCATCGGGATTCTTCATTCAACATTCTATCTTTTACCACATCCATGGTAAGCTTGCCGTCAGGAGCCGAGTTGCTGATCGACACAACAAGTGTGTCCCATCTATTTGGCAAAGAGCTAAGCAGTAGTAATGCATGCAATTCATCATTTAATGTCATCTTCATAGAATTGAGTTGGTCTACTATACCTTGGAACTCGCTCATGTGTTCCGAGACACCGCTCCCATCTTTGTATTTCAGATTCACGAGCTGCCACATGTGATTTGCTTTATTTTGCGTCATTGTTCTTGCGTACATTTTCTCTAATTTTTGCCAAAGAACACCAGCACCATGTTCATTAGCAAAATTTTCAAAAATGCTCTTATCAATCCATTGTCGGATTTGAGCGGCATACTTCCGATTGAGCACCATCCATTCGCTTTCAAACATTGTCGTTGGTTTGCCACCGGAAGACGATGCCAATTTGGCTTCCGCTACAGGATCTGACTCCTCGGACGCTGGTATTGGCACCTCCATCGGTATCATAATTGGCCTCCAAAGATCTTTAATGTATAGCAGATCTTCCATCTTTGGTTTCAAGATTGCATAATTGAATGCAGTCAATTTTAACATGTTGCCAAAATTTTCCTCCATTTAATTCTGCACAGAAAAATAATATATATAGAGCAACCCGGCTCTGATACCACTTGTTGGGAAAAAGAAAAGAATATTTGTGGAGAATGCGCAGATAATTTTTTTCCTGCTACTATTTCTGTGAAAATTAAATAGGATATTAAATGAAAGCAGTAAAGATGAATAGTAAATAACACCAAAATTTTTAATGTGGAAAACCCTCCAAGGTGAAGGGAAAAACCACGGGACCGTAGTCTACTTCAAACTTCCACTATGATAAATAATGGGATACAACTTCACCCAAAGGTGGATCTCTCGCTGTCTTCAATTTGTGGATCTGAACCTCTCACAAATTAGATAACTCTCTTTCTTGGAAGAAGAAAACTGTTTCTTCCGCTATGCTGCTATGATCTTCTTGCTTTTGTAACCTCTTCTCCGTTGAGGAGGACTCCTATTTATAGGAGCAAATGCAATCCCAATTTTGTAATTATACGATATAAAAATCACAAAGATTTATCTCCTAATCTCTCGTGATTTTGTAGATCTGAGAAGATGACTTTGATTTCTTTCCCAATCTCCATTGATTTTCTGGATGTGGAAGATCACGTTGATATATCTCCCGATCTCTATTGATATCTTCTTTTTCTTTTTCTTTTTCTTCTTTTTTTTTTCTTTTTACTTTTACACACTCACTACCATACATATTCTACTACAGATATACATAATTGCGTTGGCCTCTCCAATTGGGAGTGACCTACTCAACAGCTATGGACCGGATTAAATTTCCAGAAACCCTGAATAATCTCAATGCAGCAGCTGGAGTTTTCCACCTTTCCAGTAAAAGAGAGTTAAACTGCACTAAGAAATTTATCTTGTTTCTGGAATTCAAAGAAAGGACTAGACTTGGGGAGGAAGATGAATGCACAACCTTGCTTTTTTGCACTTCGAGTCCTAGTGAAAGAAAGAAAGCGGATTTGTACGAGAATCCAAATTATCCTCTTACTATCCTGATCACACCAGAACTCGCTCCCTAAATTTTCCGAGCGACCAAGTTCGAGTTCCATCAGAGCTCTACTATAATTGTCTCTGTTCAGCTTGTCTTCAGCCTCTCTGCTCGTAATGGCCCAGTTATTTGGAATTTGAAGAGAAGCTTCCTGGGCCGATGCCTCTCCCCTTGAATTAGGCTTCTCCTCTTTTCCCCTCGCCCAAATTCTCGATATCGAAAAGCCTTCTCTTTTGCTCCTTCCAATACTAGTATCCCAACTACTGTCGTCGAATTCACCGCTTTTTGTCGCATCAAAGCCATCAAAATCTCTCCCTGATTCACAACTACACACTGACATTGCTTGGCGGGGACCGGGTCTCGATGGTAGGGTGGGTTTCCTGCTCGGTTGCTTCTTCAATGGGGTCCTGATTGCTACTAGCGATGTGGAAGATTCATCTGTCACGTAATCATAAGACCCCATGTAGAACCATCTTCTTGAAAGCAGAGTGTTATTGGTGTCACTTGTGCTACTACATTCACCACCATCCACGTTCCTAATTTCCCTAGCCTGATAGACACCATCCTCTCCCCTGAATCCACCGTTTTAGTCTGCTTCGCGGCGTCTCTCGCAACAAAATCGCAAGACTTGCACAATAAATCGGCGAGGGACCACCCGAATTTGTCTCTTGTTGAAGGACCATCTTCTAAGGGCAAGCGGTTCCGCAATAAGTTCAGATTGTTGGAACTGGTTCTAGTTTTTGGAACCTACATCCCACCTTATATATCCTGAAATATTCATGAAATTGGTGAAGTGCTTTCTTGTTTTGTTTCATTTTTTTTTTCTTGCTTCAATTTTAGTCAAGCAAAATAAAAATTAAAATAATAACAAAAATACCTGTTCAGATAGATAGAGTTTCAGTAGCGAGACTACCTATCAAAAATAGAACCATTTATAAGTGACGTAATCTGTTAAACCTAATAAGAGAAATCAGTATTATGTCATCATGATTGGGTTGATACAAGAGTAAACTAGAAACATGTGTAAAATAGTAATGGCTTGTTAATTTGAGGTTTCCAAAGTGTATTGTATACTGAATTTCTCCTGCAATGAATATACCTATACATTGTAGGTAGGGAAAATTACCAAAACAATCCTAAACCCAATACAATTTTTTCAATTCAGTCATAAACCTTTTTTTCTTTCGTACAATTTAGTCTTATACATTTTGTAATTATGTCAATTCAGTCTATTTGGCCAAATTTGGTCGACTAACCGATGTGGAGGTCGGCCAACTAGCGACTCTCTGTGGCAATTTTTTAATGATATTTTATTTTTCGAATTTTTTATTAAATTTTTCTTTTTTCTTTCTTTCTTTCTTCTTCTTCTTCTTATGGCTAGTCATTGAACCAGCCAAAATCTACGACCGGTGAGGGTGAGCCTCATTGTTGCGACACTGGGTGAGCTCGCCCTCGTTGTCACGATGCTAGGTGAGGTCTCGCCCAGCCATGGCGAGGCATGCCCTCACCCAACATTGCGATGGCGAGCCTCACCTTAGCCACATTTGGGTGAGGGTGAGCCTCGTCATGGTTGGGTGAGCTCGACTCACTTGCAACGATGAGGTCTTGCCTAGCGCCACGACAGTGAGGCTCGCCTTCGCCAAATCTAGGTGAGAGTGAGCCTCGCATGGTTTGGCGAGCTTGACCTTGCCTAGTGACGGCAAGACCTTGCTGGCCCTAGCCTCTAGCCGATCCAACGACAGGTGGAAGAAAAAAAATTAATAAAAAATTCAAATATATATATATATATATATATTAACAAATTGCTACATCAATGTTGGCCAGACAAACGGCGCTAGTCGGCATTTACATCAGCACTAGCCGACTAAATTTCGCTGAATGGACTAAATTGGCATAATTATAAAAGATTTATGATTGAATTGGCCAAAAAAAAAAAAAAGATTTATGATTGACTTGGAAAAATTGCAATAAGTTTAGGGCTATTTTGATAATTTTCCCATTGCAGGTGAATTCTAATGGATACATATCTTCCACCTATAACAAAGTTAAGTATATATTTGCATGATTTCCATGATCTTATCTCCCATCGATGATGACCTTGGTCTCATATATGTTTGCATCCTCCGCGAGTTGTTGCCTCCCCGGAAGAGGAAGTGGGTTGTGGGGGGGTGCGGCGGCGTGGTGGGTGGTGTGGGGTGTGGTTGTCGTCGTTGGAAATATTGGAGTAGTGGAGTTATGGCGGCTGGAGTGAGGGATGAATTGTGGGACGATGGCCAAGTTCACTTTAGTCTAGAAGTGACAACAAACAAAGAGGTTCACTCACTTGACATCAAGTCTTTTCACTGAAGAGCAATGACTAAACATAGAGATGGACCCAATCTTCATGGTGGATCATCCTCCACAGATACATTTTGTATTTTTAACACGCCAATGCCCACATGACTTATATACCCAATTCTCCCCGTATCTTTTTCTTCCCTAAAGAGAGGGAATAACCTCTAGTTATTTTACATCCTAGTGATCCCAAGCTCCTGACGAGGGTCGAAATGAAACTTTTTAAGAACTTGCTTAGGTTCAACCATATAGTAGAATTTCCCACTAACTTACCGTGACCAAATTCAACTTTTCATGGTTCGGCAGTCAAGTTGGAAAATATATTGCTTTCTCATATATTCACACAAATAATCTCATTTGACTAGAAACAATACTAATTTGAAAGGAAAAATCACTTTAGTCCATAATTGACAACTAGCCAAGAGGTTCACTCAATGACTTCCAAGTCTTTCCATTGGAGAGTAATGACTAATTATAGAGACTTGACCCAATCTTTACGGTGGATCAAACTCTATGGATACGTTCCTTATTTTAATGTTCATGTACCCGCGCGCCTTGTACTCCCAATTTTCTTTGTATCTTTTATTTTTTAGGGAGAAGGAATACCCTTTAGTTATTTTACATCCCGTTAATCCCAAGATCTAGACAAGGACCGAGATGAAGCCTTTTAAGGATTTGCTAGTGGCTAGGTGAGGCATGACTTAGATTTGGCAAGGTTGAGCCTCGTTGGCCCTCGTCTTTGGCCAATTACCGGCCATCACCAAGGCTCGGCAACCGGCTAGAGGAGGAACAAGAAGAATGGAGGAAAAAAAGAAAAGAAAAAAAAAGGAGAAATTAAAAAAAATTAGAAAAATCTCAAAAATTATTAACAAATTTTTAAAAAATTTCACATTACAAAAAAATTTGAGAGTTGTGCCAAGCACTTTTCTATTATTTTTCTATTTTGATAATAGAAATTTTAGGGTGGTACCAAACATGTTCCTATACTTCAAAATTCGTCTAACGAATAAAAATTGAAAAAAATTATTTCTGAGCGAATCAGAAATGTTATCAAACGTACCTCACTATAATCAAATTCAACTTTTCATGATTCGAGGGTCAAGTTGGGGAATATATTGGCTTCTAATATATCCACACGAAGAATCTTATTTGACTAGAAACAACACCGATCCGTAGTGAAAAATCACTTTAGTCCAAAAGTGACAAGAAGCAAACAGGTTCACTCACTGACTTTCAAGTCTTTCCACTGGAAAGCAATGACTAAACATAGAGACTCGACCCAATTTTCACAGTAAATCATACATACATACATATATATATATATAATGTGACATCCGGTCTCGGACATGTAACCAGCGACGCCATGCCACCACACTAGACATTGGATCACGTCGTCACATCTCGTTATACCTTACCACGCTACCAATTCAGTTCGTTTCCGTCATTGCCGAGACAACTCAGCTATGACAGCTCAAGCCGTGCCAAGTCAACAGCTCCGTGACCTCTCTACGCGCACGAGCCGCATCCATCTCAGCCCGTCTCATCTCCGTGCACACCTTCCCTCCCTCCCCTCTCTCTCTCTCTCTCTCTCTCTCTCTCTCTCTCTCTCTCTCCAGCTGTCTACCTCGCCATGAAATTAAAGCAGTGGGTGCCTTCGCATTGCTCGAAGAGGTGCGAAGAGGGAGACCGCACCATGAAGACACGGCAACAATTTCCCTTTCTCTCTTCCACGAATCCAGTCAGCGGTCAAAGCCATCTATTTTCTCTTGGGCGTGACACGCGATAGCTAGCTGGTCTTCTCTCTTGTCGCCAGCATCCAACGAACCGCTCAAAGTCAATAGCGGTGGTCTGTTGAAGACCATTGCCGCATCTCCGAAACCGCAGCTCGCTCGTTCATCCTCATTTCACGTGGCCACTGCCCCTTATTCTGTGAAAGCCGAATACTCTCCACCTGCAATGCTGCAAACATAGCCATCTTCGCCCGTAACTTGGCCGATGACCTGCATCGCCATCTTCTTGCCGTCACCTCAGTTCGGACCATAGCAGCCGGGATTCCAGGAGCCGCTGAGTTGCCACCGCAATCCTCTAGGACCCGTGGCAAGTGGATATTCTCCATTCTATCTTATATCAATGGTTTGTCGTGTGACAAAAAGAGTTTCCTCAAAAATCTGTTGAATCTAGTGTTCTAGAGGCATTAGCACCTAGTCACAGGTTTCGGATAAAGTTATAAGTTTGAAAGTTTGAAACTTTAGTCGTGGATGTGTATATGAGTTATGGGAAGGTGGTATGTGAAATCAGCATACATACTTGGGCTGAAGGTACCGAAGGGTTGAGTCAAAATATCATGACAGGTTCGGTTTTAATCCGACCCTCGATTTTGTTTATGGGCATCCTTCACGAAAGTCGTACCTTATTGACTGTTTCACAACATACTTTAATTTCAGATTTTTCAGACTTCATACGACAAAAATATATTTGAAAAATTATAGAGCCTGGAATCTATTTTTAAGGCTACCGAATGGACCTCTTCCTATTTTTCATTTCCCACAAAATTTTCGGTCAAGAATTCTAACATGCATCTTTCATGAAAATTGTAGAGTACATTATATACCATCACATATAAAATTTCCATGATGTTTTTTTTTTTTTTTATCTCACTTAGTTTGCAAAACATTTATTTTCCTACTCCATTGTGTTCGGGAAATTCCTACTATTTTGGCCTGGTTTACTAAAAATTATTTAGAATTGTATGAGCTAAATCAGACTTTGAGTACTCACAGAAAATGTCCCTTTAGATCTTTTCTATCTTATGTTAAAGTTTCATAATTTTTTAAACACATTTACCTAGACAACAACTATTGTTTCTAAAGGCGTGTAGAAGGCCTTTTAAGGCTAGTTTAAGGTCTAGGGTATGAAATTCTTTTTATAGTTCATCTAATGTAGGCACAGGTGAAAATATGTCAATCTAGGGGATAAAATGACTAGGGGTTCATTAGTTTCACATTTGAGTTCCTGGGTAATAGTAATGGTAACGTGTTTTTTAAATTGAATTATGGAATTATTGCATTATGGTATGGATGTGTGACTAGGATTACCATCGGTCCTTAGGATGACGATGCCCCGAGTTGTAGTAGAGATATCTAGAGGGGTAATTGGGTTCCTCCAGATGCCTGGAAGGGTGTAACACGGTTCTCCCATGTGATATCCTAAATTTTCACCCGCTTAATTAGCGGAGGGCGAAAATTCAAGGAAGGATTAAGGTCGGCAATGATCAAGGTAGAGATATCAATATCTCGAGACACCTTTTATTCGACCTATTTGAGTCCAAGAATATAGGAAAATTCATTGGATAATTTTGACTATATTCTTGTGTTAAATTAAAATCTTATGGTCAATTTGATTAATATGGCCATTATACTCTAAAGGATACTTTATATTATATAATGAATGATTAAATTATAATCAAATGAATTACTATTAAGCCTAATCACCTTATGGCTGGTCACCTATTACCTAACCTTAGCCCCAAAAATTTCATTTTTGCTCTTGGATGATTTAATGCATGTAATCATGGGTGAATAGTGACCAAGCCAATGGATTTTCATGCAACAAGTGTGTTCAACAAGCCAAATGAACACTCTCTCTCTTTCTTAAGCATGACCAATGCCCTCTCTCTCTCTCTCTTCCTCATTTTCTTCATTTTGGCCTAAGAGTTCTCTCCATTTCTCTCCCTCTCTCTCTCGGCTCCTCCATCACCGAACTCTCTCTTCCTCATTTTCTTGGCATTTCTTGCACAAATTCTCACTACAAGTGAAGCTTGATCTTAAGGCAAGGAAATGAGACTAATTCTTAAGCCTCTTGGAGCATGCATGACAAAATTTCTGGAATAGAAATCAATTTCTGGTCAGAAATTGATTTCTCAATTTCTATTCCATGAACGAATTTCTAAGCAAAGAAACGCGTTTGATAATGATTCAAAATTTCTATTTCTAGAATAAAAATTCATTTGGTAAAAGAATAAAATTTATATTTCTAGGAGTGGTGACGATCGACGTCCGATGGCCGAAGTCCAATGTCGGTAACCGCCGGCGAGCGGCCGGAGTTCGGAGTCCGACGTCCGGGAGTTCAACATCCGACATTCGGCATTGGACGTCCGAGTTCAGCGTTCAGCGTCCGACTAGCCGGCAACCGATGTCCAACATCCAAAGTTAGGCGTTCAATGTGCGGAGTCGACAATCGGCGGCCGGTGGCCAAAGGCCAAAGTCCGACGGGCGGCGGCGAGCAAGCGACATCCAACGGCCGGTGGCAAGCAATGGGCGTTAGCGGCAAATGTTCAATGGTCGGCGGTGGGCCTCTAACGTCCAGCGGTTGGCAATGAGCAACCAACGACCAACGGTCATCCGACGGCCGACAATCGATGACGGCCGGGCCGGAGTCTGTAGGCGGCGATCGGCGGCGGGTGGCCGGTGGCGGTGAGTGGTGGGCGTCCGGCATCCCACGGGCAGCTAGTGGGCGATGGGCGGTAACAAGAGTGAACAATGAAAAAAATTTTGATTTCTCATTTCTGTTCCAGAAATATAAAAGCTAAAAATTTTAACTTATGATTTTTACTTTAAATCTATTTCTGGAATACAAATCTGTTTCAGAAATAGAAAAATTAAATTGTGTTACCAAACAGATTTCTATTCCAAATTTATTTCGGGGAACAAAAAAACAGAGAAATCGAGAAATAGAAATGTTGTCATGCGCGCTCTTGATCTCTCTTTCTCTTGGTTTTGCTAGCTTAGGTCACGTTGGAGGTTGTTTTGGTGCTTGATGTGTTGATTCTTTGGTTTGGACATTTTTCTTTGAGTTCAAGTGACCAAGCCCATAATTCGTTGATGAATGACTTTGGTCGAGGCTTATAAGGGAGGCTTGAGTCATTTTTATAAGGTGCATGTTGATTTCTAGTGATCTTTGAGTCTTGTGTCATGGGTTGACGGTTCCCTGACCGTGGAATAACTTTGTGCGACGCCCGACAAGCGAAATTCACTAGGCCAGCCTTTCTTCTATTGTTGTTCTAATGAGCAATACGGCGGATAGCTTCTTTATACGAGGTCGTACCACGCTCGGCTTAGCTCGAGCGTCTAGTCCATCAAGTGAGACAATAGATCTCTTTAGGCTCAACAACTAGTTTCGGCCTGCCATGGCCTCATCAGGAGAGCGACATCTGCTCCCAACCAGTTTATCCACAAGAGGCTAACCCCGCCTTCAGAGCTTCTAAGTAATATAATCATTCTATCCTAGAACTCCTAGCACCAATCGTCCTGACGCCACTCCTACAGACCAGTTGTATTCGTCCCCTCTACATCCTCACTCTTCACTCGATAACCCCAAGCACCACTCACAAGTGTCACGAGTACGGGAGGATTCACAAACTGTGACACTTGCCTGTGGTTGATCTGGCCATGAATGGTTGAGATGATAAGCTAGATGTTAAGTTTGTGCTTTGCATGTGTCATTGATGGCTTGTGGTTGTAAGATGAAGCTGAGATGAAGTCTTGCATGGCTGTTTTACCTTGTTGTGTGATTTTTTGATGAGTGGAAGTTGATGAGGTGACAATAGGACTGGATCCATGTACTTGGATTAAGCTCAGAAAATTGTGTGCACATGGTACCCTTTTGTCTTTCTATTTTTTCTGCAACTTTTCTAGACTAGATCTTAAGAAATTTCCTTCTTCAGAGTTGTTTTTAAAATCTAAAGCTTAACATAGTTAAATCTCAGATTTTTATGAGTTAATTTGGATGGCCAAATGGTCATATTACTTTTCGGTGTCCCACTGTCCAGTACCATCGAGATGGTGACCCTCACTGTTTCTTGATTTTCTATGGATTTTTCTAGTCAAAATATTGATGAGTTTTCCCCACAAAATTGTTCTAAATTATTTTTTTTTTACAACATATCAAAATTTGCGAATTTTGAAGGTGACGTGAATTATGTGGAAACTAATTTCCAAAGGTTTATCCATTCTGTTTTGAGGCTCTGTTTTGCTCCAAGTTCAAGCAAAACAAAGGCATTGTTTCATGTCGATTTTGACCTCATGTTCTTCATGAGAAATCTTTTTCAATGTCATTTACTATTTTAATCGAAGTGATTTTCAAGATCGAAAAAAACTGCCCCTTTCTGACCTTTTTTAAAGATGAGGCTTTCATGAAGGGAAAACGTCAACATTTTCCGTTAAAAAAGTCGACGGTGTTAACTTTAGGACTCGATTGAAACAATTTGACAAGTTTTAGGACTTGATTGCATTTTTTGCAAGTTTTAGGACTCAATTGCATTTTCATGACAAGTTTTAGGACTTCTATAGCACTTATCCCATAAATAAATAAGAAATGAGGTTGCTCCCTTTCTAGAAGTCCACGCACATCATGGATTACTTTTGTTCCTTTTGCTTCCGCATGCTTAAGAAAAAGCGAAACAAATAAGACAACTAATTCCTTATACTTCCGCATGCTTAAGAAAAAGCGGAACAAATAAGATAACTACGCTATGTTAGCCATGATGTACTGGGGATGTCACACACACACATATATATACACACAGGTATGCTTGGGAGTGGAGATGTCCAATAACAAGGAAACGAAAATGGAGGAGAAATTGCAGGTGTGGGTGATGTTGGCCATGGCTATATCCCTCCTCTATGCTGCATCGGCCAAGCCGGGCCTTGCGTATTGGCACTCGCCGCCTGATTATCATGAGTGTTCTGTAATTTCACCTGACCTTAGTAGAGGTTATTAGTGTCCATATCCGCGTGTCTACGTCTCATGTTTTCACATTTTTCTGGAGTCGACATCAATGAAATGCGAAAGGGTTTCTCAGTGAATTGCATTTCCTCTTCCAATTCCATTGAACAAAATAGGCGTCGTAGCTTCTCAAATGTCGCGTCCTTTTCTTTGTTTTTTTTTTTTTTTTTTTTTGGGCGGCTGCGGCTTGTGCAGGGTTCGATTTTAGCAACAGCGGATCGATGGTCACGGGAGTGGGGGACGAATTGTGGGACAACGGGAGGGCCTGCGGACGGATGCTGACGGTCAGATGCACCCGCTCTGCTAACGGCTTTCCGAAACCTTGCAAGGACGGCGTCATCACGGTCAAGGTCGTGGACTACTGCCAGAAACCGTGTGACATCAACCTCTCCGGATATGCCTTCTCCAGAATCGCCAACGTTGACGCCGGCAGAGTCTGGGTGGACTACTCCTAGGAAGGAACTCGAGACCCTTTTCCTGAAGGAGGAACATAATCGGGGACGATCACGAAGATATTGTCTGCTTTTTATGGCTTTTATGGTTTGTATATGCCGGCTTCGAAGACTACTTAAATAACGTGATGCTTGATCTCCGATCTGGTTTGAATAAAAATATCTATGTGTGATATTAACACTGCGTTTTGGAACGGTCTTTTGAACAACAAGAAGTCAGCATCGAGATAATAAATGCAGGAAAGTGAAAGGGCAGGGAAGCGTGCTTCTTATTACAAGCGGATCACATGATGCGAAGCAACAGCCACATAAAAAACTCTCCGAAAATCGCAGGTGAAATTATTAGCATCTGCCATTAATGTCCAGCAGCTCAGGCCAGCAACTTAATTCAAATCGTAGTCAGTATGACTCCATTAAATGCCGCATCTCCAACAGCTCCTATCATGCCTCTTGCTCTAAATGATGAAGAAAAAGTTGCAGGCAATTGGTCATTAACTCCATGGCCTAGCAATGAATAATCGACCCTCATACATTTTTTTTTTGTCAGACTACCCTCATACATGGAGTAGGTGAATAATTTTCTTGCGTTTTCCTGATTTTAGGTTCCTAGAACTTTTCCACATTCAAATCCCTGCAATATCATTTCCTGTTGTCTGTGTACCATCTTTCATCTAAATCAAACAACTAATGTGATCCATGCAAACACCATAATTAGTAATTCATCAAGAAAGGGGCAAGATCAAAGACTTCAATTATTGTTGACTGAGGCTCGATGAACACAGTACCTCTTGATTAATTTTGCAATTTCCTTGAAGGATATGATACATTACATGAACATAGCAAGCAATGATACTATGGCTATGAGCAGAAGTGACCTGGACTCTATCCCCGTCCCATTCCCAGAGCAGGTCTCCCATGTCGGGCCTGCTCCACCGCAAGAAGAACGGTGGCACCCTCACGTCCCTACTCGACCTGATGATTTGGAGATATGGGAAATTGAGACTAGAGGGCGGCGCCCTGGCGTCTGTCGCTAGAGGGCCTGGATCCGAACGGAGGCAAGACAGGCGACCCGTGGAGGAACAACCCTAGGGCCAGCGGGTGAAAGGCTTGCTTTACAGAGCACTGTCAGGGAGCTCTGGAGGCAAAGAGAGATGAGTGAGGAGGCAGAGAGGAGGAAGGGGGAGGCCGCTAGAAGAGAAGGCACGAGGCAACAAGGAGGAGGAGCTCTGTAGGCGGAGATAGACATGAGCGAGGAGGCAGAGAGGAGGAAAAATCTCCACAGGGAGGGGAACAGAGTTAGAGCTTTGTTTCATATAGCGGGGGAAATAATTTCTGTTTTTCGAAAAGCGGAAGTCATTTTCCTTTATTTTAAATGACTTGTTCCAATTAACAGAAATTATTTCCTGAGTCCATTCATTTTTCTTGAAATAAATAACTGAAAATTCGAAAAATGTATTCCTATGTAAGCTTATGTTAATAAATTGTCAAAATATTTAGGACTGAAATGATACAATTGTGATAAATTTAGGATTTTGTTGGTAATTTTCCTGGTTTGCCTTCGCGGGGCTTGAAGTGAGAACTGGAATAATGCTAGCTATACAAGCGAGTGTAGATTTCTTAAGAATAAAATTAAGCAGATCATTACTGGAACTCCCTTACTTTATTGTGAGATTATATCCTATATGATGCTGCATTTGGCGATATGACATCATAATTAAGGAAGCACTCTGCCCTAATGAATGTGTACGCCCCCGTGTTCTATACGTGTCGATATTATTTTGCATGGTTAAGTTTGCTTTTCACTTTGATAGATTAGACGGACCATCGAAAATTTTGCATATTACAAACATGGTCTTAACACTTAGCGACTAGACCATTAACATTATCTTACTTTCCACTAGTTCATGTACCGTAACCAAATTCAACTTCTCGTGGTTGGAATGTCAAGTTGGATATTATAATGGATTCATACATATTCACATGAAGAACAGTGATAGAATAGCTAGTTTGACTGAACGAAACTGGTGCGATCTTTCCTCGACTCCGACAAACTATAGAAAATTCCCACGTTTGACATCTTGACTATAAACAATCCCGATTCGCAATGTAGTATTCATACGGTCCAATTCTTCCGTGCTCACCATCCGACGGCCGACATTCCTCCAAACTTGATCCGACGGCCTGGGCCTCTCGTCGTCGTGACCTGTGGGGTACAATAGCACGACACCGAAGAAACTATCTAGTCGTGACGAGGACGGGACTGAAGAGAAATTGATTTCCAAGTTCGAACAGTGCGGGGCCACTATAATTTTAGTCCAAAAGACCGCTGACATATTGACTTCGAAGTCTTTCCACTGAAGAGCGATTGCTAATGCACAATGAGGCGACCCGGCCTTCATGGTGGATCGACTCCTCCGTATATTTATGTATGCCTGGGATCGAAGATCCTTCAAGCCATAACTAGGAAGCGGCAATGGAGGTGAAATTGCAGGTGCTGGTGGCGTTGGCCATGGCTTTGTCCTTATTCTCTGCTGCATCGGCCACGGCGGGCCTTGCCGTTTACTACCCACCCGAATATTATCGTGAGTGATCCATGATTTCACCTTGATCTTGGTAGAGGTTATTAATGTCCATGTCCGTGTGTTTAGATGGAAATGTTTTGTCTACGTCTCGTGTTTTCTATGAAATGTAAAAGGGTTGCTCTGACAATTGCATATCCTCTTCCGATTTCGATGGAAAAAGATCAGCGGCGTAGCTTCTTGACTGTCGTGTCCTTATGTCTTTATTTTTGTTTTTTGGCAGCCGCGGCTTGTCCAGGGTTCACTCTGAAGAACAGCGGAGTGATGGTCGCGGGAGTGAGCGATAAGTTGTGGAATGGAGGGAGGGCCTGCGGACGGATGCTGAAGGTCAGATGCACCCGTGCGGCTAACCAGTTTCCGAACCCTTGCAGGGCTGGCGTCATCACGGTCAAGGTCGTGGACTATTGCCGGCAACCATGCAACGGGGTCATCAACCTGTCCCAGGACGCCTTTGCGAAGATCGCCAACCTCGACGCCGGCAAAGTCTGGGTGGACTATTCCTAGGAAGGACCTTGAACCCCTTTCATGAAGGAAAAACGTATGGACGATACTGAAAATAATGTCTGGTTTTGTGGTTTGGCTTTGCTGGGTTTGAAGACCACTTGAATAACGCGATACTTAATCGCCAATCTGGTTTGAATAAAAATATGATTTTGTGACATTACTACCTCGTTTTGGAATGGTCTTCTGAATAACAAGAAGTTAACATCAAGATAATAAATGCAGGAAAGTGAAAGCGCATGGCAAGTGTTTTTCTTATTACAAGCGATCATATGCTATAAAGAACGGCCACGTATAACACTCTCGGACAATTGTAGGTGAAATGATTAGCATCCGCGATTAATGATTAGCATCCGCGATTAATGTCCACCAATCTAATTCAAATTGGAGTTATTATGACCACATTAAATGCTGAATCTCCACTAGCTCATGTCTCTTGCTCTAAATGATGAAGAAATAGTTACGGGCAATTGGTCATTATCTTCATGGCCTAGCAATGAAATAATCTACCCCCATACATTGAGCAGGTGAATAATTTTCTTGTGTTTTCCTGACTTAGGTGCCTAGAATTTTTTCTACATTGAAATCCTCGCAATAACTTTTCGTGTCTGGTTACCATCTTTCGCGTAATTCGAACAACTAATGTGATCCACGCACACACCATAAATAGTAATTCATTAGGGAAGGGCCAAGGTCAAAGACCTCAAAATCTACGTGTCTGAGGCTCGATGAACATGGTACGTCTAATGATTTTGCAATTTTCTTGAATGATATGATGCATCACACGAGCATGGCAAGAAATGATACTCTGGCTATGGACCAGATGAAATTTCCAGAAACCCTGAATAATCTCAATGTAGCAGCTGGAGTTTTCCACCTTCCAGTAAAAATGAGTTGAACTGCACGAAGAAATTTATCTTGTTTCTGGAATTCGAAGAAAGGACTAGACTTGGGGTGAGGAAGATAAATGCACGACCTTGCTTTTTTGCACTTCGAGTCCTAGTGAAAGAAAGAAAGCGGATTTATTCGAGAATCCAAACTTATCCTCTTACTATCCTGATCACACCAGAACTCGCTCCCTAAATTTTCCGAGCGACCAAGTTCGAGTTCCATCGAAGCTCTACTATAATTGCCTCTTTTCAGCTTGTCTTTGGCCTCTCTGCTCGTAATGGCCCAGTTATTTGGAATTTGAAGAGAAGCTTCCTGGGCCGATGCCTCTTCCCTTGAATTCGGCTTCTCCTTCTTTCCCCTCACCCAGATTCTCGATATCGAAAAGCCTTCTCTTTTGCTCCTTCCAATACTAGTATCCCAACTACTGTCGCCGAATTCACCGCTTTTTGTCGCATCAAAGCCATCAAAATCTCTCCCTGATTCACAACTACACACTGACATTGCCTGGCGGGGACCGGGTCTCAGTGGTAGGTGTCGCGACCCGATCTTGCCGCCCTCGTGTCAAAGAGGGAAAGGTTGGGTTTAGGAGTACTTGATCATAAGATCACGAGCTCTCCCAAGCTTGTACCCGCGTGACAGCGAATTTTATATGATCTAGTTATTTATAACAATCTAAAAATAGACGGGAGTTGCCACTAGCCTCGTTTTGGGGGTCGGCTAGAAAAACCCAATCGAGGGTTGGGAGTGTTCTCTCGATTCCTATGCAACCAAATATCTAGGTTCGGAGACTTGGGTTACACTAATATTTCTATTAACGCCATTTCGGTATCTAACAGAAAGTTGTGTTTTTCCTAACATGTCCATGTGTTTCTTGTTACATTTTTGGGATCATCAATTCTATACTAAGTGATCATGCGTGGTGGATTACTTTCATTCTATTCTATTCCTAGAAAAATATGAAAAGGAATCATTCAATGAAATTGAAATGGTAAGACATGAAATAAACAATCAAGAAAAGCAGTAAATCTATTATACAATCCTAAAAAAAATATAAAAAAGAAATGTATGAGAAAAGAGAGAAAAACCCGCAACTCGTTGGGTTTTATACAGCAAATGGAACCCGAGACATATGTCGGGAAAATGAGTATTACATAATAACGGTTGGAGTGGACATCGACCTCCACCATCTTCACGCCTTCTCCATCTTCAAGGCCCTGATCTAAACCTAATCTAAGAAATCTTATAACTAGGTACACACAATAGAAGGAAACAGACATCACAAATAAGATCAAAGCAATTGAAGTAGAACCCATGTATGATTGGCTCTAAGAAAAGCACAAAACATCAAGCACTTCATGAAGAACAACTTTCATTAATGAAATTTTCTAAGATGTATCAAGTGTAAGTAAAGTCAAATTCATGGCCGAAAAGCAACAATTGCTAAAGCATGCAAATCAATCATAAGCAAATCAGAAAATGATGCATGATAATTTGTTAAGCCACCTAATCAATGCATGAAAATTATGAAATTTGAACATGACGTAGGGGTAAATGTGAAGAAAAAGTTTGATTTAGACATTTAACCCTAAATCCATGTGCAAAAAGGTCACACAAATTCATTAACATTGAAATGTGACTTGTCATTAGGAGCAAAATGCATAACAATTTCCATTGTGACATGCCGACTTGAATTTCACATACGAAATGGCATTCAATTATGTATAAAAACATATGCACACAAAAAACTTGCTATATGTAGTTCAAATGTCAAGAAAGCACTAACATGAATTTTGGCCTCTAAGAGACCCAACAAGCATGAAAAGATGAGCACATATCAAGGGTTCAATTCTATAACAAAAGTTGAGAGCATGCATGGTTTCGCTCACTTAGAGATAGGCATAAATCTAACCAAAGATGTGCCATTTATTGTTTCGAAGCTTGAAACATCATTTACGAATGTCTAGAGCACATTGAAGGTGATTGGACACATCTACTGACTTATTTCAAGACTAACAGCAACTAACCACAGAAAAGACAGCAAGTCAGAACAACAAATCAACCTAAAAAACTACTGCAGAATCAACAGACTTTATAAGTGTTTTTCGATGACCAAATGATGTCTTCTCAGGGCATGTGAACTATCAAATCGAAGCTTGAGAAGTCTATTTTCTATGTCTAAAAGGGCTCAAGACCAGCCAAAACAGAAAGTGACATATCAGGTATACGAAATTGCAGATCAAGGCAAATTAAGTTCAATCAACTTCAAGTTCATCATCAATAATCATCAACTCATCGCAAATCATGCGAGATCAGCATCATAGGAAAGATTAAAACGAGCCTACTTCTTAAGAGAAGTTGAGTCCAATTGATGTCAAATTGACAGTCGAAAAATGATCATCATGAGGACATACAAATCAGCCACAAATGAATTAGAACATAATGCATAACTAATGGTTTATAAAACCATCCAGACAATGCACAAAGAGTGGTTCTAACAATGATGAATCACAGCAAACCCTACAACCTTAAAAGGGTCGACAAAAGTAACGAACCATGTTTTTATTTCTACAAATTTTTGCTTATATCTGCCAACTTCAACCATCAGTTTCATCCATCGATAGATCTCTGCTTGATCGAGAAAACTTCCCAAATTTGAGTAAAATAAAAATAGAACAGAGATTTATTACTTTCTAAAACTCAATCTGATTCGAAGTGGAAACGAATATCACTCAAAGTCGGCGAGGCCAATGAGCACAGGTTTTAAGCATACCATAATGCTAAAATTACTCAGATTGATTGGATTAACAGTAAGCAAGATGAAATCAAAATGGGCATTATGATTTAAGTAAGCCATGAACATCTTGCATATAGACTGATGAAGACACTATGCAGATATTCATTTAGGTATTTTCACAAACACATGGCAGACTTGCGATTTGAGTTCTCAAACTTTTCCATCTATTATTGTATATCTTTTCAAGACAATTTGCCTTTCAAAACAAATAACCAGTAAAAACGGTAAACAAAGAACCAGCAAAATCATATCAAGACAACCAGCCTTCTGTGCAGCCACACATATATTCTTACCCCTTCCACCTTTCATCTCACCAATTCCCCAATGCAGCATCACTGTTTGTCACAAACTAGAGCCATCCAGAATACCTTGCTCATCTCTTCAAAAAAATTTCCAACAACCAAAAACCATCCACTCAGCACATACTGTCTTACCATATGCCAAGAGAGACTATACTAACCCCAACCACAGCCATGATCACTTACAGGTCGCAGCACTTCTATGTTGGGCTGACAGAATACTACAAAAACTACCGAATGAAAACTAAAGCTATATCCATATTATTGCTCTACATAAAAGAAACACGAGACAACACGGCGTCTCAACTATACCTGGATTGGACCACAGGAAGATGGCAAGATAGGAAAAGCAAAGCAAAGAAACGATCAGAAGCCGTCGCCACCGCTGCTGTCTCCGATTGGTTTCGGAGCTCGATCCTTGGAACTGAGCCGAGACCTACAAACTTGGCGCGGATCCGAACCCCTGCACCTCGAGCTCCGGAAGGACGCGGTCCGCGACGAGAGCGTCAGATCCAGCCGAGAGCGAGATCACGATCGAGCAAGCGAGCGTCCGAACCAAAGAACCGAGAGTGATCGAGAGCCTTCCCTTGCGATCCCCGACCGCCGGTCTTCGATCTCCAAGAGCGATCCGCCGAATCAGAAAACCGAGAGAGAGAATTCCCGATTAAGCGCTGATACTACCGGTCAGTTTCGGCGAGTCAGATCCGGCGAGCAAAGAACCAAGAGAGGGAGATCCGCCGAGACCCACATGACTTATATACCCAATTCTCCCCGTATCTTTTTCTTCTCTAAAGGGAGGGAATAACCTCTAGTTATTTTACATCCTAGTGATCCCAAGCTCCCGACGAGGGTCGAAATGAAAATTTTTAAGAACTTGCTTAGGTTCAACCATATAGTAGAATTTCCCACTAACTTATCGTGACCAAATTCAACATTTCATGGTTCGATAGTCAAGTTGGAAAATATATTGCTTTCTCATATATTCATACAAATAATCTTATTTGACTAGAAACAATACTAATTTGAAAGGAAAAATCACTTTAGTCCATAAGTGACAACTAGCCAAGAGGTTCACCAAAACTTCCAAGTCTTTCCATTGGAGAGTAATGACTAATTATAGAGACTCGACCCAATCTTTACAGTGGATCAAACTCTATGGATGCGTTCCTTATTTTAATGTGCATGTACTTGCACGACTTGTACTCCCAGTTTTCTTTGTATCTTTTATTTTTCTAGGGAGAAGGAATACCCTTTAGTTATTTTACATCCCGTTAATCCCAAGATCTAGACAAGGACCGAGATGAAGCCTTTTAAGGATTTGCTAGTGGCTAGGTGAGGCATGACTTAGATTTGGCAAGGTTGAGCCTCGTTGGCCCTCGTCTTTGGCCAATTACCGGCCATCGCCAAGGCTCGGCAACCGGCTAGACGAGGAAGAAGAAGAAGGGAGGAAAAAAAGAAAAGAAAAAAAAGGAGAAATTAAAAAAAATTAGAAAAATCTGAAAAAATTATTAACAAATTATTAAAAAAGTTCACATTACAAAAAAATTTGAGACACTTTTCTATTCTTTTTCTATTTCGATAATAAAAATTTTAGGGTGGTACCAAACATGTTCCTATACTTCAAAATTCGTCTAAGGAATAAAAATTGAAAAAAATTATTTCTGAGCGAAATAGAAATGTTATCAAACGTACCTCACTATAATCAAATTCAACTTTTCATGATTCGAGGGTCAAGTTGGGGAATATATTGGCTTCTAACATATTCACACGAAGAATCTTATTTGACTAGAAACAACACTGATCCGTAGTGAAAAATCACTTTAGTCCAAAAGTGACAACAAGCAAATAGGTTCACTCACTGACTTTCAAGTCTTTCCACTGGAAAGCAATGACTAAACATAGAGACACAACCCAATTTTCACAGTAAATCATATATATATATATATATATATTGTGACATCCGGTCTCGGACATGTAACCAGCAACGCCATGACACCACACTAGACATTGGATCACGTCGTCACATCTCGTCATACCTTACCACACTACCAATTCAGTTCGTTTCCGTCATTGCCGAGACAACTCAGCGATGACGGCTCAAGCCGTGCCAAGTCAACAGCTCCGTGACCTCTCCTACGCGCACGAGCCGCATCCATCTCAGCCCGTCTCATCTCTGTGCACACCTTCCCTCTCTCTCTCTCTCTCTCTCTCTCTCTCTCTCTCTCCAGCCGTCTACCTCGCCATGAAATTAAAGCGGTGGGTGCCTTCGCATTGCTCGAAGAGGTGCGAAAAGGGAGACCGCACCATGAAGACACGGCAACAATTTCCCTTTCTCTCTTCCACGAATCCAGTCAGCGGTCAAAGCCATCTATTTTCTCTTGGTCGTGACACGCGATAGCTAGCTGGTCTTCTCTCTTGTCGCCAGCATCCAACGAACCGCTCAAAGTCAATAGCGGTGGTCTGTTGAAGACCATTGCCGCATCCCCGAAACCGCAGCTCGCTCGTTCATCCTCATTTCACGTGGCCACTGCCCCTTATTCTGTGAAAGCCGAATACTCTCTTCACCTGCAATGCTGCAAACATAGCCATCTTCGCCCGTAGCTTGGCCGATGACCTGCATCGCCATCTTCTTGCCATCGCCTCAGTTCGGACCTTAGCAGCCGGGATTCTGGGAGCTGCTGAGTTGCCACCGCAATCCTCTAGGACCCGTGGCAAGTGGATATTCTCCATTCTATCTTATATCAATGGTTTGTTGTGTGACAAAAAGAGTTTCCTCAAAAATCTGTTGAATCTAGTGTTCTTGAGGCGTTAGCACCTAGTCGCAGGTTTCGGATAAAGTTATAAGTTTGAAAGTTTGAAACTTTAGTCGTGGATGTGTATATGAGTTATGGGAAGGTGGTATGTGAAATCAGCATACATACTTGGGCCGAAGGTACCGAAGGGTTGAGTCAAAATATCATGATAGGTTCGGTTTTAATCAGACCCTCGATTTTGTTCATGGGGCATCCTTCACGAAAGTCGTACCTTATTGACTGTTTCACAACATACTTTAATTTCAGATTTTTCAGACTTCATACGACAAAAATATATTTGAAAAATTATAGACCCTGGAATCTATTTTTAAGGCTACCGAATGGACCTCTTCCTATTTTTCATTTCCCACAAAATTTTCGGTCAAGAATTCTAACATGCATCTTTCATGAAAATTGTAGAGTACATTATATACTATCACATATAAAATTTCCATGATTTTTTTTATCTCACTTAGTTTGCAAAACATTTATTTTCCTACTCCATTGTGTTCAGGAAATTCCTACTATTTTGGCCTGGTTTACTAAAAATTATTTAGAATTTAAATTGGACTTTGAGTACTTCACAGAAAATGTCCCTTTAGATCTTTTCTATCTTATGTTAAATTTTCATAATTTTTAAAATCCATTTACCTAGACAACAACTATTGTTTCTAAAGGTGTGTAGAACGCCTTATAAGGTTAGTTTAAGGTCTAGGGTATGAAATTCTTTTTATAGTTTGTCTAATGTAGGCACAGGTGAAAATATGTCAATCTAGGGGATAAAATGACTGAGGGTTCATTAGTTTCACATTTGAGTTCCTGGATAATAGTAATGGTAACGTGCTTTTTAAATTGAATTATGGAATTATTGCATTATGGTATGGATGTGTCACTAGGATTGCCATCGGTCCTTAGGATGATGATGCCCCGAGTTGTAGTAGAGATATCTAGAGGGGGGGTAATTGGGTTCCTCCAAATGCCTGGAAGGGTGTAAGACGGTTCTCCCATGTGATATCCTGAATTTTCACCCGCTTAATTAGCGGAGGGCGAAAATTCAAGGAAGGATTAAGGTCGGCAATGATCAAGGTAGAGATATCAATATCTCGAGACACCTTTTATTCGACCTATTTGAGTCCAAGAATATTAGAAAATTCATTGGATAATTATAGAATATAGTTTTGACTATATTCTTGTGTTAAATTATAATCTTATGGTCAATTCGATTAATATGGCCATTATACTCTAAAGGATACTTTATATTATATAATGAAAGATTAAATTATGATCAAATGAATTACTATTAAGCCTAATCACCTTATGGCTGGTCACCTATTACCTAACCTTCGCCTAAAAAATTTCACTTTTGCTCTTGGATGATTTAATGCATGTAATCATGGGTGAATAGTGACCAAGCCAATGGATTTTCATGCAACAAGTGTGTTCAACAAGCCAAATGAACACTCTCTCTTTCTTAAGCATGACCAACGCCCTCTCTCTCTCTTCCTCTTCCTCATTTTCTTCCTTTTGGCCTAAGAGTTCTCTCCATTTCTCTCTCTCTCTCTCTCTCTCTCTCTCTCTCTCTCTCTCTCGGCTGCTCCATCACCAAACTCTCTCTTCCTCATTTTCTTGCCATTTCTTGCACGAATTCTCACTATAAGTGAAGCTTGATCTTAAGGCAAGGAAATGAGACTTATTCTTAAGCCTCTTGATCTCTCTTTCTCTTGGTTTTGCTAGCTTAGGTCACGTTGGAGGTTGTTGTGGTGCTTGATGTGTTGATTCTTCAATTTTGACCTTTTTCTTTGAGTTCAAGTGACCAAGCCAATAATTTGTTGATGAATGACTTTGGTCGAGGCTTATAAGGGAGGCTTGAGTCATTTTTATGAGGTGCATGTTGATTTCTAGTAATCTTTGAGTCTTGTGTCATGGGTCGACAGTTCCTTGGTCGCGGAATGACCCATGTGGCACCTAACAAGCGAAATTCGCCAGGCCAGCTTTCCTTCTATAGTTGTTAATACAACGAATAACTTCTTTATACAAGGTCATACCACGCCTAGCTTAGCTCGGACGTTTAGTCTCAAAAACTGGTTTCAGCCTACCATGGCTTCATCAGGAGGGCAGCATCAACTCCCGACCAGTTTATGCACGGGAGGCTAACCCCGCCTTCAAAGCTTCTAAGTAATATAATCTTTTTATCCTAGAACTCCTAGCACCAACTGTCCTAACGTCACTCCCACGGATCAGTTGTGTTCGTCTCCTCTACATCCTCACTCTTCATTCGACAACCTCAAGCACCACTCACAAGTGTTGCGAGTACGGGAGGATTCACGAACCGTAACATTCTCCCCCACTCAATTCCGTAACGCCCTCATTGCGATCTACTTTGTCGCTTTCTTGCGTCCCTTAACCATTGATGGGCCACTTTCAGGATCTCACATCAAATGGTCGCACTTGCCCAACAAAACAGGTTATAGGTTTTGCTCCATTGGTAGCCTCTTTTGATCTCAACTATTCGGGCCATTTTCGGTCACCCGCGGTTTCTTTGGCAAGTGTGGCATTTCTCGCCAACTACATCTTTTGGCAGCACTATTTTTGCCTACTAAGCATTTTGACCTTAGCAAACCAAATGGAGGTTCTTTCCTTGTTGAAAACCTTATAGTAGACCTCCTCTTTAGATTCATCGATCGATCCAAGAACGTTATCCCCATTCGGTGAGGATTCAGTCTTCTCCAACTCCACCCGCTCAATGAGGAACCAAATCTTCCTAGTGCCCCCATTGTCATCCTAGAAGCTTAGTCGATAGCAGCGCTTTGTTCGAGCGCCTTTTGCCCCGGCGATTCACTATTCGCCCTCGTAGGACTAGGTAGACCACTAGTACTTTCCAATCGACCCAAACTGGAGCGAGGAATCTGATTCTTTGACTCACCAACTTACTGGAGGGATTCCTGCTTTGATACCATTTGTCAAGGGTTGACAGTTCCCTGGCCACGAAACGACCCACGTGGCGCCTGACAAGCGAAATTCGTCAGACCAGCCTTCATTCTATAGTTGTTCCATTGAACAATACGGTAGATATCTTCTTTATATGAGGTCGTATTACGCTGAGCTTAGCTCGGGCGTCTAGTCCATCGAGTGAGACAACAGATCTCTTTAGACTCAACAACTAGTTTCGGCCTACCATGGTCTCATCAAGAGAGTGGCATCAGTTCTTGACCAGTTTGTGCATGGGAGGCCAACCTCGCCTTCAAAGCTTCTAAGTAATATAATCTTTCTATTCTAGAACTCTTAGCATTAACCGTCCTGACGCCACTCCCACGGATCAATTGTGTTCGTCCCCTCTGCATCCTCACTCTTTACTCGATAACCCCAAGTACCACTCACAAGTGTCACGAGTATGGGACGATTCATAGATCATGACACTTGCATGTGGTTGATCCGGCCATGGATGGTTGAGACGATAAGCTAGATGTTAAGTTTGTGCTTTGAATGTGTCAGTGATGGCTTGTGGTTGTGAGATGAAGCTGAGATGAAGTCTTGTATGGCTATTTTATCTTGTTGTGTGATGTTTTGATGAGTGGAAGTTGATGAGGTGACAATAGGACCGGATTCATGTACTTGGATTAAGCTCAGAAAATTGTGTGCACATGGTACCCTTTTGTCTTTTTATTTTTTCTGCAACTTTTCTAGACTAGATCTCAAGAAATTTCCTTCTTCTTGAAGAGTTGTTTTTAAAATCTAAAGCTTATATTTGTTAAATTTCAGATTTTTATGAGTTAATTTGGATGGCCAAATGGTCATATTCCTTTTTGGTGTCCCACTGTCTAGTACCATCGAGATGGTGACCCTCACTGCTTCTTGATTTTCTATGAATTTTTCTTGTCAGAATATTGATGAGTTTTCTTCACAAAATTGTTCTAAATTATTTTTTCTACAACATATCAAAATTTGCGAATTTTTGAAGGTGACGTGAATTCCGTGGAAACTAATTTCCAAAAGTTTATCTATTCTGTTTTGAGGCTCTGTTTTGCTCCAAGTTTAAGCAAAACAAAGGCATGGGTGCATGTCGATTTTGACCTGATGTTCTTCATGAGAAATATTTTTCAATGTATTTTCTGTAACATATCCGAAAATTAGAAGTTTTTAAGGTCATTTACTATTTTAATCGGAGTGATTTCCAAGATCAGACAAAACTGCCCCATTCTGACCGATTTTAAAGATGAGGCTTTTATGAAGGGAAAACGTGGGAATCTAGAAATGATTTCTTCTGAAAATTTAGTTGGAACATTCTAAGCTTTTCAACAAGACATGATTCACTATGATGTGATGCCATTGGTGATGTTTTCGAATTATTGAATATAATGACAAAATCTGTAATTTCCAACTGTTGAGTGTGCATGAAGTATTAAGTGTTGCAATAGTTGCATGTTATAGTCTATGCACGAAATTTATGAAATGCAATGCCACATCATATGTATGCCGTGTGTGATGATGGATAAGTATAAGGCTACGAATGGCAACCCGTGGCGATATGATTGGGTTACTTGGGGGGTAACAGGTTCCCCAATACCCGAAGTCTAGGGGGTAATAGGGTTCCCCAAAATTTCTCCGATAACTGCCCAGAATGGATGACGGGAGGGTTTCCAAGGATGTTGTGTGTTCCTTAGATGCCCCAAAGTGGAAAGCCTGGGGGTAACAGGGTTCCCCATAAGTCTGGCTATGTGATATGCCAGAAGTGACCCGCACAGTACTGACTTGCCATCGGTTGAAACCGTAAGATGAGAGTGGACCAAATGGTGTGATATGCGTGAGATGGAACGTGTGTCGAGTGTTATTGCATTTTGTGTGCTGCACGTACTTGTAAGTGCATTATAGATATTGAATATTTGCGAATTGCATTATAGAATCACTGTAGGTGAGTCCTAGGAATCAAGAGTGCATTAGATCGATCGATTTATAAGTCTTTCTTATTTTTGCTAAGCTTTGGCTTACTCTTGTTGTATTATCATTTTTCAAATAATTAAAAATGATGAACGTCCGTCCTTTAGCTTAACATGGACAACCATGTTATTTTGAAAGTATATCAAGAGGACGTTATGTTTCCAGAGTTTGAAAGCATGTATGTTCATCAAATGTCTACTGTCTAGGTAGATATAGGCCGTAGTTAGTTGATACTATACCGTTTTGTTGCATGGTTTATACGAGAGGGCAATGAATTGAAGAGACCTCTCAAGTTCTAGAGCGAAAATGATAGTAGTGACTCTGACAATGACAACAACAGTAGTGGGCCATCTAAGTACAGCGACCTCGACGAGGAGTAGGATAGCGATGGATGGAAATGATGTGTGACGGTAGTGAGTTAGGCAAGTTAGGGGCTGTTTGTTAATGTTTTTTTTTTTTTTTTTGTTTATAAACAAAATTTCTGTTTTTTTGTTCCAGGGAACAAAAAAAAACAGTAAACGCGTTTGTTTGCGTTTTTGTTCCAAATCTATTTTTTTGTTCCCAAGAACACTTTTGGAATAGAAACAAGAAACAAGTTTCTGGAAAAAACTTAAGAACATATTTTCTCTCTCCTCTTTTTTTTTCTTCTTTTTTTTTTTTTTTTTTTCGTTTTTCTTTGGCCGGTCACCATCGGCCATGGCAAAGAGGGCGACGCCAAAGGGTCGGCGACCTCGCCGGAGCGTCGCCGGCCCCGGCAAGGCTCGGGCTCGCCTTGGCGGGCAAGCTCGGGCTCGCCCGGCTCGCGGGCGAGCTTGGGGCCCAAATCCGGCGAGCTCGAGCTTGCCCGGATCCGGCGAGCTCGAGCTCGCCTAGGCCACCGGCGAGGCTCGGCCTCGCCGGGCCCCGCCCGGCGACGCCGGCCCCGGGAGGTGGCCGGCGAGGCCGAGCCCGAGCTCGCCGCGAGGCCGAGCCTCGCCCAACCACGGCGAGGCTTGGCCTCACCGGGGCCGGCGAGCCTTGCCGTGGCGGGCGAGGCCGCCGGCCCTCGTCGGTTGCCGGCCATGGCCGAGGCCGGTGACCGGCCAAAAGAAAAAAAAAAAAAAGAAAAAAAGAAAATAAAAGAAAATAAAAATAAAAATATTAAAAAATTAAAAGAAATAAAAAAGAATACAAATTTACCAAACGTGTTTCTATTCATTTTTTATTCCCGGAACAAGTTTACCAAATGCGTTTTTTGTTTAAAAATTGTTCCCGGAACAGAAACACTTTTTCTATTTTTTGTTCTTTGGAACAATTTTTAAACAGAAATGTTACCAAACGCATTCTTAATTTCCAAGGCGACGATTTCCACAATAGCCACTTTTGAGTTTAGTCGCATGGTGGAAGATGGATGGAGTGGCACATGTAGGTGTCGCTATTAAAGTGTAGATCTCTTTTTGGATACCCCAGGTTCAGGATTAGAGTCGTTTTTGTCTATATGCCATACGTGTAATTAAATAATTGAGCCAATGAATGGAAACTGACTTTGACCTGTTATGTTCCTGATTGTACATGTTTGCATAATTTATATTATATGTGCTTCTGCGTTAAAGAAGAATTAATGGCCACTAAGATAGCGTTAATTAGGATGGCGTGCCTGGGGTGTCACACAATAGATGTCCTCACGATGCTAGATGCATGCGAGATGCTCGGGAGGGTACTTGAATGATGCTAGCAGCAGGAATTCCTATTGATTATAATCTGGATACCTTTAAATTGAGCTATTGATTACTTGTTAGGAAAAACTACTACTTCTATTGATTTGTTGTGTTATTTTGAAAGGTTCTCAGGTAAGTTCATGATTTTCTATGTTTTATATTGAGACTTTCATTGTCAGTATGGTGATTGATTTATATATTATAAACCAATGGACCTTTTGCTTGATGAGTTTAGGCTCATTGATTGGTGACTTTATCTTTTCAGATCAATAGAAATGTCAATCCCGCTTGCCTCTCCTATGGTCCATTACAGAGGTCCGATTGAGTTCACTTGGCATGAGGATGAGTTTATAGATTCCGATTTCCTAGATAAGGTTTTTATCCAAATCGTGTCTTGTTTGACAGTGGATATAGGGACTCTAACGGGGCTTGCGACTCTTGAGTTTGTTGGAATGTACGCCTGGATCAACGGGTGCACGAAGGGTCCCCTCCTGCTGTTCGACGACGGACCAAGAAATGGAGGCAAGCCTGTCACATAGAAGGGAGGTAGGAGGATGGTTGGATTTCTAGGACTTGGAAGATTTTTAACGGAGCTAAGGGGTTAGGGTTAGGCGACCGTGTGTACAGTTAGGTTGGGATGAGATAATTGACTTATGGCTGAGTGTAGTTAGTAGTACTAACCTTTTTGATTTCTCCAGTGTACCCAACTTGTCACCTGAAGGGTTAATGCTTTGAAAAACCCCAAATTAACCTTGTGACAAATTTACCCCAAATTAACCAAAAATCTTAAACTTGTATACCTTTGACAAATTTACCCCAATCTGGTACACTTGTGATAGATTTACCCTCTATTAGTTTATGTTAAATTTTACTGTCAAATTATTAAATTAAATGACATGTGACAGTTGACTGGTATACCAATTTGGGATTTTACTCCCGGTTTGTGACAGTTTACAATTTTTGTGGTATTAATCCAATGGGGTATATTTGTTACAAATGTATTAGTTTAGGATTTTTGGCGGTCGAATAAATTAGTTTGGGGTAAATTTGTCATAAATATATGTGGCATCCTAGAATTTCATGAAAATCCCTAAATGTGCTATGAGCCATGGAAGGGCGATGGACGCATCAATGACCTATGTTGTGGTCTTTAGACCAAAAATGTGTAATAGAATTAATGACCAAGCACCTAATGGGTGAATATTTTGTTAGAAACATGTTCCATGCCCATGTGAGATCAAGATTTATTTGATGAGGAAATTATGTTTTGGCCATGAATTTTATAAGTTGGACTTTATTAATCTATGTTACAAGGTATTATAGCCATTTAAATTTGTAATTTAGTACTTTGATTTAATAGGGATTAAGCCGGTTTTTAAAGGGAAATCTTGGGTTATTTAAGCTTGGGTCTTAGGCCCAAGAGTGTTGGGCCTAAGATGGGCCAAAATGGCCAGCCCATGGAGCCTATAAAGGGCTGTCGACCGCACGGAGAAAGGGGGGGAAGAGACTGGTTTGCATGCCTCCCCCATTTGTCCCTTGAAGTTGGACATGTGTCAAGCCATGCAAAACTAATGATGGCTAATGATGGAGGGAAGGAAAATTAGGGGGAAAAGTGACCGGATTGAGTCAAGGGGAAGAGAGAGAGAGAGAGAGAGAGAGAGAGAGAGAGAGAGAGAGAGGTGTGTTGCATGGTAGAGAGAAGGAGAGAAAGAGAGGAAGAGAGAAAGGAAGAAGGAGGAGGACCGCCCGCCGATCGTTCGCCGCCTTGCCCGCCGTTTGTCGCTGTTTTGTGCTTAAATTCGAGGCAAGTAGAGTCCATTTCTCTACTCTTTGCTAGCTGAAACGTGTGCATGTTGGCTGGTGAGTGTTGGATGTGGTGGAGGTGAGGAGATTTCGAAGTAATGGGGAGGAATGTGAATGTTGTGCATGCTGTATTTGGAAAAGTCAGCCCGTTCCTCCGTGAGATTTTGAGTTGCATGTGATTTTTTTGTGGGAATCCTACTTCGACTTCTTAACAAAAGTGGTAGAGGACATCTTGATGTATCACATATAAAAAATTTAGAGGAAAAGAACAAGTATAGGTAGGTGAAATCATTGTTCTTTGAAGAAGACTAGATCTGGAAATTTTAGTACCGACCCTTGATGAAGGCATGGACGGTAAGGCAATCTTTTTGTTGAAATTTCACTTTTATTTCTTAACAAAAGTTGTAAAGGACATCCTGAGGTTTAACATATAAAAAATTTAGAGAAAACAAACAAGAATAGGTAGGTGAAATCGTGGTCCTTTGGAGATAGTTAGATCTGGAAATTTCGGTACTAGGAACAGGGGTTTTAACCGTCTATATTTAATTATATAGAACGAATTTGACTTCGATGTCTTCATGAAGTATCTACCTTATGGTCTTGGCTATCACATATTCGAATTTCATAATTTTTGAAGGTCATTTGGATATTTAATCGGAAATGTTTCTAAAACTGTGCAATCTGATGTGTTCGGACTTTATAAGTTGTGATGCGTGGACTATATCATTTTATATGAGATTCTTTTGGAAAGTGTTCTGCATGAAATATCTCTCTTTATGTCTTGCCTATAACATATTCAAATTTCGTAATTTTTGAAGTTCATTTGCCTTTTTAACCGAAAATGTTTCAAAAACTGTGCAAGTTGAAATGTCAGAATAGTAATGCTGTGATGCATGGACTATACTGAATTATATGGGGATCTTTTGGTGTAGTGTTCCTCATGAAATATCTGCCTTTATGTCTTGACTATCACATATTCGAATTTCATAATTTTTGAAGGTCATTTGGGCATTTAATTAAAATGTTTTCTAAAACTGTGCAAGCTGGATTGTGCGAATTTCAAAAGCTGTAATGCATGGACTATTCTGTTTTATATGAAATTCTGGTGGTGCTGTGTTCTTTATGAGATAACTGCTTCTAGAGCTTGTCTATGATGTATTAGATTCTTAGAAATTATTAGGGCCAATCACTAAATTTTAAGAGGTGTAAATTAAAAGAATGCATTCCGTTTCTAAAATAATAGTAATAATCCATGAGTTTGCCCCATGAATTATATTGTTTTTAAGTGATTGATCTTGCTGCACATGCGATGATATTTGTCATTACATATAAAATTAAAAGCTGAATTTGACCTTGTTGCCATCACATCATGTGCCATGTTGATATTGAGACACAATTGTGAACATGAATTATGATAAATGAGGATACCGTCGGAGGTGTGAGCCGACGATGCCTCGGAGTGTCGGGATGCCCGGAGGTGTGTGCCGGAGGTTCCTCACAATGTCAGGTTGGGTGCGAGCGATAAAATGTGGGATGCAATTACTGGTCGCGGGAAAGAGAAATGTGGTGAACCAATTAAAAGATAAAAGTTGAAATTGAATCATGCATAGTATGGTGACATGTATGCATGGCTGTATGATGTTGTATGTATAAGTGCATGGTGGTATGTGCACATAGTATGGTGACATGTATGCATGGTGGTATGGTGTTATATGTACAAGTGTATGGTGGTATATGCACATGACATGGTGGCTTATATACATGGTTGTTTTGATGTAATGTGCATGGCTGAAAGGTGAGGTATGTTTAACATGTATAAACTATATGTACTCTACCATGATGTCATGATTGTTCTGATTGATGCATTGAGTAGTTTAGTGGATCTTTTACCTGTTGAGTGGTTGTACTCACCCCTTTGGGGACTAACATTTCAGATTAGAAAGATGCCTCTCTCACCGGTCACGCGCGATACCTTTTATGGCCTTCCATCTGACGTGGAGGTCGAGTGTATGGAGCATATATGTGTCACCATTCCTGGTTTGGTGTTCATTCGGGTTCGTGTGCTGGTGATGTATGACGTGGGCCTGGCTGGGGGCCCGGTCGTCCAAGAGTTTTTGTTTGTCCACGTTCATCGTGACGGAGTGATGCTGGGGATGTTGCCGCCGCCGCCGCCCGATGCACCAGGGTGGGTGTGATGGCTCGTGTGGGGAGTGAGAGCTGACACTTTTTGGAGATAGCCGACACTTGTAGATGGAGGGTTATACATGATCGATATAGGGGATTGAGATCTCTCTTTCGAGCTGTAGCCAAGTTTAGCTAAAAGTCTTGGCTTTTTGGTTGTATCGACCCGAGATGTCTATCATAAAAATGTAAATAAAAGTGGCTCGGCTTTACGTTTTTCTTCGATGTGTAGTTGGTGTGCATTGTATCATCGTTACAAGAGTAGAGGGATGGTGAGACTCGTCTTTATTTTTGTTATGAGCTGCGCCAAATTCTTTAAAAAAAAAAAAAATTTCTTATGAACCATGGTTCTTCTTTAACCCCCTTTAATCGAAGATATGTAACTGGTATTCAATAGGTAGAGCGATAAGTATCTGTGGTGACCTTTTGTTGTTTGGGGGTTGCCACAATATACCAGTTTAGGATTTATTATGGTCAGTTAGGGTAAATTTGTCACAGGTGTACCCGTTTGGGATTTTTCATAGTAAAAAAAATAGTTTGGGGTAAATTTGTTACAAGGTTTTTCAGGATATTAACCCTATATATAGATAAATAAGAAATGAGGTTGCTCCCTTAGTAGAAGTCCATGCGCATAATGGATTACTTTAGTCCCTTATGCTTCCGCATGCTTAAGAAAAAAGCGAAACAAATAAGACAACTAATTTCTTATACTTTCGCATGCTTAAGAAAAAACGAAACAAATAAGATAACTACGCTATGTTAGCCGTGACGTACTGGGGATGTCACACACACACAGATACACACACACACATTCTTGGGAGTGGAGATATCCAATAACAAGGAAACGACAATGGAGGAGAAATTGCAGGTGTGGGTGATGTTGGCCATGGCTTTATCCCTGCTCTCTGCTGCATCGGCCAAGCCGGGCCTCGCCGTTTACTACCCACCCGAATATTATCGTGAGTGATCCATGATTTCACCTTGATCTTGGTAGAGGTTATTAATGTCCATGTCCGTGTGTTTAGATGCAAATGTTTTGTCTACGTCTATGAAATAAATGTAAAAGGGTTGCTTTGAGAATTGCATTTCCTCTTCCGATTCCGATGGAAAAAGATTGGCGGCGTAGCTTCTCGACTGTCGTGTCCTTAATGTCTTTATTTTTGTTTTTTGACAACCGCGGCTTGTCCAAGGTTCACTCTGAAGAACAGCGGAGTGATGGTCACGAGAGTGAGCGGTGTGTTGTGGAATGGCGGGAGGGCCTGTGGACGGATGCTGAAGGTCAGATGCACCCGTGCGGCTAACCAGTTTCCGAACCCTTGCAAGGCTGGTGTCATCATGGTCAAGGTCGTGGACTACTGTCGGCAACCGTGCAACGGGGTCATCAACCTCTCCAAGGACGCCTTTAAGAAGATCGCCAGCCTCGACGCCAGCAAAGTCTGGGTGGACTATTCCTAGGAAGGACCTCGAACCCCTTTCTTGAAGGAAAAACGTATAATTGATACCGAAAATAATGTCTGCTTTTGTGGTTTGGCTTTGCCGGGTTTGAAGACCACTTGAATAACGCGATACTTAATCGCCGATCTGGTTTGAATAAAAATATGATTGTGTGACATTAATACCTCGTTTTGGAATGGTCTTCTGAATAACAAGAAGTTAGCATCGAGATAATACATGTAGGAAAGCGAAAGCGTAGGGTAAGTGTTTTTCTTATTACAAGCGATCACATGATATGAAGAACGGCCACGTATAACGCTCTCGGACAATTGTAGGTGAAATGATTAGCATCCGCGATTAATGTCCAGTAGATTGGTCCACCAATCTAATTCAAATCGGAGTTATTATGACCACATGTGTCTTGCTCTAAATGATGAAGAGATGGTTGCAGGCAATTGGTCATTATCTTCATGGCCTAGCAATGAAATAATCTACCCTCATACATTGAGCAGGTGAATAATTTTCTTGTGCTTTCCTGACTTAGGTGCCTAGAATCTTTTTTACATTGAAATTCTCACAATAACTTTTCCTGTCTGGTTACCATCTTTCGCGTAATTCGAACAACTAATGTGATCCGCGCACACACCATAACTAGTAATTCATCAGGGAAGGGGCAAGATCAAAGACTTCAAAATCTACGTCTGAGGCTTGATGAACACGGTACGTCTCAATGATTTTGCAATTTCCTTGAACGATATGATACATCGCACGAACTTGGCAAGAAATGATACTCTGGCTATGGACCGGATTAAATTTCCAGAAACCCTGAATAATCTCAATGCAGCAGCTGGAGTTTTCCACCTTTCCAGTAAAGGAGAGTTAAACTGCACTAAGAAATTTATCTCGTTTCTGGAATTCAAAGAAAGGACTAGACTTGGGGAGGAAGATGAATGCACGACCTTGCTTTTTTACACTTCGAGTCCTAGTGAAAGAAAGAAAGCAGATTTGTTCGAGAACCCAAACTTATCCTCTTACTGTCCTGATCACACCAGAACTCGCTCCCTAAATTTTCCGAGCGACCAAGTTCGAGTTCCATCCAAGCTCTACTATAATTGTCTCTGTTCAGCTTGTCTTCAGCCTCTCTGCTCGTAATGGCCCAGTTATTTGGAATTTGAAGAGAAGCTTCTTGGGCCGATGCCTCTCCCCTTGAATTAGGCTTCTCCTCTTTGCCCCTCGCCCTGATTCTCGATATCGAAAAGCCTTCTCTTTTGCTCCTTCCAATACTAGTATCCCAACTAACGTCGCCGAATTCACCGCTTTTTGTCGCATCAAAGCCATCAAAATCTCTCCCTGATTCACAACTACACACTGACATTGCCTGGCGGGGATCGGGTCTCGATGGTAGGGTGGGTTTCCTGCTTGGCTGCTTCTTCAATGGGGTCCTGATTGCTACTAGCGATGTAGAAGATTCATCTGTCACGTACTCATAAGACCCCATATAGAACCATCTTCTTCAAACCAGAGTGTTATTGGTATCACTTGTACCACTACATTCACCACCATCCACGTTCCTAATTTCCCTAGCCTGATAGATACCATCCTCTCCCCTGAATCCACCATTTCAGTCTGCTTCGCGGTGTCTCTCGCACCAAAATCGCAAGAATTGCACAATAAATCGGCGAGGGACCACCCGAATTTGTCTCTTGTTGAAGGACCATCTTCTAAGGGCAAGTGGTTCCGCAATAAGTTCAGATTGTTGGAACTGGTTCTAGTTTTTGGAACCTAAATCCCACCTTATATATCCTGAAATATTCATGAAATTGGTGAATTCCTTTCTTTTTTTGTTTCATTTTTTTTTCTTGCTTCAATTTTAGTCAAGCAAAATAAAAATTAAAATAATAACAAAAATACCTGTTCAAATAGATAGAGTTTCTTGACCAAAAAAATAAAAATAAAAATAGATAGAGTTTCATTAGCAAGACTACCTATAAAAAATAGAACCATTTATAAGTGACGTAATCTGTTAAACCTAACAAGAGAAGTCGTATTATGTCATCATGAAAGGGTTGATACAAGAGTAAACTAGAAACACGTGTAAGATGGTAATGGCTTGTTAATTTAAGGTTTCCAAAGTGTATTGTATACTGAATTTCTCTTGCAATGAATATACATATATATTGTAGGTGGGGAAAATTACTGAAACAATCCTAAACCCATTACAATTTTTCCAATTCAATCATAAACCTTTTTTTTTGTACAGTTTATTCTTAAATATTTTGTAATTATGCCAATTCACTCTATTTGGCCAAATTTGGCCAACTAGCACTAAAATGGAGGTCGGCCGACTAGTTGACTCTGATGTGGAAATTTTTTAATGATATTTTATTTTTTGAATTTTTTATTAAGTTTTTCTTTTTTCTTTCTTTCTTTCTTCTTCTTATGGCTAGTCATTGAACCAGCCAGAGGGTACAACCGGTGAGGGTGAGCCTCGTCGTTGCAATGTTGGGTGAGCTCACCCTCATTGTCATGATGCTAGGTGCGGTCTTGCCTAGCCATGGCAAGGCTTGCCCTCGCCCAACATTGCGATGGCGAGGCTCACCTTAGCCACATTTGGGTGAGGGTGAGCCTCGTCATGGTTGGGTGAGCTCGACCTCACTTGCAACGATGAGGTCTTGCCCAGCGCCACTACAGAGAGGCTCGCCTTCGCCAAATCTAGGTGAGAGCGAGCCTTGCCATGGTTGGGCGAGCTTGACCTTGCCCAGTGATGGCAAGGCCTTGCTGGCCCTAGCCTCTGGCCGGTTCGACGATTGGCCTGAAGAAAAAGAAAAAAATCAATAAAAATTTTGAAAAAAGTAAATATATTAACAAATTGCCACATCAATGTTGGCCAGACAACTAGCGCCATTCGGCATTTTCGTCAATGCTAACCGACTAAATTTCACCGAATGGACTAAATTGGCATAATTATAAAAGATTTATGATTGAATTGGCCAAAAAAAAAAAATTATGATTGACTTGGAAAAATTGCAATAGGTTTAGGGCTATTTTGATAATTTTCCCATTGTAGATGAATTCTAATGGGTACATATCTTCCACCTATAACAAAGTTAAGTATATATTTGCATGATTTCCATGATCACATCCCCCATCAGATGATGACCTTGGTCTCATATATGTTTGCATCCTCTGCGAGTTATTGTTGGAAAAATTGGAGTAGTGGAGTTATGGCGGCTGGAGTGAGGGATGAATTGTGGGACAATGGCCAAGTTTACGGGAAAATTTTCTCGGTGCGTTTGGCCCGAGTCCGAGTCGCTGCAGAGTCCCGTGTAACGGGATCCTCAGCCTCTCTCTGGACGCTCAGATCATCGACACGGGAGCCGGCAAAGTGACGTGTGGACTATTCCCCACGAGGACCGCCCCAAAAGAATCGCTTCTCTATCGATCCAAAGAATTGGAGATTCCCTATGGCCGATAACTTGCACCCCTGATGATGCCTGATATATGTGGTTTGCCTTAGCAGGGTTTGAAGAGAGACCTGCAATGATGCTAGCTATACAAGTCTTTTCCCTGAAGAGCAATGACTAAACATAGAGACTTGACCAATCTTCATGGTGGATCATCCTCCACAGATACATTTTGTATTTTAACACGCCAATGCCCACATGACTTATATACCCAATTCTCCCCGTATCTTTTTCTTCCCTAAAGAGAGGGAATACCTTCTAGTTATTTTACATCCTAGTGATCCCAAGCTCCCGACGAGGGTCGAAATGAAGCTTTTTAAGAACTTGCTTAGATTCCACCATATAGTAGAATTTCCCACTAACTTACCATGACCAAATTCAACTTTTCATGATTCAGCAGTCAAGTTGGAAAATATATTGCTTTCTCATATATTCACACAAATAATCTTATTTGACTAGAAACAATACTAATTTGAAAGGAAAAATCACTTTAGTTCATAAGTGACAACTAGCCAAGAGGTTCACTCAATGACTTCCAAGTCTTTCCATTGGAGAGTATTGACTAAACATAGAGACTCGACCCAATCTTTATAGTGGATCAAACTCTACGGATGTGTTCCTTATTCTAATGTGCTTGTACCTACGTGCCTTGTACTCCCAATTTTCTTTGTATCTTTTATTTTTCTAGGGAGAAGGAATACCCTTTAGTTATTTTACATCCCGTTAATCACAACCGGCTAGAGGAGAAAGAAGCAGGGAGGAAAAAAAAAAAAAAAAAAAAAGGAAAAATTCAAAAAAATTAGAAAAATATCAAAAAATTATTAACAAATTATTGAAAAATTTCACGATACAACAAAATTTGAGAGTTGTGCTAAGCACTTTTCTATTCTTTTTCTATTTCGATAATAGAAATTTTAGGGTGGTACCAAACATGTTCCTATACTTCAAAATTCGTCTAATGAATAAAAATTGAAAAAATTATTTCTGAGCGAAACAGAAATGTTATCAAACGTACCTCACTGTAACCAAATTCAACTTTTCGTGATTCAAGGGTCAAGTTGGGGAATATATTGGCTTCTAACATATTCACATGAAGAATCTTATTTGACTAGAAACAACACTGATTCGTAGTGAAAAATCACTTTAGTCCAGAAGTGACAACAAGCAAACAGGTTTGCTCACTGACTTTCAAGTCTTTCCACTGGAAAGCAATGACTAAACATAGAGACTCGACCCAATTTTCACAGTAAATCATACATACATACATACATACATACATACATATATAGTGACATCCGGTCTTGGACATGTAACCAGCAACGCCATGCCACCACACTAGACATTGGATCACGTCGTCACATCTCGTTATACCTTACCACACTAGCAATTCAGTTCATTTCCGTCATTGCCGAGACAACTCAGCTATGACGGCTCAAGCCGTGCCAAGTCAACAGCTCCTGACCTCTCATACGCGCACGAGCCGCCGCCATCTCAGCCCGCCTCATCTCCGCGCACGCCCCTCTCTCTCTCTCTCTCTCTCTCTCTCCCTCCAGCCGTCTACCTCGCCATGAAATTAAAGTGGTGGGTGCCTTCGCATTGCTCGAAGAGGTGCGAAGAGGGAGACCGCACCATGAAGACACGGCAACAATTTCCCTTTCTCTCTTCCATGAATCCAGTCAGCGGTCAAAGCCATCTATTTTCTCTTGGGCGTGACACGCGATAGCTAGCTGGTCTTCTCTCTTGCCGCCAGCATCCAACGAACCGCTCAAAGTCAATAGCGGTGGTCTGTGGAAGACCATTACCGCGTCCCCGAAACCGCAGCTCACTCGTTCATCCTCATTTCACGTGGCCACTGCCCCTCATTATGTGAAAGCCGAATACTCTCTTCACTTGCAATGCTGCAAACATAGCCATTGTCTCCCGTAGCTTGGCTGATGACCCGCATCACCATCTTCTTGCCGTCGCCTCTGTTCGGACCATAGCAGCCGTGATTCCGGGAGCCGCTGAGTCGCCACCGCAATCTTTTAGGACTAGTGGCAAGTGGATATTCTCCGTTCTATCTTATATCGATGGTTTGTCGTGTGACAAAGAGAGTTTCCTCAAAAATCTATTGAATCTAGTATTTCTGGAGGCATTAGCACCTAGTCGTAGGTTTCGGATAAAGTTATAAGTTAGAAAGTTTGAAACTTTAGTCGTGGATGTGTAGATGAGTTATGGGAAGGTGGTATGTGAAATCAGCATACATACTTGGGCTGAAGGTACCGAAGGGTTGAGTCAAAATATCATGACAGGTTCGGTTTTAATCTGACCCTCAATTTTGTTCATGGGGCATCTCCTTCACGAAAGTCGTCCCATATTGACTATTTCACAACATACTTTAATTTCAGATTTTTCAGACAAAAATATATTTGAAAAATTATAGAGCTTGGAATCTATTTTTAAGGCTACTAAATGGACCTCTTCCTATTTTTCATTTCCCACAAAATTTTCGGTCAAAAATTCTAACATGCATCTTTCATGAAAATTGTAGAGTACATTAGATACTATTGCATATAAAATTTCTATGATTTTTTTTTTTATCTCACTTAGTTTGCAAAACATTTATTTTCCTACTCCATTGCGTTTGGGAAATTCCTACTATTTTGGCCTGGTTTACTAAAAATTATTTAGAATTGTATGAGCTAAATCAAACTTTGAGTACTTCACATAAAATGTCCCTTTAGATCTTTTCTATCTTATGTTAAAGTTTCATAGTTTTTTAAATCCGTTTACCTAGACGATAACTATTGTTTCTAAAGGTGTGTGGAACTCCTTATAAGGCTAGTTTAAGGTCTAGGGTATGAAATTCTTTTTATAGTTCGTCTAATGTAGGCATAGGTGAAAATATGTCAATCTAGGGGATAAAATGATTGAGGGTTCATTAGGTTCACGTTTGAGTTCCTGGATAATAGTAATGGTAACGTGCTTTTTAAATTGAATTATGGAATTATTGCATTATGGTATGGATGTGACTGGGATTACCATATGTCTTTAGAGGGGTAATTTGGTTCCTCCATATGCCTGGAAGGGTGTAACACGGTTATCCCATGTGATATCCTGAATGTTCACCCACTTAATTAGCGGAGGGCAAAAATTGAAGGAAGGAATTAAGGTTGGCAATGATCAAGGTAGAGATATCAATATCTTGAGACACCTTTGAAAGATTTATTCAACCTATTTGAGTCCAAGAATATTAGAAAATTCATTGGATAATTATAAAATATAGTTTTGACTATATTCTTGTGTTAAATTAGAATCTTATGGTCAATTTGATTAATATGGCCATTATACTCTAAAGGATACTTTATATTATATAATGAAAGATTAAATTATGATCAAATGAATTACTATTAAGCCTAATCACCTTATGGTTGGTTACCTATTACCTAACCTTCGCCTAAAAAATTTCACTTTTGCTCTTGGATGATTTAATAGTGACCAAGCTAATGGATTTTCATGCAACAAGTGTGTTCAACAAGCCAAATGAATACTCTCTCTCTTTCTTAAGCATGACCAACGTCTCCCCCTCTCTCTCTCTCTCTTCCTCTTCCTCATTTTCTTCATTTTGGCCTAAGAGTTCTCTCCATTTCTCTCTCTTTCTCGGCTGCTCCATTAGCAAACTCTCTCTTCCTCATTTTCTTGCAATTTCTTGCACGAATTCTCACTATAAGTGAAGCTTGATCTTAAGGCAAGGAAATGAGACTTATTCTTAAGCCTCTTGATCTCTCTTTCTCTTGGTTTTGCTAGCTTAGGTCACATTGGAGGTTGTTGTGGTGCTTGATTGTTGATTCTTTGGTTTTGACATTTTTCTTTGAGTTCAAGTGACCAAGCCGATAATTCGCTGATGAATGACTTTGGTTGATGCTTATAAGGGAGGCTTGAGTCATTTTTATGAGGTGCATGTTCATTCTAGTGATCTTTGAGTCTTATGTCACGGGTCGACAGTTCCCTAGCTGCGAAACGACCCGTGTGGCGTCTGACAAGCAAAATTCGCTAGGCCAACCTTTCTTCTATAATTGTTCCAATGAACAATATGGCAGATAGCTTCTTTATACGAGGTCGTACCACGCCCAACTTAGCTCGGACGTCTAGTCCATCAAGTGAGACAACAGATCTCTTTAGGCTCAACAATTGGTTTCGGCTTGTCATGGCCTCATTAGGAAAGCGACATCAGCTCCCGACCAGTTTATGCACAGGAGGCCAACCCCACTTTTAGAGCTTCTAGTAATATAATCCTTCTATCTTAGAACTCGTAACACTAACCATCATGATGCCACTCTCACGGATTAGTTGTGTTTGTCCCCTTTGTATCCTCACTCTTCACTCGATAACCCCAAGCACCACTTACAAGTGTCACGGGTACGGGAGGATTCATGGACCGTGACATTCTCCCCCACTCAATTCCGCAACGCCTTTGTTGCAATCTACTTTGTTGCTTCCTTGCGTCCCTAACTATTGATGCGCCACTTTCAGGATCTACATTGAATGGTTGCGCTTGCCCAACAAAACATGTTTTGTTCCATTGACAGCCTCTTTTGATCTCATCTATTTGGGCCATTTTCGGTCACCTGCGCTTTTTTTGGCAAGTGTGGTATTTCTCGCCAACTACATCTTTTGGTAGCACCATTTTTTGCCTATTAAGCATTTTGACCTCATCAAACCAAATGGAGGTTCTTTCCTTGTTGAAACCGTGGCAGTAGACCTCCTCTTTGGATTCACCGATCGATCTAGGAACGTTATCCCCACTCGGCGAGGATTCGGTTCTTCTTCAACTCTACCCGCTCGGTGAGGAATCAAATCTTCCTAGTGCCTCCATTGTCATCCTAAAAGCTTAGTCGAGAGCCGCGCTTTGTCCGAGCGCCTTTTTGCCCCGGTGATTCACTTTCCACCCTCGTAGGACTGGGTAGACCAGTAGTACTTTCTAGTTCAACCCACACTGGAGCGCGGAGTTCGATTCTCCGACTCACCCACTTACTGGAGGGACTCCTGCTCTGATACCATTTGTCACGAGTCGACAGTTCCTTGGCCGTGGAACAACTTGTGTGGCGCTTGATAAGCGAAATTCACTAAGCCAGCCTTTCTTCTATAGTTGTTCCAATGAACAATACGGCGGATAGCTTCTTTATACGAGGTCGTATCACGCCCAGCTTAGCTCGGGTGTCTAGTCTATCGAGTGAGAAGATAGATTTCTTTAGGCTTAACAACTGGTTTCGGCCTACCATGACCTCATTAAGAAAGCAGCATTAGCTCTCGACGAGTTTGTGCATGGGAGACCAACCCCGCCTTCAGAGCTTTTAAGTAATATAATTCTTCTATCCTAGAACTCCTAGCACCAACTGTTTTGACGCCACTCCCACGAACTAGTTGTGTTCATCCCCTCTGCATCCTTACTCTTCACTCGATAACCCCAAGCACCACTCACAAGTATCACGAGTACGGGAGGATTCACGGACTGTGACACTTGCATGTGGTTGATTCGGCCATGGATGGTTGAGACGATAAGCTAGATGTTAAGTTTGTGCTTTGCATGTGTCATTGATGGCTTGTGGTTGGGAGATGAAGCTAAGATGAAGTCTTGCATAGCTATTTTATCTTGTTGTGTGATTTTTTGATGAGTGGAAGTTGATGAGGTGACAATAGGACTAGATTCATGTACTTGGATTAAGCTCATAAAATTGTGTGCACATGGTACCCTTTTGTCTTTTTATATTTTCTGCAACTTTTCTAGACTAGATCTCAATTTTCCTTCTTCTTGAATAGTTTTTTTTTTTTTAAAAAAAAATCTAAAGCTTAACATAGTTGAATTTAAGATTTTTATGAGTTAATTTGGATGGCCAAATGGTCATAATCCTTTTCGGTGTCCCACTTTCTAGTACCATCGAGATGGTGACCCTCACTGCTTCTTGATTTTCTATGGATTTTTTGAGTCAGAATATTGATGAGTTTTCTTCACAAAATTGTTCTAAATTTCTTTTTCCCGAATGCAATACTTCTTTTTTTTTATTTTCCACATCTCTTCTAGATTTCCTTTGCAAAAATGAATATTCTCCAATTTCAAATTTTGCAAAGATGAGCTCACACTATCTCCTCGAGGATACGGGCTTGGGCCAATTTGCTCCCTTCGTGGGCTTAGTCTGACTTGCCAAATTAAAGTTCAAAACTACCAAGTCGAACTCATCCGTTATCGATCCAATGCAAATAAACAAAATGCTCCTAAAACTATATGCTATGCAACTTAATTCTATTTTTTTTTTTAGGAGTTAAAAATTAATCCCTAATTTTCTATGCATTAAATGAATGACTGGGTCATCAAAATTTAGGTGTCAATAGCTGTCCCTCTTTGAAGGTAAGCTCATAGAGGTTGTATTCAAAGACAAATTGAGACTTAAATTTTGATCATGCACATGCAATGAATGATTTTTTGTTGGAAAATGTATCCCATTTTGAAATGCAATTTAGATGATGCGTGGAAATGCAAATGATAAAGGAACCTATCTGGAATAACTTACCTTCAAGGAGGGTGGAGTAATTCAAGATAGTTGGTGTTACATGTCTAGGACCCGTACTTTTTCTATGGTCGCCTAGAATAGTAATGAGGGTTTGTAAAGAGACTGCTTTCCTAGAACCCGTACCTTTCTACGGTCACCTAGTATGGCAGTAAGGTTTTGTAAGGAAACTGTTTTCCTAGGACTCGTATCTTTCTACGGTTGCCTGAATGAGGAAATTGCTTTTCTAGGACCTGTACCTTTCTACGGTCGACTAAACGGGGATTCACTTTCCAGGACTCGTATCTTTCTACGGTCGCCTGAATAGAATCACTTTCCAAGACCCGCACCTTTCTACGGTCGCCTGAATGGGGAAATTGCTTTTCCAGAACCCGAATCTTTCTACGATCGCCTGTTAGAGTAATAAATATTGTCTTGGACCCATACCATTCTATGGTCGCCTAAACTAAGGTTTTGCTTGGCTAGGACCCAAACCTTTCTTTGGTCGCTTTAATCAGACTAAATCTGGAGAAAAATCTTTAGGGGACAACTCAATTTAGTGTCAGTGTAAAGGACTCTGGGCTACGAAAGCATCCCAGGTCGATAAAAGAAAACCGGGCTACAAAAGCACGTCGGTTCGATAAAAGGGACTCTAGGCTACGAAAGCACGTCAGGTCAATCCAAATGGATATCGGGCTACGAAAGCATGCCGGGTCAATAAAAAGAGACTCTAGGCTACAAAAGCACGTCATGTCAAGAACTCCAAGCTACGGAAGCACGCCAAGGGACACTGGGCTACGAAAACACGCTAGATCAAGAACTCCAGGTTATGGAAGCACGCCGGGTCTATTAAAAAGGACATTGGGCTACGGAAGCACGCTGAGTTGATGAAAATGGACACTAGGCTACGAAAGCACGCCAAGTCAATATAAAGGGAATCTGGGCTACGGAAGCACGTCGGATCTCAAGGCTTCATGGAGCAACTTGAACATCAAGTATTACTTGGTCTTCAAGGAAATATTACCTGTCAGACATGATTAGAGCAAAAACTAGTATGCATTCATCAAAGAGGTAGACAATCTGAGCTACTTTAAAATGCATATTTCAAAATTCAGTGAGGTTTTCATCAATTCAATCAAGGTTTATGCATAATGACTTTACCATATTTGCATCACCCAAATTTCCACAGAAGAGAATTGTCATTCAAGACAATGACATGGATTTCTTAAGAATACTAAATGAGAGACTTTCAGTTAGAAATGACTTCCACTCACTCTCATTCAAAAGGGCTATTTTAGGAGAATCACTCTATCTCACTATCATCATATCAACCGAGTATTCTCGCAAGCAGTATGACCTTACCAATTTGAGAGGTCTTTAATGAGGACCGTAATGTGGGCTTGGTTAATGGCTTAACAAAGGGGACTCCTTGAGTCAAGGCTATTGAAAGAACAATTCCACAATCATCTTTGGGTTTAAAAGTCAAGAACCCTGCAAAATGAGAAAGAAATAATCTTGCTCGCACTTTTTCGAGCAATGCTTAAAACATGTGAACCCCTATGTTAATTCAAGTGCCATAATCTGAAGAGATTTTGTAAGGGACATATCATAGGCTGGGTCCATGGATTGAGAAACGAAAGGATCATTATGCTCAAAATATGTGTAAAGGGTGAGAGTTGATGATCATCTTGGCATTGCCATCAGTTTTCTTTTTCACCATCGGAGATTATCTTCATGAAGCGCCCCATTGATTGTAAAAACTCATCATTTGAGTTCTTTAAGTATTGCTCCATTAGAGATACAAGCTTTTTACAACCGATAGCCCTTCTCTCGATTTTCTTTTTGCATCTATGGGCATCGGCCTTACTTTTACCAGGCACACCGCTTTTCCATGCCCCTAGTTCTCATTTATTTTTTCTTGACTTCTTTTCATGGGCATTGGTCTTGCTTTTACTAGGCACACTGCTTTTTCATGCCCCTTAATTCTATTTTGATTTCAATTCTTGCGCACAATACATGCGTCAATCAATTACACTTTGAATGACACTCGAACTTTCAAGGGTCTTCATCTACCTTTTGCCTTACCCCAGTGTGGGGGATGATCACCAATTGGGTTTGAAGAAACGAAATTGCAGGCTCAAGTGGGTTATGCAAAGGATATAACTATATAGGATAGAGAAAGAAATGCTCTTCATCATCCTAAGGCACTTAAATTATCATATGAATTCAATGTAATAGCACGACTTGAAGAATGATACAAGTGAGAGTAAGAAAATTTCTATCCATTTTCCTCACCTCATGATGCCATCTTACCTCCCATTTGCCTCGGTGTGGGGTGGTTCTTGACAGGGGTAACTTGAAAGAATTTCCACAAGTGTATGGACTCAAAGAAGTTAAGCAATGGATCACCTGTAGTGTTTGGGATAGAGAAATGAATTGCCCCTCATCATTTTGGTCATCGTACTTTTTGCGAGAGAACTCTTTACCTTGCGGATATGGAACTTTTTACACTCATCTTACAAGTGTATTGGTAGGGGACTGTATATAAGATAGGGCTTGCCTTTTATCATCCTGACACGTCTCATTCAGCATTCTTAAGCATTTGATCACTCCAATGAATTGTCTTATCTTAACAAATCTCCACATGAAATTAGTGAATTAAATAGGTAAAATCATTATGGAAATTTTCTTTTCAAAAGAGTCCAACAACTTTAAGCATGAAAAGCTTTTGTGACTTCAAACAAACAATTTACCACACTCAAAACATGGTTTTAAGCATTAATTCAAGGAATTGCCCCCACGAAGGGATTGCCTCAGCAATGAATGTCCTTGGATTGTTCCTATCAATCAAGATTGAAAATCTGCTTTTTCCCCTGCACAAGAGAACGTGCATGAATAAGATACTATGCAACATCAAAATAAATTCAAATTGCACATGGAATATCCATTTTGGTTTTGGTGGAGATTTTGTCTCAGTCGGGTTACTACCAAAATCTATCATGCCCCAAATTTGTCATTTGCAAGGAAAAGAACAGAGTGTCATTTCTCAAAATTAATTATGTTCAAGGACGAGACATACCTCTTCCACCAAAGAACAATGGTCCTCTTTTACTTGCCCCTCATTTTCTTATTAATGTGCAAGAATGAAAATTCCGTCAAGCATGGAAATGTAAAACACTTTGCTTGGCTCTTCAAGATCTCCTAATTCAAATGAATAGGAACATGTAAGCATGAGGTGTAAATAGAGAGTTAATTCATGACAATGATTTAATCAATTTTTCAATTTTTTTTTTTGACATGAAAAGTTCACAAATGAAGGGAATTTCCTAAAAAAAGAGCTAGGAAAATAAAGATATGGGATGTCCTAGTAAGGACGAAATTTCCTAAACATGAACTAGGGAAAGCCAAAATTTGAAACTTCCTAATAAAAACAAAAAAGACAGGAATTGAAAACAAAATTCCAAAGTTTTTCTTTTTTTGTTATTTTCCAAATGAATCATTGCATGTCAATTTTCTCATTTCACTTCTGATTGACAAATGAATTAAATTGTCGATTGACCTAAATTGTCATGGACCGACCAAAAGCACGACAAAATAAATTGCATGGTATAGGGATAGAAGACTTACTTCACCAAGGAAAATCAATGGCAATCACATAGACATGCACATGAGATGTGAGGCTCGATTTCTACTCTAGACAAGCTTAGCAAAGTGGAGTTTAAAGGGTGGGATGACTAGTTGCAGCCTCGTGTACTAAGTCAAGTCCTTTTAACTCCGGTTCAATCAATAATGATACCCTAATGCGATGCAGTCTCGTGGGCAGAGGTAAACATTCTTAACACCAAGAAAGAACCCTTCGGGATTAAGTTGGGCAACCTCTACTATGCGGCCTCGCAGTCGAAGTTGTATCCAACTCAATACCATCTTAAGTATCCTAGCATGGCCTAGGTCTAGCGGTATGTTGTGTGTGCAAAAGTGTAGTGCAAAATGCAAAGTATGCACAACAATTTATATCAAGCAACACTTCAACATGAAAATAAACCATACATTCCTTCACCTCGCTACAAAACAAGGGTTAGCAAACACTTCCCCTTATACCTCCCAATCTACAAAAACATTTAACACCTTAAATGTTAGGGACGTACCTAAGATCCTTGCTACCAAACAAAAATGTTTTTTCAAAAATAGAAGAGAAAATCGGCCTAAGTCCACTAAGAGCTTTAACTCAAGTACCCAGTGGAGTCGCTAAGCTGTCACGACCAAATTTTCGGATGAACCACCTAGGGTTTGGCTAATGGATTACTAAGCCTAAACTTAGCTTGGATTCTCCCAAGCCCATACCAATTCACGACTTAGGTTCAAGTTTTTAACATGCAATTGATTTTCAATTAGGAGTCACCACTAATCTATTTTTGGGTGGGTCGATTAGAAACCTAAGTAAAGTAACGGGAGATTTGTTTTACTCCTACAAACCAGAGATTATGAGTTCGGGGACTTGATTACGTTAGATCTCTCTAACGCTCTTTCGGTACCTTTCTCTTTTATTTTGAAAACATGTTTGGCAAGTAGCTTGAATTGATTTTAATTTATCTCCCTGACATGTGAGGTTATCATGCGGGTGCACAAACTACCAATTTAACATCCAGATAAAGCAGTGAATAAATTGCAGGACTTACCTCATAGCAACGAAAGCATCTGCAATGTTAAATCAGAATTCACATCAACAGTCCTAGATATGATTTCTAATTAACATGCAATTTCCTTTTTTTTTTTTTTTGTTTCACTTATTTAATGAGAATCATGCTTTATGCAATGCATGCTACTAATCTAACATGAAATGATATGACATAGCAACATGACCTAAACTATATGACATAAATAAACATGCGGCCTATCTTGAAGCATGAGATGAATTTATTCTAAAACAATTTTTTTTTTTTTTTGCATTTTCCACGAAATTCGAAATTAAAGAATTGCAACAATTAAATATGCAATCTAAATTAACCAAATGACCTAATTCTAATGACGAGCAATTTCTAACTAGATGAACCTAGCAACAATCACTAGATGATGGGCATTTCATGAACCTAATCCTACATGACATGCGCATGATTTTTTTTTTTTTATGAAAATTCGTAATTAAAATCACTAAAAATAAAAATCTAACTAAAGTGAAATGTTATCTATTCTAAATGCCTTCTAAACATGCATTTAAAAAAAAAAACTAACCTATCATGCAATCAATCCTAATCTACATGATATGCAAATGCAATTTTTTTTTTTTTTTTTTTTGTATTTGTGGGATAAACAAAACAATTAAAAGATAAGCACCAAATCATCCATGGTCATCAAAGATATTATCCTTCATTCAAAATTAAATTCAAACTTGATTATTTCACTAATAAAATCGATAAATTGATCTTAAGCCTTAAAGATCAAAATATCAATTTTATTCCCGCGTGGTTAATTATTCCATCTAAAGCCTTATAGATAGAATAAAAATTGGTGTGCGGTTGCGAATCAAGGCGGTACATTGGGAATTTCAACCATGCATCAATAAATATTTCAAACAAATAGACAAAATATCAAAAATCAAAAAAAGATAAAATAAATTTACCTAATAAAATAAATCTAAAAAAAAATAAAATAAATCTACCTAATTTTGAATTCTTTTCCAAAAAAAAAAAAAAATACGATCGGTAGATCGAACCCCAATGGAGACTCGGTTCACAGTTGGCGTAGCATGGCTCAAGGGCAGTGGCTGTGGCGTCACTAGTCACCGTCGGTCGAAGGTCGTAGTGGTGCGAAGCTTGGTGAGGTTCGGCGAGGTCCAGCGAAGAGGCTCGGGCAGAAGTTGATGGCGCAGTGAGGGGGTAGCAGCAAAACAGGGGAGCCGAAACAGAGACAGCACGGTGGTGTTCGGACGGAAGGGCTTGGAGCGGCGTGGTGCTAGGCTGAGAGATGACCGAGGCTAGTAGGACGGCAACGCGGCATCCGGCGGGGCAGCAGAGTAGCGGCAGCGTCGCAAAGGGGTGGAGTAGATGCGGATCACTGGCGAAGGCGACGGAAATAGCAGAAGTGACGGAAGATGGCAGAGCGAGGGGGCTCGGGCTTTAGCTGCTGGGTAGCGACCGGCACAAGGAAATGAGTAGGAGGTGTCGATGTGGCAGCTGGTGTGGGGGTTCGACGGCCTTGATCAGCAGGAGTGGAGACGGACGGGATGAGGCGTTGGACCAGAGACGGAGATGCGGCAGGGCAGACTCGGGTGTTGAGCGGGAGCGCGGAAGCGTTTAGCTAGGGCGGAGACGCGACGACAGCAAACAGGCGCGATGGCTACTGGGTGACGACGAGATTGAGCGGTCGCTCAGGCGAGAGAATGCCCGGACGGCCACAGGGCTTGGCAGAGAGCTACTACACGAGGAAGAAGAAGACCTTTTGTTTTTTTTTTCTTTTCCCTGCTCTGCTGCACGTCTCCTTCTCTGTCTCTTCTCTATAGCTCCTGTTGATGTTGTACTTCTTCAGCATAAAGCAAAACTTTTCTGCTGACTTTTTGACCTTTAGAGCTTCTGCCCTACGTGACCTTGACCCCTCTCCTCGGTAGCTTTTTCCCTTCCTTTTGTATTGTTTTTATTTTCCTCAAAGAACGAACGAAGAAACCTCGAAAATCCCAAAAAACCCCAAGGAAAGTTTTTCTTCTTTTCCAGTGTTGAAAATTTTTTTGACCTAAAACTTGAAAAAGGCCCCCTAAAACCCTAAAACGAAGGAAGAATTTCTTCTCTTTTGACTTCAATTTTTCGACCTAAAGAACCGAGAGAAAGAAAAATCCCCTTGTGTGGCCGTATATTCAATGTGTGGCCCCCTTTTTTTCTTTAGTGTAGCAACCCTTTTTATAGGTGAGTGAACTAGGGTTTTATTTCATTCTTCAAATCAACATCCACAAAGATTTTCCCGAACGCAATATTTCTTTTTTTATTTTCCACATCTCTTCTAGATTTCTTTTGCAAAAATGAATATTCTCCAATTTCAAATTTTGCAAAGATGAGCTCACACTATCTCCTCGAGAATACGGGCTTGGGCCAATTTGCTCTCTTCATGAGCTTAGTCTGACTTGCCAAATTAAAGTTCAAAACTACCAAGTCAAACCCATCCGTCGCCGGTCCATTGCAAAAAATGCTCCTAAAACTATATGCTATGCAACTTAATTCTATTTTTTTAGGGGTTAAAAATTAATCCCTAATTTTCTATGCATTAAACAAATGACTGGGTCGCCAAAATTTAGGTGTCAATAGATAAGTATAAGACTACAAATGGCAACCTGTGGCAATATGATTGGGTTACTTGGGGGGTAATAGGGTTTCCCAGTACCCGAAGTCTAGGGGGTAATAAGGTTCCCAGAAGTTCTCCGATGACGGCCCAAAATGGATGACGAAAGGGTTTCCTAGGATGTTGTGTGTTCCCTAGATGCCCTGAAGTGGAAAGCCTACGGGGTAACAGGGTTCCCTAGAAGTCTGGCTGTGTGATATGCCAAAAGTGACCCACATGGTAGTGACTTGCCATAAGTTGAAATCGTAAGATGAGAGTGGACCAAATGGTGTGATATGCTTGAGATGGAACGTGTGTCGAGTGTTATTTCATTTTGTGTGCTACACGTACTTGTAAGTGCATTATAGATATTGAATATTTGTGAATTGCATTATAGAATCACTATAGGTAAGTCTTAGGAATCAAGAGTGCGTTAGATCGATTGATTTATGAATCTTTCTTATTTTTTGCTAAGCTTTGGTTTACTCTTTTTGTATTATAATTTTTCAAATAATTAACAAAGATGAACGTCCATCCTTTAGCTTAACATGGACAACCATGTTATTCTGAAAGTATATCAGAGGACGATATGTTTCTAGAGTTTGAAAGCATGTATGTTCGTCAAATGTCTACTGTCTAGGTAGATATAGGCCGTAGTTAGTTGACACTATACCATTTTGTTGCATGATTTATTTGAGAGGGCAATGAATTGAAGAGACCTCTCAAGTTCTAGAGTGACAATGATAGCAGTGACTTTAAAGATGACAACAATAGTAGTGGGCGATCTAAGTACAGCAGCCCCAATGAGGAGTAGGATAGCGATGGATGGAAATGATGCGTGACGGTAGTGAGTTAGTTTCCAAGGTGACGATTTCCACAACAGCCACTTTTTGAGTTTAGTCGCATGGTGGGCGATGGATGGAGTGGCACGTGTAGGTGTAACTAGTAAGGTGTAGATCTCTTTTTGGATACCCCAAGTTTAGGATCAGAGTTGTTTTTGTCTGTATGCCGCACATGTAATTACATAATTGTGCCAATGAATGGAAACTGACTTTGACCTGTTATGTTCCTGATTGTACATGTTTGCATAATTTATATTATATGTGCTTCTGCATTAAAGAAGAATTAGTGTCTATTAAGATAGTGTTAAATAGGATGGCGTGCCTAGGGTGTCACACCCTAGATGTCCTCACGATGCTAAATGGGTGCGAGATGCCAAGGAGGATACTTGCATGATGATGGCAGCTGGAATTCCTATCGATTATAACCTGGATACCTTTAAATTGAGCTATTAATTACTTGTTGGGAAAAAACTACTACTTCTATTGATCTGTTGTGTTATTTTGAAAGGTTCTCAGTTAAGTTCATGATTTTCTATATTTTATATTGAGATTCATTATTAGTATGGTGATTCATTTATATATTATAAACCGGTGGACCTTTTGCTTGATGGGTTTAGATTCACTGATTGTTGACTTTATCTTTTCAGATCAATAGAAATGTCAATCCCACTTGCCTCTCCTATGGTCCACTATGGAGGTCCAATCAACTTCACTTGGCATGGGGACGAGTTTATAGACTCCGATTTCCTAGATATGGCTTTTATCCAAATCGTGTCTTGTTTGATTGTGGATATAGGGGCTCCAACGGGGCCGCGACTCTTGGGTTTGTTGGAATATATGCCTACATCAACGAGTGCATGGTCACCTCCTGCTATTCGACGACGGACCAATTTATGGAGGCAGTCCTGTCACATAGAAGGAAGGTAGGAGGATGGTTGGATTTCTGGGACTTGGAAGATTTTTTATGGAGCTAAGGGGTTAGGGTTAGGCGACCATAGGTACAATTAGGTTGGGATGGGATAATCGACTTACAGCTGAGTGTAGTTAGTAATACTAACCTTTTTGAATTCTCTAGTGTACCCAACTTGTCGCCTGAAGGGTTAATGCTTTGAAAAACCCCAAATTAATATATATGTGACAAATTTACCCCAAATTAATTTTTTGACCACCAAAAATCCTAAACCGGTATACATTTGACAAATTTACCCTAAACTGGTACACTTGTGATAAATTTACCCTCTATTAGTTTCCGTTAAATTTTAATGTCAAATTATTAGATTAAATGACAAGTGATAATTGACTGGTATACCAATTTGGGATTTTACTCTCGGTTTGTTACAGTTTACAATTTTTGTGATTTTTTGTGGTATTAATCCAATTTAACATGGGATATATTTGTTACAAATGTATTAGTTTAGGATTTTTGGTGGTCGAATAAATTAGTTTGGGGTAAAATTGTCATAAATATACCAGTTTAGGATTTATTATCGTCGGTTAGGATAAATTTGTCACAGGTGTACCGGTTTGGGATTTTTCATAGTCAAAAAAATAGTTTGAGGTAAATTTGTCACACGGTTTTTCAGGATATTAACCCTATATATAGATAAATAAGAAATGAGGTTGCTCCCTTTGTAGAAGTCCATGCGCATAATGGATTACTTTACTCCCTTATGCTTCCGCATGCTTAAGAAAAAAACGAAACAAATAAGACAACTAATTTCTTATACTTTCGCATGCTTAAGAAAAAGCGAAACAAATAAGATAACTACACTATGTTAGCCGTGACGTACTGGGGATGTCACACACACATATATATATACGCACATATGCTTGGGAGTGGAGATATCCAATAACAAGGAATCGACAATGGAGGAGAAATTGCAGGTGTGGGTGATGTTGGCCATGGCTTTATCCTTGCTCTCTGCTGCATCGGCCAAGCCGGGCCTCACCGTTTACTACCCACCCGAATATTATCGTGAGTGATCCATGATTTCACCTTGATCTTGGTAGAGGTTATTAATGTCCGTGTTCGTCTGTTTAGATGCAAATGTTTTGTCTACGTCTACGAAATGTAAAAGGGTTGCTCTTGAGAATTGCATTTCCTCTTCCGATTCCGATGGAAAAAGATTGGCGGCATAGCTTCTTGACTGTCGTGTCCTTAATGTCTTTATTTTTGTTTTTTGGCAGCCGCGGCTTGTCCAGGGTTCACTTTGAAGAACAGCGGAGTGATGGTCGCGGGAGTGAGCGATGCGTTGTGGAATGGCGGGAGGGCCTGTGGACGGATGCTGAAGGTCAGATGCACTCGTGCGGCTAACCAGTTTCCGAACCCTTGCAAGGCCGGCGTCATCACGGTCAAGGTCGTGGACTACTGCGGGCAACCGTGCAACGGGGTCATCAACCTCTCCAAGGACGCCTTTAAGAAGATCGCCAGCCTTGACGCCGGCAAAGTCTGGGTGGACTATTCCTAGGAAGGACCTCAAACCCCTTTCTTGAAGGAAAAACGTATAATTGATACCGAAAATAATGTCTGCTTTTGTGGTTTGGCTTTGCCGGGTTTGAAGACCACTTGAATAACGCGATACTTAATCGCCGATCTGGTTTGAATAAAAATATGATTGTGTGACATTAATACCTCGTTTTGGAATGGTCTTCTGAATAACAAGAAGTTAGCATCGAGATAATACATGTAGGAAAGCGAAAGCGTAGGGTAAGTGTTTTTCTTATTACAAGCGATCACATGATATGAAGAACGGCCACGTATAACGCTCTCGGACAATTGTAGGTGAAATGATTAGCATCCGCGATTAATGTCCAGTAGATCGGTCCACCAATCTAATTCAAATCGGAGTTATTATGACCACATTAGATGCCGAATCTCCAGTAGCTCGTGTGTCTTGCTCTAAATGATGAAGAAATAGTTGCAGGCAATTGGTCATTATCTTCATGGCCTAGCAATGAAATAATCTACCCTCATACATAGAGTATGTGAATAATTTTCTTGTGCTTTCCTGACTTAGGTGCCTAGAATCTTTTCTACATTGAAATTCTCGCAATAACTTTTCCTGTCTGGTTACCATCTTTCGCGTAATTCGAACAACTAATGTGATCCGCGCATACACCAGAACTAGTAATTCATCAGGGGAGGGGCAAGATCAAAGACTTCAAAATCTACGTCTGAGGCTTGAGGAACACAGTACGTCTCAATGATTTTGCAATTTCCTTGAACGATATGATACATCACACGAGCTTGGCAAGAAATGATGCTCTGGCTATGGACCGGATTAAATTTCCAGAAACCCTGAATAATCTCAATGCAGCAGCTGGAGTTTTCCACCTTTCCAGTAAAAGAGAGTTAAACTGCACTAAGAAATTTATCTCGTTTCTGGAATTCAAAGAAAGGACTAGACTTGGGGAGGAAGATGAATGCACAACCTTGCTTTTTTGCACTTTGAGTCCTGGTGAAAGAAAGAAAGTAGATTTGTTCGAGAACCCAAACTTATCCTCTTACTATCCTGATCACACCGGAACTCGCTGCCTAAATTTTCCGAGCGACCAAGTTCGAGTTCCATCCAAGCTCTACTATAATTGTCTCTGTTCAGCTTGTCTTCAGCCTCTCTGCTCATAATGGCCCAGTTATTTGGAATTTGAAGAGAAGCTTCCTGGGCCGATGCCTCTCCCCTTGAATTAGGCTTCTCCTTCTTTCCCCTCGCCCAGATTCTCGATATCGAAAAGCCTTCTCTTTTGCTCCTTCCAATACTAGTATCCCAACTACTGTCGCCGAATTCACCGCTTTTTGTCGCATCAAAGCCATCAAAATCTCTCCCTGATTCACAACTACACATTGACATTGCCTGGTGGGGACCGGGTCTCAATGGTAGCGTGGGTTTCCTATTCGGCTGCTTCTTCAATGGGGTCCTGATTGCTACTAGCGATGTGGAAGATTCATCTGTCACGTACTCATAAGACACCATGTAGAACCATCTTCTTGAAACCAGAGTGTTATTGGTATCACTTGTGCTACTACATTCACCACCATCCACGTTCCTAATTTCCCTAGCCTGATAGACACCATCCTCTCCCCTGAATCCACCATTTCAGTCTGCTTTGCTGCATCTCTCGCACCAAAATCGCAAGACTTGCACAATAAATTGGCGAGGGACCACCCGAATTTGTCTCTTGTTGAAGGACCATCTTCTAAGCGGTTCCGCAATAAGTTCAGATTGTTGGAACTGGTTCTAGTTTTTGGAACCTACATCCCACCTTATATATCCTGAAATATTCATGAAATTGGTGAAGTCCTTTCTTTTTTTGTTTCATTTTTTTTTCTTGCTTCAATTTTAGTCAAGCAAAATTAAAATAATAACAAAAATACCTGTTCAGATAGATAGAGTTTCATTAGCGAGACTACCTATCAAAAATAGAACCATTTATAAGTGACGTAATCTGTTAAACCTAACAAGAGAAGTCGTATTATGTCATCATGAATGGGTTGACACAAGAGTAAACTAGAAACATGTGTAAAATAGTAATGGCTTGTTAATTTGAGGTTTCCAAAGTGTATTGTATACTGAATTTCTCTTGCAATTAATATACATATACATTGTAGGTGGGGAAAATTACCAAAACAATCCTAAACTCATTACAATTTTTCTAATTTAGTCCTAAACCTTTTTTTTTTCAATTTAGTCCTAAACATATTGTAATTATGCCAATTCAGTCTATTTGGCCAAATTTGGTTGACTAGCACTGATGTGGAGGCCGGCCGACTAGTTGACTCTGATGTGGCAATTTTTTAATGATAATTTTTTTTTGAATTTTTTGTTTAGTTTTTATTTTTGTTTTTTTCTTTCTTTCTTCCTCTTCTTATGGCTAGTCATTGAACCAGCTATAGGCTATGACCGGTGAGGGTGAGCCTCGTCGTTGCGACATTGGGTGAGCTTGCCCTCATCGTCACAACACTAGGTGAGATCTCGCCCAGCCATGGTGAGGCTTGCCCTCGCCCAACATCGTGATGCTCACCTTAGCCACATTTGGGTGAGGGTGAGCCTCGTCATGGTTGGGTGAGCTCGACCTCACTTGCAACGATGAGGTCTTGCCCAGCGCCATGACAGTGAGGCTTGCCTTTGCCAAATCTAGGTGAGAGTGAGCCTCACCATGGTTGGGCGAGCTTGACCTTACTCAGTGACGGCAAGGCCTTGCTGGCTCTAGCCTCTGGCCGGTCCGACGGCTAGCCAGAAGAAAAAGAAAAAAATTAATAAAAAATTCAAATATATATATATTAATAAATTGCCACATCAATGTTGGCCAAACAACCAGTGCCAGTTGACATTTACGTCAGCACTAGCTAACTAAATTTCGCTGAATGGACTGAATTGACATAATTATAAAAGATTTATGATTGAATTGGCAAAAAAAAAAAAAAAAAAAAAAATTTATGACTGACTTGAAAAATTGCAATAGGTTTAGGCTATTTTGATAATTTTCCCATTGTAGGTGAATTCTAATGGGTACATATCTTCCACCTATAACAAAGTTAAGTATATATTTGCATGATTTCCATGATCATATCTCCCATCAGATGATGACCTTGGTCTCATATATGTTTGCATCCTCCGCGAGTTGTTGCCTCCCCGGGGGGGGGGGGGGATCGCGCGTTGTGGGTTGTGGGGTGTGATTGGGTGGGGTTGTTGTTGGAAATATTGGAGTAGTGGAGTTATGGCGGCTGGAGTGAGGGATGAATTGTGGGACGATTGCCAAGTTTACGGGAAAAATTTCTCGGTGCGTTGGATCAACCCGGAAATGATGCGCAGCAACCTTGCAGCGCCGGTTTGGCCCGAGTCCGAGTCGCGGACCGCTGCAGAGTCCCGTGTAACGGGATCCTCAGCCTCTCTCTGGACGCTCAGATCATCGACACGGGAGCCGGCAAAGTGACGTGTGGACTATTCCCCACGAGGACCGCCCCAAAAGAATCGCTTCTCTATCGATCCAAAGAATTGGAGATTCCCTATGGCCGATAACTTGCACCCCTGATGATGCCTGACATATGTGGTTTGCCTTTGCAGGGTTTGAAGAGAGACCTGCAATGATGCTAGCTATACAAGCGAGTGCATTTTAATGAGAATAAGATGGTGCGGATCACTAATGAAACTCCTCTACTTGAGGGATTTTGCGATATGACATCATGATTAAGGAAGCATTCAATCCTCATGAATGTGTACACCGCTGTTTTATATATGTATCGATGTTATTTTGCTTGGTTAAGTTCACTATGGACTCAATAGGATGGACAGACTACTAAAAAATTTATGGACTGCAAATGTTGTCTGAACACTTAGCGACTTGACATTTATGTTACCTTCTTTTCACCTTATAGTAGAACTTCCAACTAATTTACTATAACCAAATTCAACCTTTTGTGGTTCGAGAGCCAAATTGGGAAATATATTGGTTTCTCACGTACTCACATAAGGAATCTTATTTGACTAGAAATAATATTAGTCTAGAAGTGACAACAAACAAAGAGGCTCACTCACTTGACATCCAAGTCTTTTCAATGAAGAGCAATGACTAAACATAGAGACTTGACCCAATCTTCATGGTGGATCATCCTCCGTAGATACATTTTGTATTTTAACACGCCAATGCCCACATGACTTATATACCTAATTCTCCCTGTATCTTTTCTTCCCTAAAGAGAGGGAATACCCTCTAGTTATTTTACATCCTAGTGATCCCAAGCTCCCAACGAGGGTCGAAATGAAGCTTTTTAAGAACTTGCTTAGGTTCAACCATATAGTAGAATTTCCCACTAACTTACTGTGACCAAATTCAACTTTTCATGGTTTGGCAGTCAAGTTGGAAAATATATTGCTTTCTCATATATTCACACAAATAATCTTATTTGACTGGAAACAATACTAATTTGAAAGGAAAAATCACTTCAGTCCATAAGTGACAACTAGCCAAGAGGTTCACTCAATGACTTCCAAGTCTTTCCATTGGAGAGTAATGACTAAACATAGAGACTTGACCCAATCTTTACAGTGGATCAAACTCTACGGATGCGTTCCTTATTTTAATGTTTCTGTACCCACTCGCCTTGTACTCCTAATTTTCTTTGTATCTTTTATTTTTCTAGGGAGAAGGAATACCCTTTAGTTATTTTACATCCCATTAATCCCAAGATCACCGAGATGAAGCCTTTTAAGGATTTGCTAGTGGCTAGGTGAGGCATGACTTAGATTTGGCAAGGTTGAGCCTCGTTGGCCCTCGTCTTTGGCCAATTACAGGCCATCGCCAAGGCTCGGTAACTGGCAAGAGGAGGAAGAAGAAGGGAGGAAAAAAAGAAAAGAAAAAAAGGAAAAATTAAAAAAAAAATTAGAAAAATCTCAAAAAACTATTAACAAAATATTGAAAAATTTCACGTTACAAAAAAATTTGAGAGTTGTGCTAAGCACTTTTCTTTTCTTTTTCTATTTCGATAATATAAATTTTAGGGTGGTACCAAACATGTTCCTATACTTCAAAATTTGTCGAAGGAAAAAAAAAATTGAAAAAATTATTTCTGAGCGAAACAGAAATGTTATCAAACGTACCTCACTGTAACCAAATTCAACTTTTCGTGATTCGAGGGTCAAGTTGGGGAATATATTGGCTTCTAACATATTCACATGAAGAATCTTATTTGACTAGAAACAACACTGATCCGTAGTGAAAAATCACTTTTGTCCAGAAGTGACAACAAGCAAACAGGTTTGCTCACTGACTTTCAAGTCTTTCCACCGGAAAGCAATGACTAAACATAGAGACTCCACCCAATTTTCACAGTAAATCGTACATATATATTGTGACATCCAGTCTCAAACATGTAACCAGCAACGCCATGCCACCACACTAGACATTGGATCACGTCGTCACATCTCGTTATACCTTACCACACTACTAATTCAGTTCGTTTCCGTCATTGCCGAGACAACTCAGCTATGACGGCTCAAGCCGTGCCAAGTCAACAACTCCGTGACCTCTCATACGCGCACGAGCCGCTGCCATCTCAGCCCGCCTCATCTCCGCGCACGCCCTCTCTCTCTCTCTCTCTCTCTCTCTCTCCAGCCGTCTACCTCGCCATGAAATTAAAGTGGCGGGTGCCTTCGCATTGCTCGAAGAGATGTGAAGTGGGAGACCGCACCATGAAGACACGGCAACAATTTCCCTTTCTCTCTTCCACGAATCCAGTCAGCGGTCAAAGCCATCTATTTTCTCTTGGGCGTGACACGCGATAGCTAGCTGGTCTTCTCTCTTGCCGCCAGCATCGAACGAACCGCTCAAAGTCAATAGCGGTGGTCTGTTGAAGACCATCGCTCGCTTGTTCATCCTCATTTCACGTGGCCACTGCCCCTCATTCTGTGATAGTCGAATACTCTCTTCACCTGCAATGCTGCAAACATAGCCATCGTCGCCCGTAGCTTGGCCGATGACCTGCATCGCCATCTTCTTGCCGTCGCCTCAGTTCGGACCATAGCAGTCGGGATTCCGGGAGCCGCTGAGTAGACACCGCAATCCTCTAGGACTCGTGGCAAGTAAATATTCTCCATTCTATCTTATATCAATGGTTTGTCCTGTGACAAAGAGAATTTCCTCAAAAATCTGTTGAATCTAGTGTTTCTAGAGGCGTTAGCACCTAGTCGTAGGTTTCGTATAAGGGTATAAGTTAGAAAGATTGAAACTCTAGTCGTGGATGTGTATATGAGTTATGGGAAGGTGGTATGTGAAATCAGCATACATACTTGGGTTGAAGGTACCGAAGGGTTGAGTCAAAATATCATGACAGGTTCGGTTTTAATCCGACCCTCGATTTTGTTGATGGGGCATCCTTCATGAAGGTCGTCCTTATTGACTGTTTCACAACCTACTTTAATTTTAGATTGTTCATACTTCGTACGACAAAAATATATTTGAAAAATTATAGAGCCTGAAATCTATTTGTAAGGCTACTGAATGGACCTCTTCTTATTTTTCATTTCCCACAAAATTTTTGGTCAAGAATTCTAACATGCATCTTTCATGAAAATTGTAGAGTACTATATATACTATCACATATAAAATTTCCATGATTTTTTTTTATCTCACTTAGTTTGCAAAAAAATTATTTTCCTACTCCATTGCGTTCAGGAAATTCCTACTACTTTGGCCCGGTTTACTAAAAATTATTTAAAATTGTATGAGCTAAAACTTTGAGTACTTCACAGAAAATGTCCCTTTAGATCTTTTCTATCATATGTTAAAGTTTCATAATTTTTTAAATCCATTTACCTAGACAACAACTATTGTTTCTGAACACATGTGGAACGCCTTATAAGGCTAGTTTAAGGTCTAGGGTATGAAATTCTTTTTATAGTTCGTCTAATGTAGGCATAGGTGAAAATATGTCAATCTAGGGGATAAAATGACTAAGGGTTCATTAGGTTCACGTTTGAGTTTCTGGGTAATAGTAATGGTAACGTGCTTTTTAAATTGAATTATGGAATTATTATATTATGGTATGGATGTGTGACTAGGATTACCATCAATCCTTAGGATGACGATGTCCCGAGTTGTAGTAGAGATATGTTGAGGGGTAATTGGGTTCCTCCAAATGCTTGGAAGGGTGTAACACAGTTCTTCCATGTGATATCCTGAATTTTCACCCGCTTAATTAGCGGAGGGCGAAAATTCAAGGAAGGATTAAGGTCGGCAATGATCAAGGTGGAGATATCAATATCTTGAGACACCTTTGAAAGATTTATTTGACCTATTTGAGTCCAAAAATATAGGAAAATTCATTGGATAATTATAGAATATAGTTTTGACTATATTATTGTGTTAGATTAGAATCTTATGGTCAATTTGATGAATATGGCCATTATACTCTAAAGTATACTTTATATTATATAATGAATGATTAAGTTATGATCAAATGAATTACTATTAAGCCTAATCACCTTATGACTGGTCACTTATTACCTAACCTTATCCCCAAAAATTTCATTTTTGCTCTTGGATGATTTAATGCATCTAATCATGGGTGAATAGTGACCAAGCCAATGGATTTTCATGCAACAAGTGTGTTCAACAAGCCAAATGAACACTCTCTCTCTTTCTTAAGCATGACCAACGTCCTCTCTCTCTCTCTCTCTCTCTCTCTCTTCCTCATTTTCTTCATTTTGGCCTAAGAGTTCTCTCCATTTCTCTCCCTCTCTCTCTCGGCTGCTCCATCACTGAACTCTCTCTTCCTCATTTTCTTGCCATTTCTTAGCGCGAATTCTCACTACAAGTGAAGCTTGATCTTAAGGCAAGGAAATGAGACTTATTCTTAAGCCTCTTGATCTCTCTTTCTCTTGGTTTTGCTAGCTTAGGTCACATTGGAGGTTGTTGTGGTGCTTGATGTGTTGATTCTTCGGTTTTGACATTTTTCTTTGAGTTCAAGTGACCAAGCTGATAATTCGCTGATGAAGACTTTGGTCGAGGCTTATAAGGGAGGCTTGAGTCATTTTTATGAGGTGTATGTTGATTTCTAGTGATCTTTGAGTCTTGTGTCGCAGGTCGACAATTCGTTGGCCGCAGAACGACCCGTGTGGTGCCTGACAAGCAAAATTCGCCAGGCCAGCCTTCCTTCTTTAGTTGTTTCAATGAACAATATGGCGGGTAGCTTCTTTATACGAGGTCGTGCCACGCCCAGCTTAGCCCGGACGTCTAGTCCATCGAGTGAGACAATAGATCTCTTTAGGCTCAACAACTGGTTTTGGCTTGCCATGACCTCATCAGGAAAGTAGTATCAGCTCCCAACCAATTCATACACGGGAGGCTAACCCTGCCTATAGAGCTTCTAAGTAATATAATCATTCTATCCTAGAACTCCTAGCACCATTTGTCCTAACACCACTCCGATGGACCAGTTGTGTTCATCCCCTCTACATCCTCACTCTTTACTCGATAACTCCAAGCACCACCCACAAGTGTCACGAGTACGGGATGATTCATGGACTGTGACATTCTCCCCCACTCAATTCCGCAACGCCCTTGTTGGGATCTACTTTGTCGCTTCCTTGCGTCCCTTAACCATTGATGCGCCACTTTTGGGATCTCACATCGAATGGTTGTGCTTGCCCAACAAAACAAGTTTTGCTCAATTGGTAGCCTCTTTTGATCTCAGCTATTCGGGCTATTTTCGGTCATCTATGCTTTCTTTGGCAAGTGTGCCATTTCTCGCCAACTACATCTTTTAGCAGCAACATTTTTGCCTACTAAGCATTTTGACCTCAGCAAACCAAATGGAGGTTCTTTCCTTGTTCAAAACGTGGCAGTAGACCTCCTCTTTGGATTCATTGATCGATCTAGGAACGTTATCCCCATTTGGTGAGGATTTGGTTCTTCTCCAACTCCACCCACTCGGTGAGGAACCGAATATTCTTAGTGCCCCCTTGTCATCCTAGAAACTTAGTTAAGAGCTGCACTTTGCCCAAGCGCCTTTTGCCCCCGCGATTCACTCTCTACCCTCATAGGACCGAGGAGACCACTAGTACTTTCCAGTTCAACCCATACCGGAGCGAGGAGTCCGATTCTCCAACTCACCCACTTATTGGAGGATTCCAGCTCTAATTCCATTTGTCACGGGTTGATAGTTCCCTAGCCACGGAACGACTTGTGCAACGCCTGACAAGCGAAATTCGCCAGGCCAACCTTCCTTCTATAGTTGTTCCAATGAACAATACGGCAGATAGCTTCTTTATATGAGGTTGTACCACGCCTAGATTAGCTCAGGCGTCTAGTCCATCAAGTGAAACGACATATCTCTTTAGACTCAACAACTAATTTCGGCCTACCATGGCCACATCAGGAAAGCGGTATCATCTCCCAACCAATTTGTGCATGGGAGGCCAACCTTGCCTTCAGAGCTTCTAAGTAATATAATCCTTTTATCCTAGAACTCCTAGCACTAACTGTCCTGACGTTACTCCAACGGACCAAATGTGTTCGTCCCCTTTACATCCTCACTCTTCACTTGATAACCCCAAGCACCACTCATAAGTGTCACGAGTACGGGAAGATTCACGAACCGTGACACTTGCATGTGGTTGATCTGGCCGTGGATGGTTGGGACGATAAGCTAGATGTTAAGTTTATGCTTTGCATGTGTCATTGATGGCTTGTGGCTATTTTATCTTGTTGTGTAATGTTTTGATGAGTGGAAGTTGATGAGGTGACAATCAGACCGGAATTGGGTACTCGGATTAAGCTCAGAAAATTGTGTGCACATGGTACCCTTCTGTCTTTTTTATTTTTTCTACAACTTTTCTAGACTAGATCTCAAGAAATTTCCTTCTTCAAGAGTTGTTTCTAAAATTTAAAGCTGAACATAGTTAAATTTCAGATTTTTATGAGTTAATTTGGATGGCCAAATGGTTATATTCCTTTTCGGTGTCCCACTATCCAGTACCACCGAGATGGTGACCCTCACTGTTTCTTGATTTTCTATGGATTTTTCTAGTCAGAATATTGATGAGTTTTCTTCACAAAATTTTTCTAAATTATTTTTTCTACAACATATCAATATTTACGAATTTTTGAAGGTGACGAATTTTGTGGAAACTAATTTCCAAAGGTTTATCCATTCTATTTTGAGGCTCTGTTTTGCTCCAAGTTCAAGCAAAACAAATGCATGGTTGCATGTTGATTTTAACCTGATATTCTTCATGAGAAATATTTTTCAAGGTCTTTTATGTAACATATCCAAAAATTAGAATTTTTGGAGGTCATATACTATTTTAATCGAAGTGATTTCCAAGATCGGACAAAACTGCCCCTTTCTGACCGATTTAAAAGATGAGGCTTTTATGAAGGGAAAACGTGGGAATCTTGAAATGATGTCTTCTGAAAGGTTAATTGGCACACTCTGAGATTTTCATCAAGACATGATTCACTATGATGTGATGTCATTGGTGATGTTTTCGAATTATTAAATATAATGGCAAAATCTGTAATTTCCAACTGCTGAGTGTGCATGAAGTATTAAGTGTTTTCGAATTATTAAATATAATGCCCCGAAGTGGAAAGCCTGCGGGTAGAAGGGTTCCCTAGAAGTCTGGCTGTGTGATATGCTAGAAGTGACCCGCATTGTACTGACTTGCCATTGGTTAAAATCGTAAGATGAGAGTGGACCAAATGGTGTGATATGCGTGAGATGGAACATGTGTCGAGTGTTATTGCATTTTGTGTGCTACACGTACTTGTAAGTGCATTATAGATACTGAATATTTGTGAATTGCATTATAGAATCACTATAGGTAAGTCTTAGGAATCAAGAGTGCATTAGATCGATTGATTTATGAATCTTTCTTATTTTTTGCTAAGCTTTGGCTTACTCTTGTTGTATTATAATTTTTCAAATAATTAATAACGATGAACGTCCGTCCTTTAGCTTAACATGGACAACCATGTTATTTTGAAAGTATATTAGAGGACGTTATGTTTCTAGAGTTTGAAAGCATTTATGTTCGTCAAATGTCTACTGTCTAGGTAGATATAGGCCGTAGTTAGTTGATACTATACCATTTTGTTGCATGATTTATTCGAGAGGGCAATGAATTGAAGAGACCTCTCAAGTTCTAAAGTGACGATGATAGCAGTGACTCTGACAATGACAACAACAGTAGTGGGCCATTTGAGTACAGTGACCCCAACAACGAGTATGATAGCGATGAATGGAAATGATGCGTGACAGTAGTGAGTTAGGTGAGTTAGTTTCCAAGGCGACGATTTCCACAACAGCCATTTTTTGAGTTTAGTCGCATGGTAGGCGATGGATGGAATGTCACATGTAGGTGTCACTAGTAAGGTGTAGATCTCTTTTTGGATACCCAAGGTTTAGGATCAGAGTTGTTTCTGTCTGTATGCCGCACATGTAATTAAATGATTGAGCCAATGGATGGAAACTGACTTTGACCTGTTATGTTCCTGATTGTACATGTTTGCATAATTTATATTATATGTGCTTCTGCATTAAAGAAGAATTAATGTCTATTAAGATAGTGTTAATTAGGATGGCGTGCCTGAGGTGTCACACCCCAGATGTCCTCACGATGCTAAATGGGTGCGAGATGCCGGGGAGGATACTTGCATGATGATGGCAGCAGGAATTCCTATTGATTATAACCACAACAGCCACTTTTTGAGTTTAGTCGCATGGTACGCGATGGATGGAATGTCACATGTAGGTGTCACTAGTAAGGTGTAGATCTCTTTTTGGATACCCAAGGTTTAGGATCAGAGTTGTTTCTGTCTGTATGCCGCACATGTAATTAAATGATTGAGCCAATGGATGGAAACTGACTTTGACCTGTTATGTTCCTGATTGTACATGTTTGCATAATTTATATTATATGTGCTTCTGCATTAAAGAAGAATTAATGTCTATTAAGATAATGTTAATTAGGATGGCGTGTCACACCCAGATGTCCTCATGATGCTAAATGGGTGCGAGATGCCGGGAGGATACTTGCATGAGGTGTCACAGCCCTTTTTGAGTTTAGTCGCATGGTAGGCGATGGATGGATGTCCTCATGATGCTAAATGGGTGCGAGATGCCTGTTATGGGAGGATACTTGCATGATGATGGCAGCAGGAATTCCTATTGATTATAACCACAACAGCCACTTTTTGAGTTTAGTCGCATGGTAGGCGATGGATGGAATGTCACATGGAGGTGTCACTAGTAAGGTGTAGATCTCTTTTTTTGGATACCCAAGGTTTAGGATCTTGATTGTACATGTTTGCATAATTTATATTATAGTTGTCTATTAAGATAATGTTAATTAGGATGGCGTGCCGAGGTTCACACCCCGGATGTCCTCATGATGCTAAATGGGTGCCGGGGAGGATACTTGCATGATGATGGCACATGTAATTAAATGATTGAGCCAATGGATGGAAACTAGTAAGGTGTAGACTTTGACCAAGGTTTAGGTTATGTTCGGATTATACATGTTTGCATAATTTATATTATATGTGCTTCTGCATTAAAGAAGAATTAATGTCTATTAAGATAGTGTTAATTAGGATGGCGTGCCTGAGGTGTCACACCCCAGATGTCCTCACGATGCTAAATGGATGCAAGATGCCCGGGAGGATACTTGCATGATGATGGCAGCAGGAATTCCTATCGATTATAACCTGGATACCTTTAAATTGAGCTATTAATTACTTGTTGGGAAAAACTACTACTTCTATTGATCTGTTGTGTTATTTTGAAAAGTTCTCAAGTAAGTTCATGGTTTTCTATATTTTATATTGAGATTCATTGTCGGTATGGTGATTCATTTATATATTATAAACCGGTAGACCTTCTGCTTGATGGGTTTAGATTCATTGACTGTTGACTTTATCTTTTCAGATCAATAGAAATGTCAATCATGCTTGCCTCTCCTATGGTCCATTATGGAGGTCCGATCGACTTCTCTTGGCATGGGGACGAGTTTATAGACTCTGATTTCTTGGATATGGTTTTGATCCAAATCGTGTCTTGTTTGACTATGGATATAGGGGCTCCAACGGGGCCCGTGACTCTTGGGTTTGTTGGAATGTATGCTTGCATCAACGAGTGCATGAAGGGTCCCCTCCCGCTATTCGATGACGGACCAGGAAACGGAGGCAATCCTGTCACATAGAAGGGAGGTAGGAGGATGGTTGGATTCCTGGGACTTGGAAGATTTTTTATGGAGCTAAGGGGTTAGGGTTAGGCTGAGTGTAGTTAGTAATACTAACCTTTTTGAATTCTCCAGTGTACCCAACTTGTCGCTTGAAGGGTTAATGCTTTGAAAAACCCCAAATTAGTATACCTGTGACAAATTTACCCCAAATTAATTTTTTGACCACCAAAAATCTTAAACCGGTATACCTTTGACAAATTTACCCCAAACTGGTATAATTGTGATAGATTTACCCTCTATTAGTTTCCGTTAAATTTTGCTGTCAAATTATTAAATTAAATGACACGTGACAGTTGACTGGTATACCAATTTGGGGTTTTATTCCCGGTTTGTCACAGTTTACAATTTTTATGATTTTTGTGGTATTAATCCAATTAAACATGGGGTATATTTGTTACAAATGTATTAGTTTAGGATTTTTGGCGGTCAAATAAATTAGTTTGGGGTAAATTTGTGATAATTATACCAATTTAGGATTTATTATGGTCGGTTAGGGTAAATTTGTCACAGGTGTACTGGTTTGGGATTTTTCATAGTCAAAAAAATAGTTTGGGGTAAATTTGTCACACGGTTTTTCAGGATATTTACCCTATATATAGATAAATAAGAAATGAGGTTGCTCCCTTTGTAGAAGTCCACGCACATAATGGATTACTTTACTCCCTTATGCTTCCGCATGCTTAAGAAAAAAGCGAAACAAATAAGACAACTAATTCCTTACACTTTCGCATGCTTAAGAAAAAGCGAAACAAATAAGATAACTACGCTATGTTAGCTGTGACGTAATGGGGATGTCACACGCGCGCGCGCGCGCACACACACATATATATACACACATATGCTTGGGAGTGGAGATATCCAATAACAAGGAAACGACAATGGAGGAGAAATTGCAAGTGTGGGTGATGTTGGCCATGGCTTTATCCCTGCTCTCTGCTGCATCGGCCAAGCCGGGCCTCGCCGTTTACTACCCACCCGAATATTATCGTGAGTGATCCATGATTTCACCTTGATCTTGGTAGAGGTTATTAATGTCCATGTCCGTCTGTTTAGATGCAAATGTTTTGTCTACGTCTACGAAATGTAAAAGGGTTGCTCTGAGAATTGCATTTCCTCTTCCGATTCCGATGGAAAAAGATTGGTGGCGTAGCTTCTCGATTGTCGTGTCCTTAATGTCTTTATTTTTGTTTTTTGGCAGCCGCGGCTTGTCCAGGGTTCACTTTGAAGAACAGCGGAGTGATGGTCGCGGGAGTGAGCGATGCGTTGTGGAATGGCGGGAGGGCCTGTGGACGGATGCTGAAGGTCAGATGCACCCGTGCGGCTAACCAGTTTTCGAACCCTTGCAAGGCCGGCGTCATCAGGGTCAAGGTCGTGGACTACTGCCGGCAACCGTGCAACGGGGTCATCAACCTCTCCAAGGACGCCTTTAAGAAGATCGCCAGCCTCGACGCCGGCAAAGTCTGGGTGGACTATTCCTAGGAAGGACCTCGAACCCCTTTCTTGAAGGAAAAATGTATAATTGATACCAAAAATAATGTATGCTTTTATGGTTTGGCCGGGTTTGAAGACCACTTGAATAACGATACTTAATCGCCGATCTAGTTTGAATAAAAATATGATTGTGTGACATTAATACCTCGTTTTGGAATGGCCTTGTGAATAACAAGAAGTTAGCATCGAGATAATAAATGCAGGAAAGCGAAAGCGTAGGGTAAGTGTTTTTCTTAGTACAAGCAATCACATGATATGAAGAACGGCCACGCATAACGCTCTCGGACAATTGTAGGTGAAATGATTAGCATCCACGATTAATGTCCAGTAGATCGGTCCACCAATCTAATTCAAATCGGAGTCATTATGACCACATTAGATGCCGAATCTCCAGTAGCTCATGTGTCTTGCTCTAAATGATGAAGAAATAGTTGCAGGCAGTTGGTCATTATCTTCATGGCCTAGCAATGAAATAATCTACCCTCATACATTGAGCAGATGAATAATTTTCTTGTGCTTTCCTGACTTAGGTGCCTAGAATCTTTTCTACATTGAAATTCTCGCAATAACTTTTCCTGTCTGGTTACCATCTTTCGCATAATTCGAACAACTAATGTGATCCGCACACACACCATAACTAGTAATTCATCAGGGAAGGGGCAAGATCAAAGACTTCAAAATCTACGTCTGAGGTTGGATGAACACGATACGTCTCAATGATTTTGCAATTTCCTTGAACGATATGATACATCACACGAGCTTGGGAAGAAATGATACTCTGGCTATTGTTGGGAAAAAGAAAAGAATATTTGTGGAGAATGCCCAGATAATTTTTTTCCTGCTACTATTTCTATGAAAATTAAATAGGATATTAAATGAAAGTAGTAAAGATGAATAGTAAATAACACCAAAATTTTTAACGTGGAAAACTCTCCAAGGTGAAGGGAAAAACCACGGGACCGTAGTCCACTTCAAACTTCCACTATGATAAATAATGGAATACAACTTCACCCAAAGGTGGATCTCTCGCTGTCTTCAATTTGTGGATCTGAACCTCTCAAAAATTGGATAACTCTCAAAGATAACTCTCTTTCTTGGAAGAAGAAAACTGTTTCTTCCGCTATGCTGCTATGATCTTCTTGCTTTTGTAACATCTTCTCCGTTGAGGAGGACTCCTATTTATAGGAGCAAATGCAATCCCAATTTTGGAATTGTATGATATAAAAATCACAAAGATTTATCTCCTAATCTCTCGTGATTTTGTAGATATGAGAAGATCACTTTGATTTCTTTCCCAATCTCCCTTGATTTTTTGGATGTGGAAGATCACGTTGATATATCTCCCGATCTCTTTTTATATCTTCTTTATCTTTTTTCTTTTTCTCCTTCTTTTTTTCTTTTTACTTTTACACACTTACTACCATACATATTCTACTACAGATATACATAATTGCGTTGGCCTCTCCAATTGGGAGTGACCTACTCAACAAATCTCCCCCTACGAGCAATTTGGAGAAGGTGTCAAACTTGCAAAAGTTCGACAGGCTTGCATCTTCACTGTAGATAGAGATTTTGTCATCATATATGAGCCGTTGTTGTCAGTGTGTATTTTCTTTAGCTGTAGGGCTTTTTCTTCCAACACATCACGTATCCAATGATATCTTATGTCAATGTGTTTGGATCGGGAGTGGAAAGTTGCATTTTTGCTGAGGTGTATTGCGCTTTGATTATCTGAATACAAGATAAACTCCTCTTGGTTGTGGCCCACTTCTTGTAGAAACTTCTTCATCCACAAGAGTTCTTTACATGCGTCTATTATCGCAATATACTCTGCTTCAGCAGTAGATAGGGCAACACATTTTTGTAGTTGAGATTGCCATGAAACTGCTCCCCCTGCAAAAGTCATTAGGTATCCCGATGTAGACTTTCTTGAGTCCACGTCCCCTGCCATGTCTGGATCCGAAAAACCTTCTAACATAGTTTTACCATCACCAAAGTATATACAGTTATTAGAAGTACCTCAAAGATACCTGAATATCCATTTGACTGTTGCCCAATGTTCCTTACTATGATTGGATAGAAATCTGCTTACCACACCAACTACATAGGCAATATCAAGCCTCGTACATACCATCGCGTACATTAGACTGCCAACCGCCGATGCATAAGGAACTTTTTCCATTTCCTTCTTTTCTATCTCACTTTTTGGGCACTGCTCTAAGCTAAGTTTGAAATGATTTGCAAGTGGAGAACAAACTGCTTTGGACTTATTCATATTAAATCTTTCAAGAACTTTATTAACATACCGTTCTTGAGATAACCAGAGTTTACGATTGTGCCTGTCTCGCAAGATTTCCATCCCAAGAATTTGTTTTGGGGGTCCCAAATCCTTCATCGCAAAGCACTTGCTTAATTCCTTCTTTAAGTTGTTGATCTTGCTTTTATCCTGGCCAACAATTAGCATGTCATCAACGTAAATCAAAAGAATGAGGAAATTACCATCAGTAAATTTCTTGACGAAAACGCAGTGATCAGCGGTGGTTTTGCTGAACCCATTTTCTTCCATGAATGAATCAAATTTTTTGTACCATTGTCTTGGTGCCTGCTTGAGCCCATAAAGACTCTTCCTCAATCTACACACAAGATTTTCTTTGCCTTTGATTTTGAAACTTCCGGCCGATCCATGTAGATCTCCTCATTTAGATCTCCATGTAAAAACGCGGTCTTCACGTCAAGTTGCTCGATCTCCAAGTTCAAGCTTGTTGCCAAGCCAAGGACAACTCGGATAGAGGACATTTTAACTACAGGAGAAAATACCTCATCGAAGTCAATATCTTTCTTCTGAGCGAATCCCTTCACAACCAACCTTGCTTTGTATTGTGGCTGTGAGTTACCTTCTTTAGTCTTTAGTCTAAACATCCACGTGTTTTTGAGAGCTTTTCTTCCTTGTGGCAACTTGACTAAATCATAAGTATGATTTTCGTCTAAGGATTTCATCTCCTCCTGCATAGCTTTTAACCACTCCTCTTTATGCTCGTGGAATAAAGCTTCTTGGTAATTCTCCGGTTCTCCCCCATTAGTGAGCATTAGATACTCATTGGGAGAATATCTACGACTAGATTGTCGTTCACGGGTTGATCTCCTCAATTGAGGTTCTGATGGGACCTGTTCAACAATAGGTTCAAGTTCAATTGAAGTAGTCTTACCTTCAATCCTGGATTCAGCTTGCTTGTTATTAGAATCAATAGAAGGAGCAACTGGGCCAAGATCAACTAAGTATTCGTCTATTGATGGAGAATTCTCGTGCTTCTCGAAGTCATCGATTGTCTGATCTTCAAGAAATACCACGTCCCTACTTCTGACTATTTTCTGGTTAACAGGATCCTAAAGTCTGTAACCGAATTCTTCATGTGCGTACCCCAAAAAAATACATTGCTTTGATTTCCCATCAAGCTTTGATCTCTCATCCTTTGGAATGTGAACAAATGCTCTACAGCCGAACACCTTCAAGTGGCCATAAGAAGACAGACACTTTGTGGTACATCACCATTAAGTGGAGCTGAAGGTGATAGGTTGATTAAATCAACTGCCGTCCTCATTGCCTCACCCTAAAAGTGGTTTGGCAGCTTTGCGTTGGAGAGCATACATCTAATTTTTTCACATATGGTTCTGTTTATCCGCTCTACGACACCATTGTGTTGAGGTGTTTTTGGTATGGATCTTTCTAGTTTGATCCCAAGATTTTTGCAATAATCTTCAAAAGGTCCTCGATATTCGCCACCGTTGTCTAACCGTACACACTTCAATCGCCTGCCTGTTTCTCTTTCAACCTTCATATGAAATTGCTTGAAGATTTCCTACACTTGATCTTTAGTTTTCAAGGCAAATGCCCACACCTTTCTAGAGTGGTCATCAATAAATGTTACAAAATAAAGTGCACCTCCAAGTGTCCTAGTTTGCATTGTGCATACATCAGTATGTATCAAATCTAAAATTTCAGCTTTTCTAGATGGTGGGGAATTGCGAAATGCTATTCTATGTTGTTTTCCCATAATGCAGTCGACACAAGTATTCAACGGTGTACCTTTCATTCCGGGTAGAAGTTGCTTTCTAGTGAGAATCTTAAGTCCTTTCTCACTCATGTGTCCGAGTCGCTTATGCCATAACTCGGTGGTGACTCCTTTTCCAGTTACATTCACCTCTCCACTACACGGCTTGAATTGTGTGATATAGAGAGAGTTAGTCTTTTCTCCTTTGGCTACCACCAAATTACCTTTAGTGAGCTTCCATTTTCCATCACTAAAGAAATTGATGTAACCTTCGTCATCAAGCTTGCCGATAGATATAAGATTGAAGCATATGTTCGGAACATGCCTCACATCTTTGAGTAGTAGCCTACATCCAACATTAGTCTCCAAATAAATATTACCCATACCAATAATTTTGGATGTACCTTCGTTTCCCATATTTATGAGTCCAAAATCGCCAATGGTGTAAGATGTGAAAAGATCTTGACGAGCCGTGACATGGTAGGATGCACTAGTATCAACTACCCATGTCGAATCTTGGGATGCAAGACTAATGGAATCGTCACTTTGAATAATGATCACCTCATTTGCAATATTTGCAGTGTCATTCTTCTGGTTCTCATTAGCTTTGTTGATGTTATGACCTTTTGATTTTTCTGCCTTTAGCTTTCTGCATTCTCGGATGAAGTGTCCCAATTTACCACAATGATGGCACTTCTTGTCTCGTCTGAAGTTGGATTGGGACCTTCCTCGTTGCTGATTCCGGAAGTTTCGACTTTTGCTTCTCCCTCTCTGCTCTTGATTTTCTTGTCGATTAATGACAAGAGCCTTAGATGCAGGGTTGACTCCACTTTCTTTTCATCGGGATTCTTCATTCAACATTCTATCTTTTACCACATCCATGGTAAGCTTGCCGTCAGGAGCCGAGTTGATGATCGACACAACAAGTGTGTCCCATCTATTTGGCAAAGAGCTAAGCAGTAGTAATGCATGCAATTCATCATTTAATGTCATCTTCATAGAATTGAGTTGGTCTACTATACCTTGGAACTCGCTCATGTGTTCCGAGACACCGCTCCCGTCTTTGTATTTCAGATTCACGAGCCGCCACATGTGATTTGCTTTATTTTGCGCCGTTGTTCTTGCGTACATTTTCTCTAATTTTTGCCAAAGAACACCAGCACCATGTTCATTAGCAAAATTTTGAAAAATGCTCTTATCAATCCATTGTCGGATTTGAGCGGCATACTTCCGATTGAGCACCATCCATTCGCTTTCAAACATTGTCGTTGGTTTGCCACCAGAAGACGATGCCAATTTGGCTTCCGCTACAGGATCTGACTCCTCGGACGTTGGTACTGGCACCTCCATCGGTATCATAATTGGCCTCCAAAGATCTTTAATGTATAGCAGATCTTCCATCTTTGGTTTCGAGATTGCATAATTGAATGCAGTTAATTTTATCATGTTGCCAAAATTTTCCTCCATTTAATTCTGCACAGAAAAATAATATATATAGAGCAACCCGGCTCTGATACCACTTGTTGGGAAAAAGAAAAGAATATTTGTGGAGAATGCCCAAATAATTTTTTTCCCGCTACTATTTCTGTGAAAATTAAATAGGATATTAAATGAAAGCAGTAAAGATGAATAGTAAATAACACCAAAATTTTTAACGTGGAAACCCTCCAAGGTGAAGGGAAAAACCACGGGACCGTAGTCCACTTCAAACTTCCACTATGATAAATAATGGGATACAATCTCTCGCTGTCTTCAATTTGTGGATCTGAACCTCTCACAAATTAGATAATTCTCAAAGATAACTCTCTTTTTTGGAAGAAGAAAACTGTTTCTTCCGCTATGCTGCTATGATCTTCTTGCTTTTGTAACCTCTTCTCCGTTGAGGAGGACTCCTATTTATAGGAGCAAATGCAATCCCAATTTTGTAATTGTACAATATAAAAATCACAAAGATTTATCTCCTAATCTCTCGTGATTTTGTAGATCTGAGAAGATGACTTTGATTTCTTTCCCAATCTCCCTTGATTTTCTGGATGTGGAAGATCACGTTGATATATCTCCCGATCTCTGTTGATATCTTCTTTTTCTTTTTCTTTTTCTTCTTTTTTTTTCTTTTTACTTTTACACACTCATACCATACATATTCTACTACAGATATACATAATTGCGTTGGCCTCTCCAATTGGGAGTGACCTACTCAACAGCTATGGACCGGATTAAATTTCCAGAAACCCTGAATAATCTCAATGCAGCAGCTGGAGTTTTCCACCTTTCCAGTAAAAGAGAGTTAAACTGCACTAAGAAATTTATCTTGTTTCTGGAATTCAAAGAAAGGACTAGACTTGGGGAGGAAGATGAATGCACAACCTTGCTTTTTGCACTTCGAGTCCTAGTGAAAGAAAGAAAGCGGATTTGTACGAGAATCCAAATTATCCTCTTACTATCCCGATCACACCAGAACTCGCTCCCTAAATTTTCCGAGCGACCAAGTTCGAGTTCCATCGAGCTCTACTATAATTGTCTCTGTTCAGCTTGTCTTCAGCCTCTCTGCTCGTAATGGCCCAGTTATTTGGAATTTGAAGAGAAGCTTCCTGGGCCGATGCCTCTCCCCTTGAATTACGCTTCTCCTCTTTTCCCCTCGCCCAAATTCTCGATATCGAAAAGCCTTCTCTTTTGCTCCTTCCAATACTAGTATCCCAACTACTGTCGTCGAATTCACCGCTTTTGTCGCATCAAAGCCATCAAAATCTCTCCCGATTCACAACTACACACTGACATTGCCTGGCGGGGACCGGGTCTCAATGGTAGGGTGGGTTTCCTGCTCGGTTGCTTCTTCAATGGGGTCCTGATTGCTACTAGCGATGTGGAAGATTCATCTGTCACGTACTCATAAGACCCCATGTAGAACCATCTTGTTGAAAGCAGAGTGTTATTGGTATCACTTGTGCTACTACATTCACCACCATCCACGTTCCTAATTTCCCTAGCCTGATAGACACCATCCTCTCCCCTGAATCCACCATTTTAGTCTGCTTCGCGGCGTCTCTCGCAACAAAATCGCAAGACTTGCACAATAAATCGGCGAGGGACCACCCGAATTTGTCTCTTGTTGAAGGACCATCTTCTAAGGGCAAGCGGTTCCGCAATAAGTTCAGATTGTTGGAACTGGTTCTAGTTTTTGGAACCTACATCCCACCTTATATATCCTGAAATATTCATGAAATTGGTGAAGTGCTTTCTTGTTTTGTTTCATTTTTTTTTCTTGCTTCAATTTTAGTCAAGCAAAATAAAAATTAAAATAATAACAAAAATACCTGTTCAGATAGATAGAGTTTCATTAGCGAGACTACCTATCAAAAATAGAACCATTTATAAGTGACGTAATCTGTTAAACCTAATAAGAGAAGTCAGTATTATGTCATCATGATTGGGTTGATACAAGAGTAAACTAGAAACATGTGTAAAATAGTAATGGCTTGTTAATTTGAGGTTTCCAAAGTGTATTGTATACTGAATTTCTCCTGCAATGAATATACATATACATTGTTGGTAGGGAAAATTACCAAAACAATCCTAAACCCAGTACAATTTTTCCAATTCAGTCATAAACCTTTTTTTTTTCCGTACAATTTAGTCTTATACATTTTGTAATTATGTCAATTCAGTCTATTTGGCCAAATTTGGTCGACTAGCACTGATGTGGAGGTCGGCCAACTAGCTGACTCTGCTGTGGCAATTTTTTAATGATATTTTATTTTTCGAATTTTTTATTAAGTTTTTCTTTTTCTTTCTTTCTTTCTTCTTCTTCTTCTTATGGCTAGTCATTGAACCAGCCAAAATCTACGACCGGTGAGGGTGAGCCTCATTGTTGCGACACTGGGTGAGCTCGCCCTCGTTGTCACAATGCTAGGTGAGGTCTCGCCCAGCCATGGCGAGGCATGGCGAGGCATGCCCTCACCCAACATTGCGATGGCGAGGGTGAGGTCTCGCCTAGCCATGGCGAGGCATGGCCTCACCCAACATTGCGATGGCGAGGGTGAGGTCTCGCCTAGCCATGGCGAGGCATGCCCTCACCCAACATTGCGATGGCGAGCCTCACCTTAGCCACATTTGGGTGAGGGTGAGCCTCGTCATGGTTGGGTGAGCTCGACTCACTTGCAACGATGAGGTCTTGCCTAGCGCCGCGACAGTGAGGCTCGCCTTCGCCAAATCTAGGTGAGAGCGAGCCTCGCATGGTTTGGCGAGCTTGACCTTGCCTAGTGACGGCAAGACCTTGCTGGCCCTAGCCTCTAGCCGGTCCAACGATAGGCTGGAAGAAAAAAATTAATAAAAATTCAAATATATATATAAACAAATTGCTACATCAATGTTGGCCAGACAACCAGCGCTAGTCGGCATTTACATCAGCACTAGCCGGCTAAATTTCGTCGAATGGACTAAATTGGCATAATTATAAAAGATTTATGATTGAATTGGCAAAAAAAAAAAAAGATTTATGATTGACTTGGAAAAATTGCAATAAGTTTAGGGCTATTTTGATAATTTTCCCATTGCAGGTGAATTCTAATGGGTACATATCTTCCACCTATAACAAAGTTAAGTATGTTAGGACTAGAATTAGCACCTAGAGGGGGGTGAATAGGTGATTAAAGCGATTTTAACAATCAAATCCGAATATGAGATTAATGAATTAAAAACAACAATCGCAGCAAATAAAAGTAATGAAAGATAAAAGGATTAGGGATAGAGAATCAAGACTCCAGATTTATAGTGGTTCGGCTTATATCAAGCCTACGTCCACTCTCCCGCACGGACAACCCTTCTGGCTGGATTTCACTAAGAATCAAAAAGAGTGTTTACAGTCTCACGCTCTTGAGTCCACAATGTAGAACTTCTACTACACTTCCTCAAGGTCTCACCACTCTATGGTCACTCTTTTGATTTCATGTATTGCTCGAAGAATAAGATCACAAACATAATATGGAGATTCATACTTTGGAATTCTTCTGTCCAGCACGCTTCAACAACTCGAGCGTCTCTCTTTATACACTTCTTCATGCCTTCATTACCGTCGGCACCTTCCAAAGAAGTTCTTCCAATCAACCCGTTGGACAGAATCAATTTGGAGAGATCTCGAGCTCTTTAAGGTAAGTGTAGATAGCCCATCAATCTCGCCGCCCATACAATCGGGATCTTGGTTTCCATAAGTAGAACTTTCCAAATAAGTTGCGAATCTTAGAGAATCTATATCAATTCGGATACGAATGTAAGATCTTGTAGTGCTGAATCCGGTTGAAAGATATTCCTTAGCCATTGAGATAAAAACTATATAGAATCGAATAGAAGTTTTTATCTTGTCGGTCCGGAATCGTCCATGAGAGTAGACTTTGAAACTTGAGTCTTGTTGACGTCGGACTTTGATCTTCGAGACTTTGCCGGTAGAGTCCGCAAGTCTTCGGACTGGGCGAGAGAAATGTTTTGTCAACTTCAAAATCTCGAGGAGAATTTATCCAACAATCTCCCCCTTTTTGATGGTGACAAAACTTTCCTGCAGATTTGAATACTATTGCCCTGCAAAACAACTTTTAAGCTTGCAAAGATATCTCATTAAGGATTAGAATAAGGATAGTATAAGATGTCCTGTACACAGATGTCATGTACACAGACTTACCCTGTACACAGATCTGCATCCACAGAAACCTCATTAGTCAGTGCAGACTTTACTATCTATATCTAATTTTTAACAACTTAAAGTAATGCAGTAGTGAGCAATCATTCAAAAAACTCATGATAAAGTCAAAATGTCAATCACAAACAAAATATTAAATCCAAAAAAAAAAAATTAGAAATGAAAGGTTTGGGTTTGGTTTGAGAATAGAGTGAAAATCTGCTTGCAAAGTCTTCTCCCCCTTTTTGTCAGCATTAAAAAGTAAGAAAATCAAGGAGCACGAGGAATGCAAACAAGTTGAAAGTCCTCCATAGACTTGACAGTTCCTTCCAGCTTCCTTAAGTCTTCTTGTAGTTCAGCGAGAGCAGTGCCTTTTGCTGTGTCTTGAACCTTACGTTGAACATCTTTAAGCTGATCATGTAAGGAGATGAACATAGCATGATTCTCATTCTAAAGAGTCTGAAAGTCACACCCCATAGCATATATTTGGCCTTTGAGCTCCAAGATGATGTCAAGCAACCTTTTGAAATCTCCTGAATTTTCAGTCGAGTGCTTGAGTCAACTCGGTCGATGGTGGAGTTAAGCCGGTGTGAATATCGGCGGGGAGATCAATGTTTGGAGATGATGCCTCTCCCTCAGGATTATGAGCAGCATAAACATCTTCTGCATCAGGTGGCGATCTACTCACACTTGCACTTGTAAATGTCAAGAGAAGAGGAGTACTTTCTCTTTGGATATCTCCCCCTGTTTCAATGCCTTCTGGAGGGGAGAAGAGCTCTTCTTTCTGAGGAATCTCCTCAGTGACAAGGTGTTCTTGATCCTCCTTTTCGCTGGAGAATCGATTTGGCTTGTGAGTCTATTTGGTTTATCCGAGAGTCCGTCTGGCGACTCTTCCTCTTCATCTTTTTTTTTCTTCTTCTCTTTTTTTCTCTTTCTCTTTTCTCTTTTTTCTTCCTCTTTCTCTTTTCTTCTTTTTCTTTCTCTTTTTCTTCCTCTTCCTCTTTCTCTTCTTTCTCTTCTTCTTTCTCTTCTTTCTCTTCTTTTCTTCTTCTTGCAAGGATTCCTTTTCTGGTTTCCTTTCTCGGTTTCTTCGCAAATTGTTGTTGGAACAGTGATACTGGGGAGCAGAATGCGAGAAACAAAGGCTGAGATAGGCATATCGTCCTCATCATCTTCATCTTCCAAGATGATTGCCCGCCTCTTCTTGATAGGACCGAGTCCACGGGTTCTTTTCCTTTCCTCTTTGCCGCTTGAAGAGTCGATCGGGTCTTCACACGGGGTTTTTCTTTGAACTCCGGCTTCTTCTTGAGTTCTTTCGCACGCATCTTTGTTATCATCCTCAGTCCGATGACCATTCGATCAATAGTCTTTACTGAGAGAATGTGGGGAGGCTAGATGTTCAGATGTCTGAAAAGACGTGTGATGAGAGCAGCATAAGGGAGTTGTCCCTTGTCCTTTGCCATAGACCTGTACATGTGAAACATGATAGTGTGTGGCGAGAGAAATTAAGACCAATCTTGATTGCATACATCAACTTTGCCCTTTGAGATGGATACATCTGTCTTTGATGTTGATTTTGGTCTAAGACAGTTGATCACAATCTTGTGAAGCGAGAATATTTGTTGCATTCATTCTCGGAGTAGGAGAGACGACCTTGACAATTCGGTCTCTTGCAAGTTCAAGAGTGGCATGACTTACGAGACACATAAATTGATTGGAAAGCACCTCTTTCCACACCAATTACATCTGCTAGAGTGTCTACGTATCAACAACATATTTCTATCTCGCACGCTAAATGAAAAGCTGTTCGCATCAAGGAAAGCGAGATTGGAGTAAAAATATGCGGTTAATTCGAGAATAAGCCACATCACATTCGGTGCAAAACTTGTGCGGTTGAAGCTTCTCAAACTTCTCTGAGATTGATGCTCAGTAAATCCAGAAAATCAAAGTCCACCGTTCGTGGATTTATCACCCCTCGCTTCAGCAGTTTCTCATACATCTTCCTGTGTCCATCAGATCGAAACAGTTCATCCTTCTTTCCTCGAAGGTTTGCAGCCACACCCATCCAAGGTTTAAAATGTAAAAACATTTTCTCATCATCATCCTTTCCCCTCGGTTGATTGAAACTACCAAACCTAGGGTCTTTGGGAAAGTTTGCAAAAACTTTGCTCTTTGTTCAGCGAGGAACGAACAACGCCCGATCTTTCCATCACGATGAGAAAGTGCGTCTCATTTTTATAACCTTTTTCTTTCAGAAATTCATCAATGAAGGTCATTGCAGAACCACCTTCCTTCAATGCGAGTAAAGCCTATAAACAAAAGCGAGGCTTGAGTGATCTTACCGGTTCAACATTTTCAAGCACTTCTTCGCATGTTGAGGGCGATGATCATGAGGTCTAGTTGAGGAGGAGCGTTGTTGAGATCGTTGAGGAGACTGTTCTATTGGAAAGTCGCTTTCTTCTGTGAGATCGAAGTGCGTAGGCCCCTCTCCAGAGCCCTGTGGTCCCCTGCTTGCTATTCTTGAAGATTTCCTTTGGAAAGACATTGTCGCTTTCTTGGATGGAACTTTCACACTTGTGTCGCAAGAAAGTTAAAAACTTGAGAAGTAGAAATTGAGGTGAGAAATTCCAGAGAGTGAAAAGCTTTTGAACTAGGGTTTCTGGGTAAAGTTTAAAACGAAGAAGGAGAAGGAGTATAAAAGGTAATTGAATCGTGGTAACTGAATCGTCGCAAAAGAAATTCCTTTTTGAAAAATAACTGCCTTAATAAATCGATAACCACCCTTTATAAAATAAACTGCCTTAATAAACATGATTATACATAAATAAACAGACAAACTTACCTTTTTGAGATAAAAGTTTAAATAAATGAACTTACAGTCGTGTCGATTGGTATTTCAAGTCTATAACTTTTTGAGTCTGATACGCTGTCAGACTTTTAGATTCTGAGTCTGAGCTTCAACAGTCTTTAAGAGATAAAATATTAAGTCTTGAACGAATAGACTCAAATAAGCTTTTCTCAAGTGGCTTTGTGAAGATGTACGCAGTTGATTCTTCGAGTCAATAAATTGTATCAAGACTTCTTTGTTCTGAACATGATCTCTTATAAAATGATGTCGAATCTCAATATGTTTGGCTCTTGAATGTAGGATAGGATTCTTTGTAAGATTGATTGCTTATTTGGTATTGTCACATTTGATCTCGTGCAAGAGTCTTCAATGCCAAAGTCTCGTAGTTGTTGTTTTATCCATAGTATTTGAGAACAGCAACTTCCAAGTGCTACGTATTCCGCTTCGCCTGTTGAAAGAGCCACGGTACTTTGTTTTCTTGAAAACCAAGATACCACACTGTTACCAAGTAATTGACAAGTTCTGAAGTGCTTTTTCTTTCAACTCTACAACCCTGCAAGATCTGCGTCGAATAACCAAGAAGGGTAAAGTCTCCTACTTTGGGATACCATAGACCAATCTTAGCAATAGTTGCAACATATTTAATGATACGTTTAGCAGCACTTAAATGAGATTCCTTAGGATCGATTGAAACCTAGCACATATGCAAACACTAAATAATATGTCAGGTCTAGATGCGGTAAGATAAAGAAGTGAACCAATGATACTCCGTATAATTTTTGGTCGACTTTCTTCCCCGCTTCGTCTTTGTCTATCTTCAAAGAACTTGACATTGGAATGTCGGTCTTTTTGCAATTCTCGGACCGAACTTTTTAACAAGTTCTTTTGCATATTTTTCTTGATGAATAAAGATTCCTTCTTTAAGTTGTTTCACTTGTAGACCAAGGAAGAAGGATAGTTCACCCATCATGCTCATCTCAAATTCATCCCGCATAGACTTAGAAAATTTCTTGCACAAAGTCTCATTAGATGATCCGAATATAATGTCATCAACATAAATCTGAACGAGTAAAAAGCTTTTGCCTTCCTTTTTAATAAACGAGTAGTGTCTACCTTTCCTTTAGAGAAACCACTTTGAATTAAAAAATTACTTAGCCTTTCATACCAAGCTCGAGGAACTTGTTTTAATCCATATAAAGCTTTCTTCGCCCGAACACCGAGTCCGATTTCTTTGAGTCTTCAAATCCAGGAGGTTGTTCCACATAGACTTCTTCTTGAATAAATCCATTCAGAATGCGCTTTTGACGTCCATTTGAAATAACCTGAAATTCTTATAACATGCAAAAGCAAGTAGTAATCTGATTGCTTCTAACATTGCTACTTTGGAGCATAAGTCTCATCATAGTCTATCCCTTCTTCTTGCGTGTATCCTTTAGCCACGAGTCTTGCTTTGTTTCTTGTCACTTTGCCTTTTTCATCAACTTTGTTCCGAAAACCCATTTAGTTCCAATAACATATTTACCTTTTGGTTTAGGAGTTAATTCCCAAACGTCGTTAATACGAATTGTCGAGCTCTTCTTGCATTGCTTCAATCCAGCTTTCATCGGCTAAGGCTTCTTCAATGTTTTTGGGTTCTATTTCAGAAATAAGTGCAACCGCACTAGACTCTTCTCGCCTTTTGGATCTTGTACGAATTCCCTCATTAATGTTCCCAATAATGAGTTCTTCGGGATATTTGGACTTGTGTTTCCGATTCTTGGATGGTACGATAGGTTGTTGATCATTTTCTTGAGTTGATTCTTCATCGACAACTTGTTGTACCGCATCTGGATTTTGGACTGCTTTATGGGGAGATAGATCTAGCGAGTAGCGGAACAGATTTCGATTCTTGATCTGTATTGGCTGAACTTGTGGAGAGTCTTGAAATTTGACGTTCATTGATTCTTCCACGGTCGAGTCTTCTTGTTGAATACTCTATAGGCTTTGCTTGCAGTTGAGTAACCAAGAAAGAATCCTTCATCGATTTTTCTTCAAACTTACCAACTCGATCATTTGCATTCTTCGAATAAAGCATTTACAACCAAATACTTGAAAATAAGAAACAGTTGGTTTCTTTTCTTTAAAAATTTCATAAGGAGTTTTCTCAAGAATTGGTCTTAAAAATACTGTTAATAATATAACAAGCGGTTGAAATGACTTCAGCCCAAAACCTTGAAGAAATATTACTTTCAATTAAAAGAGTTCTTGCCATTTCTTGTAAAGACCTATTCTTCCTTTCCACAACCCCACTCGTTCTGGTGTGTATGGAGAGGAGAATTTGTGCTTGAAGACCAGAATCATCACGGAATTTAGTAAAGTCTTGATTTTCAAACTCACCTCCATGGTCGTATGAATACTTGAGATAGTGTAACCTTTCTCATTCGCACCTTCTTAGCAAACTTTGAAAAAGAGAGAAAGTTTCAGACTTACTTGAGAGAAAGTAGACCCAAGTAAATCGTGAATAATCATCCACTATTACTAGGTAGAACCTTTTTCCACCAATGCTTTGTGTTCTAGTAGGTCCAAATAAATCCATATGCGAAGCTGCAAGTACACGATTAGTAGAAACTTTACTTATTGGTTTGTAAGAGTTTCTAACCTGTTTACCCAAGACGCATGGTGTGCATAGATCGACTTTAAGTAATTGAGAATAGGCAATCCTCGAACAAGTTTCTTGGAGGAGATCTTGCTGATTTGCTTCATATTGATATGGCCAAGTTTTACGTGCCATAGATTAGCTTCATCTTGTACCGATATCAAGCACCGAGATCTTTCATGATTTACATCCAGAAGATAGATATTTCCATGTCTTCGCCTAGTAAAGGATTGAGTAAAGTCTTTACTGATTCCTGAGCACTTTTTTTCCTGGAAATTGATCTTGAATCCAGTATCACACAACTGGCTTATGCTAAGCAAGTTGTAATTTAATCCTTTAACTAAGGAAACATTCTTGATTGACAGACTTCCAATCTTGACTGTTCCACGACCAATGATTCTTCCTTTGTTGTTACCTCCAAAGGAAACTTTTCCTCCGTCTTTCGGGGTCAAGTTTTATGAAGCAACTTGAGTCTCTGTCATATGTCTTGAGCAGCCACTATCTAGATACCATTTAATCTTCTTTTTGATAGTGACCTGCAATTAAAAAGAATTCAAGCTTTTTTTGGTACCCACATCATCTTGGGTCCAGAAGAGTTAGAGCAATAAACAGTCTTTGCCCAATTCCTTTTAACATGTCTCCAAACCAAAGGACATTCTTTCTCAAAATGTTCTGAGCTTTGACACTTGGAACATTTCAAAGCATTTCTGCCAATAGGTTTTACAAAGACTTTCTGAAAATGATTTTTATAAACAATTCTGGTTGGTCTTTGTTTGATTCTTTCCTTCACCTTTGGAAAATCAATTAGAGGAATAGTTTCAGAAGTCATACCCAGACCTAACTTATCAAAATAGGGTCTTTGTATCGAAAGAATCTTATCCAACTTTTCAGAACCATTTGAAAATCTTTTGATATATTAGAAATATCATTTTCAAAAGATTATTTTCTTTGGAAACAGTCGAGTTTTCTTTCAAGACAGTAAAGTTGTTTTCTAACTTTTCAAACTTCTCTTTCCAAAGTTTTTCCTGTTGCTTCAATGTAGAATTTTCCTTTTTCAATTCGGAGATCCTCTTAAGAGAAGTTTTTAGACTAAGACAAAGTTCATCAATGTATTTCGAAACTTTGATAGGAATTCTTAGATTACTAACCTCGAGTTCACATGTTCGAGTCTATATCTCGAATCGAGTGCGAGTCCGAATCAGATTTTGCCATTAAACAGATATTGGCATAGTCATCATCACTTTCTTCACATTCAGTATCACTCCAAGTCTCTGCTTTGAGTGCCTTCCTGTATTTCTCAGTCTTTCCTTTTCTCTTCTTTAACAGAGGACAGTTGGGTCTGATGTGTCCCTTTTTCTTGCATTCAAAGCAAGTCACTTCTTTGTTAGAGTCATCTTCCTTTGTTGATTTGTTCGAAGCCTTTGTGAGCTCGTTTCTTCCAGTTGAATTTTCTTCCTTTTCGATTTCAACTTTCTGAATCTCTTTATCATAAGTGCCAGCTCTTCATCATCTAGATCTTCTTGAGAATCGTAGCATCGAATAGTCATTAGACTTTAAGGCAATTGATTTCTTACCTTTTGAATCTTCCTCTTCGTTGGTTTGCTCTACTTCATAAGATTGAAGAGTCCCAACCAATTCGTCTACGAGAGAGTGGAGCAATCCTCGTGTCTCTCTTATTGAGGTTTTTATGTGATTCCAGTCTTTAGAGAGTCCTCGTAGGAGTTTGTTGACCTTCATATGTCCCGAGATTGGATGTCCCCGATATTCAAGACCATTCACAATTTCAGTAAAAGCGACTAAACATGTCGTTATTGATTCTCCCGATCTCATCTTAAAGACTTCATATTGTCCCAAAAGAATGTTGATCCTTGTCTCTTTCACTCGATCGGTTCCTTCATAGGTAATGTGAAGCCTATCCAGACTTCTTTTCTTTGTACCACAAGAAGATATTCTGTTATACTCGGTAGGGGATAAAGCACAATATAAGGAGTAAATGGCTTTAGCGTCAAGAGTCTGTCTCTTGGTGATTTCTTCTTGAGTCATTAGAGTGGGATCGCAACTTCTTTTCCTCTCTCGATTACGTCTTTGCGGTAGGAATGATTCCTTTGTCTACCACTTCCCATTCCAAAGGATCTTTCGATCTTAGGAATGCTTTCATCTTGTTCTTCCATATCTTTGTAGTCTTTTCCATCAAAGTATGGAGGTGCGGTATTGCTTTGACCTTCAACCAACCCCGTAGGTAACATACTAGCCATAGATCTTTTACTCGAAGTAAAGACACTTCTTATAAACGAGTACACAAGCTCGATACCAATTGTTAGGACTAGAATTAGCACCTAGAGGGGGTGAATAGGTGATTCAAACGATTTTAACAATCAAATCCGAATATGAGATTAATGAATTAAAAACAACAATCGCAGCAAATAAAAGTAATGAAAGATAAAAGGATTAGGGATAGAGAATCAAGACCAGATTTATAGTGGTTCGGCTTATATCAAGCCTACGTCCACTCTCCCGCACGGACAGCCCTTCTGGCTGGATTTCACTAAGAATCAAAAAGAGTGTTTACAGTCTCACGCTCTTGAGTCCACAATGTAGAACTTCTACTACACTTCCTCAAGGTCTCACCACTCTATGGTCACTCTTTTGATTACATGTATTGCTCGAAGAATAAGATCACAAACATAATATGGAGATTCAGACTTTGGAATTCTTCTATCCAAAGACGCTTCAACAACTCGAGCGTCTCTCTTTATACACTTCTTCATGCCTTCATTACCGTCGGCACCTTCCAAAGAAGTTCTTCCAATCAACCCGTTGGACAGAATCAATTTGGAGAGATCTCGAGCTCTTTAAGGTAAGTGTAGATAGCCCATCAATCCCGCTCGCCCATACAATCGGGATCTTGGTTTCCATAAGTAGAACTTTCCAAATAAGTTGCGAATCTTAGAGAATCTATATCAATTCGGATACGAATGTAAGATCTTGTAGTGCTGAATCCGGTCGAAAGATATTCCTTAGCCATTGAGATAAAAACTATATAGAATCAGAATAGAAGTTTTTATCTTGTCGGTCTGGAATCTGTCCATGAGAGTAGACTTTGAAACTTGAGTCTTGTTGACGTCAGACTTTGATCTTCAGACTTTGCCAGTAGAGTCTGCAAGTCTTCAGACCAGACTGAGAGAAATGTTTTGTCAACTTCAAAATCTCTGAGGAGCATTTATCCAACAAAGTATATATCTGCATGATTTCCATGATCTTATCTCCCATCAGATGATGACCATGGTCTCATATATGTTTGCATCCTCCGCGAGTTGTTGCCTCCCCGGGAGAGGAAGTGGTTGGGGGGGTGTCGTCGTTGGAAATATTGGAGTAGTGGAGTTATGGCGGCTGGTGTGAGGGATGAATTGTGGGACGATGGCCAAGTTCACTTTAGTCTAGAAGTGACAACAAACAAAGAGGTTCACTCACTTGACATCAAGTCTTTTCACTGAAGAGCAATGACTAAACATAGAGACTGGACCCAATCTTCATGGTGGATCATCCTCCACAGATACATTTTGTATTTTAACACGCCAATGCCCACATGACTTATATACCCAATTCTCCCCGTATCTTTTTCTTCCCTAAAGAGAGGGCATAACCTCTAGTTATTTTACATCCTAGTGATCCCAAGCTCCCGACGAGGGTCGAAATGAAACTTTTTAAGAACTTGCTTAGGTTCAACCATATAGTAGAATTTCCCACTAACTTACCGTGACCAAATTCAACTTTTCATGGTTCGGCAGTCAAGTTGGAAAATATATTGCTTTCTCATATATTCACACAAATAATCTTATTTGACTAGAAACAATACTAATTTGAAAGGAAAAATCACTTTAGTCCAGAAGTGACAACTAGCCAAGAGGTTCACTCAATGACTTCCAAGTCTTTCCATTGGAGAGTAATGACTAATTATAGAGACTCGACCCAATCTTTACAGTGGATCAAACTCAATGGATGCGTTTCTTATTTTAATGTGCATGTACCCGCGCGCCTTGTACTCCCAATTTTCTTTGTATGTTTTATTTTTCTAGGGAGAAGGAATACCCTTTAGTTATTTTACATCCCGTTAATCCCAAGATCTAGACAAGGACCGAGATGAAGCCTTTTAAGGATCTGCTAGTGGCTAGGTGAGGCGTGACTTAGATTTGGCAAGGTTGAGCCTTGTTGGCCCCCGTCTTTGGCCAATTACCGGCCATCACCAAGGCTCGGCAACCAGCTAGAGGAGGAAATAGAAGAAGGGAGGAAAAAAAGAAAAGCAAAAAAAGTAGAAATTTTAAAAAAAAAATTAGAAAAATCTCAAAAATTATTAACAAATTTTTAAAAAATTTCACATTACAAAAAAATTTGAGAGTTGTGCCAAGGACTTTTCTATTATTTTTCTATTTTGATAATAGAAATTTTAGGGTGGTACCAAACATGTTCCTATACTTCAAAATTCGTCTAACGAATAAAAATTGAAAAAAATTATTTCTGAGCGAAACAGAAATGTTATCAAACGTACTTTACTATAATCAAATTCAACTTTTCGTGATCCGAGGGTCAAGTTGGGGAATATATTGGCTTCTAACATATCCACACGAAGAATCTTATTTGACTAGAAACAACACCGATCCGTAGTGAAAAATCACTTTAGTCCAAAAGTGACAAGAAGCAAAAACAGGTTCACTCACCGACTTTCAAGTCTTTCCACTGGAAAGCAATGACTAAACATAGAGACTCGACCCAATTTTCACAGTAAATCATACATACATATCATATATATATATATATATATATATATATTGTGACATCCGGTCTCGGACATGTAACCAGCGACGCCATGCCACCACACTAGACATTGGATCACGTCGTCACATCTCGTTATACCTTACCACACTACCAATTCAGTTCGTTTCCGTCATTGCCGAGACAACTCAGCTATGACAGCTCAAGCCGTGCCAAGTCAACAGCTCCGTGACCTCTCTACGCGCACGAGCCGCATCCATCTCAGCCCGTCTCATCTCCGTGCACACCTCCCTCCCTCCCTCCCTCCCTCCCTCCCTCCCTCCCTCTCTCTCTCTCTCTCCAGCTGTCTACCTCGCCATGAAATTAAAGCGGTGGGTGCCTTCGCATTGCTCGAAGAGGTGCGAAGAGGGAGACCGCACCATGAAGACACGGCAACAATTTCCCTTTCTCTCTTCCACGAATCCAGTCAGCGGTCAAAGCCATCTATTTTCTCTTGGGCGTGACACGCGATAGCTAGCTGGTCTTCTCTCTTGTCGCCAGCATCCAACGAACCGCTCAAAGTCAATAGCGGTGGTCTGTTGATGACCATTGCCGCATCCCCGAAACCGCAGCTCGCTCGTTCATCCTCATTTCACGTGGCCACTGCCCCTTATTCTGTGAAAGCCGAATACTCTCTTCACCTGCAATGCTGCAAACATAGCCATCTTCGCCCGTAACTTGGCCGATGACCTGCATCGCCATCTTCTTGCCGTCACCTCAGTTCGGACCATAGCAGCCGGGATTCCGGGAGCCGCTGAGTTGCCACCGCAATCCTCTAGGACCCGTGGCAAGTGGATATTCTCCATTCTATCTTATATCAATGGTTTGTCGTGTGACAAAAAGAGTTTCCTCAAAAATCTGTTGAATCTAGTGTTCTAGAGGAATTAGCACCTAGTCACAGGTTTCAGATAAAGTTATAAGTTTGAAAGTTTGAAACTTTAGTCGTGGATGTGTATATGAGTTATGGGAAGGTGATATGTGAAATCAGCATACATACTTGGGCTGAAGGTACCGAAGGGTTGAGTCAAAATATCATGACAGGTTCGGTTTTAATCCGACCCTCGATTTTGTTTATGGGCATCCTTCACAAAAGTCGTACCTTATTGACTGTTTCACAACATACTTTAATTTCAGATTTTTCAGACTTCATATGACAAAAATATATTTGAAAAATTATAGAGCCTGGAATCTATTTTTAAGGCTACTGAATGGACCTCTTCCTATTTTTCATTTCCCACAAAATTTTCGGTCAAGAATTCTAACATGCATCTTTCATGAAAATTGTAGAGTACATTATATACCATCACATATAAAATTTCCATGATGTTTTTTTTTTTTTTTTTTATCTCACTTAGTTTGCAAAACATTTATTTTCCTACTCCATTGTGTTCGGGAAATTCCTACTATTTTGGCCTGGTTTACTAAAAATTATTTAGAATTGTATGAGCTAAATCAGACTTTGAGTACTTCACAGAAAATGTCCCTTTAGATCTTTTCTATCTTATGTTAAAGTTTCATAACTTTTACTCAAATAATCTGAAGATGTGTTGATTCTTCGAGTCAATGAATTGTATCAAGACTTCTTTGTTCTCAACATGATCTCTTATAAAATGATGTCGAATCTCAATATGTTTGGCTCTTTGAATGTAGGATAGATTCTTTGTAAGATTGATTGCGCGGGTATTGTCACATCTCGATCTGTGCAAGAGTCTTCAATACCAAAGTCTCGTAGTTGTTGTTTTATCCAAAAGTATTTGAGTCCAAGTTCACATTTGATTTTGTTTTCTTGAAACCAAGATGGGCAATTGACAAGTTCCCGAGGTGCTTTTTTCTTTCCCTCTACAACCCGCAAGATGGATCTGAATAACCAAGAAGGGTAAAGTCTCCTTCTTTTTGGGATACCATAGACCAATCTTTTTTTATTTAATGATACGTTTGCAGCACTTAAATGTGATTCCTTAGGATCCGATTGAAACCTAGCACATATGCAAACACTAAATAATATGTCGTCTAGATGCGGTAAGATTTTTAAATCCATTTACCTAGACAACAACTATTGTTTCTAAAGGCGTGTAGAAGGCCTTTTAAGGCTAGTTTAAGGTCTAGGGTATGAAATTCTTTTTATAGTTCATCTAATGTAGGCACAGGTGAAAATATGTCAATCTAGGGGATAAAATGACTAGGGGTTCATTAGTTTCACATTTGAGTTCCTGGGTAATAGTAATGGTAACGTGTTTTTTAAATTGAATTATGGAATTATTGCATTATGGTATGGATGTGTGACTAGGATTACCATCGGTCCTTAGGATGACGATGCCCCGAGTTGTAGTAGAGATATCTAGAGGGGTAATTGGGTTCCTCCAGATGCTGGAAGGGTGTAACATGGTTCTCCCATGTGCTTTTTCTTGCATTCAAAGCAAGTCACTTTGTTAGAATCATCTTCCTCTCGTTGATTTGTTCAAACCTCTGCGAGCTCTGTTTCTTCCAGTTGAATTTTCTTCCTTTTCTATTCAACTTTCGAATCTCTTTATCATAAGTGCCGCTCTTCATCATCTAGATCTTCTTCGTAATCAGTAGCATCGAATAGTCATTAGACTTTAACGCAATTGGTTTCTTACCTTTTGAATCTTCCTCTTCGTTGGTTTGCTCTACTTCATAAGATTGAAAAGTCCCAACCAATTCGTCTACAGAGAGTGGAGCAATCCTCTGTGTCTCTCTTATTGAGGTTTTTATGTGATTCCGTCTTTAGAGAGTCCTCGTAGGAGTTTGTTGACCTTCATATGTCCCGAGATTGATGTCCCCGATATTCAAGACCATTCACAATTTCAGAAAGCGACTAAACATGTCGCCAATTGATTCTCCCGATCTCATCTTAAAGACTTCATATTGTCCCAAAAGAATGTTGATCCTTGTCTCTTTCACTCGATCGGTTCCTTCATAGGTAATGTGAAGCCTATCCCGAGACTTCTTTTTCAGTATCACAAGAAGATATTCTGTTATACTCGTAGGAGATAAAGCACAATATAAGGAGTAAATGGCTTTAGCGTCAAGAGTCCTGTCTCTTGGTGATTTCTTCTTGAGTCATTTGAGTGGGATCAGCAACTTCTTTTCCTCTCTCAGATCCTGATGCTGCAGCAGGAATGATTCCTTTGTCTACTACTTCCCATTCCAAAGGATCTTTCGATCTTAGGAATGCTTTCATCTTGTTCTTCCATATTGTAGTCTTTTCCATCAAAGTATGGAGGTCTGTATTGCTTTGACCTTCGACCAACCCCGTAGGTAACATACTAGCCATAGATCTTTTACTCGAAGTAAAGACACTTCTTATAAACGAGTACACAAGCTCGATACCAATTGTTAGGACTAGAATTAGCACCTAGAGGGGGTGAATAGGTGATTAAAGCGATTTTTTAACAATCAAATCCGAATATGAGATTAATGAATTAAAAAACAGCAATCGCAGCAATTGAAAATAATGAAAGATAAAAGGATTAAGGAGAGAGAATCAAGACTCCGGATTTATAGTGGTTCGGCTTATATCAAGCCTACGTCCACTCTCCGCACGGACAGCCCTTTCGGGCTGGATTTCACTAAGAATCAAAAAGAGTTACGGTCTCACGCTCTTGAGTCCACAATGTAGAACTTCTACTACACTTCCTCAAGGTCTCACAACTCTAAGATCACTCTTTTGATTACATGTATTGCTCGAAGAATAAGATCACATCGAAATATGGAGGTTCGTACTTTGGAATTCTTCTATCCAAGACTCTTCAACAACTCGAGCGTCTCTCTTTATACGCTTCTTCATGCCTTCATTACCGTTGGCACCTTCCAAAGAAGTTCTTCCAATCAACCCGTTGGATGTAATCAATTTGGAGAGATCTCAAGCTCTTTAAGGTAAGTGTAGATAGCCCATCAATCCCGCCGCCCATACAATCAGGATCTTGGTTTCCATAAGTTGAACTTTCCAAATAAGTTGCGAATCTTAGAGAATCTATATCAATTCGGATACGAATGTAAGATCGTGTAGTGCTGAATCCAGTCGAAAGATAATCCTCAGCCATTGAGATAAAGACTACATAGAATCGAATAGAAACTTTTATCTTGTCGGTCCGGAAACCGGTCCATGAGAGTAGACTTTAAAACTTGAGTCTTGTTGACGTCGACTTTGATTTTCAGACTTTGCCGTAGAGTCCCGCAAGTCTTTGGACTGGATCGAGAGAAATGTTTTGTCAACTTCAAAACCTTTGAGGAGAATTTATCCAACAATATCCTAAATTTTCACCCGCTTAATTAGCGGAGGGAGAAAATTCAAGGAAGGATTAAGGTCGGCAATGATCAAGGTAGAGATATCAATATCTCGAGACACCTTTTATTCGACCTATTTGAGTCCAAGAATATAGGAAAATTCATTGGATAATTATAGAATATAGTTTTGACTATATTCTTGTGTTAAATTAAAATCTTATGGTCAATTTGATTAATATGGCCATTATACTCTAAAGGATACTTTATATTATGTAATGAATGATTAAATTATAATCAAATGAATTACTATTAAGCCTAATCACCTTATGGCTGGTCACCTATTACCTAACCTTAGCCCCAAAAATTTCATTTTTGCTCTTGGATGATTTAATGCATGTAATCATGGGTGAATAGTGACCAAGCCAATGGATTTTCATGCAACAAGTGTGTTCAACAGCCAAATGAACACTCTCTCTCTTTCTTAAGCATGACCAATGCCCTCTCTCTCTCTCTCTTCCTCATTTTCTTCATTTTGGCCTAAGAGTTCTCTCCATTTCTCTCCCTCTCTCTCTCGGCTCCTCCATCACCGAACTCTCTCTTCCTCATTTTCTTGGCATTTCTTGCACAAATTCTCACTACAAGTGAAGCTTGATCTTAAGGCAAGGAAATGAGACTAATTCTTAAGCCTCTTGGAGCACGCATGACAAAATTTCTGGAATAGAAATCAATTTCTATTCCATGGACGAATTTCTAAGCAAAGAAATGCGTTTGATAATGATTCAAAATTTCTATTTCTAGAATAAAAATTCGTTTGGTAAAAGAATAAAATTTATATTTCTAGGAGTGGTGACGATCGGCGTCCGATGGCCGAAGTCCAATGTCTAGTAACCGCCGGCGAGCGGCCGGAGTTCGAAGTCCGACGTCCGGAGTTCAACATCCGACATCCGGCATTGGACGTCCAGAGTTCGGCGTTTAGTGTCCGACTAGCCGGCAACCAATGTCCAACATCCAAAGTTAGGCGTTCGATGTCTGGAGTCTGACAACCGGCGGCCGGTGGCCAAAGGCCAAAGTCCAACGGGCGGCGGCGAGCAACTGACATCCAACGGCCGGTGGCAAGCAACGGGTAGTTAGCGGCAAACGTTCAATGGTCGACAGTGGGCCTCTAACATCTAGCGGTTGGCAATGAGCAACCAACGACCAACGGTCATCCGACGGCCGACGATCGATGACGGCCGGCTAGAGTCCGGTAGCTGGCGATCGGCGGCGGGTGGCCGGTGGCGGTGAGTGGTGGGCGTCCAGCATCCCACGGGCAGCTAGTGGGTGATGGGCGGTAACAAGAGTGAACAATGAAAAAAATTTTGATTTCTCATTTCTGTTCCCGAAATATAAAAGCTAAAAATTTTAACTTATGATTTTACTTTAAATCTATTTCTGGAATACAAATCTGTTTCAGAAATAGAAATATTAAATTGTGTTACCAAACAGATTTCTATTCCAAATCTATTTCGGGGAACAAAAAAACAGAGAAATCGAGAAATAGAAATGTTGTCATGCGCGCTCTTGATCTCTCTTTCTCTTGGTTTTGCTAGCTTAGGTCACATTGGAGGTTGTTTTGGTGCTTGATGTGTTGATTCTTTGGTTTGGACATTTTACTTTGAGTTCAAGTGACCAAGCCCATAATTTGCTGATGAATGACTTTGGTCGAGGCTTATAAGGGAGGCTTGAGTCATTTTTATAAGGTGCATGTTGATTTCTAGTGATCTTTGAGTCTTGTGTCATGGGTTGACAGTTCCCTGATCGCGGAATAACCTGTGCGACGCCTGACAAGCGAAATTCACTAGGCCAGCCTTTCTTCTATTGTTGTTCTAATGAGCAATACGGCGGATAGCTTCTTTATACGAGGTCGTACCATGCTCGGCTTAGCTCGAGCGTCTAGTCCATCGAGTGAGACAATAGATCTCTTTAGGCTCAACAACTAGTTTCGGCCTGTCATGGCCTCATCAGGAGAGCGACATCTACTCCCAACCAGTTTATCCACAAGAGGCCAACCCCGCCTTCAGAGCTTCTAAGTAATATAATCATTCTATCCTAGAACTCCTAGCACCAATCATCCTGACGCCACTCCTACGGACTAGTTGTATTCGTCCCCTCTACATCCTCACTCTTCACTCGATAACCCCAAGCACCACTCACAAGTGTCACGAGTGCGGGAGGATTCACAAACTGTGACAATTGCCTGTGGTTGATCTGGCCATGAATGGTTGAGATGATAAGCTAGATGTTAAGTTTGTGCTTTGCATGTGTCATTGATGGCTTGTGGTTGTAAGATGAAGCTGAGATGAAGTCTTGCATGGTTGTTTTACCTTGTTGTGTGATTTTTTGATGAGTGGAAGTTGATGAGGTGACAATAGGACTGGATCCATGTACTTGGATTAAACTCAGAAAACTGTGTGCACATGGTACCCTTTTGTCTTTCTATTTTTTCTGCAACTTTTCTAGACTAGATCTTAAGAAATTTCCTTCTTCAGAGTTGTTTTTAAAATCTAAAGCTTAACATAGTTAAATCTCAGATTTTTATAAGTTAATTTGGATGGCCAAATGGTCATATTACTTTTCGGTGTCCCACTGTCCAGTACCATCGAGATGGTGACCCTCACTGTTTCTTGATTTTCTATGGATTTTTCCAGTCAAAATATTGATGAGTTTCCCCCACAAAATTGTTCTAAATTATTTTTTTTACAACATATCAAAATTTGCGAATTTTTGAAGGTGACGTGAATTATGTGGAAACTAATTTACAAAGGTTTATCCATTCTGTTTTGAGGCTCTGTTTCGCTCCAAGTTCAAGCAAAACAAAGGCATTGTTTCATGTCGATTTTGACCTCATGTTCTTCATGAGAAATCTTTTTCAATGTCTTTTCTGTAAAATATCCAAAAATTAGAATTTTTGAATGTCATTTACTATTTTAATCGAAGTGATTTTCAAGATCGAAAAACTGCCCCTTTCTGACCTTTTTTAAAGATGAGGCTTTCATGAAGGGAAAACGTCAACATTTTCCGTTAAAAAGTCGACGGTATTAACTTTAGGACTCGTGAAACAATTTGACAAGTTTTAGGACTTGATTGCATTTTTTGCAAGTTTTAGGACTCAATTGCATTTTCGTGACAAGTTTTGGGACTTACATAGCACTTATCCCATAAATAAATAAGAAATGAGGTTGCTCCCTTTCTAGAAGTCCACGCACATCATGGATTACTTTTGTTCCTTATGCTTCCGCGTGCTTAAGAAAAAGCAAAACAAATAAGACAACAAATTCCTTATACTTCCGCATGCTTAAGAAAAAGCAGAACAAATAAGATAACTACGCTATGTTAGCCATGATGTACTGGGGATGTTACACACACACATATATATATATATACACACATGTATGCTTGGGAGTGGAGATGTCCAATAACAAGGAAACGAAAATGAAGGAGAAATTGCAGGTGTGGGTGATGTTGGCCATGGCTATATCCCTCCTCTCTGCTGCATCGGCCAAGCCGGGCCTTGCGTATTGGCACTCGCCGCCTGATTATCGTGAGTGTTCTGTAATTTCACCTGACCTTTGTAGAGGTTATTAGTGTCCATATCCGCGTGTCTCCGTCTCATGTTTTCACATTTTTCTGGAGTCGACATCAATGAAATGCGAAAGGGTTTCTCAGTGAATTGCATTTCCTCTTCCAATTCCATTGAACAAAATAGGCGTCGTAGCTTCTCAAATGTCGCGTCCTTTTCTTTTTTTTTTTTTTTTTTTTTTTTTTTTTTTTGGACGGCTGCGGCTTGTGCAGGGTTCGATTTTAGCAACAGCGGATTGATGGTCACGGGAGTGGGGGACGAATTGTGGGACAACAGGAGGGCCTGCGGACGGATGCTGACGGTCAGATGCACCCACTCTGCTAACGGCTTTCCGAAACCTTGCAAGGACGGCGTCATCACGGTCAAGGTCGTGGACTATTGCCAGAAACCGTGCGACATCAACCTCTCCGGATATGCCTTCTCCAGAATCGCCAACGTTGACGCCGGCAGAGTCTGGGTGGACTACTCCTAGGAAGGAACTCGAGACCCTTTTCCTGAAGGAAGAACATAATCGGGGACGATCACGAAGATATTGTCTGCTTTTTATGGTTTTTATGGTTTGTATATGCCGGCTTTGAAGACTACTTAAATAACGTGATGCTTGATCTCCGATCTGGTTTGAATAAAAATATCTATGTGTGATATTAACACTGCGTTTTGGAACGGTCTTTTGAACAACAAGAAGTCAGCATCGAGATAATAAATGCAGGAAAGTGAAAGGGCAGGGAAGCGTGCTTCTTATTACAAGCGGATCACATGATGCGAAGCAACAGCCACATAAAAAACTCTCCGAAAATCGTAGGTGAAATTATTAGCATCTGCCATTAATGTCCAGCAGCTCAGGCCAGCAACTTAATTCAAATCGTAGTCAGTATGACTCCATTAAATGCCGCATCTCCAACAGCTCCTATCATGCCTCTTGCTCTAAATGATGAAGAAAAAGTTGCAGGCAATTGGTCATTAACTCCATGGCCTAGCAATGAATAATCGACCCTCATACATTTTTTTTTTTTTTTTGTCAAACTACCCTCATACATGGAGTAGGTGAATAATTTTCTTGCGTTTTCCTGATTTTAGGTTCCTAGAACTTTTCCACATTCAAATCCCTGCAATATCATTTCCTGTTGTCTGTGTACCATCTTTCATGTAAATCAAACAACTAATGTGATCCATGCAAACACCATAATTAGTAATTCATCAAGAAAGGGGCAAGATCAAAGACTTCAATTATTGTTGACTGAGGCTCGATGAACACAGTACCTCTTGATTAATTTTGCAATTTCCTTGGAGGATATGATACATTACATGAACATAGCAAGCAATGATACTATGGCTATGAGCAGAAGTGACCTGGACTCTATCCCTGTCCCATTCCCAGAGCAAGTCTCCCATGTCGGGCCTGCTCCACCGCAAGAAGAACGGTGGCACCCTCACGTCCCTACTCGACCTGATGATTTGGAGATATGGGAAATTGAGGCTAGAGGGCGGCACCCTGGCGTCTGTCGCTAGAGGGCCTGGATCCGAACGGAGGCGAGACAGGCGACCCGTGGAGGAACAACCCTAGGGCCAGCGGATGAAAGGCTTGCTTTACAGAGCACTGTCGGGGAGCTCTGGAGGCGAAGAGAGATGAGTGAGAAGGCAGAGAGGAGGAAGGGGGAGGCGGCTAGAAGAGAAGGCACGAGGCAACAAGGAGGAGGAGCTCTGCAGGCGGAGATAGACATGAGCGAGGAGGCAGAGAGGAGGAAAAAGCTCCACAGGGAGGGGAACAGAGTTAGAGCTTTGTTTCATATAGCGGGGGAAATAATTTCTGTTTTTCGAAAAACGGAAGTCATTTTCCTTTATTTTAAATGACTTGTTCCAATTAACAGAAATCATTTCCTAGATCCATTCATTTTTCTTGAAATAAATAACTGAAAATTCGAAAAATGTATTCCTATGTAAGCTTATGTTAATAAATTGTCAAAATATTTAGGACTGAAATGATACAATTGTAATAAATTTAGGATTTTATTGGTAATTTTCCTGGTTTGCGTTTGCGGGGCTTGAAGTGAGAACTGGAATAATGCTAGCTATACAAGCGAGTGTAGATTTCTTAAGAATAAAATTAAGCAGATCATTACTGGAACTCCCTTACTTTATTGTGAGATTATATCCTATATGATGCTGCATTTGGCGATATGACATCATAATTAAGGAAGCACTCTGCTGAATGTGTACGCCCCCGTGTTCTATACGTGTCGATATTATTTTGCATGGTTAAGTTTGCTTTCACTTTGATAGATTAGACGGACCATCGAAAATTTTGCATATTACAAACATGGTCTTAACACTTAGCGACTAGACCATTAATATTATCTTACTTTCCACTAGTTCATGTACCGTAACCAAATTCAACTTCTCGTGGTTTGAATGTCAAGTTGGATATTATAATGGATTCATACATATTCACATGAAGAACAGTGATAGAATAGCTAGTTTGACTGAACGAAACTGGTGCGATCTTTCCTCGACTCCGACAAACTATAGAAAATTCCCACGTTTGACATCTTGACTATAAACAATCCCGATTCGCAATGTAGTGTTCATACGGTCCAATTCTTCCGTGCTCACCATCCGACGGCCGACATTCCTCCAAACTTGATCCGACGGCCTGGGCCTCTCGTCGTCGTGACCTGTGGGGTACAATAGCACGACACCGAAGAAACTATCTAGTCGTGACGAGGATGGGACTGAAGAGAAATTGATTTCCAAGTTCGAACAGTGCGGGGCCACTATAATTTTAGTCCAAAAGACCGCTGACCTATTGACTTCCAAGTCTTTCCACTGAAGAGCGATTGCTAATGCACAATGAGGCGACCCGGCCTTCATGGTGGATCGACTCCTCCGTATATTTATGTATGCCTGGGATCGAAGATCCTTCAAGCCATAACTAGGAAGCGGCAATGGAGGTGAAATTGCAGGTGCTGGTGGCGTTGGCCATGGCTTTGTCCTTATTCTCTGCTGCATCGGCCACGGCGGGCCTCGCTGTTTACTACCCACCCGAATATTATCGTGAGTGATCCATGATTTCACCTTGATCTTGGTAGAGGTTATTAATGTCCATGTCCATGTGTTTAGATGCAAATGTTTTGTCTACGTCTCGTGTTTTCTATGAAATGTAAAAGGGTTGCTCTAACAATTGCATATCCTCTTCCGATTCCGATGGAAAAAGCTTGGCAGCGTAGCTTCTCGAATGTCGTGTCCTTATGTCTTTATTTTTGTTTTTTGGCAGCCGCGGCTTGTCCAGGGTTCACTCTGAAGAACAGCGGAGTGATGGTCGCAGGAGTGAGCGATGCGTTGTGGAATGGCGGGAGGGCCTGTGGACGGATGCTGAAGGTCAGATGCACCCGTGCGGCTAACCAGTTTCCGAACCCTTGCAGGGCCAGCGTCATCACGGTCAAGGTCGTGGACTACTGCCGGCAACCGTGCAACGGGGTCATCAACCTCTCCCAGGACGCCTTTGCGAAGATCGCCAACCTCGACGCCGGCAAAGTCTGGGTGGACTATTCCTAGGAAGGACCTCGAACCCCTTGTCATGAAGGAAAAACGTATGGACGATACCGAAAATAATGTCTGCTTTTGTGGTTTGACTTTGCTGGGTTTGAAGACCACTTGAATAACACGATACTTAATCGCTGATATGGTTTGAATAAGATATGATTGTGTGACATTAATACCTCGTTTTGGAATGGTCTTCTAAATACCAAGAAGTTAGCATCGAGATAATAAATGTAGGAAAGCGAAAGCGCAGGGTACGTGTTTTTCTTATTACGAGCGATCACATGATATGAAGAACGGCCACGTATAACGCTCTCGGACAATTGTAGGTGAAATGATTAGCATCCGCAATTAATGTCCAGTAGGTCGGTGCACCAATCTAATTCAAATCAGAGTTATTATGACCACATTAAATGCCGAATCTCCAGTAGCTCATGTCTCTTGCTCTAAATGATGAAGAAATAGTTGCAGGCAATTGGTCATTATCTTCATGGCCTAGCAATGAAATAATCTACCCTCATACATTGAGCAGGTGAATAATTTTCTTGTGTTTCCCGACTTAGGTACCTAGAATTTTTTCTACATTGAAATCCTCGCAATAACTTTTCGTGTCTGGTTACCATCTTTTGCGTAATTCGAACAACTAATGTGATCCCCGCACACACCATAAATAGTAATTCATCAGGGAAGGGCCAAGGTCAAAGACTTCAAAATCTACGTGTCTGAGGCTTGATGAACATGGTACGTCTCAATGATTTTGCAATTTCCTTGAACGATACGATGCATCACATGAGCATGGCAAGAAATGATACTCTGGCTATGGACCAGATTAAATTTCCAGAAACCCTTAATAATCTCAATGCAGCAGCTGGAGTTTTCCACCTTCCAGTAAAAATGAGTTGAACTACACGAAGAAATTTATCTTGTTTCTGGAATTCGAAGAAAGGACTAGACATGGGGTGAGGAAGATAAATGCACGACTTTGCTTTTTTGCACTTCGAGTACTAGTGAAAGAAAGAAAGCGGATTTGTTCGAGAATCTAAATTATACTCTTACTATCCTGATCACACCAGAACTCGCTCCCTAAATTTTCCGAGCGACCAAGTTCGAGTTCCATCCAAGCTTGTCTTCGGCCTCTCTCCTTCTTTCCCCTTGCCCAGATTCTCAATATCGAAAAGCCTTCTCTTTTGCTCCTTCCAATACTAGTATCCCAACAACACACTGACATTGCTTGGCGGGGACCGGGTCTCGATGGTAGGGTGGGTTTCCTGCTCGGCTGCTTCTTCAATGGGGTCCTGATTGCTACTAGCAATGTGGAAGATTCATATGTCACGTACTCATAAGACCCATATAGAACCATCTTCTTGAAACCAGAGTGTTATTGGTATCACTTGTACTACTACATTCACCACCATCCACGTTCCTAATTTCCCTAGCCTGATAGACACCATCCTCTCCCCTAAATCCACCATTTCAATCTGCTTCGCGACGTCTCTCGCACCAAAATCGCAAGACTTGCACAATAAATCGGCGAGGGACCACTCGAATTTGTCTCTTGTTGAAGGACCATCTTCTAAGGGCAAGCAGTTCCGCAATAAGTTCAGATTGTTGGAACTGGTTCTAGTTTTTGGAACCTAAATCCCACCTTATATATCCTGAAATATTCATGAAATTGGTGAAGTCCTTTCTTTTTTTTTTTTTTTTTTGCTTCAATTTTAGTCAAGCAAAATAAAAATTAAAATAATAACAAAAATACATGTTTAGATAGACAGAGTATCATTAGCAAGACTACCTATCAAAAATAGAACCATTTATAAGTGACATAATCTATTAAACCTAACAAGAGAAGTCGTATTATGTCATCATGAATGCGTTGATACAAGAGTAAACTAGAAACATGTGTAAAATAGTAATGACTTGTTAATTTGAGGTTTTCAAAGTGTATTGTATACTAAATTTCTCCTACAATGAATATACATATACATTGTAGGTGGGGAAAATTACCAAAACAATCCTAAACCCAATACAATTTTTCTAATTCAATCATAAACCTTTTTTCCCCGTACAATTTAGTCCTAAACATTTTGTAATTATGCCAACTCAGTCTATTTGGCCAAATTTAGTCGACTAGCGCTGATGTGGAGGCCGGCCGACTAGCTAACTCTAATGTAGCAATTTTTTAATGATATTTTATTTTTCGAATTTTTTATTAAGTTTTTTTTTTTCTTTCGAATTTTTTATTCAGTTTTTCTTTTTTTTCTTTCTTTCTTTCTTTCTTTCTTTCTTTCTTTCCTTCTTCTTCTTCTTCTTCTTCTTCTTCTTCTTCTTCTTCTTCTTCTTCTTCTTATGGCTAGTCATTGAACCAGCTAGAGGCTTTGACCGGTGAGGGTGAGCCTCGTCGTTGCGACGCTGGGTGAACTCGCCCTCATTGTCACGACGCTAGGTGAGGTCTCGCCCAGCCATGGCAAGGCTTGCCCTCACCCAACATCGCGATGGCAAGGCTCACCTTAGCCAAATTTGGGTGAGGGTGAGCCTCGTCATGGTTGGGTGAGCTCGACTCACTTGCAACGACGAGGTCTTGCCTAGCACCACGACAGTGAGGCTCGCCTTCGCCAAATCTAGGTGAGAGCGAGCCTCGCCATGGTTTGGCGAGCTTGACCTTGCCCAGTGACGGCAAGACCTTACTGGCCCTAGCCTCTAGCCGGTCCGACGACTGGCCAGAAGAAAAAGAAAAAATTAATAAGAAATTCAAAATAAATAAATATATTAACAAATTGCCACATCAATGTTGGCCAAACAACCAGCGCTAGTCGGTATTTACGTCGCACTAGCCGACTAAATTTTGCCAAATGGACTGAATTGGCATAATTATAAAAGATTTATGATTGAATTGGCCAAAAAAAAAATTTATGATTGACTTGGAAAAATTACAATATTTTGATAATTTTTCCATTGTAGGTGAATTCTAATGGGTACATATCTTCCACCTATAACAAAGTTAAGTATATATTTGCATGATTTCCATGATCATATCTCCCATCGATGATGACCTTGGTCTCATATATGTTTGCATGTTTGCATCCTCCGCGAGTTGTTGCTCCCGGGGGGTGGTGGTGGGGGGGGTTGGGGGGTTGGGGGGAGTGGAGTTATGGCGGCTGGAGTGAGGGATGAATTTTGGGACGATGGCCAAGTTCACTTTAGTCTAGAAGTGACAACAAACAAAGAGGTTCACTCACTTGACATCCAAGTCTTTTCACTGAAGAGCAATGACTAAACATAGAGACTTGACCCAATCTTCATGGTGGATCATCCTCCACAGATACATTTTGTATTTTAACACACCAATGCCCACATGACTTATATACCCAATTCTCCTCGTATCTTTTTCTTCCCTAAAGAGAGGAAATAACCTCTAGTTATTTTACATCCTAGTGATCCCAAACTCTCGACGAGGGTCGAAATGAAACTTTTTAAGAACTTGCTTAGGTTCAACCATATAGTAGAATTTCCCACTAACTTACCGTGACCAAATTCAACTTTTCATGGTTCGGCAGTCAAGTTGGAAAATATATTGCTTTCTCATATATTCACACAAATAATCTTATTTGACTAGAAACAATACTAATTTGAAAGGAAAAATCACTTTAGTCCATAATTGACAACTAGCCAAGAGGTTCACTCAATGACTTCCAAGTCTTTCCATTGGAGAGTAATGACTAATTATAGAGACTTGACCCAATCTTTACGGTGGATCAAACTCTATGGATACGTTCCTTATTTTAATGTTCATGTACCCGCGCGCCTTGTACTCCCAATTTTCTTTGTATCTTTTATTTTTTTAGGGAGAAGGAATACCCTTTAGTTATTTTACATCCCGTTAATCCCAAGATCTAGACAAGGACCGAGATGAAGCCTTTTAAGGATTTGCTAGTGGCTAGGTGAGGCATGACTTAGATTTGGCAAGGTTGAGCCTCGTTGGCCCTCGTCTTTGGCCAATTACCGGCCATCACCAAGGCTCGGCAACCGGCTAGAGGAGGAACAAGAAGAATGGAGGAAAAAAAGAAAAGAAAAAAAAAGGAGAAATTAAAAAAATCTCAAAAATCTCAAAAATTATTAACAAATTATTAAAAAATTTCACGTTACAAAAAAAAATTCGAGAGTTGTGCTAAGCACTTTTCTATTCTTTTTATATTTCGATAATAGAAATTTTAGCGTGATACCAAACATGTTCCTATACTTCAAAATTCATCTAAGGAATAAATATTGAAAAAACTTATTTCTGAGCGAAACAGAAATTTAATCAAACGTACCTCACTATAATCAAATTCAACTTTTCGTGATTCGAGGGTCAAGTTGGGGAATATATTGGCTTCTAACATATTCACACGAAGAATCTTATTTGACTAGAAACAACATTGATCCGTAGTGAAAAATCACTTTAGTCCAAAAGTGACAACAAGCAAACAGGTTCACTCACTGACTTTCAAGTCTTTCCACTGGAAAGCAATGACTAAACATAGAGACTTGACCCAATTTTCACAGTATATATTGTTAGAAAAATCCTCTTAAGGTATTTTGAAGTCGACAAAACATTTCCATCAGTCTAGTCTGAAGACTTGCAGACTCTACTGGCAAAGTCTGAAGACCAAAGTCTGAAGACCTCTAGACTCAAGTTTCAAAGTCTACTCTCATGGACAGTTTCTAGACCGACAAAGTTAAAACTTCTATTCTGATTCTATCTAGTGTGGTTTTGACTCCAACGATTAAGGAATATCTCACGACTGGAATTAGCACTTCAAGATCTTCTATTCGTATTCGAATAATCTAGATTTTCTAGATTCGCAATTTATACTTTGAATGTTCTACTTATGGAAACCAAGATCCTGATTGTATGGGCGAGTAGGATTGATGGGCTATCGTCATTTTCCTTGAAGAGCTCGAGATCTCTAAATTGATTCTGTCCAACGGGTTGATTGGAAGAACTTCTTTGGAAGGTGCCAACGGTAATGAAGGCATGAAGAAGTATTTAAGGGAGACGCTCAAGTTGTTCAAGAGTGCGAGATAGAAGAATTCCAAAGTCTGAATCTCTTTGTTATTTTGTGATCTTATCCTTTGAGCTATATTTGTAATCAAAAGAGAGACTGAAGTGTGGTAAGACCTTGAGGAAGTGTAGTAGAGTCTCTACAATGTGGAATCAAGGGCGTGAGACTGTAAATTCTCTTTTTGATTCTTAGTGAAATCCAGCCAGTGGGCTGTCCGTGCGGGAGAGTGGACGTAGGCTTGGTCTAAGCCGAACCACTATAAATCTGGAGTCTTGATTCTCTATCCCTAATCCTTTTACTTTACATTGCTTTCACTTATATCGATTACTGTTTTTAATTCCTTAGTCCATTATCAAATAAATTGTCTATACATTCTGTTACGTTTTATAAAAATCATCTTAATCACCTATTCACCCCCCTCTAGGTATTCGTACTAGTTCTAACATATATATATATATATATGACATCCAGTCTCGGACACGTAACCAGCAACGCCATGCCACCACACTAGACATTGGGTCACGTCGTCACATCTCGTTATACCTTACCACACTACCAATTCAGTTCGTTTCCGTCATTGCCAAGATAACTCAGCTATGACGGCTCAAGCCGTGCCAAGTCAACAGCTCCGTGACCTCTCCTACGGCGCACGAGCCGCATCCATCTCAGCCCGTCTCATCTCCGTGCACACCTTCCCTCCCTCCCCCCCCTCTCTCTCTCTCTCTCTCTCTCTCTCTCTCTAGCCGTCTACCTCGCCATGAAATTAAAGCGGTGGGTGCCTTCGCATTGCTCGAAGAGGTGCGAAGAGGGAGAACGCACCATGAAGACACGGCAACAATTTCCCTTTCTCTCTTCCACGAATCCAGTCAGCGGTCAAAGCCATCTATTTTCTCTTGGTCGTGACACGCGATAGCTAGCTGGTCTTCTCTCTTGTCGCCAGTATCCAACGAACCGCTCAAAGTCAATAGCGGTGGTCTGTCGAAGACCATTGCCGCATCCCCGAAACCGCAGCTCGCTCGTTCATCCTCATTTCACGTGGCCACTGCCCCTCATTCTGTGAAAGCCGAATACTCTCTTCACCTGCAATGCTGCAAACATATCCATCTTCGCCCGTAGCTTGGCCGATGACCTGCATCGCCATCTTCTTGCCGTCGCCTCAGTTCGGACCATAGCAGCCAGGATTCCAGGAGCCGCTGAGTCGCCACCACAATCCTCTAGGACCCGTGGCAAGTGGATATTCTCCATTCTATCTTATATCAACGGTTTGTCGTGTGACAAAAAGAGTTTCCTCAAAAATCTGTTGAATCTAGTGTTCTAGAGGCGTTAGCACCTAATCGCAGGTTTCGGATAAAGTTATAAGTTTGAAAGTTTGAAACTTTAGTCGTGGATGTGTATATGAGTTATGGGAAGGTGATATGTGAAATTGGCATACATACTTGGGCTGAAGGTACCGAAGGGTTGAGTCAAAATATCATGACAGGTTCGGTTTTAATCCAACCCTCGATTTTGTTCATGGGGCATCCTTCACAAAAGTCATACCTTATTGACTGTTTCACAACATACTTTAATTTCAGATTTTTCAGACTTCATATGACAAAAATATATTTGAAAAACTATAGAGCCTGGAATCTATTTTTAAGGCTACTGAATGGACCTCTTCCTATTTTTCATTTCCCACAAAATTTTTGGTCAAGAATTCTAACATGCATCTTTCATCAAAATTGTAGAGTACATTATATACTATCACATATAAAATTTCCATGATTTTTTTTTATCTCACTTAGTTTGCAAAACATTTATTTTCCTACTCCATTGTGTTCGGGAAATTCCTACTATTTTGGCCTGGTTTACTAAAAATTATTTAGAATTGTATGAGCTAAATCAGACTTTGAGTACTACACAGAAAATGTCCCTTTAGATCTTTTCTATCTTATGTTAAAGTTTCATAATTTTTTAAATCCATTTACCTAGACAACAACTATTGTTTCTAAAGGCGTGTAGAACGCCTTATGAGGCTAGTTTAAGGTCTAGGGTATGAAATTCTTTTTATAGTTCGTCTAATGTAGGCACAAGTGGAAATATGTCAATCTAGGGGATAAAATGACTAGGGTTCATTAGTTTCACATTTGAGTTCCTGGGTAATAGTAATGGTGACGTGCTTTTTAAATTGAATTTTGGAATTATTGCATTATGGTATGGATGTGTGACTAGGATTACCATCGGTCCTTAGGATGACGATGCCCCGAGTTGTAGTAGAGATATCTAGAGGGGTAATTGGGTTCCTCCAGATGCCTAGAAGGGTGTAACACGGTTCTCCCACGTGATATCCTGAATTTTCACCTGCTTAATTAGCGGAGGGCGAAAATTCAAGGAAGGATTAAGGTCGGCAATGATCAAGGTAGAGATATCAATATCTCGAGACACCTTTTATTCGACCTATTTGAGTCCAAGAATATAGGAAAATTCATTGGATAATTATAGAATATAGTTTTGACTATATTCTTGTGTTAAATTAGAATCTTATGGTCAATTTGATTAATATGGCCATTATACTCTAAAGGATACTTTATATTATATAATGAAAGATTAAATTATGATCAAATGAATTACTATTAAGCCTAATCACCTTATGGCTGGTTACCTATTACCTAACCTTCACCTAAAAAATTTCACTTTTGCTCTTGGATGATTTAATGCATGTAATCATGGGTGAATAGTGACCAAGCTAATGGATTTTCATGCAACAAGTGTGTTCAACAAGCCAAATGAATGCTCTCTCTCTCTTTCTTAAGCATGACCAACGTCCCCTCTCTCTCTCTCTCTCTCTCTCTCTCTCTCTCTCTCTCTCTTCTCTTCCTCATTTTCTTCATTTTGGCCTAAGAGTTCTCTCCATCTCTCTCTCTCTCTCTCTCTCGGCTGCTCCATCACCAAAATCTCTCTTCCTCATTTTCTTGCCATTGCTTGCACGAATTCTCACTATAAGTGAAGCTTGATCTTAAGGCAAGGAAATGAGACTTATTCTTAAACCTCTTGATCTCTCTTTCTCTTGGTTTTGCTAGCTTAGGTCACATTGGAGGTTGTTGTGGTGCTTGATGTGTTGATTCTTTGGTTTTGACATTTTTCTTTGAGTTCAAGTGACCAAGCCAATAATTTGTTGATGAATGACTTTGGTCGAGGCTTATAAGGGAGGCTTGAGTCATTTTTATGTGGTGCATGTTGATTTCTAGTAATCTTTGAGTCTTGTGTCATGGGTCAACAATTCCCTGGTCACGGAATGACCCATGTGGCGCCTAACAAGCAAAATTCGCCAGGCCAACTTTCCTTCTATAGTTGTTAATATGACGGATAACTTCTTTATACAAGGTCGTACCACGCCCGGCTTAGCTCGAACCGTTTAGTCTCAACAACTAGTTTCAACCTACCATGGCTTCATCTAGAAAGCAGCATCAACTCCCAACCAGTTTATGCACGGGAGGCTAACCCCGCCTTCGAAGCTTCTAAGTAATATAATCCTTCTATCCTAGAACTCCTAGACCAACTGTCCCGACGTCACTCCCACGGATCAGTTGTGTTCATCCCCTCTGTATCCTCACTCTTCACTCGATAACCTCAAGCACCACTCACAAGTGTTGCGAGTACAGGAGGATTCACGAACCATAACATTCTCCCCCACTCAATTTCATAACGCCCTCGTTGCAATCTACTTTGTCGCTTCCTTGCGTCCCTTAACCATTGATGGGCCACTTTCACGATCTCACATCAAATGGTCGCACTTGCCCAACAAAACAGGTTTTGCTCCATTGGTAGCCTCTTTTCATCTCAGCTATTCGGGCCATTTTCGGTCACCCGTGGTTTCTTTGGCAAGTGTGGCATTTCTTGCCAACTACATCTTTTGGCAGCACTATTTTTGCCTACTAAGTATTTTGACCTCAGCAAACCAAATGGAGGTTCTTTCCTTGTTGAAAACCTGGTAGTAGACCTCCTCTTTAGATTCATCAATCGATCCAAGAACGTTATCCTCATTCTGTGAGGATTCAGTCTTCTCCAACTCGACCCGCTCAGTGAGGAACCGAATCTTCCTAGTGCCCCCATTGTCATCCTAGAAGCTTAGTCGAGAGCCACGCTTTGTTCGAGTGCCTTTTGCCTCGGCGATTCACTATCTGCCCTTGTAGGACCAGGTAGACCACTAGTACTTTCCAATCGACCCACACTAGAGCGAGGAGTCCGATTCTCCGACTCACCAACTTACTGGAGGGATTCCTGCTCTGATACCAATTGTCAAGGGTCGACAGTTCATTGGCCGCAAAACGACACATGCGGTGCCTGACAAGCGAAATTCGTCAGACCAGCCTTCCTTCTATAGTTGTTCCAATGAACAATATGGCGGATATCTTCTTTATAAGAGGTCGTACTACGCCGAGCTTAGCGAGGTCATACTATGCCAAGCCTAGCTCAAGCGTCTAGTCCATCGAGTAAGATAACAGATCTCTTTAGGCTCAACAACTAGTTTCGGCCTACCATGGCCTCATCAAGAGAGCGACATCAGCTCCTGACCAGTTTGTGCATGGGAGGCCAACCTCACATTCAAAGCTTCTAAGTAATATAATCTTTCTATCCTAGAACTCTTAGCATCAACCATCCTGATGCCACTCCCACGAACCAATTGTGTTCATCCCCTCTGCATCCTCACTCTTTACTCGATAACCCCAAGCACCACTCACAAGTGTCACGAGTACGGGAGGATTCACAGATTGTGACACTTGCATGTGGTTGATCCGGCCATCGATGGTTGAGAAAATAAGGTAGATGTTAAGTTTGTGCTTTGAATGTGTCATTGATGGCTTGTGGTTGTGAGATGAAGCTAAGATGAATTCTTGCATGGCTGTTTTATCTTGTCGTGTGATGTTTTGATGAGTGGAAGTTGATGAGGTGACAATAGGACCGGATTTGTGTACTTGGATTAAGCTTAGAAAATTGTGTGCACATGGTACCCTTCTGTCATTTTATTTTTTCTGCAACTTTTCTAGACTAGATCTCAAGAAATTTCCTTCTTCTTAAAGAGTTGTTTTTAAAATCTAAAGCTTAACATAGTTAAATTTCAGATTTTTATGAGTTAATTTGGATGGCCAAATGGTCATATTCCTTTTTGGTGTCCCACTGTCTAGTACCACCAAGATGGTGACCCTCACTGCTTCTTGATTTTCTATGGATTTTTCTAGTAAGAATATTGATGAGTTTTCTTCACAAAATTTTCTAAATTATTTTTTCTACAACATATCAAAATTTGTGAATTTTTTAAGGTGACGTGAATTCCGTGGAAACTAATTTCCAAAAGTTTATCCATTCTGTTTTGAGGCTCTGTTTTGCTCCAAGTTCAAGCAAAACAAAGTCATGGTTTCATTTCGATTTTGACCTGATGTTCTTCATGAGAAATATTTTTCAATGTCTTTTCTGTAACATATCCAAAAACTAGAATTTTTTAAGGTCATTTACTATTTTAATCGGAGTGATTTCCAAGATCAGACAAAACTGCCCCTTTCCGACCGATTTTAAAGATGAGGCTTTTATGAAGGGAAAACGTGGGAATCTTGAAATGATTTCTTCTGAAAAGTTAATTGGCACACTCTACACACTCTAAGATTTTCAACAAGACATGATTCACTATGATGTGATGTCATTGGTGATGTTTTCGAATTATTGAATATAATGGCAAACTCTGTAATTTCCAACTGTTGAGTGAGCATGAAGTATTAAGTGTTGCAATAGTTGCATGTTATAATCTATGCATGAAATTTATGAAATGCAATGCCACATCATATGTATGCCGTGTGTGATGATGGATAAGTATAAGGCTATGGATGGCAACCCATGGCGATATGATTGGGTTACTTGGGGGTAACAGGTTCCCCAGTACCCGAAGTCTAAGGGGTAATAGAGTTCCCCAAACGTTCTCCGATGACGGCCCAGAATGGATGATGGGAGGGTTTCCGAGGATGTTGTGTGTTCCCTAGATGCCCCAAAGTGGAAAGCCTGAGGTAACAAGGTTCCCCAAAAGTCTGGCTATGTGATATGCCAGAAGTGACCCGCATAGTACTGACTTGCCATCGGTTGAAACCGTAAGATGAGAGCGGACCAAATGGTGTGATATGCGTGAGATGGAACGTGTGTCAAGTGTTATTGCATTTTGTGTGCTCCACATACTTGTAAGTGCATTATAGATACTGAATATTTGTGAATTGCATTATAGAATCACTGTAGGTGAGTCCTAGGAATCAAGAGTGCATTAGATGGATTGATTTATTAGTCTTTCTTATTTTTTGCTAAGCTTTGGCTTACTCTTGTTGTATTATCATTTTTCAAATAATTAAGAATGATGGATGTCCGTCCTTTAGCTTAACATGGACAACCATGATATTTTGAAAGTATATCAGAGGACGTTATGTTTCCAGAGTTTGAAAGCATGTACATTCGTCAAATGTCTACTGTCTAGGTAGATATAGGCTGTAGTTAGTTGATACTATACCGTTTTATTGCATGGTTTATACGAGAGGGCAATGAATTGAAGAGACCTCTCAAGTTCTAGAGCGAAAATGATAGCAGTGACTCTGAAAATGACAACAACAGTAGTGGGCCATCTAAGTACAACGACCTCGACGAGGAGTAGGATAGCGATGGATGGAAATGATGTGTGATGGTAGTGAGTTAGGCGAGTTAGTTTCCAAGGCGACGATTTCCACAACAACCACTTTTTGAGTTTAGTCGCATGGTGGGTGATGGATGGAGTGGCACGTGTAGGTGTCACTAGTAAAGTGTCGCTAGTAAAGTGTAGATCTCTTTTTGGATACCCCAGGTTTAGGATTAGAGTTGTTTTTGTCTATATGCCATACATGTAATTAAATAATTGAGCCAGTGAATGAAAACTAACTTTGACCTGTTATGTTGCTGATTGTACATGTTTGCATAATTTATATTATATGTGCTTCTACGTTAAAGAAGAATTAATGGCTATTAAGATAGCGTTAATTAGGATGGCGTGCCTGGGGTGTCACACCCCAGATATCCTCTTGATGCTAGATGCATGCGAGATGGTTGGGAAGGTACCTGGATGATGATGGCAGCAGGAATTCCTATCGATTATGACCTGGAAAAACTACTACTTCTATTGGTCTGTTGTTTTATTTTGAAAGGTTCTCAAGTAAGTTCATGATTGTCTATGTTTTATATTGAGACTTTCATTATCATTATGGTGATTGATTTATATATTATAAACCGGTGGACCTTTTGCTTGATGAGTTTAGGCTCACTAATTGGTGACTTTATCTTTTCAGATCAATAGAAATGACAATCCCGCTTGCCTTTGCTATGGTCCATTACAGAGGTCCGATCAAGTTCACTTGGCATGAGGACGAGTTTATAGATTTTGGTTTCCTGGATATGGTTTTTATCCAAATCGTGTCTTGTTTGACTATGGATATAGGGGCTCCAACAGGACCTACGACTCTTGAGTTTGTTGGAATGTACGCCTACATCAACGGCTGCACGAAGGGTCCCCTCCTGCTGTTTGATGACGGACCAAGAAACGAAGGCAACCCTATCACATAGAAGGGAGGTAGGAGGATGGTTGGATTTCTGGGACATGGAAGATTTTTAACGGAGCTAGGGGGTTAGGGTTAGGCGAACACGTGTACAGTTAGGTTGGGATGGGATAATTGACTTATGGCTGAGTGTAGTTAGTAGTACTAACCTTTTTGAATTCTCTAGTGTACCCGACTTGTCGCCTGAGAAAAATTGTCCAAAAAGTCCTAAACCTATTGCACTTTTGCCAATTCAGTCATAAACCTTTTAACTTTGCCAATTTAGTCCTAAATCTTTTCACTTCTTGCCGATTCAATCCATCTGGCCAATTTTGGCCAAAAAATGCTGACGTGGACGCCGGTGATGCCACGTCGGACCGATGATGCTAAAGTGGACAATTTTTAATAATATTTTACTATTTTTTGAATTTTTTTGAATTATTTTTTTTTTTTGGCTTTTCCCCTTTTTTTTTTTTCTTTTCTTTTTGCCTTTCTTTGCCTTTTTGGTGGCCACCGGCCACGAGCGGACGGCCGACCACGACGGCCGGCCACCACGGCCGGCCACGGCCGGCCGGGCCTCGCCGCCACGAGACGACATCCGACCACGCCCCCCGGCCGGCGGGCCTTGCCGCCACGGGCGAGGCCCGGCCGGGCAAGGAGGAGCCCCAGCGAGGGGAGCCTTTGCCCAAGCGCGGCCGGCAAGGGTCGCCTGGGTGAGGCCAACCTGTGCCCAGGCGAGGGCAGCCTCGCCGGGGGATGGCAACGCCAGGCAAGGCCACCTTGGCCTAGGTGAGGGCCGGCCTCGCCAAATCTGGCGAGGGGAGCCCTCGTTGGGGGTCAACCTCTCCCATGCGAGTGTCGGCCTTGCCTAGACCATATCTGGCGAGGCCGGCCCTCACCCTTGGTCGGCCAACGCCGGGCGAGGCCGCCCTAGCTTGGGCGAGGGTCAGCTGACACCGGGCGAGGCCGCCCTAGCTTGGGCGAGTGCCAACCTCGCCAAATCTAATTTGGGTGAGGCCGACACTCTCCTAGGCGAGGGCGAGCCCCAGCGAGGGCTTCCCATCTGGTGAGGTTGGCCCTCGCCCTAGCCTAGGCGCAGGTCCGCCTCACTTGTGGCAACCCTTGCCAGGCCTCGCCTGTGGCTGGCGAGGCCAGCCGAAACTGGCTGTGGCCGGTGGCCGGCCACCGAAAAAGGCAAAGAAAGCCAAAAAAAAAAAAAAAAAAAAAAAGAGAGGGAAAAACAGAAAAAAATAAAAATAAAAATTCAAAAAAATATTAAAATATTATTAAAAATTATCCACATCAACGCCGACAGTCCTACATGGCACCGCCGGCGTCCACGTCAGCATTTTCCAACCAAAATTGGCCGAATGGATTGAATCAACAAAAAGTGAAAAGGTTTAAGACTGAATTTGCAAAGTTAAAAGGTTTAGAACTAAATTAGCAAAAGTTCAGTAGGTTTAGGACTTTTTGGACAATTTTCCCTTGTCGACGACATATATATAAATAAATAAGAAATGAGGTTATTCCCTCTGTAAAAGTCAACGCGCATGATGGATTACTTTAGTCCCTTAGGCTTCCGCATGCTTAAGAAAAAGAGAAACAAATAAGACAACTAATTCCTTACACTTCCGCATGCTTAAGAAAAAGCGGAACGAATAAGATAACTACACTATGTTAGCCATGACGTAGTGGGGATGTCACACACATATATATACGTATGCTTGGTAGTGGAGATGTCCAATAACAAGGAAACGAAAATGGAGGAGAAATTGCAGGTGTGGGTGATGTTGGCCATGGCTTTATCCCTGCTCTCTGTTGCATCGGCCAAGCCGGGCCTTGCGTATTGGCACACGATACCTTATCGTGAGTGTTCTGTAATTTCACCTCACATTTTTCTGGAGTCGACATCAATGAAATGCGAAAGGGTTTCTCAGTGAATTGCATTTCCTCTTCCAATTCCGTTGAAAAAAAATAGGCGTCGTAGCTTCTCAAATGTCGCGTCCTTTTCTTTGTTTTTTTTTTTTTTTTTTTTGGCAGCTGGGGCTTGTGCAGGGTTCGATATTAACAACAGCGGATTGATGATCACGGGAGTGGGGGGCAAATTGTGGGACGACGGGAAGGCCTGCGGACGGATGCTGACGGTCAGATGCACCGGCTCTGCTAACGGCTTTCCGAAACCTTGCAAGGACGGCGTCATCACGGTCAAGGTCGTGGACTACTGCCCGGAACCGTGCGACCTCAACCTCTCCCTGGATGCCTTCAACAGTATCGCCAACATTGACGCCGGCAGTATCTGGGTGGACTACTCCTAGGAAGGAACTCGAGACCCTTTTCCTGAAGGAAGAACATAAAGTTCGGGGACGATCACGAAGATATTGTCTGCTTTTTATGGCTTTTATGGTTTTTATATGCCGGCTTTGAAGACTACTTAAATAACGTGATGCCTGATCTCCGATCTGGTTTGAATAAAAATATCTATGTGTGATATTAACACTGCGTTTTGGAACGGTCTTTTGAACAACAAGAAGTCAGCATCGAGATAATAAATGCAGGAAAGTGAAAGGGCAGGGAAGCGTGCTTCTTTTTACAAGCGGATCACATGATGCGAAGCAACAGCCACATAAAAAACTCTCCGAAAATCGTAGGTGAAATGATTAGCATCCGCCGTTAATGTCCAGCAGCTCAGGCCAGCAACTTAATTCAAATCGTAGTCAGTATGACTCCATTAAATGCCGCATCTCCAACAGCTCCTAACATGCCTCTTGCTCTAAATGATGAAGAAAAAGTCGCAGGCATTTGGTCATTAACTCCATGGCCTAGCAATGAATAATCGACCCTCATACATTTTTTTTTTTTTTGGTCAAACGACCCTCATACATGGAGTAGGTGAATAATTTTCTTGCGTTTTCCTGATTTTAGGTTCCTAAAACTTTTCCACATTCAAATCCCTGCAATATCATTTCCTGTTGTCTGCGTACCATCTTTCATCTAAATCAAACAACTAATGTGATCCATGCAAACACCATAATTAGTAATTCATCAGGAAAGGGACAAGATCAAAGACTTCAATTATTGTTGACTGAGGCTCGATGAACACAGTACCTCTTGATTAATTTTGCAATTTCCTTGAAGGATATGATGCATTACATGAACGTAGCAAGCAATGATACTATGGCTATGGACCGGATCAAGTTTCCAAAAACCCTAAATAATCTCACTGCAGCAGCTAGAGCTTTCCACCTTGCCAGTCAAAAAGAGTTGAACTGCACGAAGAAATTTATCTTGTTTCTGAAATTCGAAGAAAGGATTAGACCTGGGGCGAGGAAGATGAATGCACAACCTGGCTTTGTGGCACTCCGAGCGCAAGAAACCAAAGTAGAGTCCTAGAATCTTTTCCTGACTTAGGTGCCTAAAATCTTTTCTACATTGAAATCCTCACAATAACTTTTCCTGTCTGGTTACCATCTTTCACATAATTCAAACAACTAATGTGATCCACGCACACACCATAATTAGTAATTCATCAGGGAAGGGCCAAGGTCAAAGACCTCAAAATCTACGTGTCTGAAGCTCGATGAACATGGTACGTCTCAATGATTTTGCAATTTCCTTGAACGATATGATGCATCACACGAGCGTGGCAAGAAATGATACTCTGGCTATGGACCAGATTAAATTTCCAGAAACCCTGAATAATCTCAATCCAGTAGCTGGAGTTTTCCACCTTCCAGTAAAAATGAGTTGAACTGCACGAAGAAATTAATCTTGTTTCTGGAATTCAAAGAAAGGACTAGACTTGGGGTGAGGAAGATGAATGCACGACCTTGCTTCTTTGCACTTCGAGTCCTAGTGAAAGAAAGAAAGGAGATTTGTTCGAGAACCCAAACTTATCCTCTTACCATCCTAATCACACCAGAACTCGCTCCCTAAATTTTCCGAGCGACCAAATTCGAGTTCCATCCAAGCTCTACTATAATTGTCTCTGTTCCGCTTGTCTTCGGCCTCTCTGCTCGTAAAGGCCCAGTTATTTGGAATTTGAAGAGAAGCTTCATGTTTCCTGGGCCGACGCCTCTCCCCTTGAATTTGGCTTCTCCTTCTTTCCCCTCGCCCAGATTCTCGATATCGAAAAGCCTTCTCTTTTGCTCCTTCCAATACTAGTATCCCAACTACTATCGCCGAATTCACCGCTTTTTGTCGCATCAAAGCCATCAAAGTCTCTCCCCGATTCACAACTACACACACAACATTGCCTGGCGGGGACGGGGTCTCGATGGTAGGGTGGGTTTCCTGCTCGGCTGCTTCTTCAATGGGGTCCTGATCACTACTAGTGATGTGGAAGATTCATCTGTCACGTACTCATAAGACCCCCATGTAGAACCATCTCCACGTTCCTAATTTCCCTAGCCTGATAGACACCATATTCTCCCCTGAATCCACCATTTCAGTCTACTTCGCGGCGTCTCTCACATCGAAATCGCAAGACTTGCACAATAAATCGGCAAGGGACCACCCAAATTTGTCTCTTGTTGAAGGACCATCTTCTAAGGGCAAGCAATTTCGTAATAAGTTCAGATTGTTGGAACTAGTTCTAGTTTTTGGAACCTAAATCCCACCTTATATATCCTGAAATATTCATGAAATTGGTGAATTCCTTTCTTTTTTTGTTTCATTTTTTTTTTTTTTTTCTTGCTTCAATTTTAGTCAAGCAAAATTAAAATTAAAATTAATAACAAAAATACTTGTTCAGATAGATAGAGCTTCATTAGCAAGACTACCTATCACAAACAGAACCATTTATAAGTGACGTAATCTGTTAAACCTAATAAGAGAAGTCGTATTATGTCATCATGAATGGGTTGATACAAGAGTAAACTAGAAACACATGTAAAATAGTAATGATTTGTTAATTTGAGGTTTCCAAAGTGTATTGTCTATTGAATTTCTCCTGCAATGAATATACATATACATTGTAGGTGGGGAAAATTACCAAAACAATCCTAAACCCATTAAAATTTTTCCAATTCAATTATGAACCTTTTTTTTTTGTACAATTTAGTCCTAAACCTTTTGTAATTATGTCAATCCAATCTATTTAGCCAAATTTGGCTAACTAGCACTGATGTGGAGACCGGTCGACTAGCTGACTCTAAAATGACAATTTTTTTAATGATATTTTATTTTTCGAATTTTTTTTAAGTTTTTTTTTCTTTCTTTCTTTCTTCTTATGGCTAGTCATTGAACCAACCAAACGCTACGATCGGTGAGGGTGAGCCTCATCGTTGCAATGCTGGGTGAGCTCACCCTCGTCGTCATGACACTAGGTGAGGTCTCGCCAAGCCATGGCAAGGTATGCCCTCACCCAACATCACAATGGCGAGGCTCACCCTAGCCAAATTTGGGTGAGGGTGAGCCTCGTCGTGGTTGGGTGAGCTCAACCTTACTTGCAATGACGAGGTCTTGCCCAGCACCATGATAGCGAGGCGCCGAGGCTCGCCTTCGCCAAATCTAGGTGAGAACGAGCCTCGCCATGGTTGGGCAAGCTTGACCTTGCCCAGCGATGCCAAGGCCTTGCTGGCCCTAGCCTCCGGCCGATCCGACAACCGGCCGAAGAAAAAGAAAAAAATTAATAAAAAAATTGAAAAAAATAAATATATTAACAAGTTGCCACATCAATGTTGGCTAGACAACTAGCAGTAGTCAGCATTTACGTCAACATTAGCCGACTAAATTTCGCTGAATAGACTAAATTGACATAATTATAAAAGATTTATGATCGAATTGGCAAAAAAAAAAAAAAAGTTTATGACCAAAGTGGAAAAATTGCAATAGGTTTAGGGTTATTTTGATAATTTTCCCATTGTAGGTGAATTCTAATGGGTACATATCTTCCACCTATAACAAAGTTAAGTATATATTTGCATGATTTCCATGATCATATCTCCCATCAGATGATGACCTTGCCTCATATATGTTTGCATCCTCCGCAAGTTGTTGCCTCCCCGGGAGAGGAAGAGGTTGGGGTGGGTGGGCTGTCGTTGGAAATATTGGAGTAGTGGAGTTATGGCGGCTGGAGTGAGGGATGAATTGTGGGACAATGGCCAAGTCTATGGGAAAAATTTCCCGATGCGTTAGATCGACCCGGAATGATGCGCAGCACCCTTGCAGCGCCGGTTTGGCCCGAGTCCGAGTCGCGGACCGCTGTAGAGTCTCGTGTAACGGGATGCTCAGCCTCTCTCTCGATGCTCAGATCATCGACACGAGAGCCGACAAAGTGACGGGTGGACTATTCCCCGTGAGGACCAACCCAAAAGAATCGCTTCTCTATCGATCCAAAGAATTGAAGACCTCCTATGTGTTAGAGAATACTTCTTTTTGTTTTGAAGCTGACAAAACATTTCTAAATAGTCTAGTCTGAAGAGTTGCAGACTCAAGTGTTATAGTCTGAAGAACTCAAGATTCATCTATCAATATCTGAAGACCGTTAGACTTTAAGCTCAAAGTCTGACCTCACTGACAGATTCCAGATCGATGAAAGAAAACTTATCCGAATGTGAGTTTATCTTCTGGGATTTGGTTCGTACGGTTCGTGGAAGATCTTACGGCTGGAGATGGCACCTTGTGATCAATTATTCCTATTGGAATCAATTCGGATAATCAAATCTTTTTTATAGGCGATGTATACTTGGAAGGTTCTACTTATGGAAACCAAGATCCTGATTGTATGGACGAGCAGGATTGATGGGCTATCATCACATTTCTTAAATGACTCGAGATCTCCTTAATTGATTCTGTCCAACGGGTAGATTGGAGGAACTCATTTGGAAAGTGCCAACGGTTGTAAAGGCATAGAGGAGTATATAAGGAAGACTCTCAAGTTGTTCGAGTGTGTGCGTGAAAGAAAAATTCCAAAGTCTAAAGCTTTTAGTTCTTTGCTATTTCAATCGTTGAGCTTAACTTGTACTCAAAAGAGAGAACAAACATTTGTGAGACTTTGTAAGAGTGTAGTAGAGTTTCTACACTGTGAAGTCAAGGACGTGAGACTATAAAATCTCTTTTAATTCATAGTGAAATCCAGCCAGTGGGCTGTCAGTACGGGAGAGTGGACGTAGGCTTGGTCTAAGCCGAACCACTATAAACCTTGTGTTTCTATTCTCTTTCCCTGAACTCCTTACTTTAATTCATAGCTTTATATAACTGCTTATAGTCATTTACATCTTCAGTCTATTATCTTCTAAAGACGATTTGATTTATTAAGTTTTGCAAAAATTTCTTTTAACACCTATTCAACCCCTTTAAGTGCTCGTACTAGCCCTAACACTATGATTGGTAATTTGCACCACTGATGATGCTTGATATATGTGGTTTGCCTTTGCAGGGTTTGAAGAGAGACCTGCAATGATGACATAGAGTGCATTTCCATGAAAATAAGATGATGCGGATCACTAATGAAACTCCTCCACTCGTGGGATTTGGCGATATGACATCATGATTAAGGAAGCATTCAATCCTCATGAATGTGTACGCCGTTGTTTTATATATGTATCGATGTTATTTTGCTTGGTTAAGTTTGTTAAATTTATGACTCGAGTTTGAGATTCGCTGGACTATTGAAAATTTACAATTGAGGAAATATAAAATAAATGAAAACAAAGTTTCCTCTTTGCCGCACAGAAGATTGCGGAATCCGAATTGAAGGAAAAAGAAAAGTGAAGCCCCTGCATGTAACGTGATTTCCTTTTGGCAATTGAAGATTGGTTAATGGTGGGGGCCCAAGGTCAAAAGTTTGACCTTGGGCACACACGCACACACAAAGACACGAAAGACCACAGCGTCTTTCACGTGAAGCCAAAAAAAAAGGAAAAGCGTGGTGGGCCCTCTATGGGCACACATATAAAAGGCAATATTTGCAGGTCGATGAGAGGGTTTCTTCTTTTCGGTGAGTTGCTGCCGCACGTCCACGAGAGAAACGAAGCTTGCCGCGAAAGAGAGAAAAATCCTACGAAGCCGCACACGAGTGTTGAGTGAAGCCACATATTGAAGCGCCGTTCTTATTTTGAGTGCCGTGGTTTTTTTTTTTTTTCTCTGTTTGTGAGTGACGTCCGTAGGCGCTGGGTGTTTGATAGCGGGTCTTCGTGTTTCTCGTGCGATAAAGCTTATTCGTGATTTACATCCAAGAAAGATTGGTGTATTGGGTGTAATTGGGGTTTGGGAAACACCGAGAGAGTGTTTGAGTGACTTGAGTGTGTAATCTCCTTGTATCACTTGATCTATAGTGAAATTCGCTGCTGCTCTCCCCGTGGACGTAGGTCTTTACGATTGAACCACGTAAATCTAGTGTCCAATTTATTTTCTTCTTCTATCTATATTATTGTATCGCTCGCCCTATCGCAACAATTGGTATCAGAGCTAGGCTTGGCTGAGTTGAAGCGAATCGATGGCGACAGAAGAAGTAAAAGTGAGAATCGACAGATTTGATGGGAAGGATTTTAGTTTCTGGAAGATGCAGATTGAAGATTATATTTATCAGATGAAACTGCACTTGCCCTTATCTGGGGAGAGACCAGAGGCGATGAAGCAAGCTGACTGGGATTTGCTGGATAGACGAGCTATGGGTGTTATTCGACTGACGTTGGCTCGTAACGTCGCGTTTAACATCCTGAAGGAGAAGACCATTGCTGACCCGATGCAAGCCCTGTCGGATATGTATGAGAAGCCCTCTGCGATCAACAAGGTCCATTTGATGCGGCATCTGTTTAATTTGAAGATGAGCGAAGGTGCGTCAGTTGCAGATCATATCAATGAATTCAATGTGATTGTTAGTCAATTGAGTTCAGTTGAGATTGATTTTGAAGATGAGGTACGTGCTTTGATTCTCGCTATCCTCATTGCCTAATAGTTGGAATACTACATTACTCGCTGTTAGTAATTCTTCTGGGTCAACAAGTTTGACGTTTGATTGGGTTCGAGATTTAATTCTGAGCGAGGACATTCGTAGAAGAGAATCTGGCGAACCTATATCTGCTGCTTTAGTAGGTGAAAATAGAGGAAGATCTATAACACGTGTGGGTAATAGTAGTACTAATATAAACAAGCGTAGTCAGTCTAGGACTGCTAATGTTGTCTGTTGGAGCTATGGCAAGAGGGGGCATCTTAGAAGGGATTGCCTTAAGCTGAAGAATGAGAAGGGTAAGGAAATTATGGTTGATTCTGTAGATAATGTTGCAGCTGTAGCAGATAGTGTTGATTATTTCTTGTCTGTCACTAATGATTCATCGCTTGATGGATGGATTTTGGATTCTGGTTGTTCTTTTCATGTCACACCAAATAGAAATTGGTTTATCACTTATCAGTGCACGGGTAGTGATAAAGTCCAATTAGGGAACAACGCTGAGTGCGATGTTGTGGGTGTTGGTGATGTTAAAATCAGAATGCATGATCGTATTGTGAGGACATTGACTGGACTAAGGCATGTTCCGCATTAAAAAAGAACTTAATTTCCTTGGGTGCCCTAGATTCAAGCTGTTTGCGGGTATTCTTCAAAAGGTGGAGTTCGAAGGTTGTTCGAGGTGCCTTGGTGATAATGAAAGGAATCAAGCATGGAGGCCTGTATAAACTTCAAGGTGAGACAGTGAAAAATTTCGCTACGGAGACGTCGAATGCATCTGTTCGAGAGTCTTTTGACTACTCGAGGAAGACCTGGGTGTTTGTGCCAAGGCACAAGTTTGATGCTGGTGTCGGGATCACGCGGTCAAGAGCTTTGATCGAGATGGAGGCGGTAAGTCGATCAAACATGTGCATCGACAATAGCATGGAATTCTGCTCGGAGCTGGCAAATAAATTCTGCATAAAAGAGAGCATAGTGAAACACCGCACTAGTGCCAATAAATCACAACAATTTGCAGAATTGAGAAGAACATTACTAGAGACGGCCCGTAAAATTATCTCTAGTGCTGGTATTGCTAGGAGAATTCTAGCTGATATGCTAAGTACGGTAAGCTACCTGGTGAATAGATCCCCATCAACTGCTATTGAATGGCAAACTCCTGAAGAAGTGTGGTCAGGTAACATTGCTGATTATTCTATTCTTAGAATGTTTGGTTGCCCGTGTTATTTTCGAGTGAGTGATGGTAAGCTTGATTGGAGGGCAAGGTGCACATTCCATGGCTATGCACAAGGTGAGTGGGGCAATCAGTTGTGGTGCCCGGATATAAATTCACATGTTGACAGCAGAGAAGTTACCCTTGATGAGTCTCCAGTACTTTTGGCTAGGAGTAATTATAGCAGTATTCAAACGGATTTGAACGGTGTTCAGCTTGAGGTGGAGTTGCGACCAGAAACATTCTGAGGTAGCGTATACAGGTACTAGCAAAGTAATCGACACAGATGGTGCTCATAGCGAGGTGGAGCCTATAGAGCCAATGGTTGCTGTAACTGCTGATATTGACAAGGTATGTATTCGATCTCCTGACAGATATAGATGCAATAATGGTTTTGCTTTATCTACGGTTAAGGAGGTTGCGTCGGAAAATATTTGCGTAGCAGTTAAAGGTGCATGTGGAGTTGGTATTCTAATGAGGTCCTCGGTTATAGCGAAGTTCAAGCGAGACTTGGACTTGGATAATATCTGTGGCGGTTGAGCTCATCGAGGGCTATGGGAAAGTAGCAGCAGAGTTTGAATTTTTGCGAAGCAATTGCAACTTGGCTCAAACGTCGAGCCAAGGTGGAGATTGTTAAATTTATGACTCGAGTTTGAGATTCGCTGGACTATTGAAAATTTACAATTGAGGAAATATAAAATAAATGAAAACAAAGTTTCCTCTTTGCCGCACGGAAGATTGCGGAATCCGAATTGAAGGAAAAAGAAAAGTGAAGCCCCTGCACGTAACGTGATTTCCTTTTGGCAATTGAAGATTGGTTAATGGTGGGGCCCAAGGTCAAAAGTTTGACCTTGGGCACACACGCACACACAAAGACACGAAAGACCACAGCGTCTTTCACGCGAAGCCAAAAAAAAAGGAAAAGCGTGATGGGCCCTCTATGGGCACACATATAAAAGGCAATCTTTGCAGGTCTTCGCACGTCGACGAGAGGGTTTCTTCTTTTCGGTGAGTTGCTGCCGCACGTCCACGAGAGAAACGAAGCTTGCCGCGAAAGAGAGAAAAATCCTACGAAGCCGCACACGAGTGTTGAGCGAAGCCACATATTGAAGCACCGTTCTTATTTTGAGTGCCGTGGTTTTTTTTTTTCTCTGTTTGTGAAGACGTCCGTAGGCGCTAGGTGCTTGATAGCGGGTCTTCGTGTTTCTCGTGCGATAAAGCTTATTCGTGATTTACATCCAAGAAAGATTGGTGTATTGCGTGTAATTGGGGTTTGGGAAACACCGAAAGAGTGTTTGAGTGACTTGAGTGTGTAATCTCCTTGTATCGCTTGATCTATAGTGAAATTCGCTGCTGCTCTCCCCGTGGACGTAGGTCTTTACGATTGAACCACATAAATCTGGTGTCCAATTTATTTTCTTCTTCTGTCTATATTATTGTTCGATCGCTCGCCCTATCGCAACAAAGTTCACTCTCAACTCAATAGACTGGACAAACTACTGAAAAATTTACGGATTGCAAATATTGTCTGAACACTTAGCGACTTGACATTAATGTTACCTTCTTTTCACCTTATAGTAGAACTTCCAACTAATTTACTACAAACAAATTCAACTTTTTGTGGTTCGCGAGCCAAATTGGGAAATATATTGGTTTCTCACATATTCACGTAAGGAATCTTATTTGGGGAAAATTTCAAATAAGGACCCGAAGTGAATCTATTTTCTCAAATAAGGACCTAAAGTGAACTTTGTGTCATATAAGGACCCGAAGTGGACCAATTGTTTCAAATAAGAACCCGAAGTGAATTTTGTGTCAAATAAGGACCTTAAGTGATCAAGTTAATCTCTATTGAGGACCTTAGCTCGCCAGTAAACATTTTCCGACAATTAAAATATGGGCAATTTTGTTAGAAATTTATGATTGGAAAAAAAATGGAAAATTCTATATTAATTAAGTTTAGGTTATCTATTTAGATGTTTACGTTTTCTTCTTTCTTCTCCCTCGCTGCTCCTCACCTTGCTTGATCGACAGAGAATTTGGGTCTCCAAAAAAAAAAAAAAAAAAAAAAAAAAAAACACACACACACACACACACACACACACACACAAGAAGCGTTTGGTTTTCTTCTTGTTTTTGAATTCGTGCCTCAACCGGCGGAGAATTTGAGTCTTCGACTTTGCAGAGGATGGGTACAAGGAACGAGAGACCGTAGAAAACCTAGGGTTTTTTTTTTCTGTTTTAGGATTTGTTAATTTTCCCTATATTTTTTTTGGACAAAATTGCCCAAACTTTGGTCGTCGGAAATGTCACATGCTTGATAGCCGGCGAATATTTGGCTGACCAGTAAGCTCAAGTTCTTATTTGGAATTGAGGTCCTTATTTGAGACAATGGGTCTACTTTAGGTTTTTATTTGACACAAAGTTTATTTCAAGTCCTTATTTGAGAAAATTGGTTAACTTCGGGTCCTTATTTGAGACGATGGGTCCACTTTAGGTCTTTATTTGACACTAAGTTCATTTCGGGTCCTTATTTGAGAAAATTGGTCAACTTCGGGTCCTTATTTAGAATTTTCCCTCTTATTTGACTAGAAAAAATATTAATTCAAAAGGAAAATTCACTTTAGTCTAGAAGTGACAACAAGCAAAAAGAGGTTCACTCATGACATCCAAGTCTTTTCACTGAAGAGCAATGACTAAACACAGAGACTTGACCCAATCTTAATGGTGGATCAACCTCCACGGATAAATTTTTTATTTTAACACGCCAGTGTCCACATGACTTATACCCCCAATTCTCCTCGGTATCTTTTTCTTCCGTAAAGAGAGAGAATACTGTCTAGTTGTTTTACATCATAGTGATCCCAAGGTCCAGATAAGAACAAGATGACCCAAGGTCCAAACAAGAACGAGATGAAGCTTTTTAAGGACTTGCTTAGGTTCAACTTTATAGTAGAATTTCCCACTAACTTACGTGACCAAATTCAACTTTTCGTGGTTCGATTCAAGTTGGAAAATTATTGGTTTCTCATATATTCACACAAATAATCTTATTTGACTAGAAACAATATTGATTTGAAAGGAAAAATCACTTTAGTCCATAAGAGACAACTAGCAAAGAGGTTCACTCACTAAGTTCCAAGTCTTTCCACTGAAGAGTAATGACTAAACATAGAGTCTTGACCCAATTTTTACAGTGGATCAAACTTTCTGGATGCGCTCCTTATTTTAACACGTCAATGCCCGCGTGCCTTATACTCCCAATTCTCCTTCTATCTTTTATTTTTCTAGGGAGAGGGAATACCCTCTAATTGTTTTACATCCCAGCAATCTCGATATCCAAACGAGGATCAAGATGAGGCCTCTTAAGGATTTACTAGTAGCTAGGCGAGGCATGTCTTAGACTTGGCGAGGTCGAGCCTCACTGGCCCTTGCCTTTGGCCAATTGCTAGCCATCGCCGAGGCTTGGCAATTGACTAGAGGAGGAAGAAGAAGAGAGAAAAAAAAAAGGAAAAATTCACAAAAATTAGAAAAATCTCAAAAAATTATTAAAAAACTAAAAAAAAAATTCCAAATTACAAAAAATTTGAGGGTTGTGTCAAATTATATTGGTTTCTCACATATTCACACGAAGAATCTTATTTGACTAGAAACAATCTGATCTGTAGTGAAAAATCACTTTAGTCCATAAGTGACAACAAGCAAAGAGGTTCACCCATTGACTTTCAAGTCTTTCCACCGGAAAGCAATGACTAAACATAGAGACTCGACCCAATTTTCACAGTGAATCATATATATATATATATATATATATATTTTTGTGACATCCGGTCTCGGACATGTAACCAACAACGCCATGTCACCACACTAGACATTGGATCACGTCGTGACATCTCGTTATACCTTACCACACTACCAATTCAGCTCGTGCCGAAACAACTCAGCTATGACGGCTCAAGCCGTGCCAAGTCAACAGCTCCGTGACCTCTCCTACGCGCACGAGCCGCTTCCATCTCAGCTCGTCTCATCTCCGTGCACGCCCTCTCTCTCTCTCTCTCCAGCCGTGTACCTCGCCATGAAATTAAAGTGGTGGGTGCCTTCGCATCGCTCGAAGAGGTGCGAAGAGGGAGACCGCACCATGAAGACACGTCAACAATTTCCCTTTCTCTCTTCCACGAATCCAGTCAGCGGTCAAAGCCATCTATTTCCTCTTGGGCGTGACACGCGATAGCCAGCTGGTCTTCTCTCTTGCCGCCAGCATCCAACGAACCGCTCAAAGTCAATAGCGGTGGTCTGTTGAAGACCATTGCCGCATCCCCGAAACCGCAGCTCGTTCGCTCATCCGCATTTCACGTGGCCACTGCCCCTCATTCTGTGAAAGCCGAATATCTCTTCACCTGCAATGCTGCAAACATAGCCATCGTCGCCCGTAGCTTGGCCGATGACCCGCATCGCCATCTTCTTGCCGTCGCCTCAGTTTGGACCATAGCAGCCGGGATTCAGGGAGCTACTGAGTCGCCACCGCAATCCTCTAGGACTCATGGCAAGTGGATATTCTCTGTTCTATCTTATATCAATGGTTTGTCATGTGACAAAGAGAGTTTCCTCAAAAATCTATTGAATCTAGTGTTTCTGGAGGCATTAGCACCTAGTCGCAGGTTTCGGATAAAGTTATAAGTTAAAAAGTTTGAAACTTTAGTCGTGGATGAGTATATGAGTTATGGGAAGGTGATACGTGAAATCAGCATACATACTTGGGCTGAAGGTACCGAAGGGTTGAGTCAAAATATCATGACAGGTTCGGTTTTAATCCGACCCTCGATTTTGTTCATGGGGCATCCTTCACAAAAGTCATCCCTTATTGACTGTTTCACAACATACTTTAATTTCGGATTTTTCAGACTTTGTTCGACAAAAATATATTTGAAAAACTATAGAGCCTGGAATATATTTTTAAGGCTACTAAATGGACCTCTTCCTATTTTTCATTTCCCACAAAATTTTCGGTCAAGAATTCTAACATGCATCTTTCATGAAAATTGTATAGTACATTATATACTATCACATATAAAATTTCCATGATTTTTTTTATCTCACTTAGTTTGCAAAACATTTATTTTCCTACTCCATTGCGTTTGGGAAATTCCTACTATTTTGGCTTGATTTACTAAAAATTATTTAGAATTGTATGAGCTAAATCAGACTTTGAGTACTTCACAGAAAATGTCCCTTTAGATCTTTTCTATCTTATGTTAAAGTTTTATAATTTTAAAATCTGTTTACCTAGACAACAACTATTGTTTCTGAAGATGTGTGGAACACCTTATAAGGCTAGTTTAAGGTCTAGGGTATGAAATTCTTTTTATAGTTCGTCTAATGTAGGCATAGATGAAAATATGTCAATCTAGGGGATAAAATGATTGAGGGTTCATTAGGTTCACGTTTGAGTTCCTGGGCAATAGTAATGGTAACGTGCTCTTTAAATTGAATTATGGAAGTATTGCATTATGGTATGGATGTGTGACTGGGATTACCATCGGTCCTTAGGATGACGATGCCCCGAGTTGTAGTAGAGATATTTGGAGGGGTAATTGGGTTCCTCCAGATGCCTGGAAGGGTGTAACACGGTTCTCCCATGTGATATCCTGAATTTTAACCTACTTATTTAGCGGAGGGCGAAAATTCAAGGAAGGGCTAAGGTCGGCAATGATCAAGGTAGAGATATCAATATCTCGAGACACCTTTGAAAGATTTATTTGACCTATTTGAGTCCAAGAATATAGGAAAATTCATTGGATAATTATAGAATATAGTTTTGACTATATTCCTGTGTTAAATTAGAATCTTATGGTCAATTTGATTAATATGGCCATTATACTCTAAAATATACTTTATATTATATAATGAATGATTAAATTATAATCAAATGAATTACTTTTAATCCTAATCACCTTATGGCTGGTCACCTATTACCTAACCTTAGCCCCAAAAAATTCATTTTTGCTCTTGGATGATTTAATGCATGTAATCATGGGTGAATAGTGACCAAGCCAATGGATTTTCACGCAACAAGTGTGTTCAACAAGCCAAATGAACCCTCTCTCTCTTTCTCAAGCGTGACCAACGCCCTCTCTCTCTCTCTCTCTTCCTCATTTTCTTCATTTTGGCCTAAGAGTTCTCTCCATTTCTCTCCCTCTCTCTCTCGGCTCCTCCATCACCGAACTCTCTCTTCCTCGTTTTCTTGCCATTTCTTGCGTGAATTCTCACTACAAGTGAAGCTTGATCTTAAGGCAAGGAAATGAGACTTATTCTTAAACCTCTTGGGGCGAGCATGACAAAATTTCTGGAATAGAAATCAATTTCTGGTCAGAAATTGATTTCTCAATTTCTATTCCATGGACGAATTTCTAAGCAAAGAAACGCGTTTGATAATGATTCAAAATTTCTATTTCTAGAATAAAAATTCATTTGGTAAAAGAATAAAATTTGTATTTCTAGAAGTGGTGACGACCGGTATCCAATGGCTGAAGTCCAATGTCTGGCAACTGGTGGCGAGCGGCCGGAGTTCGGAGTCCGACGTCTGGAGTTTGACATCCAACATCCGGCATTCGACGTCTGGAGTTCGGCATCCAGCGTCCAACTAGCTGGCAACTGGCGTCCAACATCCAGAGTTAGGCGTTCGATGTCTGGAGTCCGACAACCGGCAACCGGTGGCCAACGGCCGAAGTCCGGCAGGCGTCGATGGGCGACTGACATCCAATGGTCGGTGGCAAGCAACGGGCGGTTAGCGACAAACGTTCAATGGTCGGCGGTGGGCCTCCGACGTCCAACGGTTGGGAATGAGCAGCCAACGACCGACGGGCATCCGACGGCCAACGATCGACGACAGGCGGCTAGAGTTCGGTAGCTGGCGATTGGCGGCGAGCGGCCAGTGGCGGCAAATGGCGAGCGTCCAGCGTCCCACGAGCAGCTGGTGGGCGATGAGCATAACAAGAGTGAACGATGAGAAAATTTTTGATTTATCATTTCTGTTCCAAAAATAGAAAAACTAAAAATTTAACTTTTGATTTCTACTCCAAATCTATTTCTAAAATAGAAATATATTTCAGAAATAGAAAAATTAAATTGTGTTATCAAACGGATTTCTGTTGCAAATCTGTTCCGAAGAACAAAAAATTAGAAAAATTGAGAAATAAAAATGTTGTCATGCACGGTCTTGATCTCTCTTTCTCTTGCTTTTGCTAGCTTAGGTCATGTTGGAGGTTGTTTTCGTGCTTGATGTGTTAATTCTTTGGTTTTGACATTTTTCTTTGAGTTCAAGTAACCAAGCCGATAATTCGCTAATGAATGACTTTGGTCGAGGCTTATAAGGGAGGCTTGAGTCATTTTTATGAGGTGCATGTTGATTTCTAGTGATCTTTGAGTCTTGTGTCATGGGTCGACAGTTCCCTGACCGCGAAACGATCTATGCGGCGCCTGACAAGCGAAATTTGCTAGGCCAGCCTTTCTTCTATAGTTGTTCTTGTTGCGATTAAGCAAGCGATCGAACAATAATATAGACAGAAGAATAAAATATATATTGGACACCAGATTTACGTGGTTCAGTCGTAAAGACCTACGTCCACGAGGAGAGCAGCAGCGAATTTCACTATAGATAAAGCGATACAAGGAGATTACACATTCAAGTCACTCAAACACTCTCTCGGTGTTTCCCAAGCCCCAATTACAACCAATAACTCACACATTGTTTAGCCCCGAAAATTCCTCAAAAATAATCTCTCAATCTCACGAAGGAATTACACGCAAATCTTACCTCAAGATTTTATCGGCTACAAACACTAAAATTCTTGGATGTAATTCACGAGTAAGAACGACAAAGAAAATCCCTCCCAAGCACTCGACAACTAGACGGCACTTCAAGACCAACTCTTCAACGGCGGAACACCAAGCACTCACGCGGTGCTTCAAGACAATTTGTGATCCACGCCTACCATCCACGACCACAAGTCTATATATAAGTAAAACCCTTATTATTATGCCAACTTCTAATAGGATTCTGTTTCCTATCTAAAACGATTTTATCCAGAACATATCTCTATATATTTTAAACAAAATCCAAATCCAAGTCAAAGTTGAACTTTCCTATTTTAGCGGCCAATTTCTCCAACGCAGATTCAAACTTTGGGAAGTTGATCTTCGGATCTTCTTTGCTCGATTTCGAACGTCCGCAACATATCCAATTCGGAATATTCGGAATTTCATATTGGACTCAAACTCGAGACATATTTTAACAATCTCCACCTTGGCTCGACGTTTGAGCCAAGTTGCAATCGCTTCGCAAAAATTCAAACTCTGCTGCTACTTTCCCATAGCCCTCGATGGGCTCAACCGCCACAGATCTTATCCAAGTCCAAGCCTCGCTTGAATTTCGCCATAACCGAGGACCTCATCAGAATACCAACTCCACATGCACCTTTAACTGCTCCGCAAGGATTTTCTGACACAACCTCCTCAACCGCAAATAAAGCAAAACCATTGTTGCATCTATATCTGTCAGGAGATTGAAAACGTACCTTGTCAATATTAGCAGTTACAGCAACCATTTGCTCTATAAGCTCCACCTCGCTATGAGCACCATCTGTGTCGATTACTTTGCTAGTACCCGTATACGCTACCTTAGGAGTTTCCGGTCGCAACTCCACCTCAAGCTGAACACCATTCAGATCTGTTTGAACACTGCTATAATCACTCCTAGCCAAAAGTACTGGAGACTCATCAAGGGTAACTTCTCTACTGTCAACAGGTGAATTTATATTTGGGCACCACAACTGATTGCCCCACTCACCTTGTGCATAGCCATGGAATATGCACCTTGCCCTCCAATCAAGCTTACCATCACTCACTCGAAAATAACACGGGCAACCAAACATTCTAAGAATAGAATAATCAGCAACGTTACCTGACCACACTTCTTTAGGAGTCTGCCATTCAATAGCAGTTGATGGGGATCTATTCACCAGGTAGCTTACCGTACTTAGCACATCAGCTAGAATTCTCCTAGCAATACCAGCACTAGAGATAATTTTACGGGCCATCTCTAGTAATGTTCTGCTCGTCAATTCTGCAAATTGTTGTGATTTATTGGCACTAGTGCGGTGTTTCACTATGCCTTCTTTCATGCAGAATTTATTTCAACTCCGAGCAGAACTCCATGCTATTGTCAGTCTGCACATGCTTGATCGACTTACCAGTCTCCGTCTCGATCAAAGCTCTTGACTGCGTGATCCTGACACCAGCATCAAACTTGTGCCTTGGCACAAACACCCAGGTCTTTCTCGAGTAGTCAAAAGACTCTCGAACAGATGCATCCGACGTCTCCGGGGCGAAACTTGTCATTGTCTCACCTTGAAGTTTATACAGGCCTCCATGCTTGATTCCTTTCATTATCACTAGGGCACCTCGAACAACCTTCAAAACTCCACCTTTTGAAGAATACCTGCAACCAGCTGAATCTAGGGCACCCAAGGAAATTAAGTTTTTTTCCAATTCTGGAACATGCCTTACTCCAGTCAATGTCCTCACAACACCATCATGCATTCTGATTTTAACATCACCAATACCCACAACATCGCACTCAGCGTTGTTCCCTAACTGGACTTTACCACTACCCGTGCACTGATAAGTGATAAACCAGTTTCTATTTGGTGTAACATGAAAAGAACAACCAGAATCCATAATCCATCCATCAAACGATGAATAATCAGTGATAGACAAGACATAATCGGCACTATCTGCTACAGCTGCAACATTATTTGCAGAATCAACCATAATTCCCTTACCCTTCTCATTCTTCAGCTTAAGGCAATCCCTTCTAAGATGCCTCCTCTTGCCACAGCTCCAACAGACAACATTAGAGCCCTAGACTCGACTACGCCTGTTTATATTAGTACTACTATTACTCACACGTGTTATAGATCTTCCTCTATTTTCACCTACTAAAGCAGCAGATACAGGTTCGCAGATTCTCTTCTACGAATGTCCTCGCTCAAAATTAAATCTCGACCCCATCAAACGTCAAACTTGTTGACCCAGAGGAATTACTAACAGCAGTAACAGTAGTATTCCAACTATTAGGCAATGAGAATAGCAAAATCAAAGCACGTACCTCATCTTCAAAATCAATCTCAACTGAACTCAATTGACTAACAATCACATTGAATTCATTGATATGATCTGCAACTGACGCACATTTGCTCATCTTCAAATTAAACAGACGTCGCATCAAATAGACCTTATTGATCGCAGAAGGCTTCTCGTACATATCTGACAGGGCTTGCATCAAATCAGCAGTGGTCTTCTCCTTCAAGATGTTAAACGCGACGTTACGAGCCAACGTCAGTCGAATAACACCCATAGCTCGTCTATCCAGCAAATCCCAATCAGCTTGCTTCATCGTCTCTGGTTTCTCCCCAGATAAGGGCAAGTGTAGTTTCATATGGTAAAGATAATCTTCAATCTGCATCTTCCAGAAACTAAAATCATTCCCATCAAATCTGTCGATTCTCACTTTTACCTCTTCTGTCGCCATCGATTCGCTTCAACTCAGCCAAGCTTGGCTCTGATACCAATTGTTGCGATTAAGCGAGCGATCGAACAATAATATAGACAAAAGAATAAAATATATATCGGACACCAGATTTACGTTGTTCAGTCGTAAAGACCTACGTCCACGGGGAGAGCAGCAGCGAATTTCACTATAGATCAAGCGATACAATGAGATTACACACTCAAGTCACTTAAACACTCTCTCGGTGTTTCCCAAGCCCCAATTACAACCAATAACTCACACATTGTTTAGCCCCGAAAATTCCTCGAAAATAATCTCTCAATCTCACGAATGAATTACACGCAAATCTTACCTCAAGATTTTATCGGCTACAAACACTAAATTTCTTGGATGTAATTCACGAGTAAGAACGACAAAGAAAATCCCTCCCAAGCACTCGACAACTAGACGGCACTTCAAGACCAACTCTTCAACGGCGGAACACCAAGCACTCACGCGGCGCTTCAAAACAATTTGTGATCCACACCTACCATCCACGATCACAAGTCTATATGTAAGTAAAACCCTTATTATTATGCCAACTTCTAATAGGATTCTGTTTCCTATCTAAAACGATTTTATCCAAAACATATCTCTATATATTTTAAACAAAATCCAAATCCAAGTCAAAGTTGAACTTTCCTATTTTAGCGGCCAATTTCTCCAACGCAGATTCAAACTTTGGGAAGTTAATCTTCGGATCTTCTTTGCTCGATTTCGAACGTCCGCAACATATCCAATTCGGAATATTCGGAATTTAATATTGGACTCAAACTCGAGACATATTTTAACAGTTCTAATGAGCAATACGGTAGATAGCTTCTTTATACGAGGTTGTACCACACCCGGCTTAGCTCGAGCGTCTAGTCCATCGAGTGAGACAATAGATCTCTTTAGGCTCAACAACTGGTTTCAACCTGCCATGGCCTCATCAGGAGAGCGACATTTGCTCCCAACCAATTTATCCACAAGAGGTTAACCCCGCCTTCAGAGCTTCTAAGTAATATAATCATTCTATCCTAGAACTCTTAGCACCAATCGTCCTGATGCCACTCCTACAAACCAGTTGTATTCGTCCCCTCTACATCCTCACTTTTCACTCAATAACCCCAAGCACCACTCACAAGTGTCACGAGTGCGGGAGGATTCACGAACTGTGACACTTGCATGTGGTTGATCTGGCCATGGATGGTTGAGACGATAAGCTGGATGTTAAGTTTGTGCTTTGCATGTGTCATTGATGGCTTGTGGTTGTGAGATGAAGCTGAGATGAAGTCTTGCATGGCTGTTTTACCTTGTTGTGTGATTTTTTGATGAGTGGAAGTTGATGAGGTGACGATAGGACCGGATCCGTGTACATGGATTAAGCTCAGAAAACTGTGTGCACATAATACCCTTTTGTCTTTCTATTTTTTCTGCAACTTTTCTAGACTAGATCTTAAGAAATTTCCTTCTTCAGAGTTGTTTTTAAAATCTAAAGCTTAACATAGTTAAATCTGAGATTTTTATGAGTTAATTTGGATGGCCAAATGGTCATATTCCTTTTCGGTGTCCCACTGTCCAATACCATCGAGATGGTGACCCTCACTGCTTCTTGATTTTCTATGGATTTTTCTAGTCAAAATATTGATGAGTTTTCCCCACAAAATTGTTCTAAATTATTTTTTTTACAACATATCAAAATTTGCGAATTTTTGAAGGTGACGTGAATTATGTGGAAACTAATTTCCAAAGGTTTATCCATTCTATTTTGAGGCTCTGTTTCGATCCAAGTTCAAGCAAAACAAAGGCATTGTTTCATGTCGATTTTGACCTCATGTTCTTCATGAGAAATCTTTTTCAATGTCTTTTCTGTAACATATCCAAAAATTAGAATTTTTGAAGGTCATTTACTATTTTAATCGAAGTGATTTTCAAGATCGGAAAAAAACTGCCCCTTTCTGACCTTTTTTAAAGATGAGGCTTTCATGAAGGGAAAACGTCAGCATTTTCTGTTAAAAAAGTCGACGGTGTTAACTTTAGGACTCGATTGAAACAATTTGACAAGTTTTAGGACTTGATTACATTTTTTGCAAGTTTTATGACTCAATTGCATTTTCGTGACAAGTTTTAGAACTTCTATAACACTTATCCCATAAATAAATAAGAAATGAGGTTGCTCCCTTTCTAGAAGTCCACGCGCATGATGGATTACTTTTGTTCCTTATGCTTCCACATGCTTAAGAAAAAGCGAAACAAATAAGACAACTAATTCCTTATACTTCCTCATGCTTAAGAAAAAGCGGAACGAATAAGATAACTACGCTATGTTAGCCATGACGTACTGGGGTTGTCACACACACACACACACACACACATATATATATATATATATATATATATATATATATATATATATATATATATATATATATACGTATGCTTGGGAGTGGAGATGTCCAATAACAAGGAAACGAAAATGGAGGAGAAATTGCAGGTGTGGGTGATGTTGGCCATGGCTATATCCCTGCTCTCTGCTGCATCGGCCAAGCCGGGCCTTGCGCATTGGCACTCGCCGCCTGATTATCGTGAGTGTTCTGTAATTTCACCTGACCTTAGTAGAGGTTATTAGTGTCCATATCCGCGTGTCTACGTTATCCGCGTGTCTACGTCTCATGTTTTCACATTTTTCTGGAGTCGACATCAATGAAATGCGAAAGGGTTTCTCATTGAATTGCATTTCCTCTTCCAATTCCGTTGAAAAAAATAGGCGTCGTAGCTTCTCAAATGTCGCGTCCTTTTCTTTGTTTTTTTTTTTTTTTGGGCAGCTGCGGCTTGTGCAGGGTTCAATTTTATCAACAGCGGATCGATGGTCACGGGAGTGGGGGACAAATTGTGGGACAACGGGAGGGCCTGCGGACGGATGCTGGACGGTCAGATGCACCCGCTCTGCTAACGGCTTTCCGAAACCTTGCAAGGACGGCGTCATCACGGTCAAGGTCGTGGACTACTGCCAGCAACCGTGCGTCCTCAACCTCTCCGGATATGCCTTCTCCCTAATCGCCAACCTGACGCCGGCAGTGTCTGGGTGGACTACTCCTAGGAAGGAACTCGAGACCCTTTTCCTGAAGGAAGAACATAAAGTTCGGGGACGATCACGAAGATATTGTCTGCTTTTTATGGCTTTTATGGTTTGTATATGCCGGCTTTGAAGACTATTTAAATAACGTGATGCCTGATCTCCGATCTGGTTTGAATAAAAATATCTATGTGTGATATTAACACTGCGTTTTGGAACGGTCTTTGAACAACAAGAAGTCAGCATCGAGATAATAAATGCAGGAAAGTGAAAGGGCAGGGAAGCGTGCTTCTTATTACAAGCGGATCACATGATGCGAAGCAACAGCCACATAAAAAACTCTCCGAAAATCGTAGGTGAAATGATTAGCATCCGCCATTAATGTCCAGCAGCTGAGGCCAGCAACCTAATTCAAATCGTAGTCAGTATGAATCCATTAAATGCCGCATCTCCAACAGCTCCTATCATGCCTCTTGCTCTAAATGATGAAGAAAAAGTTGCAGGCAATTGGTCATTAACTCCATGGCCTAGCAATGAAATAATCGACCCTCATACATTTTTTTTTTTTTTTTTTTTTGGTCAAACGACCCTCATACATGGAGTAGGTGAATAATTTTCTTGCGTTTTCCTGATTTTAGGTTCCTAGAACTTTTCCACATTCAAATCCCTGCAATATCATTTCCTGTTGTCTGTGTACCATCTTTCATCTAAATCAAACAACTAATGTGATCCATGCAAACACCATAATTAGTAATTCATCAGGAAAGGGACAAGATCAAAGACTTCAATTATTGTTGACTGAGGCTCGATGAACACAGTACCTCTTGATTAATTTTGCAATTTCCTTGAAGGATATGATACATTACATGAACATAGCAAGCAATAATACTATGGCTATGGACCAGATCAAGTTTCCAAAAACCCTATATAATCTCACTGCCGCAGCTAGAGCTTTCCACCTTGCCAGTCAAAAAGAGTTGAACTGCACGAAGAAATTTATCTTGTTTCTGAAATTCGAAGAAAGGATTAGACCTGGGGCGAGGAAGATGAATGCACAACCTTGCTTTGTGGCACTCCGAGCCCAAGAAACCAAAGCAGAGTCCTCCTGGGGAAAGAAGGCATATTTGTTTGAGAATCCAGACTTATCCTCTTACTATCCTGATCACTCCCGAACTCGCTTTCTAAGTTCTCTGAGCAACCAAGTTCGAGTTCCATCGAAGCTCTACTACAATTGTCTCCTTTCAGCTTGTCTTTGGCCTCTCCGCTCATGATGGCCCGGTTATTTGGAATCTGAAGAGAAGCTGCCTGGGCCGATGTCTCTCCCCTTGAATTTGGCTTCTCCTTCTTTCCCCTCGCCCAGATTCTCGATATCGAAAAGCTCTCTCCTTTGCTCCTCCAAATACTAAAATCTCTCCTACTATCGCCGAATTCACCACTCTTTGTCGCATCGAAGCCATCAAAGTCTCTCCTTGATTCACAACTACACACCGACATTGCCTGGTGGTGACCAGGTCTGAGCGGTAACGTGGGCTTCCTTCTGGGCTGCTTCTTGGATGGGGTCCTGATTGCTACCAGCAACTTGGAAGATTCATCTGTCACATACTCATAAGACCCCATAGAGAAGCATCTTCTTGAACCCAGAGTGTTATTACTAGCACTAGTACTACTGGATTCACAACCGTCCACATTCCTAAATTTCCCTAGCCTAATAGACACCACCCTCTCCCCTGAATCCACCATTTCGGTCTGCGTCACGGCATCTCTCGCACTGAGTTCGCGAGACTTGCCCAATAAATCGACGAGGGACGACCCGAATTTCGTCTCTCCATCAAAACTAAAGTGGGAATCTGATCTCAACGCCAAACTGGTCCTGGCTAAGTCCGTGCTTCTGTCAGCAGCAACAGTCTCTCTCGAGCTCTCACTTCCAGATTCAAGAACAAGCAAAAAGGGCTGAGAGCAGGTGTTGTTTGGAGTGAAATCGTAATCAGGCCACAGGCTATCTCTACACAGAGGGCAAGTGGAGTGAGACAAGAGCCAAGTATCTATGCACTCCATGTGGAAGGCATGGCTGCACTTGGGCAAGAGCCTGAGCTTGTCTTCAGGCTCAAACTCACACAGACACACTGCACAGTCAAAAGGGTCGACCTTTAGGCCTATGATGGCCTTGTACTGGAACACAGGGAGGTTGTCTATGATGGACTGGTCGAGCCCACAGTCATGGAGGTGGAAGAGCTGCTGCAACTGACCTTGAAATGGGGTTACACTCTCCGTATCCTCAACTTCTCTGTGGGGAGGTCTCAGGAGGATTCTCATGAGGAGGTGAAGCAGACCAGAGACAAAGAAGATGATGGATAGGATGATGATGATGAGCAATGTAGTTGGGCTTACCTTGTTGATCAGAGTGAAGACATCCGAGTGAACAACCGGTGGGGGTGAAAGAAGATCGTTCTCCATCTTCTCTTCATGCAAACATGGAGATATGATCTCCCATGTAGCTCTACAAACACGATCCAAGCAGATCAAGTTCAAGTGTGAAAAAAGAACACTGAAACTTGCTCTAATTTCTAAAATCTCTGTTTCTGTGTAGTGTAACCATGCATTTTTGCACGGTATTAATAGAAATACCGGTTGAAATACATACGCAGCTGCAAGTTGGGAGGGGACCACGAGAGAGAGAGACTTTAAGGTGAGTAATGAAGGATAGAGACTAATGTGACAGAGCTATAAGGGCAGCTTCGTCATATACGACCTCTTCCAGAGCAAAGTCTACTTGAAGAGGAGGTCATTGTAGATTAACTCATTGCGCTGCAAAAAATATAAATTAGAATGAATGGCACTGCAGAAAATAAATGGCATTATCTCAGGGATTTCTATCAGTCATTTTCACTATTGTTAAACTGGTCAAATTTGCATTCATGAGCTTAGGGGCGAAATAAAGAAAAGACACTGAAAAGGTACGCGGTGCATGAGAAAAGGAAATAATAGCCTAGTTTTTATTAGAGAGAGAGAGAGAGAGAGAGATCTTGCTTGCTTATTCTTCTGCAAATTTCCATGCTTGATCTACTCAAACTCACAAATGAAGGGCATAAAGAATCACAGAGAGAGAGAGAGAGAGAGAGAGGTATTGATGGGGTTTCCTTAAAACTTTTTCCATGGACTTGCATTTCCTCACCTTGCCGCCTCAAGTGAAGACAACAATGAAACAATCAGTTGGGTGTCATCTCGGATCCAGTCATTAAATTGCAAACCCTTTTCTATACGTTACGGTATGTCCAATTTATATACTGGTGATTTGGGAAGACCCTAAAATTGCTCGTGGTGCTCTTTTTTTCTTTTTCCAACCTCTTTTTTAAACTCTCATCCACCAAAAACAGAGCCCAACCCAAGGATTTGGCGAAAATGCAACTCGAGACGCAAATCTTAAACTCTTATCTATCAACCCAATACGGTAGTGACACTTCTATTGCCACAATCTAGAGATGACATATACATATTTATTGTGAGTTTTGGACAAAGTGCATATTCGTGTGTCTCCTCGAGTTCATCTTTCACTTTCAAGTTGGAATTCCCCTTTTAGAGATACCTAGAAAAACTGGTTTCCTCAGGGATGACAAAAGGATTAATAAAGTATTAATTACTTCATATAACCTTTCTGCTACTGGCCTTCGAATTCATCTTTGGCATGTCGCACTTTGCTAGCCAGCTCAGGTTATAGTGTGTAGGGAATCATGTCCCAAACCAGACAAGAACGACGCTCTAGGTCGTGAGAATAGAAGCCTTGTGGGCCTTTTTGTTGCATATAAAAGTAGGTGAGCATAAGAATAGAAGCCTCTTAAATTTAATAGTCTTTTTCTAATCGCTTTCGAGATCCAAAAATCTCGCTCAACATGCGAGCTTCCTCGGGAATTACAACTTTTTATTGTTTAATGTATCTTGTCATTGTCTAGCCATTTTGAAAGCTTCATGAGATGCTTTACGGGTTCCTCGAGTTTTGCTCTCTTTGACTTTAGTTAGTTAAATAAGGAAATCAAAAGATTGGCACCGTTTTAATTTTTTCTTAAAAATGATCTAAAGCAAAATTAACCCTATATCCATTTCCTTCCATCCATCAAATTGTCATTTTTTTTTCCATTTTTTTCCTTTTAAATGTCTCTTGCTTTTCTTGTAGCAAGTGGTTCACCACTATTGAATTGCGAGTTAAATGAAAATAAATGTGTTTGATTCTTGACTACAATGTACCATTGTTAAAATGATTTCTAAAATACAAAGATATTACAAAGCGTTACAGCAATGGGAAATAATAAATGAAATGATTATTTATATTAGAAGAGTTTTCAATCCCTTGATTTTAGCATTTCCATGAATATGCTTGTGATCTGATTGACATCTCCAGAATTTTTCCTCCTTGATTGATAAATCAATGCCTCTACTCCCCCTCAAATTAGGAATGAGAGAATCACAAATGTATTTTCTAGACAATGACTTAGTGAAGAGATCAACAATTTGATACAGAGATATAACATACTTACTCACGAGTATTTCGAGAGCCTTTTTTGCATATAATGATAATCCAATTTGATATTTTATTTTTGCATGAAATATAAGATTAAGCCACATTTAAAGTGCACCAATATTATCATAATATAATACCAGCATACTTGAGAGATGGATACCTAAATTTCTCAAAATGAATGATATCCAAGTAAGTCTTGCAGCTAATGAAGCCATTGCACGGTACTCTGCATCGACACTAAATTGAGCAACCCGAATTTTGCTTTCCATGATGATAGTTTATACCTAAGAAGGTACAAAATCCAATAGTTAATCGTTCTCCTTCAAAAAAAAGGTAAATAAGTCCAAAGTTGATTTGGACAAAATTCCCAGTCTTCATCGATTGTGCCGCTTAAATAACGTAAAATGCACTCACGGTTTGAAAATGACTCATAGTAGGTTGATGCAAGAATCAACAAACAAAATTGACTACATAAGAAATATTCGATCGTGTGATCATAGCATATTGAAGAGCTTCGTGAATACTTCAATTTAGCGTATAATTCAAAAATAGTTTTTCATATGTACAAAAAGGAGAACTAGTGGTCATAGTTGTGACAACTAGCTTATAGCTCTCCATTTGTGCACGTTTAACAATTGATAAAGTATATTGTTGTTGGCACAAATAAAGACCAACAAAAAATATCCTAAACTCTACACCTAGAAATTAGTGGAACGACCCCTTATTTCTTCGTTGCAAATTCACTAGTCAATGTGGAAATAAAGCCATCAAGCAATTTTGGATCATCATCAATGACAATCATGTCATCAACATATAAAAGTAGAGCTAGAATGCCATAATCTAATTATGAATGGATAACGAAGGATCCACAATGCTACAAAAGAAGCTCTCTCTAGAAAATGGTCAAAAGAATGAGTTAAAATGGTCAAACCATTATCTCGGTGCTTGCTTGACGCCATACAAAGCTCTCTCTAGTTTTCAAACATAAGACTGATGTTTTTTGTCCTTAAAACTAGGTGATTGCTCCACATAAGCAGGTTGTGAGAAAAGGCCATTTAAAATGACATTTTTTGACATCTAACTATTTTATGGCCGACCTCTAACGGTAGCAATGGCGAGGATTGTCCTTGAACATTATGGCTGAACAACTAGCAAGAAAGTCTCAAGGAAATTGCTTTTACTACTTGGGTATATCCTTGGCGACTAATCTTGGTTTTAATTTTTATAATCTACCATTGGCCTTCCTCTTGGATTTGAAGACCTATCTACAACCCACAATTAAGTATCTAGAGGATGTGGAACAAGAATCCAAGTTTTACTCTGATGCAGTGCCTCGAGTTCCTCTTTCATTGTCACCGAGCACCTAGATGCTTAAAACAGAGCATACATTGTTCGATTCCTTCAATATAGAATCCACTATATGTAAATTAGCCTATTTTGGATTAGGTTTCACAATGCCACGTGCTCGAGTTATCATTGGATGATTTTGAGTGAACGAACATGTGAATGAAGAATCATGAAGCACATCCATAGAGGAATTTTGTGTAGAATTAGTGGTGTTCGACAAGATTGATAGGAACTTTCATTTGCCAAGTTGCAAGAGAAATTGTGTGGAGCACCGGATGAGTCCCCAGTTTCAACATGATTTTGGTGAACATATGATTCACCTCCATCATTGTTGTCCTCACGAGAATTATCATGAGTAATATAATTCAATGAGCCAGCATACTCTTGATTTGAGTTAACAAAAAACTCACCTTATTGCAAATTCGAAGATGAAAATTCCAACTTCAAAAATTCCAACTTCAATGTTATCGTGTCATAATTGGGAAAATTATCAAAAAAGTTATAAACCTATTATAATTGTGCTAGTTCAGTCATAAACTTATTTTTTTGACTAATTGAGTCTTAAAACTTTTACAATTATTCTCGATCAGTCCATCCGGCCAAAATTAGCCGGCCGACGCCAGCAACCTTTTTTTAATAATATTTTATTTTTTGAAATATTTTTTTTCTCTCTTTTTTTTTCCCTTCTCCCTCTTACTTCTTCCTCCCTCCTCCCTCCTCCTTCCTTTGGCTCCGGTGAGCTCGCCTCGCTAGTCGGTGAGCTTGCGCCCAAGGCGAGCTCCCGCCAGATCTGGCGAGGGCTCACATTACTAGATGCGACGGCGAGCCCCCCTTGTCAGATCTAGCGACGGCTCACCTCGCTTGTCGACTACGAGGCGAGCCCTCGCCAAATCCAGCGAGGGCTTGCCCCGCCATTGCTGGGCACAAGCTTGCCGAATCGCCTCGCAAGATCCGGCAGGGTTTTGCCCCGCCATCGTTGGCCATGAGCTCACCAACTAGCAAGTGCTCACCTCAATAATGGCTGGGCGAGCTCGCCCTTGCCCGGCGACCGACCAACCCTCCCCTCGGCCGTTGTTGGAGCCAAAGGAAGGAGGTTGAGGGGAGAAAAAAAAAAAATAGATAAAAAAGGAAAATAGATAAAAAAAAATTTAATAAAATATTTCAAAAAAAATAAAATATTATTAAAAAAGGTCGCTAGCGCTGGCTGGCTGCCATGTCAATGCCAGCTGGCCAATTTTGGTCGGATGGATTGATCGGGAATAATTATAAAAGGTTTAGAACTTAATTAGTCAAAAAAATAAGTTTATGACTGAATTAGCACAATTGTAATAGGTTTATGACTTTTTTGATAATTTTCCCTGTCATAATTAGGCAGCTTATAAATTCCAAGATATTAGCATTATCACCTTAATCCTAAAACAATGAGCTGGCACAAGATAGGAATATACATTCTCATCAAAGTCAACGCGTCGTGATATGTAGATTTAACCGGTCGCACAATAGAGACATGATATCCCTTATGAGTAGCTGAGAAACATACATGGCAATGACCGACCATCAAACATATTCTTGGTGTAGTTCTTTAGATAAGGAAAACACTTACAACCAAAAACTTGCAGAGAATAATAATCTGATTTTTTTTTTCAAATAAGAATTCATGATGTGATTTCATGCCCAACAGCCTTGTAGGAAATCAATTCCAGATAAAAACTCTATTTGAAAGCTTCCAATATATTTTTAGGAATTCCACTTCAATAAAGCATGGTCAAGCCAACCTCACAGAATTGCCTATGTTTTTGCTCAGCAACTCCGTTTGTTCCAGAATATTTTGGCAAGATACTTGATAAACAACCCCACTTTTATTTGTAAATGAACGAAAAAATCTGTTCAGTTGAACTCTCAAACGTTAATATGCCCTCCAAACTGCATTTCCAAGTATTTCTCAAATTGAGAAAACATGAATAAAAGTCATATTTTTGTCTGGGTAAACAACCCCACTTTTGGCCTCGCCGGTGGCTGGGCGAACTCGGCCTCGCCGGATCTGGGCGAGCCCGAGCTCGGCCTCGCCGGGGGCCGGCGAGCCTCGCCGTGGCTGGGCGAGGCCGCCGGCCCTCGTCGGCTGGTCGCCGGCCATGGCCGAGGCCGGCGACCGGCCAAAGCAAGAAGAAGAAGAAAAGAAGAAGAAGAAGAAAAGAAGGAAAAAAAGAAAAGAAAAGAAAAGAGAAGAGAGAGAAAAATTGTTCTTTGTTTTGTTGGAAACAAGAAACAACTTTTTTTCTCTTGTTTTCATTCTTTTTTTGTTCCCGGGAACAAAAGAACAGATTTGGAACAAAAACGCAAACAAACGCGTTTCTGTTCTTTTTTTGTTCCCGGGAACAAAAAAACAGAAAATCTGTTTATAAACAAAAAAAAAGAACACAAACAAACACAGCCTTACTAAACGGCTTAAAATGCATAGAAATTATTCCCGGAAACAGAAACGTTACTAAACGCGCCCTTAACAACCACTTTGAAAGTGCGCATCTTCTCTTGGACTTCGGAGCCTCTCTTTCTGCAGTTACTGAGATTGATGGAACTACCATGGACCTTATAGGTGATTAAATTCAACTGATGAAAGTGTTCCCTTTTCTACTCTGCTACAGCAGAACTTAATTTGGTGTGTATTGCTTTGCCGCCTGCACAACATGAGAATGCACAGTTACTACTCTGCTACAGCAGAACTTAATTTGGTGTGTATTGCTTTGCCGCCTGCACAACATGAGAATGCACAGTTACGGAACAGTAAGCACCCCGTTATTTTGGCCCTTCTCACTAGGCTGTTTTGCCCCTTCTTACTTTCATGATCTGAGCTGTTTTGTATTTAATGAGAAATTCAGGAGTTCTTTTTGTTATCAAGTGTCTGGTGTTGGTGGTGGCTAATGGCTACATCAAAATGAATGTTCAATTGGCTTTTCTTCTTTCTTTTCCTGTGTCTACGACATTGATTTCAGATTAACTTGCCTCCTCAAATATTGTGTGCTTTTACACTGCTAACTGCTTCTCCCTGTGCAGGTGCTGGAAGTACTCCACTTCAGTATGCTGCATGTGGCGGAAATGCACAATGTTGTCAGGCATTTTAATGAAAAAAAGTAGAAGCAAAACACAGAAACATTAACTAGAATGGTCGATTCCTCGAGAGTACTTGTCGAAGGACTAAAATTGTTTCATTATGTTTCAGATCATGATAGACCATGGTGCGAGTCTTACTGCTGTTAACAGTAGCAGGTATGCATCGGTACCACATGGTTTCATATACTTTGCCACTTGATTAGTGTATAATTTCCTCGCGAACAATTAATTTTTCATCTCTTTTGACATTCTGATTTGGTGTACATTGTGTTTGCTTGGCGCCATGAGCATAGCACTAAAAACTAATCTCAACGGTTCTGCCTTCTTCACAGTTGGACTCCTTTGATTATTGCACGCTCATGGCACAGAAATTGGCTTACAGAAATCCTTAGCAGACAACCAGATGGTCTGCCGCAAACTCTTCCTTCGCCTTACATTTCTCTTCCTCTGATGAGCATTGTCAACATTGCTAGGTGAGGAGGATCTAAACTTTTTAATGTGCATTAATATCATGCGTGGAAGAAGCGTTGACCGAGTTGTTGGTTTTCTTCTTCTATCTCTGGAAAGAAAAAGCTTTCTGATTCTTATCGTATGTATTGTGCTAAGTTTATGCACAAATTGAAGTCCAGAATATGCAGGATTTTAAATCAATCCTTAACAAATGAATATTCTTTCCTTCCCGGTTCCTTTTTCCACTGGGAAGGAGGTAACCAGCCACGTAACATCACTTCGTTGGATTTTTCTTTTCTCTGCACCATAGATGCCATGTGTTCTCAAACCTCTGTTCTCTGCAACACATATGTATGAATCCTCTGATTTTGCTTATTTTATGGGGACCCACTTATGCATCAATCTTTGCTGTTGTCTCGTTCTCTGAACGTTAGCTATAGATTGTTAAATATAAAGAACCAGAAGAAGAAGAACTGCAACGGCACGTGTTTGAAAAACAATCAACAAAGAAAACAGAGGACTTGGCAATACATAAAAGATGATCAACGGTGAAGAACTCATGATGAAGATCAGTTTGGATCGACATCAATGAAGGAGACATCTGAAGTAAAGAATGACATGGATCGCCAAGTTATACACATGTGCTATGTACTGAATTCTGTTAGAAATAGTCTGTTTTACATTTGTTTTCAGTTAGTTGTTAGTTTGTAGAAGTTCTGTTCTTCATATAACTAGAGTCTTGAGATGAGAAAGATGTACGAAGAAATAGATGCAGAAGAGTCGTAATCAGATAGAGAGAGAGAGAGAGAAAGAAGAAAGAAGAATCCTCCATGGATATCTGGCGCATCGAAAAGCTGCAGTAAGGTGATCGAAGGCTACTGAAAATCTCAAGTAAGAAAGAACAGAGGAAGTAGAACAGAGGATCTGTATTCATTGATGTTCTATATACATTGTATTTCAATGATTCGTTAATACAATGATACCTGAAGTATTTCCAGAATTGATTGTTCTGCATTAGATTCAGTTCTTTGTCTTCATCTGCTTGCTGCACGTCTTCAAATCACCATCCAGGTTGCAAAACTTCTCATAGATGGCGTTAGCAGCGTGAAGATATGACCTTCTCATAAGACCCGTGCCATCATCCAAGTTAATGGTTTCCTAAAACCTTAAAGAATAATTAAGGTGAGATGATGAAAAACCATGTCAAGTCACTGTGGTAGTCTCTGGCCAAAAGAGTCACTTTGGTATTAAGCAGGAATGTTATGGCATCAACTCTATGCAGAAAGCGTACACCTTGCATAGTAACGTGATCTGATGGCAGTTTATGATTTTGCTTGGGTACACGCCAGAGTGGGGAATGATTTTCAAGAGACAAGTAAGAAACACAAATTTTCTCCCTTCTTTATCATTTCAGAGAATGTGGATGGAAAAGCAGCAATTTGCACGCAGCATACCAAGAAACCTGCGTGGTTTGCCTAGAGAGGAAGCGCTCTGTGGCTGCAGAAGGTATACTAAGAAAGTTCGAGAACTGTTCTCAAGATTTTATATCTCTCTCTCTCTCTCTCTCTCTCTCTCTCTCTCTGTGTTAGTGAATGCAGTCGGCTGTTTAAGTAGCTGTTAAACTAATTATCATTTCATCTCTGCTTTTAGGGTATGCTCTTTCATTGCGCATAAAACTAGGAGCACAAGCTTATCGTTCACCAAATCTATGGATTCTGCAGTTTATTTTTGGCCGAATAGGGATTTTGCAGTTCGATCATTCAATCTTCCAGGAGGAAATTGTGTTCATCTTTTCAGTTATCTGAAGAAACAGAATTAGGAATTTTAACAAGAAGTTTCTGGTACTGAATGGAGGGAAAGAAAAGGCCTTTTAAGAAGTCGATCTAATACTTTAAATGCTAAAAGCCCAGAACATGGAAATGTTGATGTTGCACGTAATTTTTCCTTGTGGATTAGATAGGATCGAGAATCTTTTATTGTCACCTGAATATGCCGACAGTTGCAATGAATGGCACATGCTACCGATGCAGGTTGCGGTCATCAGTTCGGCACCATGTGTGCCCTGTACTTGTGTTCTACTACCAGCAGTTCCGTTGTTGTTCGCGGTCCTCCAGGCTCTATCCCATGTCCCCTCTGCCGGCATGGCATTGTCTTGTTCGTCAAGCTTCCAGGGACAAGGCCGGTCGATAGGGAGATCGCCAATGCAATCCCATCTCTTGCCTTCTGCGCATGTTTTGGAGCTGGGTTTGAGACAACTTTCTCGGAAAACCGATATCGCAAGCCGACTTTCCATGGCATGCTAGTCTCGCTGCTGAGATCATCTGTCCGTGCCTTGAGCTTTCACAAATTATATTCAACAAAAGTAAAGCCAAGACTTTGCTTGGGAGCTCCAACCACAAGTCCTCTTGTTCCTTTATCTGTTTATAGGAAACAGCGGAATCACATAAGTAGGTGCTCGAGATTGGCCCTAAGACGAGCAGGTTATCGATGCCTGAGCCGAGGAACGTGGTTTTCAGCATTCAATTAGTGTGTAGCTCCCGCAGAATAGTGAATGGCTGGAAGTTCCAGGGCAATCTTCTTTTCTCGATTGAGGTATAGTAAAGCATTTCACTAAATCCCCAGCAAATCAGATTTTACTTGAGATAGTAGATACAAAGTGATAACACTCTGTAAATACCTAATGTCAATGTCATGCTTTATGTTTTTCCAGGTTTTTCTCTCTTTATCAACCGAAACATCTCATTCACTATCTGTACATCTTGTAAACAAAACCTTTTGACACGTGCAGATCCATCTATTAGTATTAGTTTACCCGATGAGGAGTTTAGTTCGGGCAGTCGTGTTTGCGCAAAACCAATGTTATTTGCCATCATTGTTGAAAGAAGTCCTTTGACGTCGCTCTCTCTTGGTAACACATGATTAATCCACCCTCTGTATCTTTCTTCAACAAATACAACAGTCATCATCTAGACATTGCCATTATTTCCCGCATAAATCGTGATTTCAGGCAGTCTAATCTTTCATGGCTATTAAGGATGAGAATTAAATCATGCTAGAGACATGATACTAAAATCGTTCAGTTATCAAATTGATTTACCAAAACACGCTAGAGAATTAAATCATGCTAGAGACATTGTACTTTATTTTAGTCCAAAGACTTGTATCGAGTGCTTGAATGTAAATTGCACATTCAAATATCTGGCTCTAGTTTGCCACATGAGTTAAACCAAGTCAGCCCAAATCAATCTGAACCAACATCTTTTAGCATTTGAAAGTTATTCAAAATCAACATGCCCACACCAAATGTTTGTTCTTAATGTGTTGAGATCCTTGGTATGACATTGAAATGGAGAACATGAACATGTAAATTCCACAAGCCAGTGTTCCGCAAATTCCTCGACTCTTGAATGGGAGCTTTGTTATTGCAGCAGTTTTCGTGGTTTTCCTTATCCAGGCAATCAGCAATTTAACTATACATTAATGATATTTCCCAAGTCGGTGGTGATCTGACATTGCATGTCTTTCCTTAAGTGTTTCCTGCATTGCATGTTTTTGCATGGCCTCCTCGAATGTGGCTGATTTTCACACTATCTTAAACACTAAACAACATCATACGAAGATCCCACGATTTAACCAGCAATGCGTTAAGCACTTCTTAAACTCGTTCTGCTTGATCTTAAAGTAATATTTTCCTCTAAACCTGAGGGGACGAAAAGAAAGAAATAATTTAGGGACGCGTTTCTTCTCAAGTTTTGTCGAGAAATCTATACTTACATGATTTGCCTTAAAGGTAAAGTAGGGAAAAAGGAAAGCAAAACCCTAGCTGGTTATATATAATACCGCGTGTATCGGCAATGACCACGAACCGCATCTTCTGCTTTGAGCTCAGTTTATTCATTTTCAAGCGTGTAAATAATACAGTTTACTTGAACGACGCCTCTTGTGCAATCACTGTCTCGCCTTTTGCTCAGAGAGAAAGAGCATAACGAGCGACATCATCAAGCAACTTCGGGAAGACCTCTTGAAAAATTTGTGCTCCTGAAAGTGCATTTGCTTACTAAAATTACATAAATAAAGTAGAGAGATGGCCACAACAAGAACGATGAAATTATATGAAAATTGTCTTAACAAAAGAAGCAATATTTACACAATAATATCGAAGCTACAAGATCGATAAGCTCAAAGCTCAGGAGGAATAGACAATTTAGATTAAAATGAAAAATTTGACCAAGATAAAAATTAAAAATTTAAATTAAAACGGAATAGAGAGCGGCCATAAAAATTTAAAAACACTTAAAAAGCCTTGCAAGGTCAAGAAAAAAATTTAAAAATTATAAAATTATCATATTCTTAAGCTCAAGAAGGATAGCACCATCAAAATATTGATTTAAGACCCGGCCTCCATTTCTTCCTCTTGACCAAGCAAGAACAGGAGTTCTTTCTCTTGATGCCAAGTTTTCTAGGCGAAGACCAAAAACAGACGAAAGATGAGACAGATATGTGCAAGGAGAGGATCAAATGGGTCTTCATATATTCTCATGCCAAAGGGCGCCTGTAACTGGGGTGACTCTGAAGTGAAGACTTTGAAGTGATGGAAATGGGAAAAGAGATCTGCTTGATGAAGAGACTGAAGGGAGCTCGTTATATAGAGAAGGAAACAAATGAGGAAGAGGAAATAAATGATAAACAGAGATCACTGACATTCCCAAATACGTGTATAGCTCCACCAAGTTGCAAATTAAAGTAAAAAAATTTGAAAGGAAAAAGGAAAAGGAGAGCCCCACCCCTCTCTCGCGCTCTGCATGTGTGGGATTATCAGTTATGAACAGAAAAAGAAAAGGAGCTAGTGATGTGAGGGAAGGTAAAACAGGGAAGTACAGAAATGGCAGTAAGAGTGGCAATGTGACATTACTATCATCACTTATTAAAATCATCTCTCTCTCTCTCTTTCTCTGTCATCTGATTTCACATCTTTTACCTTGTCAGTCACGTTAGTTCGAAAGGCATAATAGGAAGTCATAGGGACTCGGGAATTTTTCGAAATTTAGGGGAGGAAAGAGGTTACGACTTTCAACCCCAGTATGGGGGTTGCAATGAATACGGTATCAGAAGATGATGATGGTGAAGAGTCAAGATGCAGTCCTTTGCTGTGTCCCTTTCGCTTGTACACTTGTACGTGTATGTGATCTTCTTTTGTTTGACTCGCTAGTTACTCCGCCTCTTTGGCAAAGAGTCCTCGTCACCTCAGTCATTGCAGGGAAGACCAGATGCATCGTTTCGAAACCATTCCAGCTCTCTTGACATGGACAAAAGAACCCTTTGTTTTTGCACAGATTACATTCACGCCATTGCGATGGAATGAGTGGTCGGACCCTTTTTCAACTCATATCATCAGACATTATATCATCGCTCATCTCAAAGTCATCCGTTTGGCATTAGGGATGACTAAATGCCGTCACGAATCCATCCCGAATGGATGGTGACGGGATCCTCGTTCCAAAGGACACGGGGTGGGGATTTGGCTTCTTAATCTCGCTCCTTCAATTATGTATAAATTCAAATAAAATTTTCTCTTATTATTATTAAACGTAGCTTGTTATGGGAAGCATGCCCTTTAATTGTTATGTTTAATTTCAGAAAATTTGTCAAATTTTCCAATTGGGTAGAGTTCTCGCTCCATTTGTACTAATGTCTGGTGTGATACACTAAAATGGAATGGAAGGAGGAAATGGAGTGAAAAAATAATGGATTGAGAATTGTGATTCTTTTGTTTTGCTTATGCAGGAATGGAAGGAAATGATAATTTTTAATTTAATTGCTAGAATAAAAAAAAAATTGGGAGTGGAATGGAATGGAGATATTTAAGTTAGGTTTTACTATATAATAAAATCAATTCTATAGATATAATTTTGTTAAAGTGGTCTATAAAATTATTCTATAGCTTAATTTACCAATCTGCTAATTTGAAATTAGGAATATATTAAGTAATAGAAAAGCAATTTCTTGCTTTGATTAATCACCTCGTGGTTGGTAATTCCCTCCCATGTATCAAATTTCAATTATGAATTCGTAAAATTCATATTATTACAATATATTATAATTCTCCTTTGTCTATTGCCAACTAATCACTAATTGACATATGAAATTATGAATTATCGTGCGTTGCTTGACCTACTCAAACCTTCCAATGCAAACAATATCATGTCTGGGTTATTTATTATTGACTCCCATCTTGTTTAAGTTATTAATTTAACATAATAGTTAGTCATGAAAAAGGTTAGTTAATTCATATATGCAAAGTCTATTACCCATTACAAGATAATCATTGCTTCACACTAATTTGGCAAGAGCAATCAGTAATTACGTGAAAAAGTGGAAAAGGAAAACTTGACAACTCCATATTCAAGTGAGAAAGTGAGATAAATCGACGTACTCTGGCTCGTATTGACAATTTGATCGAGACCATGCACGCATGTACTCATACCCCATACCAAATGCGGCCACCAAGTAGGCAAGAGTCCAAATCCATGCACGAAAGCAGTGACTAAGGGAATACACAGATACAGCTAAAGAACACAGCTTCTTCTGTGAAAGATCTACAAGCTGGAAGTAAAAAGGAAAAAAAAAACACTTTTTGTCCCAGTAATTACGGAACGGGGTCGTCTTAAACGCTGTTTGACACAGTATTTGAGGTAGGATAGACTGGCAAAGAAGATCTCTCGAAAATTTCAGAAGTGAGAAAACACATAAATTCAGCTTTTTCAAGAAAGCTGGCCGGATCGAGACAAATCACTCCCTGTTATTTTCTTGTGGGAATGTATTATCTTCGTGTTTTTAACTTTTTTGCCCCCTCTCTTTCTCGGACTGTGAGAAACAGGAGGCTAGGGTTTACTTGCGACACGATGCTGACGATTATTCTTTGGTTCAGTTTTCGAGCGTTGGAGTAACTTTTCCTTACTTTTTGTGATGATTTCTCCGTCGTAATTTGGTTTCTGCGATTTTCTTTTTTCGTTTTTTCATCCAACTTTGACATGATCGTATTTGCATGACGAAAATTCGCGCATGACTTTAGACCCCTAAGATTAAATGGCCAGTAATCAGCGGACAAGTATTAAGCCGTCTTGCTTCTTTCTGTCCTTCGAACTCAGCACTATTTAAGAAAAAATATTAAGGCAAAGCATAAGTTGTCAAGGTGATTATGACATGTAAACGAATAGTCGAATATGGCAATTAGTTTAGAAAAAACAGTCATTTTTTAGCAGATATACTAATGTTTAGGCCAAAAAAACAGCCAACTCCTTTGTAATAGAGTTTGATCAACTAGGTAAGGCTGGTTAATTAAGATAATTCAGGTCATGGGGAAATCGACAATCATGTGGTGTAAATATCGACAGCTATATGATATGATCATCAATAATTAATGATATCGATATCGACAAATAGTCACGCAGAGTACCATGACTCATAGATGGAGCATGCTGGATTGGCTATCTTAAAAGTTGGCTAAGTGTTGGAGACAAGAAGAGAACATATAGATCGAGATGTCGAATGGAGGTGGCAATACCGAGCAACGGTTGAATGTCTAGTGGCCTTGGAAATGGTAATTTCTTGTAGACAATTATTGTTAGCATACGAATAGCACGCTGAGAATTTCGGAGAACACATTCGTAACTGCATTTAGAATAGTAATCGTGTGTTGTAATCATGGTTAGTGGAATATTAACATCCATTGTAACAGTACAATCATCACTTCAAACTCAAGTTCCCAATATGTTTAATAAATGCATTAATTTCTAGTCTTTTCATTTTTTTAGTGTTCATGGTTACTTGAAGAATCTTATATTTCATTTTTACCTTTAAACACGCCAGACACTTTTTATCCAAAATTGTCATAGATAGCATTTCCATAAAATTTGAAAATCATCTTTTTGCGAAATTTTTTTCATTATATAAATATACCCATTTTTGGTGAAACAAAGAAAATTCTACAAATGACCAAGACATATGTTATGATAAAAAAAACTTAATAATTTAATTCATAATATGTGCGTACATCCCATTTGATTAACATAGTCTATGAAAATAATAATTTTTGATACCTACATTTTAGTGATCCCATTCATCGCATAGAAAATTTTAGGATCGTCTCTAATTCCTAAACAAAAATATTGTTAGATTACATCTACATATTATGAGAACCATCTTTTAGTAATAATAAGCCCACAAAAACTTCATGATAATTGGACTAAGTTAAGTAAAGATGCTCGAAGCTTAATTGGATTATCTGGACTAAGCTCAAGAGAATATACAAAATTCGGCCAAGCCCATAGTAGCCGAAATTTCACATATGGGATGCACGTGAGGGAAGTCAAATTAGGAAAGATTGCATTCTAAAATTAAAGTGAAGAACAATATAGCATATAAGCAATCATTTTCATAGATAATTTGAAAAATATCTTTCATAAAAATGATGGATTGTATAATTTAAAATAATTAATCATTACAAAATATTTAGACATAAATATTTTCATCATTGACACCAATTTATGTCTAAATATTTTCAAGGATAATAAATTTTTTTCATTCATTCATTTTCATAAGTGATATAAACAATTATTTTAAGATAAATATTTTCTAAATCATTTATTTTTCACAAAATAAATATACTTTTAATTAACATTCAACCGGTTAAAATCAAGTCAACACCGATCACTATTCGAAAGCAAAAGTACACTTGATCCCCCTTTCTCTTGGCCAAATACAAAATTTTTTAAAAAATAAAATATACAATCTATCATGACTGCAGCAAATTCAACAAGACTTTTTAAACATTCAAAAGAGGTTTAATACGATCTTTTAAGTCAAAAAGCTACACAACTTTCGTTGTCGTGACAAAGAACAGCATTAGCTTTTAGTATTTTGCCCATTTTTGTTCTTATCTTATCAATGTATCAGTACACCTTACTCTTTCCGGATATATTACTAATTTTATGGTGTCTCTTAACACCAAAATCGCATTGCTTTTTTTAGTACGTTTGGAAGGTCATTTTAAATTTGTTATCATGACAAAAGGCCGTGATTGTTATGATGGTATTTGCCCCTTTCTTTCTTTCTTACTTTTTTTTTTTTTTTTTAATGGAGCATCTTCACTATTTTCTTCTGTTTTGGGGGGACGGTGGGTCCCGGCCCTAGCCCTAGGAGCATCTTCACTATTCAGTCAGCTCGAAGTAATCTTGAACACGACACTCGTCACAAACCCTCCCGATGTGACAATACACAGTCAATTCATCATCAGACTCTCTCTCTCTCTCTCTCTCTCTCTCTCTCAGCCTAAGTAAGACCAAGACGAAGACACAAAGATATCCTCGACAGAGCAGGCCAAACCGTAAGAAGGAATGCTCGCGTACAGAGACTTTATCCATGCATCTGCGTGCATGTGGGACTCTTTACGTATTCCACCTCACAAATCAGTGCTCCCTTCGATGCCGTCTCTCTTCGCTCATTTTCCCCTCCCATCCGTCTGTATTTTCTTCTGTTTCTTCCGTCTTCTACTTCTTTATGATTGCAACGAGTAACATTCACCGCTGGGGTTATGGGTCATTAATGGGATTTACCCATCCGCTTTCGTGTTCGTGCTGACATAGGTGCTGACCTACTAAAGCTTAAACGAGTTTTCAAAGGTGATATTGGTGTTGACCTACAAACCACAAGATCGAAGTACGATTTAACATGTACTCAACTACTTTATTAGTGAGCAGAGTTTGCGACTTTATGTTACAGAAGCGCAAAATTTTTTAATTTCCCTTTATCATACGACACAAACAACAAAAACGAAGCATAGTTCAAATGTTCCAGATTAATACTCTAAAAAACCCCAAACTGGTATATTTGTGACAAATTTATCCTAAACTATTTTTTTGACCACCAAAAACCCCAAACCGGTATACTTTTGACAAATTTACCTCAAACTGGTACATTTGTGACAAATTTACCCTCTGTTAGTTTTTATTAAATTTTATTGTCAAATTATTAAGTTAAATAACACATGACAGTTGATTAATATACAAATTTTGGATTTTACGTTCCGTTTGTCATAGTTTACAATTTTTGTGATTTTTTTTTGTATTAATCCAATTTAGCGGAGGGTATATTTGTCACAAATTTACCAATTTGGAGTTTTTTGCGGTCGAATAAATTAGTTTGGGATAAACTTGTCATAAATGTACCAATTTAGAGTTTTTTATGGTTAGTCGGGGTAAATTTGTCACAAGTGTACCGGTTTGGGATTTTTCATGGTAAAAAAATAGTTTGGGATAAATTTGTCACAGGTTTACCAGTTTGGGGTCTGCAACATTCCTATGTTTGATGGGGTGCGCTTTTCTTCATTGAAAGAATACTTAGTTAAGTCAAATCCAATAACTTACTTACCAAAACCACTAGCTCAGGTGGCTCCGCTGGGTAGGCTCTACAACGTCCTCCTCGGAGAGGTCGGGAGTTCGAAGCCCCTGCAACGCAAGTTGCAGGGAGGCTGGCGAATCATTAGGCAATTTAAGCGTGGCGTCGGGGTGAGGTTCCCCTGCTAGCGTCACCAGAGGGTTTACGGCACACTGTCGATGCAAGCTGATTCCTCCTGCATCCAAAAAAATAAAAAAAAAAAAAATAACTTACTTACCAAAGATGCTTAGCATCGATAAAATTTAATTTTTAGTGTCAAATGGAAATGAAGGAGCTTTAATCAACTTATCAGATGGCTTCATATTGTAAAGTGACGAGATTGACTAGACAAGACTATCCCATCAAAAGATCATTCATCCCGATGACATCGAATTTAAATCAGAAACCACTTAATCCTTGTACGATTGGCAATCCAATGGTGCCGCCATCATTCGCCAAGTTAAGTATCGGAGGGCCAATTTGAATCTTAAATCCGACACCTTAACTTGAGCTTTGTGTTGCAGGTCATTTTGGAAGCTGGGTATCGGCTGGCAAGCTTACACCCCAAGTTTAGTATTAACAAATAGCATCAAACAAGCCTGTACTTGGTTTAAGGGACAATTAATTTCCTTTTGAATTTCATGCAGACAAATATAGACTGGTTATGGATTAGTCAAAGAGGACAGTGGTGATGTCGACATGTGTATCATTTTCACTAATTTTCAAGGAATGATGTTTTAATTTTAAGGATGCACTTGTTTTTTAAAAAAAACGAATGATTTGAATTTTTTTTTTCTAAACGTAATTATTTCTATCACTTACAAAAATGAATTAACAGAAAAAAATTTACTAGTCCATGAAAATATCCATGTAATGAAATATTTTTTATTGACTAATTATTTTAAGTAATATAAATAATTACTTTAAAGAAAATTATTTATTTTTCGTACGGAACCTAAGTCGAGAAGCATGTTTAGAAGTGTGCATCTCGTTCTGCCGTGAATGGACCAAGTAAGTGAATGAGCCAAAATAGTAATCGAATGGGGACCAAAAAGTACATCGGATGGACCGGATTGAATCCATGTTAAGGTTCTTGGACACCCAATCAATCTTTAGTTTCAGAGGTCAAGCGTCCCATTCGGTTGTCAAACGCTGTTCATTTTCTGCGAGAGGAGATTGATGCATCTTGTCGTACTTACACATGCTCCTAAAGTTTAGCACATTACCGAGGTGATTGGCCGAGTCGGTTAGATTTTACTTCTGTGTGAATCGAAGCAAGCTTTGATCATTAATTCCAATTCCTCAACTTGCAACCCTCAACTTGCGAAAATCTTAAAGTTTGTTTGATAACATTTCTATTATAGGAAATAACTTCTTTTCGATAAAAGATTTTTTTTTATTTATATTCTCTAAAACAATTTCTGAGTAAAAAAAACTTATTTTAGTAACTACATAAAATTTATATTATTTTGAATAGAAAAAAAAAACAAGAATGTATTTCATACGATCTACAATTTTTTTTGTAACATAATATTTCTTTTAATTTCTAATAATTTGTTAAAAAAATTTCTTTTTTTCTTTTCTTCGCCATTTGCTGACTATGGCGGGCAATGGTGGTGGGGGCGGCGAGCAGAAAGGAAGAAGAAGAAAAAAAAAAAAAAGATTTATTTCTATAAATTATTTCAAGGAATAAGAAATTATTTTTTTATTTATTGTTTCTATTTCAAATCTATTCCTCGACCATTTTTCTATTCTAGGAAATGGAAAAATAAATTGATGTCGGCAAATGAATTTCTATTTTTTTTTCTATTTCGAGGAGCAAAAGAATAAAAAAACAAAGATATAGAAGTGTTGTCAAACGAAGCCTTAGTTGAAGAGAACTCCATTCCTCTTGTTCGACCGTGCGATAGTGACAAACTTATTCAAAATTAGTAGTGGTCACGATTAAAATATTAATGTTTTCAGATTAATAACTCATAGTAAAATTGTTGACGTTGATTCTCCCATCCTACTATTTTATTTAAGCAAAAATACATCACAATTGCAAAAACTTGGCATAAGGGAATACTTAAGTGTCAAAAATTAAGAAAGTGATACTTAAATGTCATCTTCGGTGAACCTCGTCGGAAATCCTATGTAATAATTTTTTTATTAATTTTGCTTGTTTATATAGCTTGTTAGAAAGCTGACTTAGCAAGTAAACACAAAAACAACGTCATTTTGGCGGAAATTTGGATTTTAATATACAATTAATTAAATTAAATTATAAAATATAAAAAAATTAATAAAATTAATAAAAGGGGGAAGGAAGCATGCGGTTGAGGGCTCAGTCTTTGCTGCCACTACCTCCCCGTCGTTGCCAGGGAAGGGCCGGCGACGATGGGACGAGGGTTGCAGCGCCTTACGAGGGCTCGACGACCCTAGTTGACCCTCCTCCCACCGTTGCCGGCCCTTCCCAACAATGGCAAGGAGGCAGCGGTGGCGAGGACCGAGCCCTCAATTGCGTGCTTCCTTCCTTTTTAAAAAAAAAAATTAATTTATTCTTAAATTTAATTTATTAATTTTTATATTAATTATTTATCCACATCAGCAACAAAACAACGTCGTTTTGCATTTACCTCGTCTGAAAATCGTCACGTCAACATTTTGACTCGATTTTCTTGCCGTTAACACTTAAATGATCTATTTTGTTTCGATTTTGGTACTTAAATGTCATTTTCCTAATTTTTGGCATTTAAGTATTTTTTTGTACCAAGTTTTGGCACTGCAGGTGTTCGATACTCATTTTATTTATCTATGTCAATCGGCAAAAGTAAGCTCGTTCAAGAGTGTCATCTTGATGTACTAGGCTCACTTCATCTTTTAAGACCATTATTAGGTTTTTGCTAAATGAATTTCGTCCCCATATTAGTAGATGATTAATTTCATATGTGGTGCTACTGCAAAGCTAAATTGGTACCATCACCATTCAAAACTCAGTGGCCATCAGTTAAATTTATTCAACTCAGTCTCCGATTTCTTGGATCCTTCTAATTTCAAAAAAAAGTTTCCCGTGTTTAGTATTGAAGGAAAATACTAATATGTTTGAGGGAAAAAAGAAATTATATTAACAAACCCTTTTGTTTTGCAACTGAAACCCCAAAAATCTTATTTCCAATTTACAAATCCTATTTTGAGAAAGTCGTTTCTGTTTTTTGTTTTCATTTGACAACCGTGGTCCTACGTTTGACTTCAAGACTGAACAGCACAGCACCCATGGAAGATGGCGAGCCAACCAGACATGACCAATCTCGAACTGCATTGTAGCAATTGCCTAAACATCATAGGCCCATAGCTTCCCAGGGAACAAGAACTGTCCGAACATGGTGCTACTCTTCTTCTCCTCCATCTCTGCAACTTCCATGACCTTATCTCATCCATCATTGACTCGCCCCTGCACTTCTCTTTTCCACTCACATTGCATACCGCCACCTTTGTTCACGCCTGTTTCAGCGACCCACCTTTCTCGCTATGAAGCATTCTCCGAGGACGAGCTTTGGGCCACTACTACTTGTCTCCCTGTTATGATCCTTCTACAAGTTCAAGCACTCTGTTTTTTTGGCATCCAAGCGAGTCGCTCACTGTTGGCTGGTGAATCTTGGGAATGTCGATGAAAGTCTGATTGGCTGGTGAACGGTGTAAGAGTAAATGTGGCATTGATTTGTGAATTATGGGCTCTTTGCCACTTGTGAAATGGATGAACTCGTTAAAGTTTGTCGATCAAGATGTTTAAGAACTGATTTTTCCAAGTTCTAACTAGAAAAGAATGAGACTTTATTGTACTTTTCCTCTTGAAAGTTGATCTCGTTGGTTCAAACTAGAGGAAATGTAATTCGACGCTGTGTCTAGCTTCATTTTACATACCGGGATTTTTATGACGATGAAGCAACTATGTAGTCATTAGATGCAGAATCTAGGAACTGAAATTCTTAATTGGACTATGCATTACATAAGAACACAGCAACTATAACAAATGTGCTGACTTGATCATCTTATTCTGACTGGGTTTCTCCTAATTCATTGTATATATGGTCTTCCAGTTATCCATATTTTACTGTTTGTCACTGGGAACTCCCAGGAACCTTGGTACATCCTAGAACAGGGGCAAAGACTCACTAGCTTCCATTATCTGGATTTTAATGATGATTCCCTACGTCTTTGATTTTTGCTTGCTGAAAAATTTAAGTACAGATGAAGGATGCTGACTATAAAATGGGAACGGTTAATATTTATCGCGAGTTTCCTGTTCAACTATACTTAATGAGTCCTTGGTTTTCAGTGTTAAATATAAAGAACCAGAAGAAGAAGAACTGCAACGGCACGTGTTTGAAAAACAATCAACAAAGAAAACAGAGGACTTGGCAATACATAAAAGATGATCAACGGTGAAGAACTCATGATGAAGATCAGTTTGGATCGACATCAATGAAGGAGACATCTGAAGTAAATAATGACATGGATCGCCAAGTTATACACATGTGCTATGTACTTGAATTCTGTTAGAAATAGTCTGTTTTACATTTGTTTTCAGTTAGTTGTTAGTTTGTAGAAGTTCTGTTCTTCATATAACTAGAGTCTTGAGATGAGAAAGATGTACGAAGAAATAGATGCAGAAGAGTCGTAATCGATAGAGATAGAGAGAGAAAGAAGAAAGAAGAATCCTCCATGGATATCGGCGCATCGAAAAGCTGCGTAAGGTGATCGAAGGCTACCGAAAATCTCAAGTAAGAAAGAACAGAGGAAGTAGAACAGTATCCGTATTCATTGATGTTCTATATACATTGTATTTCAATGATTCGTTAATACAATGATACATGAAGTATTTCCAGAATTGATTGTTCTGCATTAGATTCAGATTCTTTGTCTTCATCCGCTTGCCGCACATCTTCAAATCACCATCCGGTTTACAAAACTTCTCATGGTATCAGAGCCTTGTTGATTCACTGTATCAACAAGCATCTTCAAATTCTGATATCTTGTCTCAAGTTGAAATCTTGTGACAGTGGCAATAAGAACACCAAATGATCCAAGTGAGTTCAGCTGTGGTAGAAGCTAGTGCTCGATATTCGGCTTCTGTGGAGGACCTTGAAACAGTAGATTGTTTCTTGGCGACCAAGATAGCAAATTAGATCCAAGAAAAGTGCAAAAACCGTAGTAGATCGGCGAGTGATAGGACATCTCCCGGTCAAGCATCGAGAAGCCATATAGATTTGTTGAACTCCCGGAATGGAGATAGAAGCCAAGGTGGACGAGTCCCTTTAACATATCGAAGGACTCGTTTTAATTGGAGAAAATCTGCCACTGTAGGATGTTGCATCTTTTGACAGAGAAGGTTTGTTGCAAAAGCTATATCTGGTCGAGTGATTGTTAAGTATTGGAGACCACCTACCAGGCTTCTGTACTCAACAGGATCAGTGAGCTGATTTTCAGCACTGTCCATGAGAACTGATCGAGGTGGCAAGGGTGTAGAGATTGGTTTACAATCTGTCATATGAGCTCTGTTGAGTAAATCAACAGCATATTTTGTTTGGCATAGAAATAAGTGTTGTGGAGTGCGTTTGGCTTCAATGCCTAAAAATAGTGAAGAGAGCCAAGATCCTTCATATGGGCGAAGACCGAGTTTCGAATTAATGTAGTTAGAAGTTGAGATGAACTTCTGTCAAGATGATATCATCGACATATAGTAGGAGTAATACCGTATGTGATGCGGTATGAAGAACAAATAAAGAAGGATCTGCATGCATGAAAGAAAAAACCAAGTTCAAGGAGGAAGTTTGCGAATTTGTCAAACCGGGCTCTTGGAGCTTGTCGAAGACCATATAAGGATTTGTGAAGGAGACATACATGGCTTGATTGTTGAGGATGTATAAAGCCGGAGAGGTCGTTCCATGTAGACAGTTTCATTCAAGTCTCCATGAAGAAAGGCATTTTCACATCAAGTTGATGTATTGACCATTGTTTTGTTAGAGCTATGGACAATACTATGCGAATTGTGGCATGTTTCACAACAGGGCTGAAAGTCTCAGTAAAATCAAGTCCTGCTTCTTGATGAAAGCCTTTAGCTACTAGTCGAGCCTTTAATCTGTCTAGAGTTCCAGCAGATGTTAATTTGGTCTTGAAGACCCACTTACAGCCTACTACATTCATCTGGTTAGTTCGTGGAACTAGTGTCCAGGTGTTATTGTCATATAGAGCAGTCATTTCTTCCTGCATTGCACTATACCAGTCTGGATCAGCCAATGCCGACTTAAGAGATCTTGGTTCTATGGGAACTTGATACTCAACTAAACAAGCATACTTTGGATTTGGTTTGATGATACCTGTTTTGAGTCGAGTCTGCATATGATGACCCACAGGATTGTTTTGAGAAGAGGATAGGCTTGGATTGGACTGTTCAGGACAAGACTAATATTATCGATGGTGCGAGGTTGTGAGGATGAGGATGCGAAGGCGATTGTGTTTCGTGATAAGTTCATCCCGCATTGGTGCTGATGAAGTAACTCGGGACATCTGTTCATTGTAAGAACTATCCATTGTAGGATGATACCGACTTTTGATGGTTGGTGATGAGTAGAATTAATGATTGTTGTGTCAGTACTTGGAGGTTCAAACAGCTGAACTTCTTCAATCCATTGTCTGTATAGAGGTGTGTACTGTCCATATTCATTAATGACCTTCTTTGTGAAAGGAAAAAGTGTTTCATCAAAAACCACATGCCTACTGATATATATACGATTATCAGTAGGTACAAGACATCGATATCCTTTATGTAGATCACTGTATCCCAGAAAAACACAGGTAAGTGATCTAGGGTCAAATTTGTGTTTCGCATAGGGTCTTAAGCATGGATAACAAGCACATCCAAACACCCTCAAGTGATTATACTGTGGCTGACTATTATGAATCTTGTTATAAGGTGTATCCATCGTAGTTTTGGTGTTGGAAGCCTATTGACAAGATAATTTCTGTAGCAAAGGCATCCACCCAATTTCGGTGGAACCTTGGAGTGATACAACATGGCTAATCCCGGTTCTACAATGTGACGATGTTTTCTCTCGGAATCCCATTTTGTTAAGAGTATGTGGACATGAGAGTTGTTGTTTTATGCCACGGGTTTGTAGATGACCTTGGAATCTATTGCGATAAATTCCCCTCCTCCATCACTTTGGAAAATTTTGATTTGAAGATTGTCGTTTTTTCAACTAATTTCTCGGAATCGAACAAAAATACTATAGAACTCGGACTTCAACTTCATAGGATATACCCGGCTATATCGTGAGAAATTGTCAACAAAAATCACATAGTATCTAAACTTACGGAAAGAATCGACGGAGAGGGTCCCCAGATGTCACAATGAATCTTTTCTAATGGCAAGTTTGATGTAGAATCGATAAAGGAAAGGATAGAGCTGTACTTTTGCTATTTGTACTGCCGAGACATTAGAAGAAGATGAATTAAACTTGATCGGCTTCGTTGTTGTAGATGTTGCACCTTGTCCGAGAATTTGTATGAGCTAGTCTCGATGCCATATGTCTTGATCAACGGTTTTACGTCTTTGAGTAAAGAAAGCTGCAGTTGTCTCGGTATCAACTTGATAAAGACCTCTATTCTTCCTTCCGAGCTCGATTGTTACTTTGGTATTGTTGTCCTTTACATAAACACCAAATTTGTCAAAGATAAACGAACAAGGATAGTCATCTCAGTGATCTTTGAAACTGAAATTAAATTCTTCTTTATTTCTGGTACTATAAGAACATCATTCAATGGTAATGTATTGCCTTCTGTAGTTAAGCAAGTATTACCAATATGTGTAACAGGTAAGCACGATCCATTTCCTACCATCACAGTATCAGATCCTTGGTATTTAGTAAGGGTATGAAGAATACCAGGATTAGTGCTGATGTGGGCTGTAGCACCGTATGGTACCATTCACTTCCTTTTGGATCTTCAATATGAATTCTTTGTCAGTCTTTCTTTGGAACATCTTCTACTTGATAAGAGTTATCAAATCGGTACCGGCGAAGAGCATCATGACCGGGACGTTTACATATTTGACATTCCAATCTAGCGTAACTTGTGTCTTTCTCATCCCGCAGATTTTTACTCGAATTTAATGAGAGAGGAGGATAAGATTTGGTAGTCCGGTACCTTTGGGAATGATTGACATAGGGTCGAAATCCACGATTGTAAGTAGACAAGTTATTTCTTTGTCTTAGGTATTGATCTCCTTGAACTTGAGTTGATGCTTCTCCTCTATAACTTGGATTTCTCTCAAGCATAACCAAAACCTCGACCTCTATTATTAGTAGTTCTTCCACGACCATAACTGCGACCACCCTCGTAATTTCCTCTTTGAGCTATGAATCCAGAGATTTGAGGAACATACTCTTCATCGTACTTTCTTTAGACTCGTACTTGAAATTGTCTCTCGTCCAAAGTAAGCCATATTTGGATTGAACCGACTGGAATAATTCTTCATTCTTGATTCAAACCTTTCTAACCGAGCAATAACCTCATCATAATCAGGTTGAGGCTTCAAAAAAGTATATGGTGGTTCGAAGATTTTCATATTCGAACCTAAACCTTCCGAATACCAAATATTTTGGTTATTTCATCCACAGTTTGCCTATTGCATTCAACGATCACATATAGACTTATACTCTCTAAGATAAGTTGAGAGAGTTTGATCAAGCTTCCGACAGACCGTAGTTTCCTCCGAGTTCAAACTCTCTAGCAATTGACTTCGTGTAAATCGCTTTAGAAGGGTCGCCATACTTCAAACGATGTATCTAAGCCAATTATTAGACTTAGGATATTTTCGCAAACAGCTCCACCGATCCATGAAGATATTAAGCGATCTGTTCTTGTCCGGTCGGTGTAGTCGGGATTAACTAGTTGATTCACAACTTTCGGTTTCATTTTGCAGCATACGAGGAGGTGAAGGAATATCACCATTAATAAAGCCAAATAGCTCTTGGCTTTTCAGAAATCTTTGAATCCGAGCTTGCCATAGCAGAAAATTTCCTTCGGTAAGTCGATTGTGATGAAGTTCGAGATGTTCACATGTATCGGAAAAGGATACTTTGGTGTTCTTATTGCCATTGTCACAAGATTTCAACTTGAGACAAGATATCAGAATTTGAAGATGCTTGTTGATACAGTGAATCATCCAGTTTACACAGTAGATTTCCCATTTTGTTTGTCTACTGTATCATCCAGTTTACACAGAAGTCAATTGCTAGAGAGTTTGAACTCAGAGGGAAACTACAGTCCTGTCAGAAGCTTGATCAAACTCTCTCAACTTATCTTAGAGAGTATAAGTCTATATGTGATCGTTGAATGCAATAGGCAAACTCGTGGATGAAATAACCAAAATATTTGGTATTCCGGGAAGGTTTAGGTCTCGAATATGAAAATCTTCGAACCACCATATACGTTTGAAGCCTCAACCCGATTATGATGAGGTTATTGCTCGCTTAGAAAGGTTTGAATCAAGAATGAAGAATTATTCCGTAAGTCGGTTCAATCCAAATATGGCTTACTTTGGACAAGAGACAATTTCAAGTACAAAGTCTAAAGAAAGTACCGATGAAGAGTATGTTCCTCAAATCTCTGGATTCATAGCTCAAAGAGGAAATTACGAGAGGTGGTCGCAGTTTATGGTCGTGGAAGAACTACTAATAATAGAGGTCGAGGTTTTGGTTATGCGAGAGAAATCCAAGTTATAGAGGAGAAGCATCAACTCAAGTTCAAGGAGATCAATACCTAAGACAAAGAAATAACTTGTCTACTTACAATCGGGATTTCGACCCTATGTCAATCATTCCCAAAGGTACCAGACTACCAAATCTTATCCTCTCTCTCATTAAATTCGAGTAAAAATCTGCGGGATGAGAAAGACACAAGTTACGCTAGATTGGAATGTCAAATATGTAAACGCCCCGGTCATGATGCTCTTCGCCGTCGGTACCGATTTGATAACTCTTATCAAGTAGAAGATGTTCCAAGCAAAGACCGACAAAGAATTCATATTGAAGATCCAAAAGGAAGTGAATGGTACCCTGATACTGGTGCTACAGCCCACATCAGCACTAATCCTGGTATTCTTCATACCCTTACTAAATACCAAGGATCTGATACTGTGATGGTAGGAAATGGATCGTGCTTACTGTTACACATATTGGTAATACTTGCTTAACTACGTAAGGCAATACATTACCATTGAATGATGTTCTTATAGTACCGTAAATAAAGAAGAATTTAATTTCGGTTTCAAAGATCACGAGATGACTATCCTTGTTCGTTTATCTTTGACAAATTTGGTGTTTATGTAAAGGACAACAATACCAAAGTAACAAAGTCGAGCTCGGAAGGAAGAATAGAGGTCTTTATCAAGTTGATACCGAGACAACCTGCAGCTTTCTTTACTCAAAGACGAAAACCGTTGATCAAGACATATGGCACGAGACTAGCTCATACAAATTCTCGAACAAAGTGCAACATCTACAACAGAAGCTGATCAAGTTTAATTCATCTTCTTCTAATGTCTGCGGAAACTGTCAAATAGCAAAAAGTACAGCTCTATCCTTTCCTTTATCGATTCTACATCAAACTTGCCATTAGAAAAGATTCATTGTGACATCCGGGGACCCTCTCCGTCGATTCTTTCCGAAGTTTAGATACTATGTGATTTTTGTTGACAATTTCTCACGATATAGCTGGGTATATCCTATGAAGTTGAAGTCTCGAGTTCTATAGTATTTTTGTTCGATTCAGAAATTAGTTGAAAACAAGTACAATCTTCAAATCAAAATTTTCCAAAGTGATGGAGGAGGGGAATTTATCAGCAATAGATTCCAAGGTCATCTACAAACCTGTGGCATAAAACAACAACTCTCATGTCCACATACTCCAGAACAAAATGGGATTCCAGAGAGAAAACATCGTCACATTGTAGAACTGGGATTAGCCATGTTGTATCACTCCAAGGTTCCACTGAAATTCTGGGTGGATGCCTTTGCTACAGCAAATTATCTTGTCAATAGGCTTCCAACACCAAAACTACAGATGGATACACCTTATAACAAGATTCATAATAGTCAGCCACAGTATAATCACTTGAGGGTGTTTGGATGTGCTTGTTATCCATGCTTAAGACCCTATGCGAAACACAAATTTGACCCTAGATCACTTACCTGTGTTTTTCTGGGATACAATGATCTACATAAAGGATATCGATGTCTTGTACCTACTGATAATCGTATATATATCAGTAGGCATGTGGTTTTTGATGAAACACTTTTTCCTTTCACAAAGAAGGTCATTAATGAATATGGACAAGTACACACCTCTATACGAGACAATGGATTGAAGAAGTTCAGCTGTTTGAACCTCCAAGTACTGACACAACAATCATTAATTCTACTCATCAGTCAACCATCAAAAGTCAGTATCATCCTACAATGGATAGTTCTTACAATGAACAGATGTCCCAGGTTACTTCATCAGCACCAATGCAGGATGAACTTATCACAGAAACACAATCAGCTTCTGCATCCTCATCCTCACAACCTGCACCATCTGATAATATTAGTCTTGTCCCAGAACAGTCCAATCCAAGCCTATCCTCTTCTCAAAACAATCCCGTGGGTCATCATATGCAGACTCGACTCAAAACAGGTATCATCAAACCAAATCCAAAGTATGCTTGTTTAGTTGAGTATCAAGTTCCCATAGAACCAAGATCTCTTAAGTCAGCATTGGCTGATCCAGCCTGGTATAGTGCAATGCAGGAAGAAATGACTCATTCTATATGACAATAACACTGACACTAGTTCCACGAACTAACCGAGATGAATGTAGTAGGTGTAAGTGGGTCTTCAAGACCAAATTAACATCTGCTGGAACTCTAGACAGATTAAAGGCTCGACTAGTAGCTAAAGGCTTTCATCAAGAAGCAGGACTTGATTTTACTGAGACTTTCAGCCCTGTTGTGAAACATGCCACAATTCGCATAGTATTGTCCATAGCTCTAACAAAACAATGGTCAATACATCAACTTGATGTGAAAAATGCCTTTCTTCATGGAGACTTGAATGAAACCTGTCTACATGGAACAGCCTCCCCGGCTTTATACATCCTCAACAATCAAGCCATGTATGTCTCCTTCACAAATCCTTATATGGTCTTCGACAAGCTCCAAGAGCCTGGTTTGACAAATTCAGTAACTTCCTCCTTGAACTTGGTTTTTCGCAAAGCAGTACCGATCCTTCTTTATTTGTTCTTCATACCGCATCACATACGGTATTACTCCTACTATATGTCGATGATATCATCTTGACAGAAGTTCATCTCAACTTCTAACTACATTAATTCAGAAACTCAGTCTTCAGTTCCATATGAAGGATCTTGGCTCTCTTCACTATTTTTTAGGCATTGAAGCCAAACGCACTCCACAACACTTATTTCTATGCCAAACAAAATATGCTGTTGATTTACTCAACAGAGCTCATATGACAGATTGTAAACCAATCTCTACACCCTTGCCACCTCGATCAGTTCTCATGGACAAGGCTGAAAATCAGCTCACCGATCCCGTTGAGTACGAAGCCGGTAGGTGGTCTCCAATACTTAACAATCACTCGACCAGATATAGCTTTTGCAACAAACCTTCTCTGTCAAAAGATGCAACATCCTACAGTGGCAGATTTTCTCCAATTAAAACGAGTCCTTCGATATGTTAAAGGGACTGTCCACCTTGGCTTCTATCTCCATTCCAGAGTTCAACAAATCTATATGGCTTCTCAGATGCTGACTGGGCAGGATGTCCTATCACTCGCCGATCTACTACAGGTTTTTGCACTTTTCTTGGATCTAATTTGCTATCTTGGTCAGCCAAGAAACAATCTACTGTTTCAAGGTCCTCCACAGAAGCCGAATATCGAGCACTAGCTTCTACCACAGCTGAACTCACTTGGATCAGCTTTGTATTACGTGATATTGGTATTCCTCTTCCAGCAGCCACCACTTTATTCTGTGACAACAGATCAGCCATTTCTCTCACAAAGAAATCCCATCTTACATGCTCGTACCAAACACATTGAAATTGACTTTCACTTTGTTCGTGAAAAGTGTCTTCCGGTTCATTTCAAGTCTACCATATTCCCAGTCATCTTCAATTAGCTGACATTTTCACTAAACCTATCTCCCGATCAGCTCATCTGTCTATTCGCACCAAATTGGGAATGGGATCCTTCACCCTTCCCAATTTGCGGGGGAATGTTAAATATAAAGAACCAGAAGAAGAAGAACTGCAACGGCACGTGTTTGAAAAACAATCAACAAAGAAAACAGAGGACTTGGCAATACATAAAAGATGATCAACGGTGAAGAACTCATGATGAAGATCAGTTTGGATCGACATCAATGAAGGAGACATCTGAAGTAAAGAATGACATGGATCGCCAAGTTATACACATGTGCTATGTACTGAATTCTGTTAGAAATAGTCTGTTTTACATTTGTTTTCAGTTAGTTGTTAGTTTGTAGAAGTTCTGTTCTTCATATAACTAGAGTCTTGAGATGAGAAAGATGTACGAAGAAATAGATGCAGAAGAGTCGTAATCAGATAGAGATAGAGAGAGAAAGAAGAAAGAAGAATCCTCCATGGATATCTGGCGCATCAGAAAAGCTGCAGTAAGGTGATCGAAGGCTACTGAAAATCTCAAGTAAGAAAGAACAGAGGAAGTAGAACAGAGTATCTGTATTCATTGATGTTCTATATACATTGTATTTCAATGATTCGTTAATACAATGATACATGAAGTATTTCCAGAATTGATTGTTCTGCATTAGATTCAGTTCTTTGTCTTCATCTGCTTGCTTCACATCTTCAAATCACCATCCAGTTTACAAAACTTCTCATTCAGATTTACCTCCTCCGGAATTTGATTGATGGGTTACGCTAGCTTGTTTTCACCCTACCTCCGCTCTTTCTAGGTTGCTTTGGTTGCTCATGGGAGTCGTATAAAACGCATTGTTCCAGCTGGTGGAACTGCGCTTTATGTGAAAAATTGCGTTGTCATGTAACTTTCGCATATTACCGTTGTTTTGGGTGGCATGTTTCTCTGTCGTAATACACGACATTAATGGCATTCATCTATCTTGGTGTTACATATCGTTCCATGTTTTCCAGGTATGACTGATTTGAATGTCCACGTTGCTGTGGATAATGAACTGGCTAAAAATCTACACATGAAAGGTGACTTAATTTAAGAAAGCGACGAAACTGCATTGCAAGCTGGATTTCTTGGACAGCCTCAGAGAATTTCTGTGGACAGGTCTGCCTTCAATCTATGAATTATGACTTCCCAATGGGAAGATTTTGTAAATTTGTCAAGGTATATTGTAATTAATTACCAGTCATCCAAGGGCATTCGATGTTGTTCTTACGGTGACCTCTAAACTTTGTTCCCTCACCAAAAGTTGTTGAAAAGAGTGATTGCAACCACTCGCATGAAATATATATTACTTTATAATCTTTGTCAAGCAATGTCTATTCATCTATTAAAGCTTCTATTATTTTTCATATCAATCTGTCAAAGCTTGTTCCAGTTGCAAAAAGCATGAAGTGTTGTTTCATCCGGCACATCCTGCCACTAGGTTCATCATTTGATGCTTGATTTTCCGCCTATTGTGTTTTGAAATGCTTTCTGAATTGTTCCAGAAAATTTTAAGAGAATACGACTGCTTTCGATGCGATTATCACACTAGTCTTGATATATTCGATGCATAACGGTGCCTCATGCAACTATTTCTGATCTAGATTTCTACAGCGGCAGCCTGATCAGTTTCAAGAGAGAGCCAAACTCAGTCAAAGCAAGCTAATGAAATAAAAGATAAATAAATGTTCTGACAAGTATCGTCCTGGAATGATGAACCAGCTTCACAAAGCATATTGTTCTGCAGTGTTATGCCCACCTCAATATGCAGCAACTTGGTGAAATTTCAAAATCCCAGTTGTCTATAGTTGTTAATGATTAAGATTCAGCAGGAAATAGAAATGTTCTAAGTAAATCTAACAAGGAAACGTGCCCTGCAGAATGTCAGCTATGCTCCTTGATCTCAGTTGAAAATTTTGAGAGATAAAATTGCTAGATGGATCCCGAGTGGACGAACACCCCTTGCTTTTTGAGGCTACACCTTCTGTTGTTGAATGACCAAGACCGAAAAACTTCCTATGATATCTGTTGTAGTGAGCAGGTCTCCAATGACCCCAAGCTCAGGGAATTCACTCCATTCGTGAAGTCCTGATGTCTGAGGGGACGCTTCTCTCTGGCGCCGCCCCACTATAATAAGGTCATACTTGTTCCCCAAAGGTCTTATTACCAGTGCAGTGTTAGGTCCGTCATCCACCATCTCCTCTCTGTACGAAACATTCCTGCTACCAATGCTACCGCTCTTGACATCCTTTAAGACTTCAGAATCATACATCTTTTCCCAGTTGGAAATGCCTTTGTCTGAATGGTGGGTGATGTGGATGACTTCGAGAGTGATGTTTGCACCGCTTGCCATGCGCTTAGCCAGGGTCAATGCCTCCCTGTCGTCGTTGCCTCCGAGAAAGATCATGGCCACTCGAAGTGGTGACTGAGCTGACGACACCAGCAAATTGGAGCCTCCTAAGAAACCACGGTCCACTAATATACCCACCGAGCAAGGAGCCCTCTCAAGAACACTGCTGTTCAGGATCCTCAGCTTTTTGTCCTCTGATTCCAGGGACCCGTCCTCGGACCATTTACGGTGAAAGGGTAGTACTATGAGGGAGGCAAACTTGTTAAGTGCCAACATGCATATGTCCTCATTCATCAACCTCGGTGGGGAGATTGCTGTGTAGACGTTTGCTGATACGGCGCCCCAATGGTCTTGCTCGTAGTGACTGAAGGCAGCGATGATGTTCTCGGAGTACGAGTTTTTGATGAGAACCCTCCTCTGCATCCTATGAGAAATAAAGACAGGAGTGGCTCGGCCGACCAGCTCGATGAGGTGGAGGCCATAGAGGGCGATGGGTTGTTCTTTGGTGGGACAAGTGGCATCTAATAAGTTGAGGATCGCTGCAACATTATCAGGTCGATGAATGGTGGCGACAATTCGGAGCTCGACATTGGGTTTCAGATGCAAGATGTTCCTCCGCTGGTAGCCTGCATATTTCCTGGAAGGGTCATAAAAGTACTTCACGCCATATGGACTGATGATTGCAATCGCCAAGATGACCGCAACCATGAAAGAGTAGATGCCATTGGTCAGAATCTGCAGAGATGCAAAAAAATAGAGCAAGCAAAGACATTTAGTGTAAAGAACCAGCAATGAACTCCTTTGGTGATTTTTTCCTTGTTTTTCAGTGGATGTCCAAAATGCAGTTTCATCGAGAGAAATTCTGAAAAGATCACACACCAAAAAGAGAAGTTGCTCAAAGAGTCCATGCTCTTCAAATCACAGAATCCAGAGTTCCATAGAAAATTGGATATGAGACGGGACAGGAAAATGCATTTTCACTGATATATGAAATACCTTATTGTCTCTGACGAAGCTCACTGCAACCAAGTCGACGACGCCTTTGCTGCTCATTATGAAAGCAAGGGCCAACATGTCTCGTTTAGGTATCTTCAAGACTATCGAAGGAACCATAGAGCCTATGAATTTCACCACGACTACTATGGCGGTGATTATGCTGCTAACCTGAAGGAAGCCGCTGCTGAATTGGATGTCTGAAAAGTTGGCCTTCATCACCCTCGTAGTAATGAAAAGAGGCAAAAGCACACCCGAAGTGAAGCAATCTAACTTCTCCAATAAGGAGACTCCTAATGGCGGGCCATCGGGAATGGCTAAACCCAGAATAAATGGCGCGAAGAAACTGGGGATCCCCACCAATTGGAATATCACCGTAGAAGCAACAAAGTACAGGATTATGGCATAGACGTACCCATTGTTGACCGGCCTGCCTTCCGGAGTTTGTCTAATGATCCAATTCATTGCTGGCCGAATCACTTTGACAACAAAAACAAGGTACAGGAGGACACCCGCAAGTTTTCCTATAGATTCCGTAATCTTTCCATGCCCAACTCCACCAATGGCCAAGTTGGTTATGATTTGCAGAAACATGCTGAGTACATCACTGATCAGTGCAGAAGACAGTCCTAGACGGCCGAGTTCTGAGTTCAAGATTTTGAGGTCATCGAGAAGGCAAGAAACGATGGGAAATGGTGTTATAGACTGCAAAGCGACAAAATTAACTAGAGCGAATTTTTGCTCTTTAGGAAGCCGCCACGAAGCACTGAGGTTTACCACACCTAATAGTCCGAACAGCAATGGCATCAACAATGATGCTACGCCAGTGTACAGACCATTTTTTCCTGTCAGCAGAACCATGTTGATGTCCATCTTCACGCCCATTAAGAGAATAAAAACTAGGTAACCGAAATGAGTAATGGTATCAACCAATTCCTGGCTCTCAATAGTGAAGAGAATCCTCACATTTTTCAGACCGAAGTGGACAAAAATATTAGGGCCGAGGATTATACCAGCCTGGTTCACAAAAACAAGAAGAAATCCCGCACCCTCATCAGCCGCTTATTCATTTCAGGGAAAGAAAAAGATTCTGCTTAATTTATGAAACAGAATGGATAAGTGGAGAAAGCATTGCATCCATCCCTGCCATTGAAGAATACAGTAAATTTCAATGGATTTCCTGGGAGACACTACAGTAAATAGAGAGTCCTGAATGACTTCACATGTTTAACCACATGCGGACTTTTCATCGAGCATCATGTCGAGAAGTCTTTTGAAAACCATAGTTTTGTATAGCTTTGCCATAGCCGGAACCATCAGAACTCGCCAAGGCTCATCTCTGACCATTAGAAAGTACTTTATCTAGACAGTGTTCTTGCCTCTATCTGCTAATCAAGAGCAGAGAAGATAACAAATCATTCTTAATTTGTGAAACTCTTTTTTCCAGACACTACATGTGAAAACACCACCCCCAAAAAAAAGAAAAAAAAAACCCAATCAATAAAACCGAAATTTATCTCCTCCACCACCTGCTCTAATCAAGAAACAAGCTCGTTACTCATGCCATGCAAGCAGTAAGAGGATGTCGAAATCTGAACTTACGAGAATCTGCGAGACCAGCTTTGTCATTCCAATCCGCTTGAGCACGAAATGACAAGCTTCAGTGACGAGGAACACCGTAATCAGCTCCAAGTTCAGGCGAGTCAACGAGTAATTCAGAGGATTGTTGACGCGATCCCGAAGGTACCCCCAAATGCCATCTGAATTGACTCTGGGAGGCAAGTACGGACATATATTGTACGCTAAAGTACCATTACCAAGGTCTCTGTAGGTAGTGCTAGAACCCATCTCATCAACCCGCGAAAAAAACAAGAGAAGAGTCTTCTTTCCTCCCTTAAGCTTTCTGGGTCATGACAATGAAGAACGTTCAGCTTTTCTGTTCTGCAAAAGTCTGCAGTTTGCATGGCGATACCGACTACCCAGTTTAGACTTTCCATTCAAAGTTTCTATCTTTGGTTGAGAAATGGCTGAGCTGCTAAACAGAAAGACGGTGAATTACGGGTAGCTGCGAATGAATTGTGGTGGATGTCAATATTCTGTTACCAATTGTTGAGTTTTTACTGGAAATGGACGTTAGGACTTAGTTTCAACTAGGTTTCTAAATTTTCGACCCAAAAACAAACTAGGTTCCTAGATCTTTTCGGACAACTACTTGGTTCCTAGATGATAATGGCCTTTTGAGACCGTTTGTTGTAGGGACAAGAAAGATCTAGTTGGCTTAACAAAAATCGTTTCTAGTTATTTTCCATTCATATTCATAAATGCTACTACTTTTCCCCCCTATTTTTAGTAATTTCGAATATAGCCGCTTTCCTTGAAACCAGAAAAATAATTTCCTTTTTAAAAGCCTAAATGAACTTTGTACTTGAAACCATCTCGAGAAGGGTAAATAATACATAATGTTTTCAAATTGTTCCAGTTATTAGCATTGCCATTTTTATGACACTAATGAAAAAAATATGCAAATCAGGGTACACCAGAATTTTCAATCTATTTATTTAGTAAAGTAGCTTCTTTCGTGATTTTATTTTTGTTCGAGTAACGTTGTATTGGATAGAGAACTTAGGAATTCAGTTAATACATCAGTTTGTTCCAATGAACACGTACAATGGACCAATTTACATATGATTAGCAGATGTACAAATGCGTCATGTATATGCAAAAAAAATTCACATTTGAAAGACTAAGCAAAATCCCTTTATAACTTCACGAAAATCAAATATTTGAATCATCAGATATCAAAAGGGAATCATTGATTAGAAAAATAATTTACAGAAGGGATCGTATAAATACATTATTTTTTTTAAATATGATTTTTTTTTTTAATGGAAAGATTGTTGGAGGATACTCGCAAGCCCTCTTTCTCTTTATCCAGTCCCTGTTAATTCACTCTCTCTGTTCTTCCCCGTGAAGCTGCCGCTAGCTCAATTTGACCTCGCCGTCGCGGGTAATGTCTCCTTCCCCATTTGCCCTCCTCCCTTCCTCTACAGACGCCCATTTCGTGATCTGGGCATCTCCAGCTGCACAATCCAACATTCCATTTTAAAGTTCAGCTTTTGAAGCTGTCTGCAATTTGAATTGGATCCAATCTCTGTTGGGTTAAGTGAGAAGGCAAACAAAAGATGATCTTGCAGGAGAAACCAACTGTGGATGAGCTTGCAATGTTTCTGTCATGTCTATATGAGTTATGTTATGCCAATGCGAAGGATTGTTCTCCAAATATCATATGAATAGAATTCAAGTAACTTTTAGCATGTTTGAGATTAGAGGATATGAATTTGGCAATGCCAATAACGTGCATATATAATTTTCTTTTATTGGCTATCCATGTGAAACTGTTGTGGAAGGTGATTCATTTCCCAGCTAAAAGAGATATAATGGTAGTTTTAGCCAAACCATTATTTGTTACTCTGATTGTGATGGTGAATGCGCTTTCATTTTGTTTATTTTTTGTTCATAGCTATGTCTGATTGAACTCTGATCATCATCCTCTATAGTTTTGCTAACCTACGTGCAATATGATCACTATCTGTGCATTTGTAGTGACCATGCGACAGAGACATCATGTTTCCACTACTGCTGGTGGTGGACAAGTATTGCAGGATTTGAAAGACCTGCCTGAAGAAAAATTAGAAGAATCATATCTATTCTTATCGGAAAAGAGAGTGTTTTTGCTATGCTTGGCTGAATGAGTGTTGAATTCTTTGCTTGTACAGACATATTTCAACCTGGATGAGCACTGGCAAGCTCTGGAAGTTGTACATTGTCTTGCATTTGGGTAAGTTAGCCTCCGTTAATTCTATAGCTACATCTTTTATACATATTTTTTGTTGCTAGAAAAATAGTTACTCAGGATGCACATTTCAATGTTCTTTATATAAATTATCAAGAACAGGTACTGCTAGAACCTTGTAAAGAAGAGCAAATATCACTGGCAAGCTTTGGAAGTTGCTCTTCTTTACAAGGTTCTAGCAGTACTTTTTCTTGATAAAACTCAGTTCATGGGAAATCCTGGAAACTAGAACTTTTGCCATTATAAGTTTGATGGATAACACAAGTGATCAATATTCTTGCTGTCATCTATTTTATGCGAAGCTGCTTTTCTTGCTTTGCAGATGAAGGCTCCAAGATTGCTCCAGTCAATACTTTCTGCAGTTGGTGATCTCTACTTATATAAAATCTCTCGCCTTATTTTTGGCAATTGCGTCGCTAGATGGGTGCTGTCCATTTGCTATTACGATTTGCAGCATCTATATCATCTCCTTCGTACCAAAATTGTTGATTTGTGGAATTTTCAGCTTGAAGTTTGACACTATCAACCTTAACTTTCTGTCAGTTATTTTCTGAGTTGACAAACTTGTTTCTGTTCTTCTGCATTACATGGACATTGTCAACTAGTTTGGAAACTGTCCTTACAATCATGGGGCTGTATTACTGGCTGTGTTTGAGAAGTTCATCTCGCACTGATGCCTCATTGACGAGGATATGGGGCTTGGTAGTGGCAGCATTTGCATGTGTAATTCGACCAACAAGTGCCATGCCTTCTAGAGCTTTCTTTGGCCCGTGAGAGAATGAGATTCATTTGTTTGGAGGTTCTTCCTGTTGGGTGGGTAATCATGCATCTTTCCTTTCTGGTAAGTGTGGCCATTTAATGGCATGCAACTGTGGATGCATTTTGCGCGATTGATTTATGCTTCTATTGTACTATATAGGGCGCTGGTGCTTGGACGGGCGACTTTACTTGATCAACTAGTGCATGGTTCATGGGTTTTAGTATTTGTGAACTTTTTCATGTTCAATTTTCTTTCTTTCGGCGGCAACTACTATGGAACACACAAGTGGCACTGGTACTTTACTCAGGGATTCACAGTGATGCTCTTTACTTTTTTGCCATTCTCCTCAGCCAGCGTCATCATGTCCAGAAATTGGAGGCTTTCTGGGCATATTGCCTGGGTTTTAGTACTTCATTATGTATTTGGCCACAAAGATTTCAGGTACAAGTGATCCCTTTGTATTTGCTTATATGCTACGTTTGAATTTCTTCTTTTTTCTTATTTATTCTCTTTTGTAACCAGATATGTTGGCCTGGATTTTTTCTCCCTGTGCTTCTGATAGCTTTGATGTTCTCAGGATTTTCTCTAGCTGCAACGTTGGCACGCTACATATTCTGATGGCAAGACAACAGAAGCTTTGAAACATCCTAATTGCCCTTCAAGAATGCAATGGGCCATCTGCTTCTTGCTTGCAACTAACGTTCCCTTATACATGAGCTTAGTTCATCAGGTACTCCAGATTTAATCTGCCTTTGATTAAAAAACTGGGATGCTTCTGCTTTCATTTGACTTTTTCTTTATCCTTTTACCTTGAATACATTGGAGTGCCAGAATGGCTCTGACAACTAGGGCCTTTTTCGTAATTCATCGATAAATGTAGGTTGAAACTTTTCTTGTTGAATTTCTGAGTACTTTGGTTTTCTGGATTGAGAGGTTCTGAGGATGTGATGACCTTTCTTTCAAGAGAAGCTGCAAAAGATAAAGTGAAGAGTATCCTTTTCCTTATGCCCTGCCATGCTGCACCTTAATATTCAACCCTTTATCGGGACCTGCCCATGCGTTTCTTGAACTGCTTACCAAGGTAATCTTTGATTGATTCCTGTATAAAATCGATCTGTCTGTCTAAGGTCTAAGTCATGGATTTGCATTTGATTTTGTCCAACAGTGAAGAGAGGCGTGTTCCAGATGAGTCAGACCATTTTATAATGGATCCTGTGGGGATTACTGAAGAGCTTGCAAATAATTGGTTGCTACCGAGTCACATAGTGTCATTTGAATCAGAAGAAAGAGCATTGAGGGAATTTTTTGCTGTTGCTTTCTTTCAAAGAGGTGGATACTAACTTCAACTTTCAGCACCCACTGTCTTAATCCCAGCGCATTTTCTTTTGGTTTATGTTTCTTCCTAATAACACAAGCTATCAATGATTGCAGGTCAAGAGATTCTTCCATTGCTCACTTCAAGGTGGATTGTGACCTCCAATCATCAGTGGTTGTCTATGCTTTGACAGCTCAATGAGTTACTTGATCATGCATTTGTTGATCGAGTTCTCCTCAAGTTTGCTGTTTTTTTTTTTTTTTTTTTTTTTTGACCTCCTAATTTGACTTTGCTTGAGAACTTCAACTGCTTTTCTTTGGAGTGGGAACACTGATTAGAATGCGCTGGCAATTCCTAGGTTATGATCTTTGGCCAGTTCTTTACTTTAGCATTTGTTGGCCTTTTCAAGTATCAAAAGCTGTGGAATTCGAACTAGTCTATGGGTTCACTAGAATGTATCCTTATGAGCTGCGGATTCCTTTTGATGTTGGTAGTAGTGGAGTTTCATGTATCGTAGATCTCTTTCAGGTGGAAGTATTTGAAGAATCCCCTTAAACTAGTTGCTCCTCAAGCTCAGTCAATCTGTAGATGTTTATGTTGGTGTTGTAGGCAAATTGTTATTCGGTCTGGCTGTGTAGAATGAAACACTTCTGTTTTTGAGAGGTTAGCTATTGAAATGTCGGGCTTGAATCTTGCCAGGGAAAAAGAAATTCTTTGACAGAGATTTCTAATGATGTTATATCTTAGCTGTTGGCTTTATCATGAATAGTTAGCCTTTCAAGAGAACAAGAGGCAATCTAATACACTGAACTTGCAGGACTCAATATCATAAAGAATGATGCAGATGAGATGATTTGTATCAAGTTTGCTGTAATTTTAGGAGGTCTTTAAGGCCATAAACTCACGGTCTGTATCATTATATGGTCTGCTATTCTCCAAAACAAATGTCTCGACATTGACCTTGTTGCATCCCAGTCTCATGATCTATACAGTTCTTACTTTTCTTCTTAACTAGAAAACAGACCTCCATCTCTCTGCCACCCTCAGAGCTGAATGTTTTCTTCGATCTTCTTTGAATGCATTGATCTTCTCAAATTAAAATTGCAAATTTCAAAAGAGCTTCTGCAGGTTCAGATATATCACTAAAAGGGTGAGAATTATCTGTAGTCTGGCAGCAGCCCCAGCAATGTGGCAATCGGCCACTGTGGTGTTAAGTGACCTACTGGCGAGTTTTGTGCCAACTTAATTTGATCTTTCCAGCAAACCCTCTCTATAGCCCACTCTCTCCCTCTTATCTTTGCTTATCTCTATTTTTTTCTAACACCTGACATAACCCTTTCTTATACATTTGTTTCCTTCCTTAAGACCTTCTTTGTTAGATAACCCTTCTTCTTGCCATTGCTATTGCTTGGTGAGTTTTACCCACACAGAGAGAGAGAGAGAGAGAGAGCCTACCTGTAAAGGGGTGGTGCATTCACTCTGGAGACGTCCAAGATCCATGATCCTGCAATGACGGTTGGTACAGTTTTGATGGTGCTTTTGTGATCACTAATGGTGGGGCTTCATGGTGGCAACTTGACATAAAAGATATAAAAGAAAGTGGACCCTGAACTTAAAAAGAGAAAAAAAAAACAAATAAATGGTGTTCTCTGCAATTCTCCTAATTGTAGGGGTCTTAGGATCTCGAAACTCCCTATACGTGTACTGGAGATAAGTTCGGGGAACAGGGTGTGTCCGGTAGATAAAGATGCTTTTGGCTCTTTTCTTTTGTTTTCTTTTCTTGATAAAAAGAAGTTCTGGGTCTTACGAAGAAGAAAACGAGCAGAATGTTGCATCGATGCAGAATGTGTCAGCCAGCACATACTTTTCTTGTTTACAGATGATTATCAACGCTCATGCGTGTTGGGCTGCAAGCTAAAGTTCTCCCTTTACTACAATTCTCTCTTGGGTATTACCAAAGGTTGAACGCATAAATGACAACGTTCTAGTTGAGATTTTAAGTTACAATTCCTCAGGCATTCTGGGAAACTAATGAAGCTCTTCTTGGGTTTTTGATATTCAAAATGGAACTTTAGCTCGTGACCTCAAACCCATTGGAACCGGTCACTTGCAAACGGCTTGTGCCTTAGGTCGATAATGCGAGATCATTCAAAGTGTTTCAAGACAATTAACATGCTTTCTATGTTTATTTCATGATAAATAAATGATTTGAAAAATAATTTCCTTAAAATGATTAGCCAATAAACGATGTTTTTGTTATTGACAACAATTTATGTCTAAACCTTCGTTAGGCAACTAAAAGCAATGCCTTCACCTATCATTGCCGTCGTCGTTGCTCCGCCGCCCTTGTTACCTTCTTTACCACTCTGTCATCATCACTCCATTGCCACCTTTAGCGCTGTTCCTGACGAGGACTGTATTCGTCGCCTTTAGTGCTGTTTCACCGTTGTCTTCACTCTCTCAAGCCATTTTGTTAGGCCACTAAAAGCAGGAATCTAACAGGGGAAGTCATGTTTCGCCTCTTCCCTATCTCCGGGCTCGGTCCTCGATCCAAAAAACCATACACCGTTGGCTGCATTTTCAGAGCTAGCGACTCTAGTTGGCCTACTTGACAACCCATCAGAACGAGTTGCATCCTGTCTTGTACCCCACGCAACTACGGAAACATATGCTGGCCCTTCAGCTGCGTGCACATTATCCGATTTTCCAAAACAGCCGGCGTCATCTTGAACCACTGTATGAGATGGTGGGCACTGATCTAGATCATCCCTTGAAGCCATTTTTCTGGCTGCCTTGAATTAGAAAGGCTAATACCTAGTTAGAACATCGCATCATGAAAGCGGACATGCAGCTAGCTCGTGCAACATGCCCATGACAATGAAAGAACGACCCTGCAATTACAGATGCGTCTCATCAATAATGTCTCTCCAAGAGGGCCAATTTGGGTGTAGGAAATCGATATATCGTATTACAACTATTTAACGTCATTGTCGTATCATATTGTTCCATGCTGAATCAAGAAAGAGGCCATGCTAAGGATTAGTCCACTCATGTTTTCATCACTTCAATCTGCAAGACAATTATTAAGAGATAATTAGTTGCTTCATCTGAATATCGCAACGATGCTTTCTTCAGAGTTTTCTTGTTGTAGTTTTTCCTTTGGAAAACATATTTTAAGGCCTGCTTCGAATTCAAACCCCAGAATTAGTTAGTTGCCTAACATCTGCATAGGTCCATCGCATGAATGGCTGAATTGATGGGATTTGCAAATGTGAAATCCATTCTTATAGCTGTCCATTGATGCAAAAAAAGGGTATGATGGATTATTCCCAGCGAGCAGATCTTGATCACAAACGTCTTTGTGCAGAAGTTAACCGGGACAGTCTTAAATGTGAATTTTACTGAATATTATTCAGTATGCAATATGGTGGAATCTATGCGTTGTTAGTGTTTGAAGGAGGCCATTGTTTAAGGGAGGAGATTGGCAATTGGTAAGTGTGTGTTCTTGAAGATGGATCAAGAAAAAAAAAAAAAAGGAGTGTTATCAAAGAGCAGATATGAATATAGCAAATAAATGACTTACAGGATTAATACCTCGCTTTATCGATAATATCAATATAGAATGGATTTTCCTTCGTAGCAATCCTTGAAAAACTTAATTTCCATGGACTGTGTTAGATGAATGGGAAGAAGCATCCAATCGAATATTATCTCAGCTGGAATAGCAGAGAAATTTTGGAATTTAAATGAATGTTCATGGGTCGTTGTCTAGCAAGACTTTTGGGAAACATATCTTTCGACACGATTCAACTTGATGCATAGTACGATAATCAAGAAAAGTATAAAAAAAGTCCTAAACCTATTGCATTAGTACCAATTTAGTCCTAAATTTTTCAATTAGACCAATTTAGTCCTAAACCTTTTAATATTGGTACCAATTCAGTCCATTCGACCAATTTTGGCTGGCCGGCGTTGGCGTGGATGTCGGCCGGTGACCGACGCGTTGACGTGGCAATTATTATTATTATTATTTTTTTTATTATTATTTTATTATTATTTTATTATTATTTTTTTTCAAATTTTTTATTAATTTTATTAATTTTTTTTTCTTTTCGTCTTTTTCCTAGCGGTGGCTGGCAAGCTAGGCGAGGGCCGCGAAGCCCTCGCCTGCCGTCGGCGAGGGTCACGGCCCTCGCCCGACCCTCCCAGGGCCGCCGGCGAGGTGGCTTCGCCGGATGCGGGCGAGGCCATGGTAGCCATCGCCGGGCAAGGCCAACCTTGCTCACGCCGCCGGCGAGGGTCGAGCCCTCGCCATGGCTAGGGCCCATCGCCAACGGCTTAGCCTAGGGACGGGCGAGGCGAAGCCCTGCCATCGGAGCAGCTAGTGGGATTGCTCGTGGCTTTTTGCTCATGGAAGGAGAAGAAGGGCAAAAGCGGCGGGGATGAAGTGGAGGAAATCGAGGTTGGGAGCTAGGCTAAGCCGCGGGCGGCGCCCTAGGCTAGGCCGAGCGAGGGCCGCGACCCTCGCACTAGCGGATCGCGGCCCTCACCTCCGCCCTAGCGATGGCCGCCATGGCCTCGCCTCGTGTGGGCGAGGTTGGCTTCGCCCAAATCCGAGCGAAGCCACCTCGTCAGCGGCCTTGGGAGAGGCCGGTCGAGGGCCGTGACCCTTGCTAGTGGTAGGCGAGGGCTTCGCGGCCCTCACCCAGTGGTCGGCGAGCCTCACCGGAGGCTTGCCGGCCATCACCAGGAAGAAGAAGAAAAGAAAATAATAATAATAATAATAATAATAATAATAATAATAATAATAATAAAAAATAATTACAATTTAAAAAAAATTCGAAAAAAATAATAAAAATTGCCACGTCAACATCCGGTCACCGGCCGACGTCCACGTGCCGGCTGGCCAAAATTGGCGGATGGACTGAATTGGTATCAATATTAAAAGGTTTAGGATTGAATTAGTTCAATTAAAAAGTTTAGGACTGAATTAGTACCGATGCAATAGGTTTATGACTTTTTTGGTACTTTTCCCTACGATAATCCCACAATAATTATTCAACCAAGTGACAAGAGAAATTGAAAACTGTGTCCCACATTTTGGGATAGTAGTGGCCCCTCCTGGGGTTGAAACTTCTGTACATACAATGCAATTGTTCTCCTACCACCAGAGAGAGAGAGAGAGAAGGAAAAACTTCTATATGCATTACCCCTGCTAATATTATTCCTGAAGCTGGGGAGGCTCTTTTGACGCTCCCGATATCATTAGAGAAAGATCAAGATCGAAAAGCGACCTCCGCTCAACCAAGACACGACAGAGGCGGGTTTTCTCATTACGAATAAAAGTAAGAACTCTACGGAACATGATTCCGGGGTGTGACGACGTCGATGTCGACGTCGAGACTTTATTTCAGAGAACAGCGGACTATATAGCGATGCTGAAGCTGTCAGTTCGTGCTCTTAAGAGCCTTCTAAAACTGTATGAATCTTGATATGATGCTGTCCCATCTGTCCCTTTTTATTGTGGTTTGGGTCACTAGCAAAGTATCGCGGTGCATACATGCCTGTCTATTGTCTTAGTTGCCAAGCATTCTTCTGTTTTCACGTCGTGTCATCGATCATCTACGTAGGTAAATAAGACAACAAGCGTATAACGTCTTGTCCTTTCGGCCTCCAATCATTTCGTTGATTGATGGGTTACTAAGCTAGGAATGCAAACTTACTGCACATATTATAGATAGGGGCGACCACCATGTTCATCACCCACTAATCAGAAGAGTTTCTCCGACAGAGATGGACACTAGTAGCCTAGTAGGTTCGTTTAGTTGCTTGAAGGCTAGGTAAATCATTTTCTCTGTACTTATACAAAGCATTTTTACTAACAGGAGATTTTGATAATACAAATAGATAGACGTGGAAGGCCAAGGCACCAACAACATAAAAATCAAGGCATGGACAACTGTCAAAGGTTTGAACTTAGTCGGGTCATGGGGTTTGCATGGTATTCCATCTCTTGGGCTTGTACTCGAAGGTCATAAAAAGAGACATTGAAAAGAAAAAGGATAAAAGAAAATCATTTGGGATTTCAATATTGATTAAGATGCTTATTATGTATTGACAACGATTTCATTCATTGCATTATACAAGTGTATAGTGAAAAGATATGACTTAGCTTGTAAATAATCATATTAATTTCATTATAAGTGGGAGAATTGTCCAAAAGTCCTAAACCTATTGCACTTTTGCCAATTTAGTCCTAAACCTTTCAATCTTGCCGATTGAGTCCTAAACCTTTTGTCAGTTTGCCAATTGAGTCCATCCGGCTAATTTATGCCGGAAAATGCTTACGTGGATATACAGTCAGCGTTGGCCGTCCTACATGGCCGAACTAGCGCTGACGTGGATGCCGGACTTAAAAAATGATATATATATTTTTTTAAGCTTTTTTGCTTACGGGGGAAAATTTCCCCAAACCAGAACCCTCCCCAAAATCAATCAGAACCCTCGACAACCCTCGACAACCCTCAACAAGCTCTAACCCTAATTTGCTCGCCCACTCCAAAAATCAAAACCCCGTAGCACTTGACTCTGAAAATTTTCTCGACGACGGCCATCAACGGCGCTCGACGACGCTCGAAGGAACAGGGGATTTCCGCGAGCAGCTTTTGAGGGGACCCGATTCGACGCGAAGACCCGATTCGACGCGACGACCCGATTCAACGCGAAGACCCGATTCGTTCTCAAGATTCCATAGCAAACTCGATTTTTTGTGGTCCCGAGTTTCTCACACTGTCGACACTTAGCAAGCACGACAAAAAGGTATGTTTTGTGGTCCCCAATTAAGTGTGTGTAGTATAATGTGTTCGACTCATGATGTCAGAAAGAAATATTTTTCAATGCTTTTTTATACTGGAAAGAGAAAACGCTGGTGGGCATTTGGGGTTGACGGATTTTTTTGATGTGGAAGAGGAGAAATTAGGTGCGAGGTAGCTATTCCTTTAGGGTTGTGTTCCTAATTTGAACAGGGACGCGTTCCTGCCTTGGAGAAGGTGTCTGCTTTACAAGTGATATGGCCGATGTCTTCTGAAGACAATTTCCAGTGGGTCGTAAGCATGCATGTCCACTACCTACTAATACTTTTAGAATTATCAATGAAAATCTCAAGTTCTCTCTAGACTGGGTTTTCTAGAAAGTCTCCTTCCTTTCTTTGTGTTCTAATGTCCAACCTGATAGGAAGGGGATAACCTTGTGTTTATTGAAAGTCGGCAGGATGGAAAATCTTCAACACAAACAACGAATCCCAAGAAAGAAAACCCTATATTGTTCCCTCCTAGTGGTACCCATTCCCCACTAGGTGACAAACCCCCACCAAAAGTCACCAAACGTGCCCTTAATGCAAACTCTTTGGTTTTCTGCAAGTGCTTCTAAATGACACAAATGAAGTTCATCTCACAGTAACGAAAGAAAAGAAGAGAGAACAAAATCAAAAATTTAGAAAATAATATTCCACAATCGACTCCATCTACCATCAATTTAATGATTGTAACTATCTCTATTGTAACTATCTGTATTTTTATTAATCATCAAACTGAAGATGGATGAAGTTGCTTGTAGAACTATATGTTCATATTGCCATTGTGTACTTGACTAATTAATATTTTTTTAAATAGTCCTACCCAAAAAAAAGGGGCAAAGGTCCTCAAGCACGAAAGAGAAAGGGGGACCCTTAGAAAGAAAGGCATAAGGAAAACTGTTGTGGGGTGTGTCCTATGTGAGGGACTACATCGATCGAAACCATACGATTGGCATCTTTGAATTGAATTGGGAAGGAGATGTGATCCATCTTTTTGGAAGTAGGCTTCTTTTTCATTTGAGTATAGCACGGAAAACCCAACAAGCTGGTCATGCACAGTCATAACAAGCCACATTCATCTGTCACATTCTTCTTAGATGTAGACACGATGCACCAAAGTTACTGTTTAGACTCATTTCGTTAGCAAAATCGTGGTTAATCTCATTAAAAAGACAGCGATATCTAGAAAGTCTCCTTCCTTTCATGTGTGTTACTATGTTATCCCTCTATTACGTGTTTACTTATAATATATGTCTTTTTTGTAGGATTGAGATGAGCAACAAGACAGCATTGGTTTGCCTTTTCCATGGTGGAAAACTTGTTTGTTGCCCAATGTTGGAATATGTCGGGGGAAATATGGACTTCATACATGTTGATATCAAATCAATTAGCTATGAGAGGTTCATTAGAGATCTTGAGGATGGGGTAAATCGTAAATTCGAAAAACTTTATTTGAAAATTCCTGGGAAGTCTCTAGAAAATGGGTTGAGATACATATGGAATGATAGCACTGTTATCAATCTAGTTTTCCATTATTTGCATAATGGCGTAGTTGAGATATATGGAGAATATGTTGATGATGAGGTAGGTGACAAAGCTTGTCAATGTGATGTTCAGGATATTGGTGAGGGTGTTAGTCAGGGTGTTGGCATTGGTGAGGGGGTGCTGGTGAGGGTATTAGTCATGGTGAGGGCATTGATTTAGGTAATGAGGTAGCGACTGATGATGATAATAATGATGATGTAGAAATCTATTCAGAAGATGAAGACACAGACGTCCTCATCGATGTACGAATCTTGACTGATGATGATGATGATGATGATGTGGACCTTATTGAAGGAAGGAAAAATATTAGAGAATTTGACAGGAGGGTCACAAAGGCTCAGATTATGGGGGAATCATTCATGGGATTTGTACCATCTTAAGAATCTATAGCTGAATCATCTAATTCCCAACAATCAGATATGGCTATTGTTGAAGCCGGTTACCGAACAGAATACTATGACACTGATGCTGATGAGAGCTTAGGGTCTGATGTAGGTGAAGAAGTTGAAGTTGTTAGAAGAAGGAGAAGCCGGTTCCCAAGGTATGAACCTGATTCTGCAATGCCTGTATTTACTACATGTATGAGGTTTGATGATGGTAGGCAATTCAAAGATGCTCTCATAAAGTATTCAGTGGCTGAGCGTAGAGAGATAAAATTTATCAAGAATGAAAAGAAGTATATCAGGGCAAAATGTGTTGATCAAAATTGTCCTTGGAAGATCTCTACATCCTTTGATATTAGAACTGGATCGTTCCACGTGAAGACATATCATGAAGAACATACATGTACCATTAGCTTCAAAAATAAGAGGGTGACAAGTTCTTGGTTGGCAAATCATTATCTTGCTACAATTAGAGCAATGCCAACTATTAAAACCCTTGCTTTGAAAGATCTTATCAAGGAACAGTTAGGCTTAAATGTAAGCATAAATCAATGTACGAAGGCTAAGTTGCTTGCCTATAGAGTTTTGATGGGAAATTATAGGAAAGAATATGCAAAGTTGTGGGATTATGCAGAGGAACTTAGGGCGACAAATCCTGGAAGTGTTATTACAGTTAAGGTTGAAAAGCTTGATGTGCAATCTAAAGCGTTATTTGAAAGAATGTATGTATGTTTTGCAGCATGTAAAAAAGGCTTTCTTGATGGATGTAGAAAAGTTGTGGGACTAGATGGTTGTTTCTTAAAGGGAATTTGTAAAGGGGAGATCTTGTGTGCTATTGGAAGGGATGCTAATGATCAAATGTACCCAATTGCTTGGGCAGTTGTTAGAGTTGAGAGTACAGAAACTTGGACTTGGTTCTTGACGAATTTGATGTGGGATCTCAAAATTACAAACACATATGGACAAGGATGGTCATAATTAGTGACAAGCAAAAGGTAAGTTTCTTATTTCTTTTTCATTATTATTACTCTTAGATGATTATAAATGTAGTGTATGCTTTACTTTCGAAATCATATTTTGTAGGGCCTTATACAAGCTGTGGCCGAATTGTTGCCAGCAGCTGAGCATAGAATGTGTGCCAGACACATTTATGCTAATTGGGGCAAAAAGTACAAAGGGATACAAATGCAAAGATTGTTTTGGAAGTGTGCTAAAAGTAGTACTATGGCTGATTATGATGAACATTCTCAAGCATTGAAGAAAATCAGTCCTGCAGCATATCATGACTTGGTTCAAACAGAGCCAAAACATTGGTGTAGAGCTTTCTTCACTACTCATGTCAAATGTGACATAGTTGACAACAACCTATGTGAGGCATTCAATGGAAGAATAGTAGATGCTAGGTGTAAGTCCATTTACAGTATGTTGGAAGAAATGAGGATAATGATGATGACAAGGATGCATACACAAAGAGATGCATGTGCTAGGTGGAGAAGGGACTATGGTCCAAGGATTGTAAGAAAGTTGGAAGAAAATAGACTTAGTGCAACTTATTGTCGGGTGATATGGAATGGTGATGCTGGATATGAGGTGATGGATAAGGATGTGAAGTATGTGGTAGATGTGTTCAAGAGAGAATGTACTTGTAGGAGATGGCAGCTAACTGGCATTTAGGGGTGAGCGGTTCCAGGTTCCGGTTCGGTTCCGTCTGGAACCTGAAACCTACCCTCGGGTACAGGTTCCTCAAAATGAGGAACCTGGAACCTACCTGTCAGAACCGAGAACCTGGAACCTACCCTGTCATAGGTTCCAGGGTCGGTTCCAGGTTCCAACAGGTTCTTCTTTTTTTTTGTTATTTTCAGATTTGAATTATAACGTACGTGCACGTTACCAAAAAAAAATTATAACGTACGCGCACGTTACCGATAATGGGTGTTAGGTAAAACTAGCATAACTTAATCTCCAAACGAGAAATATGTGATTTATAAAGAAAGGCAATCTCCGGCGTCTTACTCGCCCCCTTAATTGACCTAGAATATGATAGAGGCGACTTGGCGAGTGTGTGCAAGGCGTAAGCATCACCTCGTAAGAGGGTTATTCACTCATGTATACTAAACCATTAGCCCTTGGGATTCACTTGTGACATGCCAATAGAAAGTGAACTAATGAGGATATTAGAAGAAACAAACAACATTTAGGAGTATATTGATAAAAAAAAAAAAAAAAGTGAGATGATTCTTATTCTATCTTAATTGTGATGTATAAGTTCACCACATCATTTTTTCGTACCATACATTTACGGAGAGGTTCACTCCCATGGATAACAATCAGTGAAGTCTCTAGTGTTTTGATCAAGCCTACAAGGACCATTAGGCGTGATCTTCCAAACACAAATGTCACAATTTTTTCGTCCCTCTTTTGCACATATATATCAAATTTGTAAATATGATGACTATTCGGCCATTGAAAGCTACAAAAAAACAGTGTTGTCCTCAAGAAATTGGGTCTAAATGAGAATCCTAACCGGTTCCGAAACCGGTTCCGCGACCGGTTCCGGTTCCGGTTCCAAGTGGAACCGGAACCGGTCCTTTAAGAACCGGGAACCGAACCGGAACCTCCGGTTCGGTTCTCCGGTTCCCGGTTCTACCCGGGAACCGCGCTCACCCCTACTGGCATTCCTTGTTCCCATGCCATTTCTTCCATATGCAATAGGCAAGAGGATGTCGAGGGTTCTGATTGATTTTGGGGAGGGTTCTGGTTTGGGGGAAATTTTCCCCCGTAAGCTAAAAAGCTAAAAAGCTAAAAAAAAAAAGAAAAAAAAAAGGAAAAAGTTATCATTTTTTAAGTCCGGCGTCCACGTCAGCGCCGGTCCGGCCATGTAGGACGGCGGACGCTGACTGTATATCCACGTAAGCATTTTCCGGCATAAATTAGCCGGATGGACTCAATTGGCAAACTAACAAAAGGTTTAGGACTCAATCGGTAAGATTGAATGGTTTAGGACTGAATTGGCAAAAGTGCAATAGGTTTATGACTTTTTGGACAATTCTCCCCATTATAAGTATATTGACATCTAAATTTTCATGACCTATTTAACTATCTATTGCATAAAAAAATTAGGGATCGACCATGACCCCTAAACAAAAATATTATCAATTTTTATTTGCATATCAAGAGAATTTTCATTGGATAGTAACAAACCCACATAAATTGTATTTTGATTTGGACTGGTGGAAGGAAGTTTTGAGCTTGATTAAATTATATGGACTAAGCCCACAGGAGTACAAATTTTGGCCAATCCCACTAAATATATGTATTATGTATATAATATGGTGAACAATCACATGTGCATGGCCTAAACTAGGAAGATTATATTCTTGTATTAAATTGGGAAGCGGGTAAGCATATCCTTTGAGAATTTCGGCAAATACGGATACGAGAGGCGAAGATTTTCTAATTAGGAAACGTACAAATTGCTTCAATTTTATGAAGGCACAGGATTCTTGGCAAGAAAAGGATTGTGGGCACAAGATAAAATTTGGAAAGATTCACTACCTCAAGGAATGGCAATCTGAATATAAACAATCAAGAGCAAAAAAAAATCAAGCAGAGAAAGTTCACAAACGTTCACCCACAAACAGCAAGTTAAAGTTCTATCCTTGGAGCCCAACTTCTTCACTTATAAAAAGAAAACACATTCGCTAATGGGGGAGAAAAAAAGTAGAAAAAAAAGAGAAGTATTCAAAGCCAATTTCTTTCTGTCGCCGTGGGCATTGACGTCTAGACTTGGAGGAAAATTTTTACGATCACCTTCTGACGTGATCTCCATCACCATCCTCATCCCACCGTTCACTTCTTCATTCACGCCTCCACTCACTACACTGGACAGGCACAGCACATATTAACCGAGAGAATGAACTGCAGAAAGTTTACCGAGAACGGTGAAGGTCTTCTTCCATCTCTCCGTCTGCTCTCGGTTTGTTCCCCACAAGCCCGGGCGTTCCAAAAGCAGTCCTTGCGGTTTCCCACTCCGCCCTGGGAGGAGAAAATATTGGGCGGTCCGTCCTACCATGTCGGTCATGCGCCTCTCCACTCGTTGATCACCATATGTCTAGGTGGAAGTTTACATTTTAGATTTTCTAGAATCCCTTCCTCAGTCAAGCTACTTATCTTTCACAAACACCCCTCAACTTCACCTTCGTCATCTCCACCAAAGGCATAGCCATTCCGATGACCAAGTTTTCAAAACTTCAAAGTTTCGTTGTCATGAGTTTAGTAAGAGAAAAGGTGCTAGTTGTGATATGAATGCTCTCATTTTAAAGAAGCTTGTAAAAGATTTTTGCAATGATTTAAGGTTTTCTGAAAATGCGACAATGACATTAGGAAATTCACTAATAGAATACCGAAAATTGATTTAGCCAAGTAAGGACACCCAACTTAATTATCCTCTCCAGACAAAGGCAAAGCTCGTGTGTACAAACAAACACACTGCACCAACATTTCAATCGGTCAGCCTCTCTGTATTGGTACCACGCCTTAGGTTTACAATTTGAGCAAGCACAATGACACATGTACTCAGTAGTCGAAAATGAAATCACATTGTTCAACTTTGCGTGATTCAAGGCTCAAAGTCTAGTGTGATTGAGGGGTACTTTATGGAAGAAGAATAAGTGACTAAGAAAGGGATCTTTGAAAATTTGAAATGTGGCCCTAACAAGGCACATGGCAATCAATGAGTGGAGAATGAGTGGAGAGGTGTGTGGCTGAAATAGTAGGGCTGGACCACCAAATATTCTTCGTACTTGTTGCCTCTACTATAATCCAGTGAAAAAAGGGCTTTGCTATCATATTCTTTGATCATCTTCTTCATCTTGTCTGAGTGCTGATATAGGCTTGTCCCCTCTTACATCTTGCTTGGAAAGAACCGTTGCCGAAGAAACTTCATGTTTACCGTTGTCATTGACTCATACATTCTCGATGGAGTCTCCCACTGAAACTAGTACCTTATCCTTGACTGCCATTAGCGCCAGATCCGCGGGCTTCTCTTTTCTCAAGAATGAAAAAAAAAAAAAGATCATGTTCTTTGATAAGGAATTGCATTCTCATCTTCCAAACATCTACATTTCGAGGAAAAATTTTGCAATGCTTGACAATTGTATGCGTTAATGCAGTATTTGAGCTATTGTGAAAGTAATAATAGATTGTGGGTCACAAATTCTTAAAGAAATTGACCTGCAATAATTTGTAATTATTTTTTTGCAGCCCAAAATATAATATTATTCTTATAGTGAATTAAAGACGGTCATATAAGCATTTCTTCTGAAAAATAGTTTGAAATTTCATAAAATTGTTGGTAAGTTCTCAATAAGTTATTGGGAAATCATGTGATCAATAATGTTTTCTTAACAATTTTTTTTTTTTTTTTTTACACTTATGAACTTTTTTAGAAGTCAGCCCATACAAAAAAATCCAGTTTCTTTTGACGGAACAGTGGAATTGCCCCCTCGAATCCCTAGACCGTCCGCTCTTCCTCTCACGTTCTCTCTACTTTACTAAGCTGTAAAGTATGTCGCACACTGTAATAATTTTAACTTTTGGAGTTAATAATTGTGCACTTAATTTCAAACTTAATATAAGAGCCAGAGGAGTACACCGTTGGTCATTCCTTAAATTGATTCCCGATATTTTGGGATCAAGTTCAGTTTCCGTTGACAGCAAAAAATGCTGAAGTCTTCGGCTGTCGGCTTAGGCTGAGAAAGACCGAATGAAATACAATAGAGGTAAAAATTTGTCGAGTATTGAAAGCTTTTAACCGACAAGTATAGTTAATTGACAAAGTGAATGGCTCTAGCTGATGGAAGACATAACAGGGAAAAACTAAGCCCCATAACATGAACCTCAGTAGATAAGTCCTAACCTAGTCGACAAAGGGCCATGACTAACATGACTTGTGATGAGCTGGATGCAAAGTAGTCATCCAAGCAATTGAACCGAAAATTCAGGACACGACTTGGTAGGGTCATTGACATAGGCATGAAAAAGTGAAACTGACACAATTTTCAGGTATTAGATGCCAAAGATGTCGGAAGCCACTAATAATAGAGGCCGAGAAATGTGGGTTGTTACAACCGTGGAGTAGTGGAGCAAGGGAGTTGAAAAGTAACCAGTGATGTTGGATGTGTAGAGTGGAGAAGCAACTTTGGGTAGTCGAATTGTGTTTGTGTTGATTAAGCATCTTTAAATACAAGCTGCTGAATTCTAAGAGCCATGTAAAATGTACTAATTTCTTTCTAATCGTCATGAACTGTTGGTAGTAGCCATAAATTCTAGAATTATAATTCATACATGGCATCACCAATCAATCAATGAACAACAATTGTTCATCTTTTCCTTCTAGTTTTACATCTCAGTACTTTTTTTTACATAGTCGGACACGATTGTCTCCAGTCTTAGTACTTTTTAATTTTCTCGTCGATTTGCATTTCCTATCCGACAATCAACAAATGACTATGCACATCCTTCGTCGATCTGTTCATTGATACACAAATCGAAAGGTATTTCATCGATAATTTTTGGCAAAACAATTTCATACTCATAGTTTTTTAATTTAGACTTACTAAAAAGGTTTGCTCTTGTATGGCAATCCCACATTTAAGCTCAATCATGAAATAAGGAGTTAAAAACATGATATCTCTATCGTGTCTTTGCTAATCTCCCACCTCATTGGTTCTTTAAGCCGCGACTATGGCAGAAACAAATAACGTGCTTGACAAATATTGTATTAATATACATAAACGACTTTATAATGCATCCATACAATATATTAGGGCTTTATTTCCTATAGAACTGAAGCTCATAGTTGCTAAATGAAGCGGCCAGGATCAGTAAATGATTGATAGTGGTTGTCCATAACTTGTATCGTCGATAATCGTCCACCATGTCCAGCTTAATTGTTCCACGGCTTGTCGTCAATACAATGAGATAGCATGTCTCGGTCTCTCCGGCCTCCCCATCCTTATATAATTCAGCATGCAAGTCCAATACAATGCCTATTCAAAAAGCATATTCATCGAGTGATTAACGATAATGGTGAGAGATTAATTCGAATCCATCGTCACATAAATTTACAGAAAATGGAAAGAATCGTGGACGTACTTTCCTGTTTGCTTTTCAACAGATTGAGCTTCCTAAGTTGGAGAATCACCTGAAAAGTAAGAACGAGGCATGGTCGATTCACTTGATAACTCGCACTCAATATTGCTTGATATATCTATAACCCGTATAAAAGACAAGAAATTGCATATGCATGATGATCTTGCGACTCGAACGTATCTAGTTTCCTAGGCGGCCATTAAAATTCACAAATCTTTCTCCTGTATATCATAAATTATAATCGCCGGTAGACATAAACACACACCTTGGCTTCGTTGTTTAGGAATAAGGAAACTGTTCTCGCCACGTACCTCCCTGTCCGAATTGATTCATAAAGTAGAAAAGCATTAGTTTTAGAGGTGTAAGACGATAGTAATTAGTAAATAAGACAGACGATTATAGCGTGATTAGTAGTAGAGTTATGCACTAGGATCCCGAGTTTACGAACCATCTGGGGTTTCGATGCTGAGCTCAGCACCTTTGGCTAAGACCGAACGGCCTTTGTCGAAGTCGAAGTCAAAGTCGTTCTGGTCCTGGTCAATTGGAAGAACTGGTGAAGTACCCTTTAATCCGTTTCTGCATCCGGTCCTTGCCTTGAGTGTGGCAGCTCCTCTTAATGCTGAACATGACATTCATCAAGCAATACATGACAGATAGAGTTAATTGAGAAGATTACATAGTAATGATGTGAAATTTGCTCAGCTTATAAGGAAAAGAGGAATGAGTTTGGCTGATAAAATTAATTTTATTCTTTGGCTAAGATGAACTAAAGAATTGAGAGAATTTTCTTTGTTATTGCATAAATTTGCGTGTTTGCGAACTGCAACTTGGGTTTGCAAATCTAGTGTATTCCTAGATTCTTGTTATCACCCCTTATGCTTGTATTAGAGTCGGCGACATCGCTGGAAAGAGGAGTCGTGTTTGGTTAAGGCGACAACCGAAGCAATGTCCCCCTAGTGAAGATGAAGGGTGCATGCCTTGTTGATGGCCTTTCGCCGTCTTAAGGCATCTCAACAACCATGGAGGCGGAGCTACTAAGGATTCGAAACATGTTCATGGAAGGACTTGGTCTGGGGAGAAACCTGAAATAGCTGATGAAGTGGCACCGCGCCACCCTAGCCAACCGTTTGAAAACCCCGTTTTAGTGGTTTGAATTTATCACGAACTGTTTCGATGAATATTTCAATATCCCCCGGAGCATAGACAGGTGAAATTAGTGAAATATAAGTTCATGTGCGGGAGTCAAGTTTCCATGTTTAAGATTTCTAGGACTTTTGAGATATGGTTTATTTCGATTTAGAATTGATTTAGGATTCCGTGCTTACTCGTTTCCTAGTTTGAACATTTTCATTTTTCAGGGTTCTTTTAGTTATAAATATTGCTTTATCTCTCATGCAAATCAATAATTTTTATCAAAATTTTTCAGAATGAATTAAGAGAGTTTTCTCAATGAATTATGCTTTGAGTGAGTGTATTAATTTCAATCGTGTTTATCGATCGATGTACCAAATAAACTAAGTTTTGGATTGATGAACTAAAATTGCCCTATCATAGAATAAGCGAGCTTCATTAAAAAAATTAAAAAAAATTAAAAAGTGAGCGCCTTACATGTAGTAGCTGCGGCAGTGAGTGTCAAGATGTCACTTGCGCTGGTGCTGCTCGTGGCTGATCTTATCACATTGCTAAGCTGCCCCCTCTTCGCTCCCATCGCCTCCGCCACCTGCGCGCACTGTGCCGCCACGAGGGCTGCTGCAGATGCCACCGCTGCTTCCTTCTCTGAGCCCAGGGATAAAGGCTCACCGCTCTTTGAGCTCTCAGCAGCGATGGCGGCTAGGGCAGCCGCCACACCTGCCACCGATATCGCTGCATGAACTTCGGTTCTTTGCAACCTCTCTTCTTCCTTCCTCTTTAGCTTCATCTCTTTCAACCACTTCTTAATTGAGATGATCTTGAACGACATCATCTTCCACGGAGCCTGTGCGGAGGGAGCATGAAATGCAATAGGAAAAGTCATATACTTACGAAAACAATTAACGATAGATACACTAAGATCGGTTTTCATGAAAATTAATGTTAAAGTGACAAGGCAAACAGTTGTCTAACGTCTGAATATAACGACCCCCTTGTCTGAATATTCTACGTTCACTTGCATGCTGTCGCATCTTAATCAGCCATAACAATTTTGCGACCGGCTTCTAGTTTACAATCTTAGCATTAATCATCTGAAAAATCAATCATGAAGCTTCACGTTGCTACATATCTAAAATGTTTCACTTACCCATTTTTTCCTGAAACAGCTGTTATAGTTTAGTTCTGGGTGCATAGCCTGTTGCATCCATATCCATGACTGGGGAAAATATATGAAACAATATCTTATCATTAGTACAATTATTCAGTTATTTATGTCCGAGTATCAATACATGATTTGAGTTCACTGCGTTATATCTACCTTGACGTCATTTGATTTCCATGGAGGTAAAGACTTGAAAGCTGCATCATCCATGGTCACGCTATTGTCCATCCTCTGCAAATTCTACATCTCAACATCATACTTTCCTCTCACCAAAATAAAACTTGCGCATGATAACGCGATTTTTCAGCAAGTTAAGTCGCTCTACTTTAACTCACCAGGAAATTGTCAGGAGAGCTCATCTCTTTCTCGAGTTTCTCGATCGGGGATCGAGCAGGACAATCGACTGGTTATGAGGATCGTGCGACGGAGGCTGAAAGGCTTGGACCGCAAAATCGCACCATGCGCGGGAGAGAAAGTCCATGGTCTCGGGGTGAGCTTGAGTTGGTGCGGAGCTGCAGTTGGAGGCCATCTGAATGCGATTGCTTCTCAAGGAGAAGAACGAAGAAATTAGGAGATGAGGAGAGGCATGAGCAAGCTCTAAACATGGGGGCGTAATCTTAAATAGATAGTTCTTAAATCCGTATTAAATTAATAATTTTGCTGAACTTTGTATTGTGGGGCACGACGCTGACATCACACTGTGGCCCGTTTAGAGCGTGGTGGTGGTGTGTGTCATCATAACCCCCTAGGCCTTGATCATAGAAGATCTCGATTGATTTCATGACTAACATAATGAAATTAAAAAGAAAGAAAGGAAGAAAGGCAATGAAAAGCATCGATTTAGTTTCAGGATCAAGTTTAGTGTTTCTTTATTAATGAAACATATAAAGATTGGCAAGATAGAGCCCATTATTATCCTTGATATCCCCTCTCTTTTCTAAGGATGAAGCTAGAAGCTTGAGTTATACATTTGAATGGAGTTAACATATGTCCGAAGTAAGATAAATAGTATGAACATTTATCGAGATACTTTCTCTTTTGGCCCTCACTGACATTTATTGAGATGTTTTTGAAATTGAAAAATGAACATATGTCCAAACAAAAAAAGAAGAGGGGAAAAACATACCTCAAAATCAAATCTCTCAAGTCTCCAAAATATATTTAATAAGTCTTGATAAGTTTCCTCAAAGCACTCTCCATAATTTCCCATGTTAGTTTAAATGGTATTAAGGCTCTTTTCTCTTCTAGAGAAAAAGAAAAAGTTGTGGACGTTTATTTAAGCACTGAATTTTAAATGTCCAAAATACAAATAAAAATTTGTCCAACAATCATTGAAACCGGTGGCTAAATATGTCTAATTTCTTATCAAACATGGAACCATGATCTTATCAGTCGATTTTCAAAAAATAATTTGCAGTACTTTATTTACCGTTTATTATTTTTCCTACTTAACGGATCAAGTAACCGTTACTTACTATGCCAAGTGAATTTCCACTTTTTAGCACTTACTAATATTTTTATTTTTTGATTGCAACAATTAATTGAGTTATATCAAACGGAGCTTAACATGTTGATATGGGTCTTAAATATAAAGATCATTCCAGACACGTGTATCTGCCATTGCCAGAGCACAATTTCAACTTCCAAGTACTTATCACCAACATATGCAACTTGTACCTTTTTCTCCCCCTCCATATACAACTCATTAGTGATCTAAATGTTTGTTTCAAACATGTCTGCAGAAGACAAGGAGGGACATTCAACAGTAAATGACAGGTAGTTTCCCATCCCTTGATGCAAATCATAAAGTTTCTCCCAACGAAGTGGACAGATTTTAGATGTATGCAGTTAGAAAAAGTGTGAGGTTGGGAGCTCGCGGAGCAGGCATTGCCTACAGAGGATTGGGGAGGCCCCTTATCTTTCCTGTCCTTGAATGAAAACCATATCTTCACGCTAAGGCCTTGGAAATGTTTTAGATATGAAGAGAATAATGAATGGACTTTAAGCACGAGCTGTTCAAGGGCCACCCCAGGGAAAGAACACTAACCAAACAATCTAATAGAAAATAATAAAGAGAAAAACAATGGAGGAAGGTAAGGAAGGTAAAGTATGAGGGACATTATGAGCAAGCATGCACCCGGGCCATGGAAAGCTAAAAGGCGGGAGACATACATGATTGATGTAAAAGCACTGATGAAAAAGCAGAAGACATGTATCATTGAAGCTGAACATTCTTTAGCAGCCCCTCAAAAGCTTGTGAATCAGCAACTTGGGCCGATGATGAAGATAAATAAAAAAGCTTTTGGTTGTATAACTCAGTAGTTAAGGCCATTTGAGGAGCTTCCATGAAGTTGCTTATCTTCAAAAGAGGGCTCATGCTGAACTTATCCTAGATTTGATTAAAGCTGCGCTCATTCCAGTCATGTGAAAGCAAGCACACTTCGGATCATCAATCGGTTAGTTTATATGTGGCACCCCATGCTTTTTAACAAAGTTGATCTGACATCTACATGGAAGTTGCGGGCAAGAAAGGAATGTTCACATGTGCAATCATAGATGCTTAAGCACATCGGTCATGTCATGAATTCCATATCTTATGAGAGAGTTCCCTCTTGATTAGTAAAAGAAAAAGAGTTGTGTTATTTAACATCAATGTGTCGTTGCAGTAGATATACAAGATTGTCGCATTTTTATGTATTCAAAGACCCATATCAACAGGATTAACAGGGATTTGGCTAACTTGATAAGTCAGCCAAAAATAATATAATGAATGAAAAATTGAGTCAAAAATTGAGAAAATTCAACAAATAGAGTTTGCTCACCACACAAACTTTGATTTGGATGTGGCATGTCTACTGTTTGAATTGCAAATTACCATACTTTTAGTTTACTTTTTTTGTGCCAATTGGACATACGGTTGCATACAGAACTTCGTGGCAAAAAAGGTATTGCAATCTTGTGATTGGCGCGTTATACCACAGGACGCATGCGACGTATCCATAACATACTTATATATTGGGATATTGAATGAGAATGGGCCATAAGTACTTCCATTCCTTGGGCTTTCGATTGCATAAAACCCAAACTAGGGAGGACAAAATGGAAAAGGCTGTCCAGCCCAATTATTGACCTCATCTACCCTAATTTCTAATCGGCCCTTGATCTTAGCTAAATGACCGAGGAAGCCACCCCTAATATATGTTGCTCCATGACACAATAATGTGTTGTCGTACAACAAAACCGATTCGTGCGAATTTGCTTATCCAAGTAAGTACTCAAATGCGAGATTAATCCGTTCGTCGTTTCCCAGCAAGAGAACATATTCAAGGTTCTCTAGCTCAGGAAATGCTAGAACTTCAAACTTGAATGACTACAAGAACATTCTTAATCATTTACTAAAACTACACTATGTAGCAACCACAAACTTGGGAAGATTTGAAAGGCTATTTATAAACGATTGTCGAATTGCTACATAACTTCTAAGGTCCCAGAAGGATTTAATTAGCACAAATTCACTTGGTTCTAGTTGACCAGGTCCTCCACGGACTTGGTTGGGGAGAATTCAATTCGAGTGTGACTTTTTCATTGTCAGGGAGCATGAGAGCGCAATCAAAGCAAAATAAGAGGCTCCCAATCAAGGACCTTTTGTCGCAACAAGCACACATGCCCAATTAATGAGCTTGGGATCGATTTATGGCCCCATTTATCTCCCCTCTCTCGCAGCTGTCCTTCTCAGAAAAATAGACTAAGCAAACCGGTGTGTGCACGGGTGCGCAATTCCCCCTCCCCTCCCCTTCTCTTCCTTTCTTAAGCATTTTCCCCCGGGTCAGTACCAACTTTGCTCTCTAACTCGTATCTCTCCGTGATTCAAGAGACCCATCTCTGCTACTCTTGACCAAATTCAGCTCGACAAAAGTATTTCGTCCGTCTAGAAGTCATCCCCCATTTATGGCTACATTGAATTGCATACAACACAGTGCCCCCCTCTCTCTCTCTCTTTCTCTCTCTCACATGCACACCGAACACATGCGGCACGAAAACAACATATAACGTCCCTTGAGATGTCCAGTACACTCAGTCTCTCCTTCATTATCCATCTCCCTCTGCATACATGAGGATTTTAACTTTTCATTGACCATGCATCATGAATTTGTCGAAATTATCAGAGACCCACATAAACGTTGCGAACTTGAATCATGGGGACTTAAAATGGTTTATTAGGCAGACCTCTACTCTGTCCCAGAAACTTATACTTCGAACTTCCATGAAATGCGCTCAAAAACATGTGTGGCAATTCCTCAATAAACTCAAATGAGGAGGGCTCAATTTGGGTTAGTACAAGCATCTTTCTTCTTCATGTTAGAATGGGCACTATACTTATTGTGCAATTCCTCTTCTAAAGCAACATAATTCAAGTCACTCCTTAGTGGAAACGGAACTAATTCAAATCGACAATACTGAAGTTGAGAAATGAGCCTTGGAAATTGCAGGATCATCGACAGGAAAATAAACCAATTAGTAGGTGGGGGTAAAGCTAAACAATTAATCTATATCTTGAAAACTTTATGAGTAAATAGTAAAATGACAAGGGAAAAGGTGGAAGAGACTCAAACTTTAGTCACATGGAGTTGCATATACAGGCATTGAACTATATATAGCTTAATCACATTTTGCCTCAACCCACCTAATGTTGCAAAGTGGAGATCAAACAAAATCTATATATCAACTTAAATCATCATAGATGATGATTTCATTTACCATCTAGGCGCTCACTCGCACGAGCGAGAGAACGCATGACGTCAACTTGAGCTCGGAGCCACACCATATAATCTAGGGTTTCTTCGATCAAGGAGATAGCGTCCATCGATTCTCCTCCTGGTACAAGGTTCTTGAGCAACTGTGTTCTCTTCTTCACCAACCTCTTGGCAATAGAGTTCGGTGAATCTCTTAGAGCACCATTGCTCAGTTTTCTCACTCTCCTAATGCCCCAGCTCCTTTTCAATATCTTCTTGCTGGCAATCTTCTTGGCAACGGAAGTTGTTGAATTTGCTACAACATCAATGGAAGCTTTCTTGTGCTTCGCAGCATCAGAGCCAATGATATGTTGAAGGAGAGCTAGGTTGTCATCATTTTGTGAGGCACTTGCGACTAGGGCACGACTCCAACGTGTTGTGCAATTCCGGACCGAAGCCAATGCGAGGTCTGCTGAGAGCTTTATGGCCTTCCTTCTCTCCATGATCGTCATATTCTTCTTTGAGGAATTGCATAGCTGGAGACCCATGATCCATTTCTTGAGGAACTTTTGCTTTATTGAGCTAGCACTGTGCATTCTGAGTAAAATGTACAGCGAACAATTATTTAAGGCTTTCAGTAGATAGAGATAAATGAAGAAATTAACTTCAACATCAAGGGAAGGTTCTTGGATTTGATTTGGAAATGCTTGTTGTTTCCATCCTATGCATTTCATGAGGAAATTTGTCCAGCTAATTTGTGAATTCTTGAACCAGCTAAATGTATGCTTCGTTTTCTTGCGTTTCTCCAAAATGGTTCAGGAAACGATATCAACGCAGCCTTATGGAAGGTTCAAAATGATTACTGTGAACGAATAGATGGGCTGAAACCCTCATCAACACTTTTTTTTTCTTTTTATGGATAAATCACGGCAAAAAGAAATGCTCGTAGGACATATGCAAAATGGAACGTACCTCTTTCAGTGTTGTGAGAAGTGACCATGAGAAGTAAGATGACTGGAGATGATGCACCACAAGGATCGAGTCACAGATCCTGATCCAAGAAAGAAAGATATCCAGAGAAGTTTCAGAAACCCAAGAAAAACAAAATTGAGAAAAGTCTGGGTGAGTGTTTGGAGGGAGAAAAGAGGGAATGAGAAGTTGAAGAATGTGAAGAAACCCCCAATTTATTTGCTCAAAGGAAAGGAGTGGTGGGCCTTGCAGAGAAAGACACAGCACATGCATGCACATGGTGACCATGGCCCGCCACCTAAAACCTTCCCTATACAATAGAAAAAAAGCCAGAATAAAAAATGAAAAACAGCAGCCTCATACACATATACATGGGTCTTTGTTGGATTTATTTTATGTATAGTGAAGAAAAAAAGGTCCCCTTAGTGTCATGCAAACCTAACATTTGTGACTTATTACTAATACAAACAAAACTCACTAAATGTGCTTTCTGGCCCTATTTTGGAAGTTGGGAAGGGGGCAATATAGGAGCATATTAGAGTAGAGAGTGACAATGTCTTTTTTCTTTCTCAGTACAGAAACTTGTGGGGTTTTGCATAACTAATGGCTTGGACCGAGTTTTTCACCAGGCTGCTCCATCTTTGACTTGTCATGAGTTGACATTATGCGTGTGTCATTGAAAACTAAGCATCTTCTTTTTCTACACGCATGTGTTTGGAAATGATAAGTAACCAACAGAACCAAATATCTGCCTAGCACATCGTTCCAACGAGATAACGCTCATACACCCTGATTTGGCAATCTCATGTTGCAGCGTTTTTCTGCTGGAGGTAATATTGATAGATAAACTCTACCCCAGGATTTAAAAAAAAAAAATCAATATATTTTGTTGGAGGGAAGAAAGTAATTGTTTTATTGATAATTTGGAGGGCAATCGTGGAGAGTTGGTTACCTATGATCCATGAAACATCTTATAAGTTTCATGAACCAGTTAAATCTAAGTCTTTGGCTCAGGCAAGTGGCTCTAACTTAGAATAATTTTTACATAGTTGGTAGGACTTGGGCGGGTGACCTCTAAATCTCTTAATGCCCCAACTAAATAAATTAAACTCTAGGGGTGAGAAGAAAGAAAGGAGGAAAGAAATTCCTCTGAAAGCCAATTATTCTAGTGATACTTAAATGCGCACATGTACCATTGCTAGAGAAAATTGAAGGAAAAAAAAGAAAACATATTTCATATTCTCCATAGGAGTGTGCTCCTATCTACTTGCGCATGTGAGATATAAGTAATGGATAGCTGCTAGGTCATACAGTCCTAATTTATATTTCATGTTCACACAACATGTTTAAATGTCTCAAATTGGTTAAATAAAATTGGAATTCATATTATTCCTTTCCCTGCATGAAACAATGGAACTCAAGTAAAACTTCTATCATGGCACGTCAAGCATTTGATGATTTGTGATTACATATCAAAGTATATTATATGATTCCCCTCCATCTGCATTATCATACAAAGTACATATTTGCATTTTCAATATATTAATTTCCCTTGAAACGGTGGAGAGGTTCAAAAGTCAAATGATTCTTTTTGGTATTATTCTGGTCGCCTTTTCACCTCCATATCCATCTGCCACATCCATTGTACCCCATGTGAAGATTGTGCCAGCTTTTCATTAATATTCATTAGACAACAGTGTGAAATCGGTAAACATTATGTTTTCCCAAACAGCATAAACAAGCGAACTTTACAATTGTTTCGGGCATTGTTCTTACTCCCACTTTTACCTCTATCTCCATCTGCCACATCCAGTGTATCTGTACCCCATGTGAACAGTGCACCACCTTTAAGTAGCGCAAGACCCAATATTGGAAAAAGAAGAACGTGTCTCATTGAGAAAAATTAAGTACCAAAAAGAATTATATCCAGAAAGAATAAAGAAATAAAAAGCTTCAACATAGACAGATGGGTCGATGTTTCGATGACATAACATGAAAAAAAGAGAGGACATGGTGGAATCTTAGTTGCGAGCGTAAGTCTTGTTCAATCTCTTTTCAGACTAATGGGGGCTTTTTTAATTGGGTTTGATTGAGAGGAGGAAATTGGCAGGATCCGGAAAACATGGTAATGATGAGAGGACAAAGGGGTCCTACAATTGAGAGAAATTCTAGGGCATCGGGTTTGGGCATGGGAGAGAAGGAGGGAAGAAAAAATTCCCTCACATGGTCTCCACATGGGGTTTTCAAAGCATGGCCTTCGAGCCACGCACAAGTACAGATCTCGTTCAATAATTAGATTTCGCCTGCTTGCGCAAAGAGGGATATTTGGACTTTCACCACCCCCCCTCCCTCCATGGCCTCCTTCGTTTGTCTTGATTTCTCGTGTACCCTTTCTGTAAAACAAATTTGGTAAGAACCCCTCCACGGAAAATGGGTTTAAAACTGCTTTATACTCTATTTTAATCACCTTAAAAATTATTGCAATACATTGTCCAAACAAAAGAATCCAAAAGATTAACGATGTAATAATGTTTATAAATGAATATATTATCTCAACCATTTGTTGTGTTGAGAGATGTGTCAAGATCTATATTTTATAGATATAAAAATCCTAAAAGTGCGTTTATTTCACTGAAAACTTCATGATAAATTTTTTTTTTCCATATAAATCATTTTAAAGAAGAATTATTAGTCTTCATTTATTTGGTATTTAGGGAAAATGATTTTCTTTTTTGTCATAAGGATGTTTTCCCTTAATCTAAACTTATTATTTTTTGTTCATGGAAAACGTTTTTAGCATATCAATTAATTTTCCACCATCTAAACACCAGAAAGTCGGAAAATAACTTTCAGGAAATAATGTTCTTTTAAATAAACAGATATTTAGATTATGTAGATTTAACATTCCAGTTATGATGGCCATACAGTTATTTACCATTGAGACAAGTTTTGGATTTGCCCAAGTGATTGAGGAATTAATAGGAGAAAGTTTCCAACTTCCCACTCTCTCTCTCTCTCTCTCTCTCTCTCTCTCTCTCTTTCTCCCTCCCTCCCTCCCTCCCCCTTTTTTTTTTGGTCCGTTCTCTCTCCCTTTTGAGTTGCTTGATTTGTGGCATTTTGGCTTTCATGTGGACTCGTGGGACCAGATTGTCAACGGCTTTGAATGTTTGTCCCCATATGCTGGATTACAACAATTTGTTTCCAAATTGCCATACAACTCTGATTAGTTTGTTCTCTTCCCTTTTGATCCCGTGCTTTGTACGGGGACGGATTGAGTGCGCCAACGAGCGCTTTGAATTTCAAATGATGGAGGGCACAAACTATATTACGTGGATCTATTACACCCTCTAAACTAGGTAGGTGTTCCTTTTTAGATCACTCACCAGCAAAGAGCAATGTGAACATGTATGAACAAAAAAAAAAGAGAAAGAAAAAGAAATTCCTCAAAGTGTATGCAAAAAGGGGGGGAATTTGAAGGCTTAATTTATCTTAAGGAAGGAATATAAAGGGTCGGAGATGAGAAAGATTTAAATCCCAATTTGTGATTAGTATATGAAGGATTCGGGGGGTCACACCTGGTCATGTACGTCGGACTTACTGAATTAATATTTCATACATCGTGTGTAATAGAAGATTGCTATTTTATCTAAATAGAAGACGTGAATTTTTGTGCATAATTTAGATGAATTTGTAGGTTGAAAGCTGCCCTGGAGTGTGATATACAAAAATGGCAAGCGCAAGGTTAATGGCATTAAGAGACTAATGGTGCTAACTTAATAATCATACCGACAACGTTGTAAATAATAGAGACATTCCAACTATATTCATGTTACGGTATGTAAATACCAAAATATGGAAGAGAAAACAAAAATAGTACACCACGCACGAAAAGTAGTGACAGCAGTAACCCAAAGTAAATTTGTACCTTCATGTATACTCATGGGGAAGACAATGCGCATGCATTTCTCGTACATGAGATTACGACTTGACAGTGTTGTACTGTTCAAAAGTCTACCCGAGATATTATCATACAAGTACATTGAAATATGAGGATGGCAAAGTTTGAATCTCAATCTCAAATATTTATAGATTGTTGAAATAAACCTTCAACACCGGCTCGCCTCCCCGTTAGTTAAATATCGCATTCAATCTTGTCCTCTCGGTTTGATTAGATTTGTGATGTCCTAAGCCAAATTACAGTTTTATTTATAGAAAATGTGATTTTTGTTAATTACACCAATATGTTTTGAGTATGAAAACACAGGCAAAATCTAGTTGAGTTTAGAAATTTGATATTTTTCTGCCGGTTAAGGTCTAGCATGGCGATATTGATTAGTATTCAATCGAAACTACACGAGAAACAAATGTACAGAGGCAGGCATACTCTCACACCCCAAATTGCTCTCTTCATGTCCTATTTAAATTAGAATAAGAGATAGGGTTGAAAAATCTGAATCGTTATCTTGCTTCATCATTTTTCTTGAGAAGCAAACGAGAACGAGAGAAAGCCTTGCGGCTCACCCTCAATCTCTCTTGCACCTAAAATACCATTTCCCATGATGCTTGTTTCCTCGACGACGAAGCGCGCTACCAATCACTCCGACCAGTGAAGAAGATCCTGTTTGCTTGAATGAAATGGCTCTCGTGGACGGATTACAAGACTCTCTTTCCACGGCGGGTCATGGAGGTGCTTCGCCGTAACTGCGAGGCTTAAGAACAGATTATTGCAAAGCATGTAACGAAACATCCCTCGTATTACGCCACTAGAAAGCCAAGCCAGGAAAACGAGGGTCAGGCCTAGTCAATCTCCAAAAGATTTTTCGTCCCAACGGGGTTAGGCTTCTGATGCGTAGACAATTCCACATGATGATTTGAGGAAAAAGGATGAATATTGGGCGTTGAAAGATACGTTAATCGTGGGAGGCGGGGAGTCACATGAACAAGAAAGGTTGCACGGACACGGAGGAGGTAATGGGGAGCCGAAAGGGTCGGCCCCCGTGATTTGCGCCCATCCTTTTGAATCGACTCTTCCCCCGCCCCCCTTGTTGTCAGGTGCCAGAAGAAATTCCCCTTACGAATTTCATGTGAAGAACCAAATATGAGGAAAAAATGGTAAGGGAAGTTAATGATGTCCCCATGTCCCCGTCTCCACGTACCTTCCCTGCCTCTCATTCTCATAACCCCTACTTTGCACAATGAGTGTACTGCGTATCACGCGCTGTTTTTAGCAAAAGTTTCATTATGGTGTCTTGATAAATCTCAATGAATGATTAATACAAGTGAAGTTCTTATTCGTAGTTGAGATTTTGTCTGAATAGTTATGGGTGCATCGTGCAACCGGGGAGGGGATCTTCACCAAATGATCCGAGCCTTTGTAAGGATCGATATATTGGTCGATGAATTGAAATGTTTAATCTGTCCTTTCTGATAAAGATATCAATTTGAAAAAAGAACAAGAGTTAGCTAGTACTCAAGCAACAATTAATCGTTTCTCAATAGGTATCGCTTGTTTATTAGTGCTTCCCATTGTGCACTTGTGTGTAGCCAACCACACATAATCATCTTGCGGAAATCTCTCTCTTTCTCTCTCTCTCTCTCTCTCTCTCTCTCTCTCTCTCTCCCCACACGGTCATGGCACGCCTTCACTGCCACCCTTTCGAGTGACAATGTTACCTCGTGACATTGTCCACCGCCCTCGTACCACACCGCCATGTCATTGAGCCGTCGCCTATCGTTGTCCTTCGCATCCTCATCAAGCCCTTCTCTGTCCCTCTCCATCCTCTTAGATTACATTTGGTCGTATAAATTTTTAATCATGATAGGATTGAATAAGATATAATATAAAAAAATTTCACTATATCCTATCCATTTTCTAGTGAATCACAATAATAAAATGAGATATATTTACATCATATCATGTACATTGTTTTGTATAAAACGACATATTAGTAAAAATGAACACAAGAGTTCACAAATAGAGATGGTAAAAATCTCTTCCGACACTCTTGTTACTTTATTTTTATTTACTTATATTTTTCCACTTTTTTAATTATTTTCTTTTTATTAATTTTTTCCCTTTCATAATTTTCCAATAAAATTTTATTAAATAATAAACTGTACTAATATACCTAAATATTGAAATACCTAAAATTTGTAATATGCAAATATTGAATTCTTATATTATAATTCAAATATTGTTTATATGGAAATATAATTTTAATTTATTTATTTAAGAAGTTTGTTATGCTAAAAAAATAACTTTCCTATTATGAATGTTAGAAATCCTATCAATATTTATCTCATTTTTCTCATAGGATAATTTTATCTTGGCTATATTGCTCTTATATCTAATTTTATCCTATCTTGAGTAAGCACCATACATATGACAGGATAAATTTGATCATATTTTGAATTTTATCATAACTATTAAATGTAGTCTAAAGTCATGCCGTCATGACCTTGACGCTAGTCTTTGGCGACGCTAGTCTTTGGTGACCCTAGATGTGGGTTGGGCAAGGCTGGCAAAAACTGATAATGGTGTGGTTGAGTATACAGATGTATAATAAGAGCTCCAATGAACAAGCACTCCCAAGCAAGTGGTAACCCAAATTAGCCTAAAAAAGAAATATTGGATAGTCCAAATTAACTTTTCCCCTTTTTCCCCTTTCTTTGTCCCCTTATTTCGTTTGCTTTTCTTTTGCACAAATACCACAAAAAAACATAGATTATTACCAATATCCCAAACATTTTTTTTGTCAAAAAAATCTTAAACTTGTCTACTAGAATAGAAATACACCTCAATTTTTTTTTTTTTTTTTGCATGTATGACATGAATACCATCTCTTTCAATTATATCTAAGATATATTTATTACATTGATATAAGCTTGAGAATAAGATTGAAGTATTTGTGTCATAATCAGCAAATTTAAGATTCTTTACTACACAAAAAAAAAGTCGAAGATATCTATATGATAATGAACATAATTTGAAGTTCTTATTATAGTATCAAACACCTTCTTCTCCCTCACTCTGCCCCTCCTCCTGTTGGCGTCAGCCTCCACGTGAGCCGTGTAAAAAGATGGTTTTGAATGGCCATTGCCCGAAAATAGCGGAAGCTGAGCAGTGCAGCATCGGCGGGGGCGCACGCGATGACCTGCCGCGCGTTGGAAATCGAGTGGGAAATTGGGCAAAGGGGAGGCAAGTTTGGTGGCCGTGCTCGTGCGCGCACGCGAACAGCAGCGGGGGCATGGCATGTGCACACATGGATGGACCCCGCCCCTGCCTACGCAAAGGTTTACAGCTCCCTACTCCCCTTCAATCATGATGCCAAATTTTTGGGGAGAGGAGCATTAAATTTCATTGACGTTTCTCCTCTCTCTCTCTCTCTCCTGCCCTCGCAAAAGTTGTGGTGGAATTAGTAAAAAAGCCCCCCGCTTGCTTTGGGCGTGGATCCTCTGCCCCGGTCCGCACCCCAAATCTCCTGTTCCTTTCATGTGATCGCGTTGCGATTCCGTTCTGCCTAGTCCCGATCGCGCCTCTGGAGTTTCCACGGTCTCTCTCCTCCAAACCCCGTGTGGCCCCCGACTCAAACCTAACTCGATCACTGTCGCTCTGTAGTCTCCAGCCTCGACTCTTTGTCTTTGTCTCTCTCTCTTCTCGAACTCTAGCTAGTACTAAGCTGGATGACAAATACCAGCCATCGCCATGGCCGTGACTGCCTTTGTAGCCCGTCCCTGTGAACGAAACAAGGGGGTGAGGACCTCAAACTCAAGGTCGTGAACTAGCGGTATTCATATTTCCGAGCCTAGAGAAGCCAACCGAGCAGCGGATTGGGTCGCAAAAGCCCACAAAGCAAGAGAACTCCCACTTAATTGGACTACCTACCCACCTTACTCTCTCTTGTTAATTTTATGCTCAGATGTAGAGACCTTGCGTTTTTCTGATGTTAGTTAAGTAATGAAATCTACATATTTCCAACCAAAAAAAAAAAAAAAAAAAACTAGCAGCATTCATCAAAATAGAAAAAAGATGGAAGGGTAACAAATTGTGAACACGCTTGACAAGTTTCAACCCATTGGCGACGAAATAATGACCACATTGTTGCGCAGTAATGCCGCAACCCCATCCTGGAGAGCACTAGTTTAGATTGTTAAGTAGAAGAGATTGTATACGTTCCTTAACCGATTAATTAATGAGTGTTTGCAAAGGCACTATTGTTAAAGATATTATTTCTATTATTATTGTTTACTTCTTGGCCATATCATTTTCATGTTATTTAAGCACGAACTAAAACATTATCACTTAATGTCAAAACTCAAATGAAGAAATGTGCTATTGGCAGATTTGGATGCCGATGGAGGCAACTCCTTTGAATGAGAGAGACCATTTTTGCTTCATTCCTGTGCAACTCGAGAAATATTTTACCCTGATGACAGTTAATAAAATGTAATGATCACGGAAAACTAAAGAAACGAAGCCGTTCCTATAATTGAAATATCCATCTGGAACCCATTATTAACGAATGATCATGGAAATTGATCGGTAATCATTAACCTAAATCTGTACGATAAACGTCCTTTTCCTGTCTGTGGATGGAGAAACCAAAGCCCTTGTCGAGGAACAGTCGCCAGGATTTCTGATGCTAGACTTCGCTCTCTTACCGACGTTTGAGCTTATCCCACAAGCCAGGACATTTTTATCCTCTTTTTCTTTAATCCCGCCCTGACTGGAGAGAAGGACCACCTAATGAACGAAACGAAAGCAGGCCTTTTGACTGGCGATTCGATATGCGGATCCAAGCACTGTTCTTGATCTCGGTGCCCATGTTACCTTCCTATAAAGTTCAAAGACAAGTTGGGAAGTAATTGTAGTGTTGCCCCCATTTCAAGCAAGATGCTTTTGCATCTTAAGAAGCAAAAGCAATGGACTGTTCCTTGCTTTAGATCTGGCCTAATCTGCTCCAGCTATTGCTATGAACTTAGATTGGGATCTAGATGCCTTTTGTCCTTTGTCTGGTCATGTCTTGGTAATTCTCAGTGACATTTCAGGTTAATACTTGAGGATGGCATACATATGTCTGTAACTATGTTTCCTCTAAACCTGTTACAGCAAAGGATAATACCAAACTATTAGTTTGTTAAATAAAATAAGTACATAATTGTAAACAAGTGGTACTAACAGGTTTCATCGCCTTATGTTTCAACAACATTCTCTACTAAACATTTTAACCAATTGTTGTAGAATGAACGCGGAAGTCGACATGATCTTATAATTAAAATCGACACGACATCACTGGAGAAACAAATGAAGAACGATAAAGGACATGTGATATATGTGATTTGATATGAATATTGATACCTACTCCATGTGGAGAGTTAGTAATAAATAAACTACTAATCATTAGAGAATTAGAGTTATAATTGCTTACATGCTCGAATGCTTATCACCTCTGGATCAAGCTCAAATTCACAATATTTACAAATAAGCAACTCAATCGGACGTAAAGCTCAAAACACAAATCAATAACGTTGGTATGAGCTCTTCACGTGGCTAACAAGAAAAATAAACTCACTTGCGGCTGAAACATGAGCTCCTCTGTATGCCCATAAAAGGAGTCATGCACCACGCGATTTGAAGAAACTTGCACACCGACATCCACACAAATCACAAGTGTCCTTTTTCTGACAAGCCCACACATGATAACTTAATATATTAAATAAAAATATGTGCCCAGAAGCATTGAAATTGGTCAAACCTTGAAGGAAACATCCAATTTTGATATTCTTCGAAGGGTTCGCCGATCGTCCTCTCCTAATTATGGACGAAGGTGAATTCCTTGCTTTGCACATACAGCAACGGTTGGAGGATTTCCGATTCACGTCGAGTTGGATTTTATACGACAACTTAAAATCGTGATATATTTTAATAATTTTTCATTTTAGCTCGATGTTTGAAATTAATTCATTATACTCATCGTCCATGCTAACTTTTTCAATGTCTCGACGGCCATTCACTCTCTACGGACACAACTTGAGCTCAGGTAGAGCTTAAACTTCATCAGAGGAATGAGCTTAGTCAACATGTCTGCGGGTTCTCTGTTGTACCTTATTCTTTGCCAAGACATCACAAATGAAATGATATCTGTCGATATGCTTCATTTGCTTGTGATAAATTAAATTATAAGATATATATATATATATATATATATATATATATATATATATATTGCACATTGATTGTCACAATAAATATCAATAATTTTCTTCTCTCACCTAAAGTCTAAGAGCCGTAGCCATATTGTCTACTTCGTTATAAAGGTCGGTGCCATGTACTTGGCCTCGATTGAAGACAAGACACCGTGGTCTTGTAAGAATGCTTTCCAACTTAGTGCACCACTTGTTAAAATAAATACATACCTTGCTAAAGACTTGCGCTCATCGAGTTCATTGGCGTGATCCAAATCCACATTTCCTATAGTCTCATTGCCAATTGTCCCTCCTATATACTATACTAATGTTTGTTGTCCCCATCTACTATCTGAGGATCCACTTAACATTTTCCTAATGAGTTTTATCATGACGCTATAACAATTAACTATGCTCACAAATAGTGAAATATTAGGCCTAATGCATACTATAATATTCATAATATTACCCACTGCACTAAAATAAAAAAACATGGGACATATGCTCGTCCTCCTCCTTCTCAATTTATAGTGATAACTTAGAAGAAGGTTTAAATTGTTTCACTAGATGTGTGCTAATAAATTTTGCTAACTGCATGTTAAAACGTGCTACAATCTTCTCAATATTTTTATTTTGAGATAAACGTAAAATTCTTTTAGTCCAATCACACAAAATATGTATACCCAATATTTTCTTTGCAACACCTATCATCACTTAATTGCCTCTTCATCACTAGACATATTTTTAGCTGCTATCAACTTGCCATCAACATACAATAACATATACATCAATGATCCATCCTTTAATCTTCTAAAGTAAAATACAACTATCCATTTGACTTTGCCCTAAAACGCTTATATCATTGCTTAGAAGATTGTTTCAGCCTATATAAAGATTTATTCAATAAGAAAACATGGTCTTCCTTACCCATAATAACAAATCCCTCTAACTATCTCATGTAAATTCGCTCCTTCAGCTCATCGTGAAGAAGTGTCATTTTCACATCTAGCTGTTTTCATTCGAGATCCTGTGCAGCAACTAAGATAAATAATACACGAATAGAAATATGTCTCATCACATGAGACAAAACCTCATTGCAGACAATGCCCTCTCATCAACAAGTCTCACCTTATATCTAGCGGCCATGACACCCGGAGTGCCCGCCTTCCATTTGTAGACCCACTTGCTTCTAATATTTTTCTAGCTCTTGGGTACTTTGACCATCTCTCATCTGTGGTTTTGATAGAGTGATTTCATTTCTTTGCTCATAACCCTTAACTAGTGTGATGATTCAATACTAGTCATCGCCTTGAAGTAAGACGGAAGCTCATTTGTCCCCACCTCATCACCTATAGTCAATACATAAGCAATATCTGTATAATTATAATGTATTGGTGGTTTGATTTTCCTTCTCTGTCTGCCCACAACCATTGTGTACTACCGTTTTGCTGGTTGATCAATATCACCAACTTTAGAAACTACAGTCTCATCTGCAGTCTTAGCCTCTATTACCTTCGAGATCTCTAGAGTCTCCAACTTGAAGTTCCACCTTATAACTAACATCATGATTTGTTTGCTCTATTGGTTGTTTCTTAGAACTCCTTTGTCAAAGCATTGTAGTCTTGTTGAAGATCACGTATTTGCTGATTAGAAAATTAGGTGATCTAAGATTAGTGCACCACTATTGGTAGCCTTTCACCTCATGTATCACCCTTGGCTTAAGCTTAACATCACTCGCATGAGCATACGTTGAACATCTGAATACTCATAATTTGGAATAATCAATAGGTCTTTCCGACCATACTTAATCAAGGGTCTTCCACTCAGTAAAAGATGATGAAGATCGACCAACTAGGTATCATGCCATGGTCATTGCTTTGGTCCAAATTTTTTTGCCTAGTCCTCCATGCTAAAGCAACCGAGCTAACTCAAGTAAAGTTATGATCTTTTGGCTAAAATTGATAGGAATGATTATATTGGCAAATCATAAAAAAATTTAGAACTAAATAGTCAACTTGAAAATTTAGGATTGAATTGATTGTCGTACAACATATTTAAGATTTTTTGGACAATTTTCTCTGTTATACAAACATTTGTTCATATATTAAATGGGATGATTATATTTCTGAAGCTGTGTCATTGACTTAGGTCTTGTCTTCTTATGTTTCTCCTTGAAAACAATAATTTCTGACGTAAGAGATTATCTAAGTAGGCTAGACGTGGGGTGGTTGCTTGCTTGATGCATGGAAATGGACCGATCGGTCGAGCATGAACGCCCACCATACTTTGAAAGAGACAAATGATGAGCCCAAATTGCAACTGCTCATTTTTATATGTGGCAAAAGGAAAAGAGAAGTTGAGTCGTGGAGACCAGCTTGCAAAAAAAGCCAGCTAGGGCCGTTCTCGACTTAAATAAAGTAGCATGCATCATGTTATCCCGGTATCGACAAACTAATGATGCTTCTCTATTACGCGACGTTATAGCGACCCGTGTTTGGATTTTTGAATTTTGAGAGATGTTACTAGTTCGGTCATGTCCCATAGCCAACTCATCGACATGGTCTCTCAAGTTGAGGCGATCCGAGGGTAACTATAACAATTCAAAAAGATTCTTCGAGGAGCAAATCTTATTGGATTTCTAAAACTTTTCTGGAAAAGGTATCGGTCAATTGCTTCTGCCGAAAATTGCTCTGCGTGTATAGTGCCTTGGCGCTCGCCGAATGAAGAAACATAAAGCTACGATGATTATCCATTTTACCAATTAAAGAATGTGAAAATTTAATTATAATTTCCAATAATTTCCTGGCAACTCTTTTTGTTGATGTGATATCACGAGATTAAATAACAGATTTTGTTGGCACGAACTGTTTAAGCTGGAGTTATTTTCTCCACACGATTCAGTTTATTATGATACTTCTGTACTAAAGACCTTGAAACACAAGTTCCGTACCAGCTAAAGTTAGAACCTGCAGAGTGCAAAGGTTGTTTTAATAAGGACCTAGAAACACATACCGTACCAGCTAAAGTTAGAACCTGCATAGTCCAAAGGTTGTTTTAATTTCCTATGATTAAATTTTGACTAATATGTCACTCTCGGCTTTAGTCCGCGGGTGCATGCCCGGGTCATATCTAGACAACGGGGGTCTTTTCCCAGGTCGAAATAGGGGAATGAAACGACCTAGCTAAGCTCCACATTAAGGTTTGAGGGCAACAATGATCCCGGCATTTGCCGCGAGATGCGGGGTCTAAAGATCGAACTATGAAATTAATCTGCGTCCATTGAGAATCGGATCCATGGTTACTACTGTTCTACCGGTCCATCACCTTGTCCTTTCTCTTCATGTTGTTATTGCTATTATTCTATTCGCATGAAGGATGTACAGAAGAGAGAGAGAGAGGGAGAGAGAGAGAGAGAGAGAGAGAGAGAGAGATGCAATTTGGTGGGGGTCGGATTAAGTGCTACGCACGTGCATGCATGGGTTTGATTGATTGAGATTTGCCATCAAACCATCCCTTGATCTCTCAATTGCGATTTTATGTGTCATAAATAAACATGTGGCCGTGTGTACGTCCTTGATTTTGGGCCGTGATTTTAGTTGTCGAAAGGGAACAAGTGGCCATGTGTACGTCCATAATTTTGGGCTATATATAGACATATTAAATAGGTGAATCAGATCGAATCGGATCGAATTATATAGACATATTAAATAGGTGAATCGGATCAAATCAGATCGAATTTAGATTGGATCATCAAATTGACTCATTTTACCCTTAATGATCCATTTCCATATTATATAAATTTAATTATCTATACTCGAGCCAACTTGATTCATATTTTAATCCAATTACATAAAATTCATATCCAAATTGAGGTGGGACCGTGGGATTAGCGAATATGAGATCGAGTGAAATCTAGAAAGAAAGAGTTTTGAAAGTATATTAGATCTAAATCAGTTATTAACTCATTTAACACCCAAATTAAGCCATTTTATATTTGGATTAAACCATTTTATATTTGGATTAAATGAATATAATTAATTTATATAACAACTCAACCCATCAAAAAAAAATATATATATATATATATATATATATATATTTAATCGAGCATCAAATATAGGTTAAGAAATAAATTTATCACTTATTTTAATAGATCCAGCTAAACTATTCTCCTAAGTTGCTGCCCTTGCTTCATGAAATCACAAATTGACAGGAATATACGTGTCCCACTTTTCCCATCGTGTAGAAACGTGTCAAGTTCCATCACAGCTCATCTACCCTCCAAGACAGGCGGTCACCAACCATATGCAAAGAAACGGTTCACGATGCTGTCTTTCCTGTTATATATCAGCACGCAAATCATCTGTACACTCTTTTGACTTGCTCAATTAGATAAAACTCGGATCACATCCAACCAAAATGCATTCTTGATTTGGACGATACAGACAAGAACTTGTAAGGGGGACCGAAACGACAGAAAATGTCCAGCATCCGGCCAAGTTTTAGTTCATGATATGTTCTTCCATCATGCGCGTTCGGACATCAAATCAGAGTCGGCATCCGAGTGACAAATGACGCCGGTTGGAAAAACTCCCAAGTCACAAAAAAAAATGATACCGCCAGTTCTTTTGATAAATTAGGAGCGACCGCACCTATCAATTTAGTGGTTCCGTTCCAAAAACTCCCTCAAAATACATTAGTATTCAAAGGCGTTCAAAATGTGCAATCCACATTTGTCTTCTCGGTCTCAAAGTTAACCTAGCTCAATTAAGAACATTTGTTGTAAGAACGACGATAGTTGAATACACCTGAACCAAATGTACACATTACTTGTGCCATGGAACTTGACGAAAACATAAAAAACATATATATCCCATGCACAATCACTAGACATCTAACCTGGCCAAAAAAGAACAGAAAAAAAATCCAGAAACAGCACACGGAAGAGGGATTTTCGGTTGCACCAGAAAAGAAAAGGTTTCCTCCGTCGTCGAACACAGCACTCAAAGACCGCCGTTTAGTCGATGACAACTTTCCTGAACTCTTTATTCAGCCTCTGTTTTTCTGGAACCACATCATCAAACAAGAACTATTAAAAATCATTTGATACGTTACTAGCTTCTAGCATTTGGCCTTCTGTCATATACGAGAGATACCGAAATGACTCGATTTAAGTAATGCTGGGTACAACCTGACACCGTAGGAGTGCGGCAGTTCTGGTACACCATGTGCTTAACCGTCTCCCTTTGCCCGAAACTATGGCCTGTAAGACTAATCTCGGGGCGGTCGTCATTGGAGAGGTGGTTCTCTACAATTAGACTTGCCGACTGATTTGTCGACTGGTCGTCCGTTGTCGTTTTCCTCGCTGAAGATGCAACAAATGCCCTCTCAAGTTGACAGACTGGACCTGCAATGACGAAGCTATTTGAAAACTTACGCTCATAAAACACTCTTTGAGAAATCAAGAAGGCAGGCAGTAAAAGGCATGATATAGCAAAGAATCGAGCCGGATATTAGGGTGACACTCATCATGCTCGAAAGCTCATCAAGTTCAAAAAATTAGAAGGAATGAAAATGCAATGACAAAAAATCAAGCTGACATTTCCTTTGTTAACTGCTGTCTCATGGCCATGTCTTGTTAACCCACTTAACATTGTAGTTTTCTCACTCAGTGAACTCCAGCAGTTTAAAATATATTGATCTCCAACACTTCCACAAGGGCACTCTATTTTTTAGAAGTTATGTCAACCAGTGCTATCAGAATAAACGCGGCCAACTTCCATGCTGTGTCTAGGATTAAATATTACGTGCCAACGATGCAAATGCAATGACAAGAAACAGAAACATGTAGCTCTGGTAGACTTCGACTGTCGCAACAGCTTGACAGTTTGAGCGAATCACTTCACAGAGCTAATTTCAGAACAAACATGCACAAAAATGTCAGCTAAAATGCATTAAAAGTAAATATTATACTAACCCAATTTCACAAGGGGACTTTAGCAATCACAGATTCACAAAACACTCTCCAATGGCATGATTGAATTCTCAATTACAAGCTACAGTGGCCATGGCGCATTCACAAACATAAACATGCCATCTTGCAATGAAGCCTGTTCAAATCTGCCTAAGCCTTTTAAATCCTGTCTCACCCTGTCCTGATAACCTCACACACCCAGCTCAAAGACGCGTCAAAACTGTAATGGACATTAACTGCACTACGCATCAAGCCAAGTTGCTCTTAATTTAAGATACAGAAACTATAGGGCCCAAAATCCTTCCAAAGTAATTGAAACTCCAAACTATGGCAGAGTCCATACTAAGGGTGGATTGCATGTGCACCGTTTCATTAATTTATTGAAACCAAATCCTGCTAGTAGTCTTTTGTTTGATCTGTTAGGCACGGTCAATTTAAAGCAAAAGTACCAAATTCAGGCACGCGTCGCTATGCACAGCCAATTCATCCTCCGGAACCACATCATGGATGCACCGATCGCATTGGTACGAAATTTGAGCACCCTAACAACTTCTGCTTTACAAGGCATTGCTTTAGCAGCAAAACTCAACAAACCACGCAAAAACTTAATTCCCTTAACAATATGCACCAATTGATTTTTTACAAATTCAGCACCCAATTGAACAGACTACCCCAAGAAAACAACAACGAGGCTTTCATAATTCTTGAGGGAACTCACAAAAGGGTAATCTGTAGTACCTGGGGCGGCATGTTTACTCTCTTCAATGTCTACAATCGGCGCATACATGTAAGAATCGGACTTCAAGTACTCTGCTATATTCTCCACCAAGCTCCTTTCATTTTCTTCTCTTGCTCTCCCCCCTTTCGAGAAATGACAAGACATAAACAACCCATAGCAATGATAAGGATTACAAAGAGGAGTTCAATTTCATGGCCTGGACACAGAATCACTCACCGGGATCAGAAAAAAGCAGAGTCTTTTGCGGGAAAAGATGAGAACTGGAACGAGAGATCAAGGGGGCGAACATGTAAGAGTTGTTCCTGAGATAACTCAGCAAACCCCTCCTCTTGCTTCGCTTCGTGGGTCTCTTCTTTAGAACTCCTAGCGACGCTCTCTTCTCCATCTTCGAAGCTCAAACATGGAACGTCACAACCGCTTGGTCGTCTCCATGCAAAAGCCGTTGTCGCTGGGCGGTGCTCGGTTGGTGAAAGAGGAGCACGCGTGGCGGTCAACGAGAACCATTTCAAGTGCCGAGTGACACGTGGGGGGAGAGAGGGAGAGAGAGAGAGAGAGAGAGAAAGGTGCGAGCGGCTGCCAGAAAACTGGGCTTTTCCTCTGGTTTTTCCGATGATGATGGGCTCGGGGATCAACAGGCACGCAATAAGTGAACACCTGTGGAAGAAAATTAACGTTGGGAGCCTCCACTAAATTAGTCATATCAAACAATTTTTTTTTTTTTGTATAAATAAGATATGACTTTAAGGTTTCGCAGTAATAGAAAAGGTGTTCGTAAGATTAAGGTGCGTGATAAAAATTATTTCTGTTCCGAAATGATTTTTGTTTCTGCACCAATTTTAATGTAAAACTGTTTGATAACGCTATCAAATTTTCTATTTCGGAATGGTTTATTTCGTAAATAAATGGAGAGAAATCAATTTCTATTTCTCCCAACCCTAATTTCACTCTTTTCTCCCTCGTACGCCTCTTCTCTGCCTCCTCCTCCGCCTCTTCTCTGCCTCCTCCTCATCCTCCGCCTCTGCTCGTCTCCTCCGCCTCATCCTCCGCCTGTCCCCGATTGTTGTCCGAGGGTCTGCTCGTCTCCTCCGCCTCTGCTCGCGAATCCACCCCCTCCGCCCGCTCGTCTCCTCCGCCTCATCCTCCGCCCGTCCCCGATTGTTGTCCGAGCACCCCTCGGCAAAGATCTCGCGCCGCACACCCGCCGCTCGTTCCCCTGCGGGGGCGGAAGCCCTCTGCAACAGATCCAAGCACCGACGCCCAAGCCGCTCCGCTCCGCTCCGTCTCACCAAAAGCCGCCATCGCCCCACGACCTCAAAGCAACGCCGCGCGCCCTCTCCTCATCCAACGATGACGAGCCTCAAGCTCGCTAATTAGAAAAAGCCCAAACAACTTGAAATCGTGTTTTTAATTTTTGTAATGTATTTCTATTATTTTGTATTTGGGGATTTACAATGTTTGCTTTTGTATTGTGATAATGTATTTGATGATTCCTATCTCAATTCTTGTAATGTGATGTTCTACTTGATGATTTCCCTTATTTGTAATGGTCCTTGTTACACTTCGTAAAATTCGCCGATTTTGTAAAATTTGCCGCAAATTACCCAATACACTTCTTAGTGTTTCTTTCTAAAACGATTGCTCGATATCGTAAAACCGTGGCGGCGATCAACGTGACACACTAGCATGAAGGGGATTAGAATATGGTTGCCCGCCTTCATTCTAGTAGAATTTTGGGAACCTTCTATTATGCTCAAGAGTAATGCATATTGATCTCTTTTTTTCTATTGTATGGAGACTATTGATAAGTATATTGTTTGACCGTAATTACCTATCTACGTGGATGCTAAAGAATTTTGTGTGAAAATTTATAAAATTTGATATAACATCTCTTACTTTGTATTTTTTTTTTTTTTGCAAAAAAGGGATACTTTACTTAAAAAAAAAAATTAATACTTTGTATTTGGGTCAATGATTTCATAAACATATGAAATTTGTAAGAATGTACATCTCATTTGCTCCAAAAAAGAAAATTTTGTTTTAAGAAATAGAAATTTTACTCAGTTATCAAACGAATTTCTATTTTCAAACGTAAATTTTGTATCGTTATCAAACAGATTTTTCCTCGAAACTTGTCCAGAAATAGAAATAGAAAAATTCATTTCTGTTCAAACTATTTCGAACAGAAATGTTGTCATGCGCCCTAAGGCTCTGTTCGGTAAGTTACTAAACAGTAATAATTTCTATTATTTTATTTTCGAAAGTAGATTTGAAATAGAAATTCATTTGGTAAAATTTTTTGTTTTCGGAAATAAATTTTTATTTTTTTGTTTCCGAAAGTAGATTTGGAACAGAATCGAGAAGTAAAAAAAAGTTAATTTTTTTTTTATGACCCGAAAACTCTCATCTGCAGAATTTTGGCGAGATAAACCCGGAGGTAACGCTAGCAGGGACCCACCATCCCGACGTTACACTTAAAACATGGGGAAAGTACAGCCCAGTGCCAAAACTTGGCACGAGGGGATACTTAAGTCCAAAGTTAAGAAAGTGACACTTAAGTGCCACTTTTTTTGAAAAGTAGGACACTTAAGTGCCACCTCCGGCGGATCTTGTCGGAAATCCTATGTGGCAATATTTTATTATTTTTGCTCGCCTAGGTGGCTCGCCGGAGAGCCGACTCGCCCTCCAATTCACCCAAAACGACGCTGTTTCCGTAGTTGGCCAAAATATAAGCCTTGAATCTGCCAAAACGTCGTCGTCGCCCAAATTGCCCCAAATCTAAAACCCTAAATTGGCTAAAATCCCTATTGAAGTGCTTGAATCCTAGTCTCTAACCATAATTTTGATTTGCCCAAAATTCCATCGTCGAATATTGGAAATGGAGAGCAAGACTCGCAGTAGCGCCTCAAATTCCTCTCATCAAAGCGAAGGAGAAGGCCAGAGTTTTTGTTTTTGTGGATTACCGAGTCCAAGAAGAACATCGTGGACTCGAATGAATCCTGGGAGAAGATTTTATGGATGCGCCAGATATAAAGAATGGTCGAAGTGCAAATACTTCAAATGGGTCGATGCGAAATTTTCTCACTGAGCAACAGATAGGATATTATATCTACTTGATAAAAGACATCAATCTTCATCTATGTTCGTGGACGACTTGGACGATGTTGACTCAATGCAAACTCAAGCATCTTCAGCTAAACTTTTCAAGAATGAAGTTTCAATGATGAATATTGAACGGAAATGTTTTCAAGTGTTTATTATGGTGTTATTTTGTTGTCTATTATACTTTATGATGAAATGTAAAGCACTTGAAGATGAGAAAAAGTTTATCCGACTACCATAGTTAAAAATGAATGGAGAAATGTAATTGTTTTGGATTAAATGTAGGTTTTTTTCTTTTTGAAAGATGAGAAGAAGTTTGTGTTGTTCCACAAGATCATTGTGGCTTTGTTGTTGTTTGTGCTGTCATATGTATTGTCGATTATATCTTATGTTTGTAATGAGGTTAAGGAAAGGGAATGAGTGAATTAGATGCTGCTTGTACTGTGTTGTTGCTTGTTCTTGAATATAAACCAATAATGATGGATGTGTATTGGGTCAATGTGTTGTGAATATAAACATAAACCAGCAGCAAATATTGGAATTGAATGGAGTTGCCATAAGTTAAATTATCATCACCTTCTCTGTTTTGTTGCAAACCAGCATATACACAAGACAAACACGAGTGATTATCCGAGTGCCATAAGTTGTATTTAGTAATCACTTAAGTGCTAGTCACGATGAAAAAAGGATCACTTAAGTGTCAAGTTATTATTAAAGTGATCACTTAAGTGTCACACGTAGTTAAAAGTGAATACTTAAGTGCCACATTTTTTGAAAAATGGGACACTTAAGTGCTAATTTTTTGTAGGTTTTCTCTAAAAATTGCGCTAGCCACCACTATCGGCTGCGCCACCAGCCATCACCACTAGCCACACTAGGCACTCTAGCCACCACTGTGCTAGTGGTGTTGCTGCAAAAGGTACTAGTGCAAGCTGAGCCTTGCACTAGCTTGCACCAGTACACCTGGTGTAAGATGTGTACACTGCACACTTGCACCAGGTGCAGCATAAGCCCCCAACCCCAACCCCCACCACAAATCCACAACCACTAGGCATCACCAATTACCACCACCAACTACACCAGCACCCCAGCCACCACATTAGCACCCGGCCACCACCCAACATCCACACCAGCACTCCAACTACCACCACAGACCCAACACCAAGCATCAAACAGTAGCAAGTAAAAGCAAGACTCCAAAGATCACCATCCACCACCACCACCACACCAAGCACTCCAGCTACCACCACAAACCCAACACCAACAAGCGGTAAGTAAAAGTAGAATCCATATCTTACAAAAAGCAAAAGAATTTGACAAGCAAGAAGATCATTCCATTGATATTGAAATTAAGTCTCACAAAATTAATGACAAACTAAAGAAAAAAAAAAAAGGATAACCATTCATAGCAAGTTAGGAATGACAAACATTCCATTGATAACTCGTATATCAAAACTAACTCATAAGCTCTACAAATCCTATCATGTCCCATCTCATCAATCAATATGCACAACACCCCCCTCTTCATGCTCTTTTTGATGGGCTTTTCACTTGATTCATAATCCTCGCACTCTTTCTAACTGGATGTGCAACTTCTTCTTCGACATTCAGAGTATCCACCGACTTAGATTGAGTTGCAAATGTCCCAAGTTGAATTGATTCAGAAGGAGGTGCAGTTGCAACTGTCCCAAGCTGAATTGATTCGAATGGACCTACAACTGGGTTATTGCTCTTTTTTCTTGTTGGCGCAACTGATTTCTTCTTCTTCTTCTTTGTTGGTGCAGCTGTTGATTCTTGAGTTGGACCTTGAAAGATAAGAACCTCTGAACTTCTCCCATGCTACAAAAAGACAATAAATTGTCAGTAAAAGTCTGCAGCATAAATTAAATTAATTTCAGCCAATGAAACTTACATTTAGAATGACTGTTCCAGTACGCTCATCCGTATAAAAGTCATAGCCATATTATCTTAACCTCTTTCCAAGTGCCCCTCTTGTTTGAATAGGGGCGTCTCTTTCAAAAACTTGTGATTTGTTGGCTCCTTTTCTTGCCTGTGATTTCTTGGGTCCTTCTTTTGGCCCTTCAGCTACAACTGGGGCTTCTTCAACCAATTCTTCAGTTCGGCATCTTCCAGATGGCCTTTGTGTAGCTGCCCCTTCACGTGGCCTTCTTGTAGTTGTCCTTCTATGTAGCCCTTCAGCTTCAATGACAACTTTTGTTGGCCCTTCTAGTGATACTTGTGGTTGTTGGATAAATTCTCTTCAGAGATTTTGAAGTTGACAAAACATTTCTCTCGCCTAGTCGAAGACTTGGAACTCTACCGGCAAAGTCGAAGATCAAAGTCTCGAAGCTAACAAGACTCAAGTTTCAAAGTCTACTCTCATGGACAGTTTCCAGACCGACAATATAAAAACTTCTATTCTGATTCTATATAGTTTTTACTTCAACGGTTAAGGAATATCTTTCGACTAGATTCAGCACTACAAGATTTTATATTCGTATCCGAATTTATATAGATTCTCTAAAGATTCACAACTTATTTGGAAAGTTCTACTTATGGAAACCAAGATCCCGATTGTATGGGCGGCAGATTGATGGGCTATCTACACTTACCTTAAAGAGCTCGAGATCTCTCCAAATTGATTCTGTCCAACGGGTTGATTGGAAGAACTTCTTTGGAAGGTGCCAACGGTAATGAAGGCATGAAGAAGTGTATAAAGAGAGAGACGCTCAAGTTGTTGAAGGGTGCCGGATAGAAGAATTCCAAAGTTTGAATCTCCATGTTATGTTTGTGATCTTATTCTTCGAGCAATACATGTAATCAAAAGAGAGACCATAGTGTGGTGAGACCTGAGGAAGTGTAGTAGAGTTTCTACACTGTGGACTCAAGAGCGTGAGATCGTAAACACTCTTTTTGATTCTTAGTGAAATCTAGCCGAAGGGCTGTCCGTGCGGGAGAGTGGACGTAGGCTTGGTCTAAGCCGAACCACTATAAACTGAGTCTTGATTCTCTTTCCCTAATCCTTTTTATCTTTCATTACTTTCATTTGCAGCGATTGTTGTTTTTAATTCATTAATCTCTTATTCGGATTAAATTGCTAAACTCGCTTTAGTCACCTATTCACCCCCCTCTAGGTGCTAATTCTAGTCCTAACAATTGGTATCAGAGCTTGTGTATTCGTTTATAAGAAGTGTCTTTACTTTTGAGTAAAAGATCTATGGCTAGTATGTTACCTACAGGGTTGGTTGAAGGTCAAAGCAATACTGAGACCTCCATACTTTGATGGAAAAGACTACAAAGATATGGAAAAATAAGATGAAAGCATTCCTAAGATCGAAAGATCCTTTGGAATGGGAAGTGGTAGATAAAGGAATCATTCTTTGCTGCTACATCGAATCGAGAGAGGAAAAGAAGTTGCCGATCCCATTCTAATGACTCAAGAAGAAATCACCAAGAGACGGACTCTTGACCTAAAGCCATTTACTCCTTATATTATGCTTTATCCCCTACTGAGTATAACAGAATATCTTCTTGTGGTACAGCAAAAGAAGTCTGGGATAGGCTTCACATTACCTATGAAGGGACTGATCGAGTGAAAGAGACAAGGATCAACATTCTTCTGGGACAATATGAAGTCTTTAAGATGAGATCAGGAGAATCAATAACTGACATGTTTAGTCGCTTTACTGAAATTGTGAATGGTCTTGAATATCGTGGACATCCAATCTCGGGACATATGAAGGTCAACAAACTCCTACGAGGACTCTCTAAAGACCGGAATCACATAAAAACCTCAATAAGAGAGACACAGAGGATTGCTCCACTCTCTGTAGACGAACTGGTTGGGACTCTTCAATCTTATGAAGTAGAGCAAACCAACGAAGAGGAAGATTCAAAAGGTAAGAAATCAATTGCCTTAAAGTCTAATGACTATTCTGATGCTACAGATTCTGAAGAAGATCTAGATGATGAAGAGCTGGCACTCATGATAAAGAGATTCAGAAAGTTGAATAGAAAAGGAAGAAAATTCAACTGGAAGAAACAAAGCTCACAAAGGTCTCAAAACAAATCAACATAGGAAGATGACTCTAACAAAGAAGTGACTTGCTTTGAATGCAAGAAAAAGGGACACATCAGACCCAACTGTCCTCAGTTAAAGAAGAGAAAAGGAAAGACCGAGAAATACGGAAGGCACTCAAAGCGAGAGACTGAGTGATACCGAATGTGAAGAAAGTGATGACGATTATGCCAATATCTCGTTTAATGGCAAAATCTGATTGATCAGACCTTGATTCGGATACGGACTGCAAGCTGAACTCGAGGTTAGTAATCTAAAAATTCATGTCAAAGTTTTGAAATATATTGATGAACTTTGTCTTAGTCTAAAACTTCTTAAGAGGATCTCCGAATTGAAAAAGGAAAATTCTACATTGAAGCAACAGAAAAACTTTGGAAAAGAGAAGTTTGAAAAGTTAGAAAACAACTTTACCGTCTTGAAAGAAAACTCAGACTGCTTCCAAAGAAAATAATCTTTTGAAAATGATATTTCTAATATATCAAAAGATTTTCAAATGGTTCTGAAAAGTTGGATAAGATTCTTTCGATACAAAGACCCTACTTTGATAAGTTAGGTCTTGGTATGACTTCGAAACTATTCCTCTAATTGATTTCCCAAAGGTGAAGGAAAGAATCAAACAAAGACCAACCAGAATTGTTTATAAAAATCATTTTCAGAAAGTCTTTTGTAAAACCTGCTTGCGTAAATGCCTTGAAATGTTCCAAGTGTCAAAGCTCGAACATTTTGAGAAAGAATGTCCTTTGGTTTGGAGACTGTTAAAAGGAATTGGGCAAAGACTGTTTATTGCTCTAACTCTTCTGGACCCAAGATGATGTGGGTACCAAAGAAAGCTTGAATTCTTTTTAATTGCGTGGTCACTATCAAAAGGAAGATTAAATGGTATCTAGATAGTGGCTGCTCAAGACATATGACAGGAGACTCAAGTTGCTTCATAAAACTCGACCAGAAAGATGGAGGAAAAGTTTCCTTTGGAGGTAACAACAAAGGAAGAATCATTGGTCGTGGAACAAGAAAAAGATTGGAAATGTCAATCAAGAATGTTTCCTTAGTTGAAGGATTAAATTACAACTTGCTTAGCATAAGCCGTTGTGTGATATGATTCAAGATCAATTTCCGGAAGGAAAGTGCTCGGGAATCGCAAAGACTTTACTCAATCCTTTATCGGACGAAGACATGGAAATATCTATCTTCTCGATGTAAATCATGAAAGATCACGGTGCTTGATATCGTACAAGATGAAGCTAATCTATGGCACGTAAAACTTGGCCATACCAATATGAAGCAAATCAGCAAGATCTCCTCCAAGAAACTTGTTCGAGGATTGCCTATTCTCAATTACTTAAAGTCGATCTATGCACACCATGCGTACACGGGTAAACGGGTTAGAAACTCTTACAAACCAATAAGTAAAAGTTTCCACTAATCGTGTACTACGCCTTCGCATATGGATTTATTTGGACCTACTAGAACGCAAAGCATTGGTGGAAAAAGGTTTTGCCTAGTAATAGTGGATGATTATTCACGATTTACTTGGGTCTACTTTCTTTCAAGTAAGTCTCGAGACTTTCTCTCTTTTCAAAGTTTGCCAAGAAGGTGCAGAATGAGAAAGGTTACACTATCTCAAGCATTCGTACAGACCATGGAGGTGAGTTTGAAAATCAAGACTTTACTAAATTCTGTGATGATTCTGGTTTTCAGCACAAATTCTCCTCTCCATACACACCGAACGTAATGGGGTTGTGGAAAGGAAGAATAGGTCTTTACAAGAAATGGCAAGAACTCTTTTAATTGAAAGTAATATTTCTTCAAGGTTTTGGGCTGAAGTCGTTTCGGCCGCTTGTTATATTATTAACGTAGTATTTTTAAGACCAATTCTTGATAAAACCCCTTATGAAATTTTTAAAGAAAAGAAACCAATTGTTTCTTATTTTCAAGTATTTGGTCTGTAAATGCTTTATTAGAAGAATGCAAATGATCGAGTTGGTAAGTTTGAAAAAAAATCAGATGAAGGATTCTTTCTTGGTTACTCAACTACAAGCAAAGCCTATAGAGTATTCAACAAGAAGACTCGTGATTGTGGAAGAATCAATGAACGTCAAATTTCAAGATTCTCCACAAGTTCAGCCAATACAGATCGAAGAATCGAATGCGTTCCCCACTACGCTAGATCTATCTCCCATAAAGCAGGTTCAAAATCCAGATGCGGTACAACAAGTTGTTGATGAAGAATCAACTCAAGAAAATGATCAACAACCTATCGACCATCCAAGAATCGGAAGCACAAGTCCAAATCATCCCGAAGAACTCATTATTGGGAACATTAATGAGGGAATTCGTACAAGATCCAAAAGGCGAGAAGAGTCTAGTGCCGTTGCACTTATTTATGAAATAGAACCCAAAAACATTGAAGAAGCCTTAGCTGATGAAAGCTGGATTGAAGCAATGCAAGAAGAGCTCAGACAATTCAAGATTAACGATGTTTGGGAATTAACTCCTAAACCAAAAGGTAAATCTGTTATTGGAACTAAATGGGTTTTCAAGAACAAAGTTGATGAAAATGCAAAGTGACAAGAAACAAAGCAAGACTCGTGGCTAAAGGATACACGCAAGAAGAAGGGATAGACTATGATGAGACTTATGCTCCAAAGAGCAAGGTTAGAAGCAATCGATTACTACTTGCTTTTGCATGTTATAAGAATTTCAGGTTATTTCAAATGGATGTCAAAAGCGCATTCCTGAATGGATTTATTCAAGAAGAAGTCTATGTGGAACAACCTCCGGATTTGAAGACTCAAAGAAACCGGACTCGGTGTTCGCATCGAAGAAAGCTTTATATGGATTAAAACAAGCTCCTCGAGCTTGGTATGAAAGGCTAAGTAATTTCTTAATTCAAAATGGTTTCTCTAAAGGAAAGGTAGACACTACTTTGTTTATTAAAAAGGAAGGCAAAAGCTTTCTACTTGTTCAGATTTATGTTGATGACATTATATTCGGATCATCTAATGAGACTTTGTGCAAGAAATTTTCTAAGTCTATGCAGGATGAATTTGAGATGAGCATGATGGGTGAACTATCCTTCTTCCTTGGTCTACAAGTGAAACAACTGAAAAAAGGAATCTTTATTCATCAAGAAAAATATGCAAAAGAACTTGTTAAAAAGTTCGGTCTGGAGAATTGCAAAAAGACTGACATTCCTATGTCAAGTTCTTTGAAGATAGACAAAGACGAAGCAGGGAAGAAAGTCGACCAAAAATTATACAGGAGTATCATTGGTTCACTTCTTTATCTTACTGCATCTAGACTTGACATATTATTTAGTGTTTGCATATGTGCTAGGTTTCAATTAGATCCTAAGGAATCTCATTTAAGTGTGCTAAACGTATCATTAAATATGTTGCAACTACTGCTAAGATTGGTCTATGGTATCCCAAAGTAGGAGACTTTACCCTTCTTGGTTATTCAGACGCAGATCTTGCAAGTTGTAGAGTTGAAAGAAAAAGTACTTCAGGAACTTGTCAATTACTTGGTAACAGGGCAAGGTATCTTGGTTTTCAAGAAAATAAAGTACCGTGGCTCTTTCACCTGGAAGCGGGTAATACGTAGCACTTGGAAGTTTTGTTCTCAAATACTATGGATAAAACAACAACTACGAGACTTTGGTATTGAAGACTCTTGCACGTAGATCAAATGTGACAATACCAGCGCAATCAATCTTACAAAGAATCCTATCCTACATTCAAGAGCAAAACATATTGAGATTCGACATCATTTTATAAGAGATCATGTTCGAACAAAGAAGTCTTGATACAATTTATTGACTCAAAGAATCAACGGCACATCTTCACAAAGCCACTTGAGAAAAGCTTATTTGAGTCTATTCGCTCAAGACTCAATATTTTATCTCTTGAAGATCGTTGAAGCTCGGACTTTCGAGAATTTAAAAGTCTGACAGCGTATCAAACTCAAAAGTTGTAGACTTGGAATACCAATCGACACGACTGTAAGTTCATCTATTTACTTAAACTATTATCTCGAAAAGGTAAGCTTGTCTGTTTATATATGTATAATCATGTTTATTAAGGCAGTTTATCTTAAAAAGGGTAGTTATCGATTTATTAAGGCAGTTATTTTTCAAAAAGGAATTTCTTTTGCGACGATTCAGTTACCACGATTCGATTACCTTTTATACTCCTTCTCTTTCTCCGTTTTACTCTACCCAAAAACCCTAGTTCAAAAGCTTTTCATTCTCTGGAATTTCTCTCCTCAATTTCTACTTTTCAAGTTTTTGACTTTCTTGCGACACAAGTGTGAAAGTTCCATCCAAGAAAGCGACAATGTCTTTCCAAAGGAAATCTTCAAGAATAGCAAGCGGGGACCACGGGCTCGTGGGGGCCTACGCATTTTGATCTCACGAAGAAAGTGACTTTCCAAGAGAACAGACGCACCAACAATCCCAACAACGCACCTCCTCGACTAGATCACATGTTCGTCATCCTCAACATGCAGAAGAAATCATTGAAGATGTTGAACCTCGTAAGATCCCTTAAGCCTGCATTTGTTTATAGGCTCTATTCGCGTTGAAGGAAGGAGGTTCTGCAATGATTTTCATTGATGAGTTTTTGAAAGAGAAAGGCTATAGAAATGAGACACATTTTCTCACCGGTGATGGAGCGATCGGGCGTTGTTCCTGTTGGAACTGCAGCAAAGACATTTGCGAACTTTCCGAGTGACCCTCGCTTTAGTAGTGTAAATCAACTTGAGGGGAAAGATGATGATGAGAAGATGCTTATACATTTTAAGCTTAGGATGGGTGTGGCTGCAACTCTTCGAGGAAAGAAAGATGAATTGTTTCGATCGGAGGAACACAAGCAAGTGTATGGGAAATTGCTGAAGCGTGGGGTGATGAACCCACGAACGGTGGATTTTGATTTCGGGATCCGTTGAGCATCAATCTGAGGGAGAAGTTTGAGAAACTTCAACTTCACAATTTCTGTACTAAGAGCGAGGTTGCCTATTCCGAATTAACCGCATACTTTTATTCCAATCTCAGTTTTCTTGATGCCAATAGCTTTTCTTTCAGTGTGAGAGATAGAGAATATGTGGTTGACATGGATACTCTGGCAGATGTAATTGGTGTGGAAAGAGGAGCTTTCCAATCAATTTCTGTGTTTGTGAGTTCTGCAATTCTGGAACTTGCGAGAGACGTAATCGCGTATAAGGTCGTCTCTCCTACTCGGGATGAATGCTACGAACACTTTGCTTCACAAGATAGTGATCAACTGTCTCAGACCTAAATCAATTTCAAAGACAGATGTGTCCATCTCAGAAGCAAAATTGATGTATGCAATCAATATCGGTCTTAACGTCTCTCTGCCACACACTATCATGTTTCACATGTACAGGTCTATGGTGAAGGACAAGGGAAAACTCCCTTATGTGCTCTCATCACCAGTCTTTTCGGACATTTGAACATTCAGCCTCCCCACATTCTCTCTCGTGAAGACTATTGATCAAATGGTCATCGGATTGAGGATGATTACAAAGATGCGTCGAAAGAACTCAGCAAGAAGTCGGAGCACGGTTCAAGGAGCAAACCCATGTCAAGACCCGCACTGCACTCTTCTCGCTGCAAAGAGGAAAGGAAAGGAACCCGCGACCGGTCCTATCAAGAAGAGGAGGGCAATCATCTTGGAGGATGAAGATGATGAGGATGATATGCCTATCTCTGCCTTTGTTTCTCAGTTTTCTACTCCTGTATCAGCTGTTCCAGAACAACAATTTGCAGAGGAAACTGAAAAAGGAAACCAGGAAAAGGAATCCTTACAGGAAGAAGAATAGGAAAAAGAAGAAGAGGAAGAAGAGAAAGAGGAAGAAGAAGAGAAAGAGAAAGAGGAAGAAGAAAAAGAAGAAAAAGATGAAGAGGAAGAGTCAGCAAAGACAGACTCTCAACATCAACCAGCAGACTCACAAGCCAAAACAGATTCTCTAGCAGAAAAGGAGGATCAACAACATCTTGTCACTGAGGAAACTCCTCAGAAAGAAGAGTACTTCTCCCCTCTAGAAGGCATTGAAACAGGGGGAGATATCCAAAGAGAAAGTACTCCTCTTCTCTTAACATTTACTAGTGCAAGTGTGAGTAGATCGCCTCCTGATGCAGAAGATGTTCATGCTGCTCATTTTCCTGAGAGAGAGGCATCATCTCCAAACATTGATCTTCTTGCTGATATTCACACTGGCTTAACTCCACCGTCAGACCGAGTTGACGCAAGCACACAAACTGACAATTCAGGAGATTTCAGAAGGTTGCTTGACATCATTTTGGAGCTCAAAGGCCAAATATATGCTATGGGGTGTGAATTTCAGACTCTTGTAATGAGAATCATGCTATGTTCATCTCCTTGCATGATCAGCTTAAAGATGTTCAACGTCAGGTTCAGGACACTGCAAAAGGCACTGTCGCGACCCAATTTTCGGGGTTTGCCACCTAACATTAGGTTGATGGACTACTAAGCCTTTAAGCTTAGCTCGGGCTCTCCCAAGCCCATACCAAATCGCAACTTAGGGATTTTGACATGCAAAAGCTCATTATCTAGGAGTCGCCACTAATCGGTTTAGGGTAGGTCGATTAGACACCTAAGTAAAATAACGGGAGGATTATCTTACTTCTACGAACCAGAGATTTTGGATACGGGGACTTGATTACGTTAGATTTCTCTAACGCCCTTTCGGTACCTTTCTCTTTGTTTTTTTTTAAAATGTTTGGCAAGCGTAGCTTGAATTGATTTCAATTTCCTAACATGTGAGGTGTTCATGCGGGTGCGCAAACCATCAATTTAACACCCAAGTAAAGCAATTAAATAATGCACAACTTACCTCAAAGCAACGAAAGCATCTGCGTTGTTAGATCAAAATTCACATCAGCAATCCTAGATATGATTTCTAATTAACAAGCAATCACTCAATTTTTTTTGTTTTCACTTTATTTAATGAGAATCATGCGATGCAATGTTACTAATCTAACATAAGTTGATATGACATGATAACATGACCTAAACTAAATGACATGAGTAAAGGTAATTTCTAAAGAAATGCAATAATTAAATATGCGATCTAAATTAATCAAATGACCTAACTCTAATGACAGGCAATTTCTAATTAAATGAACCTAATAATAATCACTAAATGACATGCATTTCATGAACCTAATTCTATATGACGTGCACATGAATTTTCTATTCTAGGAAAATGCAACATATTCTAGAAATTGAAACTAATTTATCCTAAAACAAATTTTTACGAAATTCGAAATTAAGGAAAATGCAAGATATAATTATCTAGATTAAGATTCTATCTAGTTTATATTAAGGATCAGGTCAGACTAAATCCTAATTTAAACTAATATATTATCTTAACCTAGCAAGTTCTATCCTAAGATGCAAAAATCAATCTAGACTTAAAATAAAACATGCAATTTATTCTAATATGCCATGACGTGCAAATAATGCCTTAATTCCTAATTTTTTATGAAATTGAAATTAAAATTAAACATGAAGTTCAGATAAAAACTAACATCCTAAATGATTGCATTTTTTCTTTTTCTTTTTCATGATTCAAAATAAAATCCCTAATCTAATCATGCAAGATAATGTAAAAACAAACCTAATCCTAATTCAAACTTTTTAGATTTTTTTTTTTTTTTACGAAAATAAAATTGACCTAAACAACATGACATCAAATCAAACAGAATGAGATTGATATTCGAAAATTGGCGAACCATATCTCGCGCATGAGATCGGGTTGTCCAATTTTAAAATTAAATCGCGAATCGAATCTCGAGCGTGAGATCGGATTGTCGATTTTTATAAAGGATTGCGAGTCGGATTTCGGGCGCGAAAATCGGACTGTCAATCCCTAACTCGAGGGCACTTCCATGTTGGAATCTCAATCATACCTTAGAGACTAATTCTAAAAAACATCAAATAAAAAATATAAAAAATAAAAGAAATCAAATAAAGTAAACAATAAAAGAAAACTACCTAAATTGATTTTCTTTTCTTTTTTCCTTTGCTTTTCTTTTGCTTTTTACCACCCACACACGGCTTGTGCTCGTGGGTCTCAAGGGGGCTGACGGAGTAAGTCCGGCGAGGGCGGTGTCACCGGAGAAAGGGCACAAAGCAGGCGGACGGAGTCCGGAGCGGTTGAATCGGGCCTCGGCTCGGGTCAAATCTCGGCAGCAAGGATTGGGCAGATTCGAGGCGGAGGAGCAGGCCGTCGGACGGCAGCGATCGTCACTCGGGCGTGTGGCGTTGCCGCTGGAATTGCAGATCTTGAGCCGATGCAAGTGGTGGGAACAGGGGCGGAGGCGCGCGGCGAGATGGCTGCTGCGGCGGTGATCCGGAAGAGGAGCGAGCGGTGGCACGGTGCACGGCGAGCAGGGCTTCGGGCGGTCGCACGGTGATTTGGCGTCCGTGGTCGGGCCCGAGCGGAAGCGGGGAGCGCAGCCGGGTCGCGGAGGGGTGCTCGGAGATCGAGGCGCAACGGTCGACGACTGGAGGTGGTGCTGGCGCGGCGGTGACGCACGGCGAGGTGGCACGGAGACGCGACGGATCGGCGGTGGCGCGCGGCGGCGGTGGGCGAGCGAACTCTGGTGGAGCCCAAATTGCAGCAAAAGAAGGTCTTCCCTTTGGAGAAGATGAACAGTAGGGGTCAAATCAACCCCTACTTTTCACTTTTGCTTTTGCTTGTTTCTTCCCCCTACGCACGGATGGCCTCTCCCTTCTTTCCCTTGTGTTTTTTTATTATTTCTTTCTTTTGTGTTCTCCTCCTAAAACAAAGAAGAAGACCCCCCACCACCCTACATGAATAATCCTATTTATAAGCCTCGGATTAGGGTTTTAATTTTTCCAAATTGATATCCACGAAGATTCTTTTTTTCAAACACAATATTCGTTTCGCCGAACGCAATATTTGCTTTTCCACTTGCCCTATCCGAATTAACCATATCCCGGAAAATTTCAAAATTTCTATTCACATGAGATAATTTTCAATTATTATTAAAAAAAACATGGGCTTGGGCTAACTTGCTCACTTCATGGGCTCGGTCCAACTAAATTGAACCCATCCGTCACCGGTCCAATGCATAAATGTAAAAATATGTAAATTAAAAAATAAAATGCACCTAAATCTATATGCTATGCAATTGAATTATAAAATAAAATTAACCCCTAATGACTAAATGGGCCGTCAAAATTTAGGTGTCAACAGGCACTGCTCTCGCTCAACTACTGGAAGACTTAAGGAAGCTGGAAGGAACTGTCAAGTCTATGGAGGACTTTCAACTTGTTCGCATTCCTCGTGCTTATTGATTTTCTTACTTTTTAATGCTGACAAAAAGGAGAAGAAGACTCTGCAGGCAGATTTTCATTCTATTCCAAACCAAACCCAAACCCAAACCTTCATTTCTAAAATTTTTTGGATTTAATAGTTTGTTATGTTTGTGATTGACATTTTGACTTTATCTTGAGTTTTTTGAATGTTTGCTTACTACTGCATTACTTTAAGTTAAAATTAGATAAAGATAGTAATGTCTGCACATGACTAATGAGGCTTCGTGGATACAGACTCGTGTACGTGGTAAGTCCGTGCAGAGGACATCGTGTAAGTGACATCTTATACTATTCTTATTCTAATCCTTTATGAGATATCTTTGCTAGCTTAAAAGTTGTTTTGCGGGCAATAGTATTCAAATCGTAGGGAAAGTTTTGTCACCATAAAAAGGGGGAGATTGTTGGATAAATTCTCTTCGGAGAGATTTTGAAGTTGACAAAACATTTCTCTCGGTCTAGTCTCGAAGACCTACAGATTCTACCGGGCAAAGTCCGAAGATCAAAGTCGGAAGCTAACAAGACTCAAGTTTCAAAGTCTACTCATGGACGGTTTCCGGACCGACAATATAAAAACTTCTATTCCGATTCTATATAGTTTTTACTTCAACGGTTAAGGAATATCTTTCGACCGGATTCAGCACTACAAGATTTTATATTCGTATCCGAATTTATATAGATTCTCTAAAGATTCACAACTTATTTGGAAAGTTCTACTTATGGAAACCAAAATCTTGATTGTATGGGCGAGCGGGGATTGATGGGCTATCTACGGTTACCTTAAAGAGCTCGAGATCTCTCCAAATTGATTCTGTCCAACGGGTTGATTGGAAGAACTTCTTTGGAAGGTGCCAACAGTAATGAAGGCATGAAGAAGTGTATAAAGAGAGAGACGCTCAAGTTGTTGAAGGGTGCCGAATAGAAGAATTCCAAAGTCTGAATCTCCATGTTATGTTTGTGATCTTATTCTTCGAGCAATACACGTAATCAAAAAGAGAGACCATAGTGTGGTGAGACCTTGAGGAAGTGTAGTAGAGTTTCTACACTGTGGACTCAAGAGCGTGAGACCGTAAACACTCTTTTTGATTCTTAGTGAAATCCAGCCTCCAGAAGGGCTGTCCGTGTGGGAGAGTGGACGTAGGCTTGGTCTAAGCCGAACCACTATAAACGGAGTCTTGATTCTCTTTCCTAATCCTTTTATCTTTCATTACTTTCATTTGCAGCGATTGTTGTTTTTAATTCATTAATCTCTTATTCGGATTAAATTGCTAAAATCGCTTTAGTCACCTATTCACCCCTCTAGGTGCTAATTCTAGTCCTAACAGTGGTGACCCTTGTAGTGATTCTTCTGGTGGCCCCTGTGGTGACCCTTGTGGTGGCTCTTGTGATGGCTTTTCAGTTGGCAATTGAGCTCCAACTTGCCTTCTTCGAACTTGAGAAAGAGGCAAAAGACATCATAAATATAACATCGGGCTATATATAATAACGTAAAGAAAGAATAACTGAATACAAATTATTGAATTTACTGGGTATTTCTTTCTCTGCTAAAGAGCAATCGACTGAATTGGTTGTTTAGCTGCTTAAGCCAATCCTTCAACTGGCCGTCTTCTACTTTGCCTTCTTCGAACATGCCCTTCAGTTTCATGACTTATTGGGGTTCTTCTCGTGACCTGACAAAGACATTATATACAAGGCCAAATAGGATATTATGTACATATTTATGATAAACCACAAAGCAACATAAACATAAATTTTATGACTTACTAGGTTTCTGGTTGTCGACTAAAGAACAATCGACTCACTTAGCCCTTTTGTTTGCCTTTCTCCAACTGTCCCTTCACTAGGCCCCTCAGTTGGCCTCAACTGTTCTTGTTGCTTCCTCAATTGACAACCTTTAATGTTGTGCCCTACTACGCGACAATAAGAGCACGTCATCTTTGCACCTGTCCTACTCATTCTTTGCTGACCTGAGACCTCTCCCTCTGCCATTCTTCGTCTTTATTTTGGCCTTCCCATTTTCTTCTTCAGTGGCAAAGGTTGGGGTGCTTCATGATCCGTCGGCTCCCAAAACTTGCTACTTCTAATTGGCTGCATCATGAACTGATACAAAGCAAGGTATTTTGTTTTTTTTTGTACCAATCATCAATGTAATCCTCTAGATTGTGGCCCTTCAACTGGATGGCACATATGGCATGTGCACAAGGAATTCCACTTAGTTGCCATGCTCTACATGAACACTTCCTCGTACCTAGATGGACAACATACTTATTGGAACCCTTCATTATCTCATATCCGTCATCTCCATTCCAAATGGGATGACAATGCCTACTTGTAGCCAAGTTCTCATCCAATTTCTTGGCAATCCTAGAACTACATTGTCTAGTCCACTTTGTAGCTTCATCTCTTTGTTTGTGCAGTCGAGTCATGACCATAACTCGTATATCTTCAAGCATTGAGATGACTGGTTTGCATCTGGCATCTATTATTTTTGCATTAAATGATTTACATATGTTGTTGTCGATGTGATCACACTTGAATTCCTCACTAAAGAATGCCCTACACCAATGCTTCGGTTCTGTTTGAAATAGTGCTGCATAACCTTCCTTTGTCAACTGAAGCAATCCTTATTTGGCTATCCTAAAGTCAGCCATGTTCATACTCTTTGCTAATTGCCAAAATTGCAACTGCAACTTATCCCCTTTGTAGGTCTTTGCCCAATTCCCGTATATGTGTTGTGCACAAATTTGATGTTCAGCATGGGGCAACAACTTGGCTACTGCTGGAACCAATCCCTACAATAATTCAAAGTAAGAAATGTAAGCAAATAACATGTTAATATTACAAAGCAAACAATTGACTAAATTTTTCAAAAAGCAAGCATTAGCTTTTGTTGTTCGCTCATGAACGCCCACCCTTCCCCGTTTGTTATCTCTAAGTCGCCCATCGATTTTTCCAAGAACCAGGACTAATTGTCCTTGTTTTCAATCCTTACAACAGCCCAAGCTAGTGCGAACATTTGGTTATTCGCATCTCTTCCAATCGCCGCCAACAATTCTCCCTTGCACAAGCCCTTCAAAAAACAGCCATCCAATCCTATAATCCATCTACAACCAGCTAAAAATCTCCGTCTGCATGCATCAAAACACACATAGAACTTGTCGAACCTGGTCCCACTATCAGGAAGCAGCTTCTCCACCACCTCTACATACACTCTACTTGAAGGGTTTTGCAGGCTACACTCCCAAGCATACTCCCACACCTGCCCATATTCCTTGCCATACTGATCAATAAGTATCTTTATCACATTTTGCTTTGCTCTTTTGCATTGATTCCTAGATACATTGATGCCTACACGCTCCTTCACTAGCATCCTAAAGTCAGTACTTTTCATCTTGGGCATCAGCTTGATCAAATCGAAGAAGTGCTTGGACAACCATGCACTTGTTACCCTTTTATTTTGAAAATTAATGGAACAACTGTGTTCCTCTTGGTAGGCTCTAATCTGGAAAGACCCACTCCTTTTAACAAACGCACCGTAAATCTTCTATGAACAATTTTACTGCGAACACTTAACTCTAACAAAGTTCTTGGTGTTTCTAATGAAGTCAATGTTTCTTTGTGTAGCAATGGAATTCTTCATTATAGCTTCCCTATTTCATATCTTGGAATTTCATACCTACTAATAAAGTAGGAGAGGCAATGGATGGATCATAGGAAGGAAACTTACTTTTTCTTCTACGCACAACTCCTTGATCTTCTTCAAGCTCGTCTTGGGAAGTAGCAGTCTTGATGTTTTCTTCATAATCTATCTCCTGGCCACTAACACCAGCAGCATCTGCAGGGCCTTCGTCTCTATTTGGAACTTCATTAACTACCTACAGAGTTGCAAATCTATTTGACAAAAAGTCCCTTTGTTTTTTCCTTGACTGTGTAAGCTCCTCGTCGTTGTCGTCACTAAAGATTAAGAAATTTTCAGCAGCCAACCCTTCATCGTCATCATCACCATCATTGGATTCAGCTACTTCCCGTCAATTCAGTGATGGTGACATCACCTATGTCACCATCACTCTAGTAAACAGCATCTCCTCCGTCTTGTCCATCTGTTCATCCCTATCCTCCTACATTCTCTCCTTCTCCTACTTGGGTGCTATCTCTGTCATCATCTTCGTCCTCACTATCAGTATCGTATTCAACATCAACAAATACTTTTGCCTCTTCGCTATGAAGATAATGATATAGGACATCCCTAAAACTATTATCATCTTCTAAAGGTCTCAAACCATCTCTCAAGTCTTTCCCAGGAACACAATACAACAACTTTTGTACTTTACAAGGCAAATATGTCACTCTATCTCTAACAAATTCAATATAAGATATTTTCTTTATATTTACAAATATAGTACCCTCATTCCCCCCCTCATACTCCCACTCATCCTCCCCAATCACAAAATCCCCATCGTAGCAAACAATGACAACAACAATGTCCTTATAATGAGCCATTTTACAACAAAAAGAAAAAAATACAATTAACTTTTGGGACATATTCACAAAATGACAACATACGTGCATGGAGGTCCCTACATTCTTTATTAAAGAAAAGATAAGAAAAAGAGGAAAAGATGTAGTATTCGGGACGACAGCTACTTTGATTGGAAAGATGCCGTTAGACAAATCGAGGTCCCCACCTGATAGACAGCTTCTTTGATTTTGTCGCATTCCCTTAAAATATGGAGTGGTCCCTAGATAAGCATGGGTTCTCATGACACCAATTTCAACACTGCAATTTAAAAAAAAAAAGCCCAGAAGTCCCCACGACAACTACTTTGAACCTTAATAATCACTATCACACATCACATTCACATCCGAACCTTACAAATTACTTTCACACATCACAATTCCACATCCGAGCCCTAAATCACATATCACAGTACCTAGCACCACATCTGAGACTTAATTTCCCCCCCGTGAAGCCCTACACCGAGCCCTACATTTCGAGGTTGATCCTAAACTGTCAATTCGAACCCCTAATAGGGTTCTAGCACTACATCTGAGCCCTAAATCTCACATCAATACCATCCAAGCCCAAGATTTCCCAGCCGACCCCCAAATTTCAAATTGGAGTCCTAATAAACAAGTCGAAGCCCTAATTTCACCACAGGAGAGAGGAAGAAGAGAAGAAACCTGAGTGAGAGACGACGACGAGGGACGACGGCGAGGGACGACAGCAATCGACGATGACAAGTGATGACGGCAAGCAACGACGGCGAGCGACGATGATGCGCGATGACCTGCGAACAGTGAGCTATGAACGGCGATGGAAAGGACGTCAGATCTGGTGTGAACGAGAGCGACGACCGATTAAACCCTAAATAAGAAAAACGACGTCGTTTAGCACTAAGGAAAAACAACGTCATTTGGCTTGGTCAAGGTAGAGTGGATGGGGCGACGTCATTTTCATCCTCCACGTGTGCTTAATTTTTAAAAAAATTGCCACGTCGGTTAAGCATATTGTCGAAAAATGCCATATCTGCATTTTGGCCGGATTTTGGCCAGATTGGCACTTATATGATCTATTTTGCTCCGATTTTGGCACTTAAGTGTCACTTTCCAAACATTTGGCACTTAAGTGTTCCTCCGTGCCAAGTTTTGGCACTCTAGGTGTCCGTAACTCCTTAAGACACCAAGTGCCTCCACTAGGTTTCGAACCCCTCACCTTTGGGGAAAAATCAACAGAGCCCTTATCCAGTAGAGCCACCATAGTCGGTGGTTTAAAAAAAAAAGTTGATTTTTTTTCCCGGGAACAATTTTAGAATTAAGCAACCTATTTTCTCTCTTTTCTTTTCTTTTTTCTTGTTCTTCTTTCCTCTTTCTTCTTCTTGCCATTTGTCCATTGCCGTCCATCATCCGCCGCCAGTCATCGGCAACTAGTTCGACGAGGCTTGCTTGACCGGGCAAGGCTCGCCCAGCCCCGTCGAGGCTTGGCCGAGCCATGGCTGGGCGAGCTTAGTCTCACCAGATTTGGGCGAGGTCGCTCGCCCAGTCATGGTTCGGCCGAGCCTTGCCCAACTGCCGTTGAGGCTCGGCCGACGAGGCATAGCTCACCAAGGGTCGCGACGCTCCAGTGAGGTTGTCGGCCCTTGTTTAGCCGATCGTCGGTCATCCCAAGGCCTAGCAATTGGCAACTTGAAGAAGAAGAAAAAGATAAAGAAAGGAAAAAAAGAAAAGAAGAATAAAGAAAAAAAAAAAGGAAAAAAAGTAATAAAATTATTCAAAAATTAAAAGAAAATGATTTGGAGTAGAAATTTTGAGCACAATGTCAAATGCAATTTTATTTTGGGAATTAAAATTTTGATAATTACCAAATGGTTTAAAATGTTTAGAAATTGTTCTTGGGAACATAATTTTAAAAAATTATTTCTGATAAGAAATTATTTCGGGGAATAGAAGCGTTACCAAACAAGTCCTAAATTATCAAAGCACAAAACAACTAATTAGTATGAATATAAAAATTTACACATAGCACATTTGCAAGAGCCTTTGAGGTCCAAAGGCTCTTGGGCAAATGCAATATATTTTTTGGAGCCCAATTGAGAAATGTTAGCATTTTCAAGTACCCTCCAAGGGCATTTAACTCAAGGTAGTCTCGGACTTACTTTAGACACAGCCAGTGATTTGACATGGATTCCCACTATAAAAAATATTGATTAATCTTTAATCTTAAAGATTGTCTCACAACAAAATCATCGCATAAGGCATCTTTGATTTGAAGACAAGCTACTATCCTTATAACTGAAGAACTTTATCTATGCAAATTGGAGATTTGCTTGTATGGGCTATCAAATTATTGGAAATTTAGATCTTATCTCTCAACAATTACTCAATCTTCTGTGCACATTTCGTCTAGCGAGTTGATTGAAGAACGATCATCTAAAGACTATCCAACAGGTTGATTGGAAATGAAAGAGTATGGAAGGAGATTAAAGTAGGGGTATGCAAAAGAACCGAGATCCGCCTAGACCGCTCGGAACCGGACCGGAATCGCTCGGAACCGGTGGTTCTTGAGGGAACCGGTGGGTACCGGTCCGGTTCCTGGTTCCATGGGCGGATCCGTCCACTTGCCCACCCAGACCAGACTGATTAGTTTTTACTATTAAAAAAAATAAAATTACTAATTAACAACAAACCCTCAATAGTTGATAGCAGCTGTCCTATTGCCTCTCCAATTCCATCTCTCTCTCTCTCTCTCTCTCTCTTCCCCCATTCGCCATTCCGATTCCGTTGACGGAGCTGCAGCGATCTTTGCGGGGGATTGGCTTCACCGCATTGCGCTCCTGCCTAGTGGATCTCGCTCCCTATCCGGCGATTCGCACTGGCGCGCTCCAGCCTCCAATCTGTAAGTGTCCCCCCGATCTCGCGCCTTTCCTTGTTTTTTTTCCTTTTGTCTCCTTATTCGAGGTTCGTCTCGTTGATGATTGGAATCGGCATCGCCGGATTGGCATGGCGAACTCGCGATTGACTTGGTAAATTGGCATCTTCCGGTTCGTGACTGTTACGCAATATGTGGGGAGGGGGAGAGAGGCTGCTGATGCTGGAGTTTGTGCGAAAGTAAGTACTTGATGAGAAGGGGTGTTAATCGAGTTAAACAGTACTCTGCTATGAGTGCTTGTGTGTGGGAGATTATATGAGGTTCCACGGTGTCGGTGCATTTGTGTCGACTGGCGTGCTCTGTGACTTGCTTAACATAAACAACTCCTTGTCCTTTTTTTCTGTACTGAGTGGTGACACTATCTTCTCATTGAGGGTGAAACATTCCATTCAATGAATTGAAAATATGAACTTGTGAGGAGAGAGACATGAATCGCATGAGACTAGGTGCCGCTTGCCGTTTGGGCAATTCTTAGTTAGGTCACTGCTGCCATGCTTATGAAATACTTGATTGCTGATTCCAAGTCACTCGAAGTTGAAGATGGTCTTGATGGATTATGAACAACTTAGATAATTTATCTAGAATGGTGTCTCTAAAACAAGCCATGACAAGGATTAAATGGTCCCGAGGCCCAAAGGCCATCTTCAGCTATGGCTTTTCTTGTTGCTTCAGTCTTGTTTCTAACTACCATTTTTCCCTGATGTGGTTCCTATGAAACTAAGGTTTGCAAGTTAAATCTTTTCCACTATTTTGGAGGGACACACTGAAAGTTCTCTATGTACTCCATGTTCACATTGTCAGAAACATCGACTATTTTGTGAAATTTGCAGCTTGCCCATCCCTCATTTAATGAGTTTATCAATTTTCAAATATATGTTGCTGTTGTTTCCGTTGTTCCTGTTCTGCCGATTTAGGGAATAAAAAAAAAAGTTCTTATTGACTCTTCATCTTCAATTGAGTGAGACCGGTTCATTCCCGGTGGATCCATGCAACAAACGGGTGGATCTCATTTCCAATTTTTCGGAACTGGTCCTTAGCGGGTGGTTCCCGGTTCTAAGTCGGGAACCGCCTACCCGAACCATGCACATCCCTAGATTAGAGTACTGAAGAGATTAAGGAAATCCAAAATAAAAAATTTCAAAGTTTATAAAAGTTTCAAACTTACTCATTTTTTGTGAGCCACAAAGTATAAATCTTTCAGAGGTATTGAGATAGTAACAGTGTGATTTTGTGAGATCAATCACTCATTTTTGTGAACCTTTACTGATTGACTAGTGAAATCTAGTTATAAGTCGTTGGCTTAGAAGAGTGAATATAATTTTACTTTAAGCCGAACCATTATAAATTTTGTGTGGAATTTCTTTTATCTCAAATCTCTTATTTGTTATTTTTGGTAGACTTTTGCATACCAATTAATATCATCATAATTCTGTCAATATTCAAACCCTGGCCTAGGAACACTAGTGAAATCGACATTCAAACTCAGATTTCACTTGAGTTCACTTGAGTTTGATAATATTCAACTTAATTTTTTTTTTATTTCCGCATTTAATTGTCAAGTTTTTTTTTTTTTTTTTTTCAAAATCACCTATTAACTTCCTTTTAAGTAATACTGCTAGCCCCAACAGAAGCTTCCACAGAAGGGAGAGAGGAAGTATCCACCACTAGGTGTAATCTTGAACGGACAAGGTTGGGGTTATCCTAATCTGCTGTGCGCAACAAGTTGGTCGGCGTAATTTCAGGGATGCAATTAATACAATGAAAACGCAGTCTGCATGTATTTAAAAAGCGGCCGACAATAAATGTCACTTCACTTCCAGCGTTGGAAACGGGATGGTGGATTCACTTGCAATCCCTATCAGACCGATGAACATCCCGTCGGCTCGTACACGTCCCGTGCCATAGTTCGTGGAGACAAACCAGCCACGTCCCAATGTCGAAGTGTCCCCAACCATCTATCTCACGGCATCTCATTTTCTTTTTCAAGCCCGTGAACGAATTGCGCGTCCTCCTCCGTCCTCATTTTGACAGACGGAACTTTCAATCCGGTTTGACTTTGAGCTCAATTGAACAGGTACTTCAGCGAGAGAGTCCCGCACAGCTTCGAATGGTCTTTTCGGATTAGTTTGGAGTTAGTGGGTGTGCCAGGAATTGGTGCAATCGGAGGTGACGTCTAATTCAGCTGCGTGAAGTATTTGAAGTGTTCTTGATTTTGACGAAGTGCATGAGTTTTATCTGTGGCTTTCCCTTTCATTTGCCGCTTCTTTAACGAAAGGAATTGATGATGTGGATCTAAACTCTCTGTTTTGAAGTGGGTTATGTCTGATTAAGATGGCCCAACTGATAAATTGAACTTCGGTCATTTGACGGATATGTCGTCAAGTGATCGGTCATTCGCTCATCCATCGCACTTGCAGCCAGGAACATGAGGGCGGCTTGATTCTAATTGATTCCGACCAAAAAGAAAGAAAACACCACATGTTCATACGTAAATAACCTTGGTTTACATAATATTTGTATCTGGCACAACAGCCGAAGGTGCAATTTATACGAATGGACATCTGTCGTCTTACGACTTTCTTTTAGGCCCCAAGAAGCTAAAAAAAAGTGAAAAGGAGGAGCTCCCGCCGACGCCAGCCAGTGCTTCCTGAGCTTATCAAGTTACTTGTACGAGATGAGGTTGTTAGCTGGTCGATACCGGCTTCAATCCATGTTTTAAAGCGGCGTTCCACACCAGATCGATCCTGTCCACGTCGATGGCACCGACCTCGTGATGAGTCCATCCTTCCAGGGAATGCACCACTCCACCTGCATGGCACGCATGGACCACTCCTCTGTCCATGGTGTACTGTTCCAACATCACACGAACGACAATTCAGCAATACATACACAAGGATCAGTACTTCGTCTTCGTTTCAGTGATTAGGAGTACAAGCGAATTGGGCAGTGTATGTGAGACATGCAGTCCACATGAATCGTCTGACAACAAACCCAAGCTATAAGGAATGCAACTATTTTTTTTCGTGGAGAGTTCGAAAGATGCTAATCACACTATTATGATCGTTCTCTACATAGGTCAAGCATCATGAGTTTCCTAAAGAACATTAGCATCAACTTACCTCGCAACTTCCGAGTCCTTGGACATCATCCGGTAGTCTCATAGCTGCGAGATCACCGTACGTGCAGTCTCTTCTGAATGGCAAAATCGGTGGCACCACAAATTGATGGAAACGTGCCCCTGGTGGGGCCCAACTCTGCTCTCTTGGCGTGATCCATTTCCCAACTATCCATGTCTAAGATTTGCGCCACAGATTAACCACAGTTTATCAGAAGATGTCCGATGCTCATCGTTCATGGCGTAAGAGGAAGATTGAAACTGCTATATTAACTATTTGTAATTTGACATACCTTGCAAGTCCTAGCTGCTTGGTACTTTGTTACTTGCACCAGGTAGTTCTGACAATCGGCTGGCGCTTCCTTCTTGATTTTCTCGAATCTTTCTGTCGAGAGAGTTAGCATCTGCATCATATGGAACAATCTGTAAGCATAGTGTGCACAAGCATTGGATGTCTCGACCTGCTGGTTTAGAATCATAAGGTGAAGACATCGATGTTGAACTCTTTTCAATCCTATACTCCTGAATCTAAACTAGATCTCCAAATGTATTACCGCTGTCGTTTCTAATCAAGATCTAGACCAGTTAGTGCAATTTGAGAGAAATGTACTGCACTTACAAGGACTCGTACTCTCCTTCGACAAAGATAGAGAGCAATGGCCCTCCCGAGCTTGGAGGTGGCACCAGTCAAAAACACTTCTTTGACATCTTTAGGGAGATCATTGAGAATCACCGCCGCTGTTAAGGTATTTCCATGGACGACACGGACCTTGAGGTTCGGGTGCTTGTTGACAAACAATGTCCCTCCTCCATTAAGTGCTTCATTCTGCAGAGAGATTTTGAAAAGGGGAAAAAGCAATCATTAACAATGCAACGGCAAATTATCATCTGTTTCTCTAAAGGACCTACATCTTAAAACAAAAGCAGCTAGAGAGGATTCATAATCATTTGATTTCTAGGAAAAACAGAAAAAAATCACTATTTATCCCGTTGGGCGCTTTTGAAATTAGTAGAGTGAGCCAGCAACAGCAGATACGTTCTACTAATGGACATTCAATGCTTATTTTTACGACTTACGGCAGCTACCTGTAATTCTAACAGTCCTTACTCGTGATTTGGCAAAGCAGAACGGTAAAGGAGTTAGGTGTTTTCGACATTTTCAAGAATGTTTTGGCTCCCACAGTAAAAACTAGTCATGGGGTTGGTTGGTAAAGAAATTTGCTGTCATATAGATAGGACATCTTCTTAACACTAGAAAGAGTTGCCAATTGTGGTGGTCCCCATGCAGATAATAGAATAGATCGAGACCTCCGAGACATCTTCTTAATGCTAGAAAGAGTTGTCAATTGTTGGGGTCCTCATGCAGATGATAGAATAGATTGAAATCCAAGACAGCATGCTTTTCAAGAAACTTCTCAAAGCCTATATGGTCCACACTCCATTAATGTTATTGCAGAATCAAGCATATGGATGGTGGATGTCGATTGTAATTCCAGCAATAAACTTGAAGAGGAAAATCAGACAAGATTAGATGGAAGAGGAAAGAAATAACCACCTTGTTCAATGCAGCCAAACTGATGACCTTAATGCCTAATTTATCGGCATCTAAAATAGCCTCATCTATCTGCTTGTTAATGCCAGCAGCTGCAAATGGTAAGAAGTACTGGAAAAAAAGGAAATCGTTTCCATTTTAGCCTTATCCATGAAATTTTGGCACGACAAAGAAAGTTAGAGCAAATTGCTCTATTATTCATCGCTCCATGACTATGAAATGTACCTGAAATCCAAATCTTGGCACTGCCCACGTTTGGTGCAGACGGCCTCTTAGGTTGTAGAAAGAGATCACAAAAGTCTTAGCCCAAGCCCACATCGCCAGCATCACCATGAAGACAATGGGCAGGAATGGTAACATGAAGAAAGGAGTGTTGTACGGCAACGATGCTAATGATCTGTATACAAAGGGGGCGTGCATTGAAGACGTTAGGTCCACAATATGAGCCAGGAAAACAAAGTCTGGGATGATCCTCCTTTTTCCTGCAGCAATGAGAACTCAATTATTTTAAGTTAACTCTTCATTCCCAGGGGCACCCGATAAATAGTACTATCATGTCTTGCACATGCAAAGATAGAGACTGAAATGTGCCGGAGACAGAGCGATGATCGCCTTGTGATGAATAGAGCTCTGATTGAAAGTCTTATTGAGCTTAAGTTATACAGTTAAAATTTCTTCATCAATTATCAATCTGGACAGGGGTGTTACTAATTAAGTAATATTTTAAAATATCAATAAGAGAAAAAATCTTCAGACCTACCACGTTCGGCATTTATTTCCTTTTGAAGTTGCCATGATTTACTATTTAGTGTCTTCCCAACTGCATCAAAAAGGGGCATAAAGAGGCAGAAGTTTGTGTCCATCTCCGTATGATGGAGGCTATGGTATCTGCACAATCAGCAGCCAAAAGAAAACACATTTGCGTTATAACTAAGGCAGAAACATTTAAACTGTAGTTGCTTAAAAATATAAACTAAATTGTCTTCTTTTATTCAAATTTTGATTGATTGGCAAACGCTTTCATTGCAACTACCCCATCTGTGCAAAGAAGCTTCTTCAAAGATGTAAATGTATTAACTGCATAAGCTAACAACGCAGGTGAAAGGCTTCTAATAGAATGGAGAACATTCAAAAGCTTGAATTCAAAGTTGCCATAATTGGCAACAATTATATCTTAAGGGCTCGTAAAAGTGCAATTTGTTTCTCCTTTTTAGGGTTATATAAGGCTAACGAATGTGGAAGCTTCTTTATTGGGCTAAAAAAGGAGGAGTAATTGACTATAATAGAAAGTACTGAAGTTGAGGACCGAATCATGATAAACATGTCCAATATGCAGATTGGCAGTCTAATCTAACTTACGTCGGGGTATAAATGAGATATCGGAGGAAGGGAAGTATCTCGAAGATGCGATAAGGAATGAATTCGACATTGCAATGCCCCAAGCATCTCAGAACATCAAACATGACCAAATAGCCATAAACGAGGCTTAGTGATCCATGTCCCAGCCAAACAGACCCCAATATTGGAATTCCAGCAATTATGGTCAACATGAGATGCTCCAAAAATGTTGCATGTCCAGCTGCAGCGGATGAATTATACCAATTAATATGAGGCATGAATATACTGAGCAATCTCTCACAAATTTCATGGGATCAGATTACTTTATCTCACCTGTAAAAGACTGGGGGACTGCAGATTCATGGTGCAATGAGTGGTAATTAGTGAATAAGTATTTCCCATGGAAATGTCGGTGCACCCAATAATAGAGGGGCTCTGAAGCTCCTATATGAAGCATTAGGACTGTGATGAGGCCTCTTGCGTTCCAAAGAGGAAGGTCCGCCAGTGATGGGAAGATGTAATAGGCCATGGAAGCCACGAAAGCTTGAAGAATCAAAAAATTATCCCTAGCAAAATGAGCCCAAAAGAACAAAAACGGAGAGAGAGATTACTAAAAATTCTCTCTCACATAGATAGGCACACAGATACACGCAGAAGTATGATCCCACATCAGAAATCTTACCAGTCCCATTCCCTGTCTATCTGTTTGAAATCTACACCTTGCTTGATGATCCGGCGGCTTAGATTCAGGAACAGCATGTTACCAAAAGAGCCAAAGAGCACATGAGTGAAAGATCTAAGTCCCCAGATTATTAGAAGATGTAGGCACCAGCTGCTCTTTGCAGTGTCTTCACCCATCCTTGAGTACAGCACTTGCGCAAGGAAAGGTCCATAGAGCAAGTACTGATCACCCCAAACAGAAAAAAAGGTTTCAAAAGTAGCAACTTGAGCAATGATACTAATTGGCAAGAACTTTTAACTAATACAATGCCCGCAGAGCTTAAGACTGGATATTCTATATGGATCAACCAAACTTTAAGGATTGCATGATCGAGAGTGTTTGAGTGGTGAAATTCAAAAGAAAAAAAAGGGCCTCTTGATGCCCTTTTTATTACCTTGAAAATTCCCAAGTTTTCCCAAGGCCAGGCAGACAGGGGAGCAACCATTGTCTGAACCGAGCTGTGGCAGAGTCTCAGACTCTTCCTTCTCAAACTGTTTCTGTTGCAGCTGCTCCTGGGTCTTCTTCTTCTTCTTCTGCGTGCTCTCTTCCAAACCAGCAAACACCAAATTATACACTACCGAGCTAGTTGAGAAGAGGCAGTATTTAAACAAACGAGAGGCCGGGTAAAACGGGTCCCAGATGGAAGTACACTCCTGAGAAGAAACACGGTCTTGAAGTATATTGGGCAAAAGTGAAGAACGCTTTCTGGTCTTAATTTTCTTGGTTTGGCCTCAATCTCCCATCTATTTAAGAGCTTCAAAAGTCTAAAAAACTCAACAACAATCTTTACTCAGCCCCCTTCCAAATCCACCTACTTAGAAGGTCCAGAAATATCCAAGCGAAGTTCAATAAATGCAGTTAAATCTCATAATCAGTTCCTATCCCTCCCTCATTATTATCGCTGATTTTCATAATATGGAAGAAAAGAAAAGAGAGTCTTTCTAGCCTACGGTTCGACAACATGGACGGTTCGTCATCAATGAGAGGAGACCGAAAACACGTGGTTTTTGAATGTACATCCAATGCGTTCTTGTTCGTGTACCGGCCCGTTTACCAGCACAGCTGGAGAGATGGGCAGGGCGTCTCCACCTATATTAATTACTCCTGGTTGGGAAAATGAAGAAAGGAGCGTCCTTCATTACTACTATCATTTTGGCCCACAGCCTAATTGCAAAAAGTTGTTATTTGGTGGTAGGTTGCCATCCATAAGAAATTCATTAGTCCTGGAGCTAGGACGATCAGTATAAGTGAACATTTAATCAAGTGTGGCAGTAAATGATTCTCAAAAGTATTTTCCATACAAAGTATACGCGCGTGCACCACATGTTCTTTCGAATTTTCGACTCGTTAATACATCATGTGTTAACACCATTTTCAATTGAGTATGAGATTAAACTAAGATAGTGCTATGCCTTTATAGTCCATATATGAATATGGTTCATTACTTTCGAATGAATTGAATTGTTCTTCTACGTTGACCCGGCGCACAAACTAGAATATTACCTTAAAAAAAGTAGTAGCCCTTTTTCAAGACACTCCCTACATCACATTATAATGGAAGTTTAAGTAAATAATACATAGAGTAGGGAACGAAAGATAAAAAGTTTTTCTCACAAGGTGCAAGAAAAGGAGCATTTAGTAGTATGATTCTTGATTTTATAAGTGTTCGAGATGTTCGGCTATTTGCCTAGATTAGACTGGATTGGACCGAACCACACTAATTTGTTACGTGAGGGGTTGAAAATCCCTTTGTGGGTCATGGGTCATAATGCCTCTAAGAAAGATTAACGTACGTAAGTTTATTCTTTGAATTAAACCACCTTCGCTCAGTCCAAAGGTCATAATAGCAGTAGCCATTTTACATGATTTGAACACTAGACAGAAAAAGAAATAAAAGAAATAGGCCACGGCAAACAACTTTCCAATCTTACTGAAAACGAGAAGAAAACAAAGTAAAAATTGTCTATGTGTAGGAATCGGTCATTTTCTCTAAGGACGTGCAGTTCCCAAGTCAGAATCGAAACGGTTGGGGTAATCAATTAGTCTACCAACATGGCAACATGTCAACATGTCCTTACCGTATCGAAGAAATCTAATGTCATGAATTTCGAATCTATCAAAGGCGCAACTAGAAACTGACACCAATATGCAAAATCAAGAATATTCTTAATCATTTCTTCATCTAGTATAATTCTTCCTAAAATATTATGTTCAAAATAATTCGGACAATAACCTATTCAAAAATCTCATGCGAAATTAATAATTTTGATTTCATATCACATGAAAAACCGTTTGCTTGCCTCTATCCCCCCATGGGGCAATCAATTAGGACACCAACATGTCCTCACCACATTGAAGAATTATAATGTCATGAACTTCGAATCTATCGAAGGCACAACTAGAAACTGATACCAATACGCATGACCTAGAATATTCTTAGTCATTTCTTCATCTACTATAATCCTCCTAAAATATTACATTCAAGATAATTCAGACAATCACCTATTTGCAAACCTCATGTGGGCTAATAGTTCCCATTTCTTGTCACATGTAAAACCCTTTTTGCGGTGGTTTAACTCTATCCACTTTGGGGCAATCAATTAGGACACATACATGCTGACGAGGAGCAAAGTGTGGGGAGAGCAAACATGGAGCATAACAAAACCCTTGCTTAAATTCCTCCTAGTTAAAGAAATAACTTGCTCAAATTATTTGCATTTCGAGGCCTGACCCAGCCAGTAGGACACCGAACCATGATCAGCTCTACCAGTGTGAAGTAACACATTTTTCCCAACTATAGTCAATTTTATGAGGGCCTAGTTCCCTAAAAAAAAAAAAAAAAATCTCAATTTTAAATCTAGTCTCAATTCTACCTTGAACTTTTTTTTGTCTAATGAAAACCCCAACTTTAGATCCAGTTTCAAAACTATCTCGAACATTTTTTTTGTCTAAGATAAAAATCATCAATATTTTCTCTGGTCCCACGTTTGTCTTGATTAGCCCTCTGTTAAAGAATCATTTTTAGTTGTCCTTATTTTCCATAACCTAAAACGTTTTCCTTTTTTAGATAATTTTCTATGTAATCTCGCTGACGTGGATTTGTCATCAATATGGAAATACCATGTCAAGTTGGGACTGGAACATCAGGGTAGATTTTGGAGTAGATTGGAAGTTGGCTATGTTTTGTGGTCTAATCAAAATTTGAAGCACATTTGGGACTTAACTTAAAGTTTAGGGTTTTTTCCTAAAAAAAAATGTTTGAAGTAAATTTGGAATTAAACGTAAAGTTTGTGTTTTTTTCAAACAAAAAAAATTCTGGGCAAATTTGGAATTAAACCTAAAGTTGAGGCTTTTTTTTAAGGGTTAATGTTCTAAAAAATCCCAAATTGGTATACTTATGACAAATTTACCCCAAACTAATTTTTTGACCACCAAAAACCCAAACTCGGTATGCCTTTGACAAATTTACCCCAAACTGGCATACTTATGATAAATTTACTCTCTATTAATTTCCGTTAATTTCCTGTTAAATTTCTAAGTTAAATGACATGTGACAGTTGATTAGTGTACCGATTTGGGATTTTACTCTCGTTTGTCATAGTTATACAATTTTTGTAAATTTTTTGTAATATTAATCCAATTTAACGAAGGGTATATTTGTCACAAACGTATAAGTTTAGGGTTTTTGACGGTCAAATAAATTAGTTTGGGATAAATTTGTCACAAGCATATCGGTTTGGAATTTTTTATAGTAAGTTGGGGTAAATTTGTCATAGGTGTACCAGTTTTGGGTTTTTCTTGATAAAAAAAAAAAATAGTTTGGGATAAATTTGTCACACGTGTACCAGCTTGGGATTTTTCAGGGTATTAACCATTTTTTAAAAGGGAATTAGGTTATTTTATGAGATAACTAGACTTTTGTTGTTGTTGTAAATAATGTAATATTTCGTTGATACTTATGCCTATGAAGTAGGAAACGGAGGTTGGATGATTAATGCTGGCTATGCAAATTGGCTAGGTGCTTTACCACCGGAAAGAACACAGAATTGTGTGATTAGATTCATCATAAACAAAAGGCCAAATTGCAATAAAAATCCTCACATTTTCTTCATTTTCAATTTTACCCCTACCTTCTTAGATTATCAAGATAAATCCTCTCCTTTCAAGCTCTTATCAAATCTGTCCCAAAATTAGATTTCCTTTTAAATCTATAATTTAAATTACCATTTTTGCCCTTTTGCGTTGTTTATTTACAAGATTCTTGTTAAGGTCATATTTTCTTTTAAGAAAACCTACTTTTGACTTATTTTTAATAAAAATACATTAAGAATGTTATACTAAAATATAAATTGTCAATATAAAGCCTTATAAGTATTTTCGAATTTAAAAGATTATAAAAGAAAGAAAAGGGTGGCATGAGAAAAGGGTTACACAATTACAGAAAGTAAAAGTCGAGGCACTATTGGTATTTGGGAAGGAGTCTAATGGATAATTCCTTCTTAGGAACTATGCTAAAGGGTTCAGGATAGATTTAAGACAGATTTGAAATGTTGGCTATTTTTTCGCTAGGATTAAAAGATCGAGACAAATATGAAAACGATTGAAGAGGAGAGAACTAAATTAATGAATGAAACAAAAAAAATTGTGGTTTTAGGGACAAATATCCATTTTTTTTTCGTGAAAAATGAATAATTTGAAAAATACATTTCTAAAAATGATTACTTATATCTCTTACAAAAATCAGTGAATAAAAATATTTTTCTCGTTGACAAAAATATCTAGACATGAATTGTTATCAATAATAAAAATATTTTTCATTGATTAAGTATTGCAAACCATACAATTGATCAATTTTAGGAATATATTCTTTAAATCATTCATTCATCACGAAATAAGTGGAGTCTTAAAAGTATAAAATATTCAACAAGAAAGAAAGCAGAGGGAGAATCATGAACATCGTGTGGCAAGGGTATGGGACCAACCACCAAGTAGGTACCTTAATTGCTTCCTGCCTAATTTAGCCCCATGCATCTCCACTCCTTTCTTTTTGGTTTCTATTTTGCACGTCTTGATTTCACACTTTGCGCTTCTCAACTACTAAAATGATGATTTTGGCTAAAAACCACAAAAGAAAAAAGAAAAGAAAAAGAACCAACAAGCCGGTAAAGATGACATGTTGCAGCCTCTTTATAATGGTGTGTCCATGCATGATGCATCCCTATGGATTGGTATCTCATAACTACGAGATGATCACAGCCTGTTAAGATCTCTACTGGTTGCCCTAGAGTTTCTTTCCCTTCTTTCTTTCTATGCTTTCGCCCCTTTGCTTTGGATCATACGGTAATTGGTACTTCTGGTCTTGCAATGGGCTAATTCACTATGTAGTTATTGGGCCCGATGAAAAGTAAATTATTAATATCACTGAAAATTATAAGCTAATGTACTTGTGATAAATTTATCATAAATTAATTATTTGACCGTAAAAAAAAAGCCTAATATGATACACTCGTGATAAATTTATGTTAATGTCCGTTAAGTTGAATTCATATCACGAAAAATTACAAACCGGTGTACTTGTGTCAAATAGAGGGGTAAAGCTCTAAGGGTGTGTTTGGTAATTCCTAGGAGAAGATTCTAATCAGAAATGATTCTTTTTTATTCTGCTCCTAGAAACTGATTCTGAATAAAAAAACGCGTTTGGTAACTGTCCAAAATTTCTGATTCTAGAATATTTGCGTTTGGTACCGTGCTCATTGATTTTGTTCCAAATCAATTTTTTTTTAAATAATTTTTTTACTTTTTTCCTTTTTTTTTCTTTTTTTTTTCCTTTTTCTCCTATTCTTCTTCTTCTTCTTCTTCTTCTTCTTCTTCTTCTTCTTCTTGTGGCTGGCGACCTCACTGGAGTGTCGTCGGCCCTCGTCGGCCGAGCCTCGCCAAAGAACCGGGTGAGGCTCGCCGGGGCCGGGTGAGCCGCCTAGCCCCCCGAGGCTTGGCCTCGCCGGGCCGGGCGAGGCTTGCATGGCCACCGGCGGGGCTAGGCGAGGCTTGCATGGCCATCGGTGGGGCTTGGCGCGAGGCTTGCCCAACCCTGGTGAGGTCGAGCCTCGCCGGTGGCTGGGCTTGCCTCCGGCGAGCTCCGCTGGACCGGCGGGCGGCGACGGACGACGGTGGGCGGTGGTGGACAATGGTCATGGGATGGCAGAAGGGAAGAAGAAGAAGAGTTAATTTTGATTCCCAAATTTGTTCTCATAATAAAAATCGACTTTTTTTTTATTCTCAATTATTGTCCAAAACTATTCACGTGAACAAAAAATTTACCAAACGCGATTCTATTCCCAAATTAATTCTGAGAACAAAAATTCATAATCAGACACTGTTTGAATAGTTATCAAAAACAATGCCTAAATTGATACGTGTGTCAACTGTCACGTGCTGATGAGATTTAGCAAAAATTAATGGAGGGTAAATTTATTACACGTATGCTAATTCGGGATTAAGGTAATTTGATATGAATTCATTATCAATATATTAATTTAGAAATTTTCTTAGTATTAATCTTAAAACTAAACAATTGACAGCTTAAATGACCGATATGGATGCCCAATAAATGCTAATAATTACTCATCAGTCCTCACAGTAGCTCGTACATAAGGGGGTCCGGTAATTGTTGCAGAGGTTTGCCCACAGCATCGGGGAGAGGACCCTTACCTTTTTTCCATATCAGCAGAAAAAAGGTGTATGTACCCATCTCAGCTAAATGGGCACGGGGCGAGTAAAATGAGGACGAACCTGTCTCGTGTCCAGCGATTCAATGTATCGTCACGCGGGAGAATTTACGTTCTTACCTGGATCACACACTCCTCCGAGGTGTTAGGTGACAAGAGGAGAGGGCGGATGAAATGAATTGAGTCATCTGAGCTGCCGTGCACGATCGGGCTATGCACATTTACCTTGGTAGGTATTACCAATTGAAATTTACTTTGGTAGGTAGAAGAGGAATTAAAGAGGAAAAAAGAAGAGAAAAAAATCACCAAAAATATAAATTTTAATCACTACAATACATTTGTTTTGAATTTTTTTGTGATATCAACGATCTCAAACTATACCCACCATAACATATTTATCATAAATTTTTTCTTGTAACACAAAAAACTTCAAACTTGTAAGTATGTGACATATTGACGAATGATTTTTCAATCAAAATAATATCGTTTTTATTTCACTTAAATCACATGAATGCCATGTTAATACTAGTTGCTTTTTCCGACAGTTTTAACAATCCTCATTAATAGAATTTTGACTAAAGATAAATGCATTACACAAATATTAAGTTGGAATTTTTGGTGTCATAGAAAAAAGTTTAGGGTCAATATATCGTAGTGAGCATAGTTTAAGATTTTTTGCAACTTTTTTCCCAAAGAAAATGAGGAGGGTTACAAATATATTATTTAGGTCTTGTTTTGATGAAGAGGAATATGAGGAATGGAAGTGAATGGAAAAAAGTGCAAAATTTGAAAGTAAAATTATTACATTCATTTTCCTTCAAATGGTATTAAAAATGCCAAGTCAAAAGTTAAAAAGGAATTAATTTCCTCACTTTCAATGCGATTTTCTCTCTAATTTGGAAACATTGTTTTCCTTTTTGATTCAATTTTCTCCTTATTTTCTCTCTTCCCAAATAATTAAAAACAATTATTTCCAAATACAAAATATTGAGAGAGAATGCATATGATTTAAGAACATGAACGCTACCTATTGGAGCTACAATTTAAAGGTGAAATGTATATAAGAAAGGAAAAGTATGCACGAGTTAATCCTCTTTCTAGACTACATGATATCTTGTCACTTATTTATATTTGAATTAGATCGACAATTTTATGACTTTGTATTGTGCTTGAAAAGATATTCCCATTGACAAAGAAATAAACAATGCAGACTCTGCTATATTAGCTTTTATTTTCGCGACAAAAAGATGTCGTTAATGTGTATGTAATACTTCCATATAAAAAATTGTAAAACTATAAGGTGCCCTAAGATAATTTGAAACAACATTTTCCAAGTATCAGGAGTTCCGTTGATCATGAGGTAGATTTTAAGCTTCGAACAGTTTGGAATTAGAGACTAGATATGATTGATCACTCCTATATACTATTCCAAATCAGGATCACCCACAAATGTTTGCACTAATCTATTTATAAATTTATAGCGTACTTCATGAATCTTTCGATAGTCGATTTTATGCACTTGTGCCCATGAACTATATAAAACTAAACGATTGCTTTGGGTGTAGGGTATAGCCCACCTCATCAGGAGATGTGCACTTTACCTCCCCTATGGGCACTTCACCTGTTTTGATGAGAATGAATACGGAAGTGAAATTAACTTCTATACTAGAAGGGTACTATTATTTCTTGGTCAAGAGTCCATAAGATTTTGTGGTTGTGATAATTAGAAATTTCCTTCTCTAGTAGGGCATCCATAGATATAATTATTGCATTTGTCAACTTTAAGGCTGACGTACGACGAAAAAAAGAGAAAGATTAAGGCTGGCGAGCAAAATAATAACAATAGTAATGATAATAACAACAATATGAACCTTGTTTCTTACACTATAAAGATGGGGATTCTTGCTGATACGATGCGACGCTGTGAGGTGATGTAACACTCATATCTAGGATTCTCGTCTTAAGCTGATACTGTAACGTCCCGGGTCTCCACTATACACATATTGTTCGCTTTGGACATTAAGTCCTCATGGTTTTGTTCTTTTCGGGGCAGCCCATACTACCTCAAGAAAACGCGTATTGCAGGGGAAGAGGTGCGGACGCACCGCCATCCCTCTCCTAAGCCAATATATTGTCCTCTTTAGCTGTACACACACTCACATCAAAATGCGCGCTGCCTCGGCCTCAAGGTTTTGTTTCCGATGCCCACAGGCTCAGAACGCGTATGTATAGTTAGAGAGCCCATTGCCTTATAAGGTAGCCCAGAACTCCCTCCCTAGGTGATGTGGGACAAGGACCCCTTCCTTGCGCACGTCCGGGGACCGAGGCGCGGATGCACCACCAACCCTCCTCCCCGCGCACCGGCGCTCGGGCCGTCACACTCTCCCCCCCTTGGGAGCACAGCGTCCTCGCTGTGGCCCCACACGCGGTCGGGAGTCGGCTCTGATACCACTTGTAACGCCCCGGGTCTCCACTATACACATATTGTCTGCTTTGGACACTAAGTCATCATGGTTTTGTTCTTCTCGGGGCAGCCCATACTACCCCAAGAAAACGCGTATTGCAGGGGCAGAGGCGTGGACGCACCGCCATCCCTCTCCCAAGCCAATATATTGTTCTCTTTAGTTGTACACACGCTCAGATCAAAGTGCGCAGCGCTGCCTCGGCCTCAAGGTTTTGTTTCCTACGCCCACAGGCTCAGAACACGTATGTATAGTTAGAGGGCTCATTGCCTTATAAGGTAGCCCAGAACTCTCTCCCTAGGCGATGTGAGACAGGGACCCCTTCCTTGCGCACGTTCGGGGACTGAGGCGTGGACGCACCGCCAACCCTCCTCCCCGCGCACCGCTGCTCGGGCCGTCACAGATACTTATTCATGGGCAGATTGATTTGAGAAACAATTCAAGAATACAGTTCACGGCTCAGTCCCCATACCCAGTCATTTACATTCGGTCCATTCGCTTCACCCGAGCGCTGTTCTAACATCCTTGTCTCATGCAATTGGTAAATAATGCTGTTACATGTCAGCTTCTTTCCATGAATGTGCTATTCTGCTTATTTTGTCTTTCCCAACCGTTGTCAAGTCTGGAAACTTTTTATGAGATGCTAATTATCACGTCGAAAAGTGTGTGGATGGTCGGAGACAAGCCCATAGCACGACCAGAGGAAATGGAAGAAATCCATTTTGTTAGCTTACTATCTATGAAGACTGACAATATTATAACCATGTGATGGGTTTATCTATATGATGATGGGCCTAAGTAGGCCCGTCCGCCCATGTGAGCCTAAGAACCCGGCCCGCAGGTTAAGGGCCCATGATTGAAGGGTTGAGATATGAAAATATGTGTTGAGAGGTTGCATCTTTTGGAAGGGGTGTTACGTTGAGGGGTTGTGTCTTTTGGAGGAGACGCTTTAAGGAAAAGAAAAGGAACATACCTTTTGAGTTAACATATGTGTTTTCACTTTCTCCCCCTCCAAATAACATAAGAACTATACGCTCCCAAAAATAGAGTTTTCTCCCTTTCAAAGCAACAGTACACTCCTCGGTAAAACAGGATCAAAATTCTTCTTTGAACTTCAACATTGGTGTTTAATATGTGGAAAATAAGGTACGCTCGATTCCGTGGTGTATCTTTGATCGGTGATACATGTGATTCCTGAGCTCGTCTTCCGCATTCGTTTTAGGGATTCGATTTAGTGTCGAATTGCTATAATTAGGAATCCGTTGTTCCCAACATTGGTATCAGAGCACTGTTAATGTTTCCCGATCCCTTTTTATGTTTATGAATTGCTTTTGATTGAATTTTCGTGAAACACCGATGTTGGCCGATCGGGGACAAAAAAATCCCGACACCCGTACTGTTCCCCCTCATTTTTTGATTTTCTGTAAATCAAAGTTCGTTTCTGATAGCATAGGGACGAAGCTCTCGTCGATACGAGAAAAACGAGTGGCGGATCGCCGCCGGAGGCCGCCGGACGTGCCGCCACGTGTGCGGCACGCGCGCGGACGCTGGTGTGTGCACGTGCCAGCTGACGTCATCGTGATGTCAGCTCGCAGTGCCCGCGCACGCGTGTGGCACGTGCTAGTCGGTTCGTCCGACCTGGCCTGACCCGACCCGTCCAGCCCAACCGGTTCGACCCGGCCTCACCGGTCTGACCTGATCCGATCCGACCCGTTAACCTCTACTCGTCTGACTTTGACTTTGACCGTTGACTTTGACCATTGACCGTTGACTTTTACTGTTGACTTTGTCCGTTGACCCCAAAAAAAAAAAAAAGTAAGAAAAGAATGTGTTTCTTTTTTCCCAATTAAGTCAATATGGATTATATGTAATCCCTTATTTGTTTTGCATTTGTTGTAAGAACAATGCCTCCCCGTAAGGTGCGCACACCTAAACGCGCAATTACCGATGAACAAAAGGAAATGCTTTCTCGGTTGATAGCTAAGTTAACTGATTATCGATGGGAGAATGGCGACTTAATTGATCATGTTCTCGAGGTCAACAGGAAAATACAAGAGATCAAATGAAATGGTCGTCTCATGCCACATTCTGAGATGGTGCGGTTCTTTATGAACACTCTTCCACCGATATGGCAAGGAGTGTTGGATCGCCTATGAGAGATCAATAGAGCTACTACGTATAGGAGCCTAGTAATGGCTTTTATAGATGAACATTACCGGATTGAAGCCACAAGGACTGCGACCCATAGAATGACTTCAATCTAGCAGGGGATGAATGTACGAAGGAGAAATCCTAAGGGATACCTGTCTGTTTTACCGTGGCTGCCTAGAATGTCTAAGGAACAATATAAACCCACTATCCAACCTCAGAGGCATTCGAACCCGAAGATGCAAGAAGATAATTAAGCTACTTGATGCATGTATCATCTATCATATCTCTAATAGTTCCTGGATAAGTCCTGTACAAGTTATGCCAAAAAAAGGTGATATGGCTGTTCAAAAAAATGACAATAATGAATTGATTCCAACTAGAACAGTTACTGGGTGGCGTGTGTGTATGCATTATAGAAAATTGAATGATGCCACTAGAAAAGATCACTTTCCTTTACCATTTATTGATCAAATGTTGGAAAGACTTGTGGGACATGAGTTCTATTGCTTTCTTGATGGATATTCGGGTATAATCAGATTCCTATTGCACCAGAAGATCAAGAGAAAACTACTTTCACTTGTCCTTATAGTACTTTTGCTTTTAGAAGAATGCCCTTTGGTCTTTGTAATGCATGAGCTACTTTTCAGAGATGCATGATGGCTATTTTTTTTTATATAATTGAAAAATATATTGAGATTTTCATAGATGATTTTTCTGTTTTTGGCTTATCATTTGATTCTTGTTTAAATAATTTGGCTTTGGTCTTACAAAGATGTGAGGAGACTAACCTTGTTTTGAATTGGGAGAAGTGTCACTTTATGGTGTAGGAAAGAATAGTTATCGGGCATAAAATTTCTTGAAACGGAATAGAAGTCAATCGAGCCAAAATGGAGGTCATTGCAAAATTGCCTCCGCCAACATCTGTAAAACTTGTCAGAGGATTTTTGAGGCATGCAGGATTTTATAGGCGATTCATAAAAGATTTTTCAAAAATTGCTAAACCTCTTTCTAATCTTTTGGAAAAAAAGATGTTCCTTTTAATTTTTCTATTGAATGCATGCAAGCTTTTAACACTTTAAAGGAGAAGTTAATGTCAGCACCAATTATGGTAACACCGAATTGGGATTTAACTTTTGAACTAATGTGTGATGCTAGCGATTTTACAGTAGGAGCTGTTTTGGGACAAATGAAGAATAAAGTTTTTCAAACTATATACTATGCTAGTCGAACCTTGTTAGGTGCACAATTGAATTATTCAACAATAGAAAAGGAACTTTTGGTGGTAGTTTTTTGCTTTTGATAAATTTCATTCTTATTTAATTGGCTCAAAAGTTATAATTTATTCTGACCACTCTACTCTTAAGTATCTGCTTGAAAAGAAAGAATCAAAACCTCGGTTGATCAGGTGGATTCTATTGTTGCAAGAATTTGATTTGGAAATCAAAGATAAGAAGGAGACTGAAAATCTAATTGTAGATCACTTATCAAGAATTCCAAATTCAAAGGAAGAGGTAAGACCAATTTTGGAAGAGTTCCTGATAAGAAAATATTTTCCATCAAATCCAAAAAAATTCCCTGGTACGCTGACTTTGTAAATTATTTGGTAAGTAATGTTCTTCCTCCTGAATTATCATATCAATAGAAAAAAAAATTCTTTTCTGATGTTAAAAATTATTTTTGGGAAGAACCTTTCTTGTTTAAAGTATGTGTAGACTAGGTCATAAGGAGATGTGTTCCAGACGAAGAGAGGGCAAACTTTCTATATCGTTGTCATGATGGAGAGGTAGGTGGCTATTTTCGTGCCCCGAAATTGCAGTTAAGATTTTGCAATCTGGATTTTATTGGCCCATGCTTTTTAAAGATGCATACTCCTACGTAACTTAATGTGATAGGTGTTAGAGAACTGGAAATATTTCAAGAAAAAATGAGATGCCTTTAAATAACATTATTGTGTATAAATTATTTGATGGTTCAGGTATTGATTTCATGGGACCCTTTACACCTTCTTATGGTGAAATCGGATGCTTTAACATATTTATCCGATTGATTTACTGCATTTAGTCTCCAAATTTTGTTTTTTTTTTAAATTTATTCTCAATTATATTTTGATATGTTAGATAATTTTAGAATTAATCTATTTTAGTATTTAATTAGTTTATTAATCATCGATCTCCGTGGGACGATACTCTTTCTTATCATTATATTACTTGTTCGACACGTTCACTTGTGTTTGGAATTTTACAAACAAAAATATTCGTAAGTTACTAGGGCTCATTTGATTCGATTTTGGGGAAATACCTTTGGGGTAAATACGTTTTCCAAAATGTTACACCGTTTGGTAAGTTTTAACTTCATATATCAATGGAAACGAGCTTTGGCATAAATGTCGTTTAGTAAAATCCACATTTATAAAAGGCTTTTGCTATTTTTTTTTTTTAAGTCTGAAAATTAAATTTAGTGTAGGCCCACCATCGGCCAACCACCAGATGGCTAGATCTGGCCTCCAAACAGCCAAATCTAGCCATCGAGTGGCCAAATCTTATGGCTTGAGGTCGCGTGAACCTCAGGCAAGGCGGCCTAAGGTGCGACCTCAGGCGTTGCCTGGGTTGTCGCCTGGGTTCGTGCGACCCTAGGCAGTGTCATATGGGTTCACACGACCTCAAATGAGACTATCCGGTGGTCATATCTAGCTGTCAACAGCTGGCCAACCTTCGGCAACTAGGGGGAAGATGACTGGTTGAAACAAGAAAACAAAAAGTCAATGGATGAGCAGTAGAAGTGGACTTGCATTTCCAAAATGCCAAATGCTCAGATTTACTTTGTGCTTTCAGCATTCTCAATACTGACATTTAGCCTAATATTTTTCTTAAGGGGGTTTGGAGGCTCAAAGCCCATTGAAAAAGCTTAACTAAACAAAGCTTAACAAGCTACTTGAAGAGAGAGAGAGAGAGAGAGAGAGAGAGAGAGAGAGAGAGAGAGAGAGAGAGAGAGAGAGAGAGAGAGTTACCAGTCGGGTTTTTTCCTCAACATCTTTTGTCTGTTCCCAACATGTATTGAAATTTGATTGACACACAAAAATCATTTTTATTTATTTATATGGAACCATTAAATTTTGCCTTGCATCATTTAATAGGAAAACGAAAAATAAATATGGTTGCTAGAGGATTATTCCGCAATGAAAGGGGGACTGGCTTGGAGGTTTTACCTCATTTTCTTGGAATATGTTTGTCTCTACAAGCTTAACTCTGGGCAATATGGATGGGACTTACCATTGTAAAGCAAAAAGGTTTCAACAAACTCATCATTGAGATGGACTCCAAAATTATTATCGAACTTGTTAAATTAGAGAGAGTAGCAGATAACACTGATCCAACACTACTTAAGGATATCATAAGGCTATTGAGCTGCCATTTTGAGTTCAAAATTCATCACATTTTTGAGAAGGCAATCAGTTTGCTGGTATGCTTGCTAATGTTGGTATAGCGAAGTGTTTGGATACCACATTTTACCTACAACCTCCTAGAGAATTATTTTATGTTTTGCTTAGTAATAAAATTGGTATTGTAGACTTAAAACGTTAATTTTTCTTAGTTTGTACCTTGTATTCACCTCTCTCTCACTATATATATATATATAGTTTCTTTTTTCTCGGATCTAACATCTAAGAAACAACAAACAGCCGTACTTGCCGAAAACTGGGTACTTGTTGCGTGGTGCGCTTACTTAATTGTGCGCAAGATGTCTTGTTGGTAGTTGGCGGTTGAAACAGGTTTTGATGCAAGAAACAAAAAATCAATGCTTGTCTGCCTTCTCGATTCTTTAAAATGACGGCGGTTTCGGTGTTGTTCATCTGATGGAAGTCAAGTTGCTGGAGAGAACCTGAGGAAATCAAAAGCTTCGCGGGTACCCCATCTCGAATACAAATTTGAGTATTGAATATTACATTTTTGAAATGTCTTACTCTGCACAATTCTAGTAAGATCTATCCAATTATCTGTAATATATTAACTCACTTAATTGAACCCAGTTTTACTCACAAGTCTAATCCATTAATCTATGGGACTACTAAGTATTTTTGGTTGTTTCTTTCAACGATAGACGTCTAATGTGCGACTTCTTTAGCTGATATGCATATTTACTATCAAATCAAAATATTCGTTTTTCGTCCTATAGCAGGCACGAGATTATATCCGCAGCTTCATAAAACCTCTAAACACAAAATATTGTGGCTAATTATGATTAGACACACATGGAGAAACTTGAAATGATTTATCATTTATTTTTTACTATGTAAAACATTCGCTATAAAAATTGTATAGTGGGAGAAAAATTATAAATGAGGACAAGGATTTTTTCACTTGGCACGTCGTTACGAGCCGAGTCAAAATTCCTCATTAGTCAGAACTCCAAACATTATCTCAACTCGGGGGTTATTGTGGAAATTTTCTTTGAGAAATTGTCAAATCATGCCTAGCTACATCATTTTCATGCCAACTCTAATATAGCTGGACTCAAAACGTACCAATTGGAGCCTTAGGACGCGTTTGGTAACTATTCTGTTTCTGAGAACAATTTCTGATAAGAAATTATTCTTTTTTATTCTACTCCCGGTTCTAAATATTTTAAGGCGTTTTGTAATTGTCTAAAATTTCTATTCCCAGAATATAATTACGTTTGGCACCGTCCTCAAAATTTATTCTCCAAATCATTTTCTTTTAATTTTTTATATTAATTTTATCACTTTTTTTCTTTTATTATTTTCTTTCCCTTCTTCTTCTTCAAGCTCTGGCCAGCGACCTTGTCGAAGTGTCACCGGCCCTCGGCAAGGCCGTGCCTCGTCGATTGAGCCTCGCCGGCAACTCGGTGAAGCTCGGCCGAGCCTTGGTTGGGCGAGCGGCCTCACCCAGATTTGGCGAGGCTGAGCTCACTTAACCGCTGGTGGGGCTTCACCTTCCCAGATCTGGGCTAGGTCAAACCTTGCCCAACTATGGCTCGGCCGAGCCTTGCTCGGCCAAGCAAGGCTTGCCGATGGCCAAAGGAGGCCCGGGTGAGCCTCCAGCGAGGTTGCTGGACCTCACCTAACTGGTCACCAGCGATCGGCCGTGGTGGATGATGGTGGCGGCGGCAGCGGCGACCATGGAAGAAGAAGAGAGAATGAAGAAGAATAAGAAGAATAGAAGAGAAAAGAGAAAAAAATGGGTTGGTTTGATTCTAAAATTGTTCCCTTGAACAAAGAATCAACTTTTTTTTTAACTTTTTGATTCTACTCCAAATCTATTTTCCAGAATAAATTTGTTCTTCAGAATAAAAAATTTATCAAATGGATTTTTGTTCCAAATCTACTCTTAAAAAAAAAAGAATAGAAATTTTCACTATAACACACCCTTAGCGTGTACTTAGCTATCAATTGATTAGATATAATTTGGGAAAAGGGAGAGAGAACAAATATAATTGAGTTGAAACAAAAGGGGGTAGCTATCAGAATAAAAACACGGATGGAGAGGAGAGACTTCCCACCCCTTGAGCTCCCACCTGTCGCATCTCCTAGCTACTTTTCCCCGCCAGCGATGAAAGCCAGCTGATTCTAGGAGGGGAAAGAGGAAGTGCTCATTTCGCCGACTTGCAAATGCTAAGGTATTTAGGTTTTATTTATTTTATGGTTAATACCTTGAAAAACCCCAAATTGGTACACCTGTGACAAATTTACTCCAAACTATTTTTTTGACCACCCAAAACCCCAAACTAGTATACCTTTGATAAATTTACCCCAAACTAGTACACTTGTGACAAATTTACCCTATGTTAGTTTTTATTAAATTTTATTGTCAAATTATTAAGTTAAATGACACGTGACAATTGATTGATATATCAATTTGGGATTTTACGCTCCGTTTGTCACAGTTTACAATTTTTGTAATTTTTTTTTGTATTAATCCAATTTAGCGGAGGGTATATTTGTCACAAATTTACCACTTTGGAGTTTTTTGCAGTCGAATAATTTAGTTTGGGGTAAATTTGTCATAAATGTACCAGTTTATGGTTTTTTATGGTTAATCGAGGTAAATTCGTCACAAGTATACCAGTTTGGGGTTTTTCATGATCAAAAAAATAGTTTTGGGTAAATTTGTTACAAGTGTACCAGTTTGGGATTTTTCAGGGTATTAACCCTTTATTTTATGAAAAATAAATTATTTGAAAAAAATATATATTTTTCAAATGATTATTTGTATTTCTTGAAATAATTAGTCAATAAAAAATAATTTTATTATTCAAAATAATTCATATCTAAATATTTTTGTAGAAAACTCAAGTAGATTTTATTTATTCATTTTTGTAAGTGATATAAGTGATTATTTTTAGAAAAATTAAATTATTCATTTTTTACGAAATAAACGCACCTTAATCATGATGATAATTTTTTTGCATTATTAAAAGACACTCAAGATGTCGCTATAGAGGGCTTACTCTTGATGGAAAGATGAAGTGCATGTCATTTAAGTCATTTCGCTCTATTGGATGTTCGAAAAAAATGAGCCAATGATATTCTAACGGTTGTTGGGAGAGACACAAATCTTAAACGCAACAGATTTTGTTGGAAGACATATGGTACGGTTGTAATAAAAAGAAGGAAACAGCGAAATTTTTAATGTAGCGATGGTTGTCGTGATAGGACTTCGACTGCATAAAAGTGTTAACTAGTGATCTTGAAAAATTATTAAATTTGCATTGTTTGAAAATCTACTAATTGTGCGTATCACGACAAGAAATAATAAGCTAACCATACTGCGAAACATCCGAAGAAATGGTGGCTTTGTCACTTGGTGGGATTTCTAAAGTTCCACCGAGTGAGATTCCTCAAATATGAAGGAAGAAAGAACAAAGGAAACATATATTATTGGGTTTGATTTGCTCGCATCACACCTAATGTAATTTAAATAAACAGTAATTTCCATGATTAAAAAATGGAAAAAACTTAAAGAAATTTTTTTATCAAATTGCAAAAATTATAAGAATGAAATAGGGTGACAAATCATCTCATATTATTTAGATTAGCATTGACCATTCATGTAATTTCATGTCATGATCAAAATATTCCAATGTCACGACAAAATGTATCTTTACCAAGAAATTTAAGAAAGATTGTCAATTTTATAAGTGGACCGCATTGTATTATGGCAAGTTCAATTTATGTTTAAGTTTCTCAATAAATTCATATCATATTCGAGCCACTTTTCTTGGTGTGTCAGCAGTTGTGATCCCTAGAATGAATCAGTTTATATTCATTTTACTTCCTAACATCACAATCTAATTCGAATTTTTCTATTAAGTATGAAGATCCGAATCAAGAAAGATAGTAAATTTCTTTTTCCAAAAAAGGAGGTTAACTTGGATTTTAGTGTGCAAATGAAAGAGTTTGTGTCGTGTATCTAAACGAATAGAAAAACTTTAAAAATATTGGAAGTCCAATTTATCTATATTATCTGTGTATTGGATATTTAATATTCTTTAATTATGAATGCCTAAATAGCATTTACTTGATTTTGGACCACTATTTCACCATCTAAATTTTACTGTTAATGACCCCATGGATTTCTTTTTCTTGAATAATGTCACTGAATTGTTTCTTTAAATATTCACCCATGCAAAAGCAATGACTTTCTATAGCAAATTAGTATCCGGTTGCCCAACATAAACAACATAAATGAACCGGTCAAGTTGCATTACTGCTCATCGAGACTACATATAAAGAAAATCATATTTATAAGGTCAAGAACTCGACTAATACCGGAAACTATAGTCGTTCTAGGTTCTAAGACTAAATGGTGATGGAGCTGAGAACTTAAAGGAATCTTTCAAATTCCATTCAGAATTTCTTATATTTCTATCTCGAGTTATCTACACGTTTTATACAATTTTTTTTTTTTATAATCTTAAGTCTTTATAATTAGAACTTTATCCAACATGACGCACGTCAAACATCTCAAAATGTACCAATGTCAATAATATATATTCATATGTAGTACTTTTCTTAATATCTAAAGTTTGGGTAGGAAAGTTAATAAGGGGGCGTTTATATGGAGTAAAACTATTTCAGGAAAATACTTTCGAACTTTTCACTTGTTTGGACACCAAAGTTAGTATGCTAACATTTAAAAAAAAAAAGAATTCTCTTCTCATGAAAGGGGAAATCATTTTCCCGGAAGAGACACCATTGTGGTGCTAACAATGCAATACCGGTGAGCATCTCTCTCTCTCTCTCACACACATAACTAATAGACAGTACTTTCCTTTCATTTTCATACTCAACCAGACAAGCAAAAGCATAACTATTTTTCTTGCTTGTTTGTGTAAGATTCAGCCAAAGTAAGAAGTATACATACTTTTACACCAAAATTAAAATTGCTATTTAATTTTTAAAAATCATGAAAAAGAATTATATACATACTCAATTTGACTTAACTTCGTTCAAAAGTTTAAACCATTCACTTATTGGACAACTAAGTATTATCTATTGTTTCTTTTATCTCCAATTATTTAGTCTCGTGGATTGTTTGAAGCCTCCTCTCCATGCGTGATCATTATAACTTTGTTTCAGTGGGAAATATTGAACTGAATTATTTGTTCGGTATTCAAAACTAGAATCCAGATTAATCTCCAAATATGAATATGTACTATTAAACTGACATATTCCTTATCCATCCTCTAGAAGGCATAAGATTATGCTCAAAACTATACAAACCTCCAAATACAAAATATTGTGATTAATCATGATCAAACAGAAACTTGAAATGATTCATCATTTACTAAAAATGTTGTATAGCAGGGAAAATTGAAAATAAGGATGATGGCTTTTCTATTTGGTACATTATCCTGAGTTGAGAGCCCCACTCAACTAGAGGGTATAACAAAATTTATCAAATTTAAATTTGAGACAAGGTCAAATCATCTCAAACCTGCTTCGTTATCATCCTTAGCTACGTCATCTTCTCGCCAACTCCCGTATAGCTAGACTTGGAAACCTAAAGATTGGACCATGATTATCTATTAAGATGTTAATTGAGTGGATACAATGTGATAAGGTTTAATGCATGGTTGGGCAAAGGTTTAAATTGGGGTAGACATCAGAATGAGAACATAGATGGAGAGACTTCCAACTTGAGTTCCCCCTATCGTATTCTTACAGCTACTTTTCCACAACAGCAATCGGATTGACTCGTTTAGTTCCGACTTTTAGTAGATGAAATTTATTGCATGACATTCTCACCTCATCTCAATTTGGTTTTTGGAGTTCAGGATCTTGGCTTGGCATCAAGATTGAGCCCTCACGAGGACAAGTAGCTCAAAGAATACGACAGGGGGAACTCAAGTGGCTTGGCTCTGATTGATGTTGTGGAAAAGTAGCTCAAAGAATACGACGGGGGGAACTCAAGTAGGGAAGTCTCCATCTATGTTCTCACTCTGATGTCTACCCCAATTTAAACCTTTGCCCAACCGTGCATTAAACCTTATCACATTGTATCCACTCAATTAACGTCTTAATATATAATCATGGTCCAATCTTTAGGTTTCCAAGTCTAGCCATACGGGAGTCGGTGAGAAGATGACGTGGCCAAGGATGATAACGAAGCAGGTTTGAGATGATTTGACCTTGTCTCAAATTTGAATTTGATAAATTTTGTTATACCCTCGAGTTGAGTGGGACTCTCAACTCATGACAATGTACCAAATAGAAAAGCCGTCGTCCTTATTGTCAATTTTCACCGGCTATACAATATTTTTAGTGAATGTTTTACGTAGTAAACAATAAATGATGAGTCATTTCAAGTTTCTGTTTGATAATAATTAATCACAATATTTTGTTTTTGGAGGCTTGTATAGTTTAATAGTACATATTCATATTTGGAGATTAATCTGGATTCTAGTTTTGAATACCGAACAAATAATTCAGTTCAATATTTCCCACTAAAACAAAGTTATAATGGTCACGCATGGAGAGGAGGCTTCAAGCAATCCACGAGACTAAATAATTGGAGCTAAAATAAACAATTGATGATACTCAGTTGTTGAATGACTCAATGGTTTGAACTTTTGAACAAAATTAAGTCAAATTAAATATGTATATAATTCTTTTTCATGATTTTTAAAAATTAAATAGCAATTTTAATTTTGGTGTATAAGTATGTATACTTACTTTGGCTGAATCTTACACAAGCAAGCAAACAAAATAGTTACTCAGAGTGTGTTTGTTTCATAAAATTTTTATGTCGAAGGAAAGTAATGCTTTTTTCTTATCTAGTTGAGTATGAAAATGAGAGAAAGTAATGTCTATTATATATATATGTGTGTGTGGTGTGAGAGAGAGAGAGAGTACTATTGTCCCCATGACGCCCCTGATGGGCCAAACCCTCATTTCCTTTGCCTCAAGGACACAAAAAAATGAGTCGTGGTGGTCTAATTCAGCATTAAACGCTCCCTCCATCCATCTTGTCATGCACATGAAACTTCTCCGTCGACTCTGCGTCCGTGGGCCTTTCTTGTTTAAGGACCAAGAACACAACATGCAAGCCGCCTGCTGTGAAAAGGAAAGGAACAATGACATAAACGGTCTCTAAATTGTGGCTTGACGTGCAATATCATCCCCAAGCTTTTAATTTATTCAATATGATCCACGAACTTTACTTCAGTGTGCAATATCGTTTCGACACTTTTAATTTGTTCAATATAGTCATCGAACTTTGGTAAATGTTAAATTTAGTCCTTGAAATGAAAGTTTCTAATGTTATATTTTCGTTAATTAAAATTCAAGTGCAATATTGAGCATTTTTACATGGTTCGGGACTAAACTAAACATGTATCGGAAGTTCATGAACCGCATGAAACAAATTAAAAATTCAAGGATGAGATTGCACATTAGGCTAGAGTCTAAAGACCACAATGAAAAAATTAAACGATCGGAAATGACATTATACAATGGGCCAAAGTTCAAGGAATAGTTGTGTCATCCTCCCAAAATGAACCCAAAACGAAGAAAAAGTATAGACATTATGAATGCCGTCACTTGGGATCCTCGAATGTAAACGGGGCGTGGGAATGACATGTCATGCGTATTCTCATCACGCGACCTCAGTTTGGGGGTGATAGAACATTGAAATGGCCCAACCCGAAACTTTCGGCCTTGGGACATGGCTAGCCCGGCCTGAAAATTTCAGGTTTGTTTTGTTGGAGCCGAGCCGAGCCCCAAAGTGTTTATCCAATATTAATCAAATTAGTTATTTTTTGCTCGTGAAATTTCGTTCCTTCAATAGTACATTGAAATAATTAATTCAACCGACATCACAGAATAATCAATTCACTTTTAAATTTAATTTTTTTCATGAAGGATGAGAAATATTAATAATGTATTATTGGAAATATATGTAAAAAAAAAACTATATGAATTATAGAAATTTTGCCTAAAATTTTTTGAGCTTCCTGACCTGACCTAACTTGACTTGAAAAATTTACCCATGGAGGATTATATTGGTGTGGCTAGGAGTGTCGAATGAGCTGCTATCAGCAAAACTTAACACGGGCTCTACTCGACCCAATTAGAATCTTGAGGTCATATCTCTCCAAGACCTAGTAAGAAAGAGACATAACATGATAAATAATAACTATTATAATTAGTTTAAATAATTGCAATGTTATATGTTGAATTTGAAAAATTAGACCTACTTAAATTAGGTTGGAGCAACTTATGAGGAGCGATCAGTGCGTGAGCAGACAATTTTTTTCATCTAGCTTTGGATATAAATATATGTATTTCCACAATACTATCCATCTAACTTTGGATCTTTTTTTTTTTTTTTTTTTTTTTGTTTCCACGACAAGCCTAGATCTATAAATCAATCTTATATTAGTATACTTAGCGATCAACTGGGCGAGCGACATCTCCATCTCAACATGAGTGATCATGATGCCTGCCGCAAGTTTAGACTTTCCTAGCACATGTATTTAAAGCTTGTGGATCCCGGACTTTAAAACTAGAATATCCAAAGTGCTCCGCAAAATATAGGACTAACCAAAAAGTTAGATTATTATTTTTTTTCCATTTAATATTGGGCTAACCGCTGGTGCCAACCCATTTAATTGTTTTGAATCTACCAGCGGAGTCTATTCGTGTTATCTTCTATTTTTTTTTTTTTATATAGAAAATACATAATAAATTTGACCAACTTTCGTTAATCCAATGATGTAGATTTGATACTCAAAGATCGGAAATGTACCCAAAAAGTTAGCATCCTATTGCACTTGTGCTAATTTAATCTTGAACTTTTAATTATGGTAATTAAGTCCTAAACTTTTTGATGATTTTCTAATTTAGTCTATCTGGCCCATTTTATTTTTATTGAAAATCACTGATATGAATGGTATTTATCCTACTTGGCACGGTAAGTATTGACGTGAATAATTTTTTTAAAAAATTTTTAAAATTTCTTATTACTTTTTTGTTTTCTTTTATGTTTGTTTATTTCCTTTACTTTTTTTTTTTCACCGTGGGCCACAACCCTTGCCTATTGGCTAGCGAGGGATGCGATGCCCTTACCTAATCTAAGCAAGGGCCAAGTTGCCCTCACATGTGGCCAATGGGGGCGTTGTAGCCCTTGTCAGCGAATAAGCAAGGTGGTTAGCCCTCACTTGGATATGGGCAAGGGCCAAAGCCCTCACTTGCAGCTGGTGAGGTTGCATAGGCCCTTATCCATGGCCAGTGAGATCGCAAGCCTAGAGTTGTAAAAAAAAAAAAAAACGCCAAGAAAAAAAAAAGGATTTAGAAAAGAATATAATTTAAAATGATAAAAAAATTGAAAAAAATATTAAAAGATTATAAAATTTGTCCACGTCAACGCCGTTTGTGCCACATGGAATGATTATTTTTTTCCATTTAATATTGAGCTAACCGCTGGTGCCAACCCATTTAATTGTTTTGAATATACCAGCGAAGTCTATTCATGTTATCTTCTATTTTTTTATTTAGAAAATACATAATAAATTTGACCAACTTTCGTTAATCCAATGATGTAGATTTGATACTCAAAGATGGAAATGTACCCAAAAAGTTAGCATCCTATTGCACTTGTGCTAATTTAATCTTGAACTTTTAATTATGGTAATTAAGTCCCAAACTTTTTGATGATTTTCTAATTTAGTCTATCCGGCCCATTTTATTTTTACCAAAAATCACTGATATGAATGGTATTTATCCTACTTGGCACGGTAAGTATTGACGTGAATAATTTTTTTAAAAATTTTTATAAATTTTTTATTACTTTTTTGTTTTCTTTCTGTTTGTTTATTTCCTTTACTTTTTTTTTTCACCGTGAGCCACAACCCTTGCCTATTGGCTAGCGAGGGATGCGATGCCCTTACCTAATCTAAGCAAGGGCCAAGCTGCCCTCACATGTGGCCAATAGGGGCGTTGTAGCCCTTGTCAGTGAATAAGCAAGGTGGTTAGCCCTCACTTGGATATGGGCAAGGGCCAAAGCCCCCACTTGCAGCCGGTGAGGTTGCATAGGCCCTTATCCATGGCCAGTGAGATCGCAAGCCTAGAGTTGTAAAAAAAAAAAAAAAAAAAAAAAACGCCAAGAAAAAAAAAAAGTATTTAGAAAAAAATATAATTTAAAATGATAAAAAAAATTGAAAAGAAATATTAAAAAGATTATAAAATTTGTCCACATCAACACCGTTTGTGCCACGTGGAATGACCGGCGTCCATGTGAATGATTTCCAGTCAGAATTAGTAGGATAGACTTTATAAAAAAATTAACAAAAGGTTTATAATTCAATTGATATAATTGAAAATTTTAGAAATGAATTAACACAAGTGCAATAGATTTAGGATTTTTTTATACTTTCCCCCTCAAAGGTCATACATAGACTAAATGAGAATCACTTGACTTTGGATAAGATCTATCTCCTTGACATTTATCAATACCACAAAATTTGCTTATGTATGGATAGAAGAAATATCGCATGTACTTATCTCCTAAGGTTTATATATGAAAAAAGAAAATTTGAAAATTAAAAATACCGTTGAGATTGTATGAGAGCTTTGTTCTTAGAGATCCATCATGGATCGGTAAATTCTTGATTCTCGATGGATTAGCCCTACTAAAAATGCAAAATCAAATCAGAATAATTTGGTAATCAAACTTTTTAACCGTTGGTGTAAGTCCCAATTCCTTCATCCGATCAATGGACTCTAAATCTAGCAAGATCAACGTGAAAGAAATCCACGCCCATCTTTCATTGACAGGCATCTTCTTTTCGGTAACCCTCGAATATCCCAAGCCACATCGCTCGTTCATTACACAGCTTATAATAAGTTCGACCCACATGGGTTTAGAGTATGCATGAGAATGCCCTTGCACTGTTGCATGCATGATGAGGGAAGATAAGAATGATTGCGTACCGTGAGCTGGGAGTTGCCAAAGCATGGATACAGACAAAGGCCAACCTTCGTTTTATATATCATATCGCAGCTTTCCTGTCGAAGAAAAGCCACGTTCTCGATTCAAGATCCGATTGGCTTCCAACGTCGGGTTTCGTCGACAACACGTCTCTTTCCCATTTCTCTTTAGTTGATCTTAATTCTTAATTAGCACACAGAGAGATAGAGAGAGAGAGAGAGGAGTGTCCGTCTGAGAGAGAGAGAGAGAGGAGTGTCCGTCTGCTAGTACCAGAAAAGCATTTCTTTTCAGCTTTGCTAGGTGCGAAATGGAAGATATGAACATTTATTTGTGTTGGCTTAGTCAAGGTGACGTGTACAATTATTTCTAGATAAAACATAGAAAATCACATGATATGGTCGTAATAATGCATCCAGAAAGGCACGGTTGAATTAGGCGTGTCATTGGGAAAAAAAAAAATTAGGCGTGTCATTTACTTTAATTATTTTCAACTCTTTGATCCATTTATCATATAAGAATGGGTATTTTACAAGTTTTAATTCAACTTTCGTAAGGAATGTACGAGGAGGCAATGGCTTTCTTCCCTTCACTCTCTATAATTTCTCATCTTCAAGAAAAGGCCTAAGTCATCTTGCTTTCCCCATAAATTTTTTCCGATGTTATTCTTCCTTCCAAACGAGGAAAGAAAAAACTTAGTATAAAGAAAGACAGAGCATCTTGCACGAGAATCATTAGTATTGTTATGGTGCTCTTAACAATAGAGTCAGGTTTTTTACTGGCCATCAACACAGTCATTCCAAATTTGAACAAGAGCATGGTCTATGGGTTTACTGCAAAACCTGATGCCGTCCTGAGCCAATCCTGGTTTTTCTAACAAACCTGTTAGGATAGTACAGATATTGCATCTTATTTTTGTCTCCATGTGCTTATCTTCCTAAGAACATAAGGGTCAGAACTTTCTCTGTCCGATTTGTAAGTTTGTACATAAAGAAGTGTAAATGCCAACACCATCTCATTATTCCACACTACTTATATCTGTCAACCTGTGTGGCTTCCTATTGAGGCTGAGTGATATCATTTGAGAAGCCGAAAAGGGATGGGTGGTTTTGATGATTTCAAGCCTGTCGTGGCCATGTTTGGCCTGCAGTTTACTTATGCAGCTCTTTCTCTGTTCGCTAGAGCTTCTCTTTTGCAGGGGTTGAGCCCTAGAGTCTTTGTTGTGTATAGGCAAGCCGCAGCCACACTTTTCATTTCACCTGTTGCCATCTTTTGGAGGTACTGAACTTCTCTCTCTCTCTCTCTCTCTCTCTCTCTCTCTCTCTCTCAATTTTGATTTTTTTGCAGGAGGTCACACAGGACTTCTTTGTCATTGAAGAGCTTCTTTTTGATATTCTTGGCATCTCTCATTGGGTAAGTTTCCTTCAGAAGTTAAATTACTTTCAGTCATGTCAAAAAATATGTTTGTGCTTTTCGGCGCAAAGATCTTATAATTCATGAGGATCATGAGGATGGATATTTGCAGGGTAGCGATCAATCAAAACATTTACTTTGAGGGTATGTACTTAGCCTCGTCATCAATGGCTAGTGCAACAGGCAATCTTGTCCCTGCAACCACGTTTTGTTGGCATCTGCTCTTGGGTACATACACACAACTTTGTTCCAATTATTCTGAGAATATAAAATAAAAAGAACATCAGAAATAATTTCCCTCCACAGCCCACATAATTAAAGTCAAAACTAATTAAACACCAATTACCTGATTTAAGCTAATGAAGAACAAACAAACATGTTTTTGAGCTCGAAGTGATTGAATCAATGACTAACATCCAAAGAAAAATCACTTGCCTCAAAGAAGTATTTTGGAACTTAGATGTGGCTATTATTAACATAAGTTCTGATGTGGGTAATCTAAAGACTGACCTTCCGCAATTCTTTGTTGCTTAAAAACTTGAGAATGGAGAAGGTTAACGTACGAAGTCTAAGAAGCATTGCCAAAATATTGGGCACGGCAATCTGCGTCTGTGGAGCGATTGTTATGGCGGTGCTCAGGGGACCAAAGCTTCTAAATGCAGAGTTCCATCTACTTGCGAATTCTATTTTTGCTTCTGAAGGCGACAGTTGGTTGCTGGGTTGCGTATTACTCATTGGCAGCGCTTGTTGCTGGTCGATTTGGCTGATTCTACAGGTATTGAACTGTAATTCATCGAAAGTCACATACATGCCATTAGAGTCACTTAAATAGTCAATAATTTTCTACTCAGGTCCCAATGTCGGCGAGCCATCCTGACCATCTATCTTTATCCGCTTGGATGTGTTTCATATCCACAATTCAATGTGCAGTCATCACATTATTCCTAGAACAAGATCCTGAAGCATGGAAGATTGACTCCAAGCTTGGGATAGCTACTATTTTGTACGCTGTAAGTAACTATATTTGCCGTTCATATCAACACAAGATACCATATGAATTATTTGTATGTTCTTATTGGAAGTATTCATAAGAATTACTGAAGTTTGACGTCCTATTTTCTTTGTTTGAATTGTTGTGGATAGGGAATTGTGGGATCTGGAATTTCTTTCTTCGTGCAGTCGTGGTGCATTTCCCAAAGAGGCCCTCTCTTCTCTGCGATGTTCAACCCTCTTGCCACTGTTATAGTAACCATTTTGGCTGCTATATTTCTGCACGAAGAAATATATACCGGAAGGTAGTGTCTTTATTCCTATCTTGGAGAGTCAGTCTTAATTGTTATGAGGAACAATTTTGCCTATCAACATTGACTTACTATCACGAAGGTTGAACTTCGTACTTCAATCTTGAATTTTCAGTCTGATGTAGAAATCAAGGCCTTTCAGAGAAATTGACATGTTTTACTCTATTGCAGCTTGGCAGGGACAATTGGGGTAGTAGCTGGTTTATATTTAGTGCTGTGGGGTAAGGCTGAAGATCTTGTTGAGATCAATGAAGAGACAGAGCCCAAGCTTCAAATTGATTATGATCACACCGTGAAACCGGCTGTCGATGTGAAGCTATCAAGTTGTAAATGTGATTTATCAAAACCTCTTTTATCAGATGTATCAGCTGATGAAACAAACCCCGTCTAGATCGACAAATTTTGTGAATTTCCTTTCTGTATTTTAATAGCACATAGTGGACTTATTTTCATTGTCACTTTTGCATTTGGGATTCGGAATGATGTTTGTACCAACTATTGAAATCCAGAGGGAGAAGGAACATCATTTAGTATAGGTTCGTGATTGAAATGAAAAAAAAAACACGAACCGCGAACTTGGGATTGGTCGGCAGTAAAATCTTATTGTCCATTTCTTGACTGCCAAGACTTCGTACAGCAAGACATAATTCATAAAGTGTGATGCACAACCGAATCAGCAACAAAATCAGTGAATAAACCTGCACCCAGTAAGTATCTCAAGGAACTAAAATTACATTTATGTTGAACGAGCCTTTTAATGGCACGAATATTTTCGATAGTGGGAGAGAGAGGGAGATGGTCCCATTTTCTTTTTTCAGTTCAGCATGAAAGGTATCCTCCACCCATCTTGGCATGCGCATGAAACTCCTCTGGCCACTGTGTCCTCGGGCCCTCCTTCGTTCGAGGACCATGACGCATGCCATTTGTTTGCTAAAATGAAACCCCAATATAAAAATAAAATAAAATAAAAAAACGGAGACATGCGTGACCAATTGGAATCCTTGAACGTGAAAGTGGCTCCATCTTTCGAGGATGACATGTCATGATTATCGTCAAAAGTAACCTCGATTGGGGTGAAAGAACATCGGACTTTTTTACGGATGCGATGAGATTAATTGAGTTCTTGATGTGTCTCTGCACTTTCAAGCTACCCGAGAGGCTATTCACAGAAATCTTGTGAGAATGTCGGGATTTGGTCCTGTGAAGCTATACACAAACACGTGGGAAAATCTCCGGTAAGGTATGAAACAATGATTCAAGATTTAGAGTGTACATAAAAAAATTTCTATTTCTCTATTTCTATACTTACTGCTTTTTTGAACAGGTTTAGAACAAAAATTTATTTAGTAATGCAATTTGATTTTTCTATTTCTAAAACAGATTTTCATTCCAGAAATAAATTTAAAGAAAAAATCAGAAGTTAAAAATTTTAATTTCTCAATTTATGAAATAGGATAGAACCTATTTAATAGGTAGTTGGAAATAGAACCTATTTAAGGCCTTAGTTTTTGGGTCAGACACTTCTCACTTGGATAATGGGGCCTTTTACATCCATCAACTGGGCTGGACCTCTCTCTCGTCTTACAAAGAGAAACCAAGGAAATTACTTTAGGTTGCTATGGGCGTATTTGGCAACATTTATATTTTCGAGAACAATTGTTCAGAAATAATTTTTTCATCTCTATTTCTTAGACAACTTCGTGTCATTTGATACAATCCCAAAATTTCTATTTTCGAAATTGAAAATGAACAAAAAAGTGTTTACTAACAAAAATGCGTTTGCTACAATTTTCAAATTTTTTTATTCTGTAATAAAATTTTGAGATCTTTCTAATTTTTAAATTTCTATTTTCGGATGCTGCTGCTGCAACAACGGTGGAGCATCGGATGAAGCCAACGATGATGATAAGCGGTGAGTTCCCGGTGTCGTAGGTGCAATAGTAAGGAAAAGCGTTGAGGAGGCTATAGGTTGCATCTCAGGGCCGTCGTTGTGGAACAAGAGGAACAACAACCGGCGTCTAACGGAGCTGCGTTGCGGGCGAAGCAGACCGTTGTCACTGTAGTTGCGGCTGAGCAGGTCATGGGCCGGAGTTCTCGGTCATCGGCTCGGCCAGGAGCAGGGTGCCTCAGTGATGTGCTTGGCCACGGAACAAGTCTCACAGATCCGAGGCTCGGCCAAGGACTCGGTGTTGGAATTCTCGGTCAGGAGCTCGGCTAGAAGCAGGGCGTGGCCGAGAGAATGCTCGGCCGGGAACAGGGGACGGCCGAGAGGATGTGTCTCAATAGGCTCCGATGTTCTGACCTCATTTATTTTTTCCTTTTGTGAAGACTTGAAAGTGTTTATATAATGGAATAACTTAGGTCTAATCTTGATTAGCGGGCTTAATTTTGGCCTTTTTGAGATAACAGGTTCTAACAACACAAGGCATTTTATTAATTAAAGTCGAATGGGCTAAGTTCGATTCAATTAAAGCTCAGAACTCCCCTTTTCATCTTGTAAATTTCGGCAAGTGCACCCCTATGGGCTTGGCCAAATTTTGCTTCACCCATGGGTTTAATTCAAATGATTTAATTAAGCTCAGTCTATCCACTGCCGGTCTAATTAAACACTTTTTATTTATTAATGAAATATACTCCTAATGATTACAAGCACTTCAGTTAAAATTATTTTTTTGCTAGGGACCGGGATTGATCCCTAATTTTTTATACAATCAAATAATTAATCAAAATTTATGTGTTAATGGTAAGTCTGACGAGTACAAAATTTTGTGGATGAAACATTTAATTGAAATTACAGAAAAATCACAAGATGTCATCTTAATAATGCCTCCCGAAAGCCCGTTACATAAAAATAGTTAATCTACAAGTCCTAATCCAATTGCCATAATGAATGTACCAATGATTGCATCTTCGGAGGAAACGGTCCACTGGCCTTCACTCTCTGCGATCTTCCTTCTTCCAGAAAAGGAACTAAATCGCCTTGTTTTCCCTATTAATTCTTTCTTCATATATTCAACCTTCCAAACAAGGAAAGACAAATCACTGAGAGTTTGCCCCAGTGGCCACCCTTCCAACTTGGAAGGGGGAGGTGAGAGGTTCAAATCCCCACATTCTCAGGGGGGATTGGGGTGGGGACGATTTCCTTTCAGGGGTGGGTTTCGATTCCCACGTCCTGCAAGAAGGCAAGGCAAAAGTCTGAGAGTGAGTGTTAAAGAGTAGGATTAGAGTAGGACCGACCAAAAAAAAAAAAAAAACAAGGAAAGACAAATTTAGTATGAGGAAAGACCAGATCTTGCATGTGAATCATTAGTATTGCTATATGGTACTTTGAAAATTGTAGTTATTTTTTTGGATGGCCATCAATGTAAATCATTCCAAATATTGAATAAGTTACAGTAAAATCTGATGGCATCTTGAGGCAATCTTGATTTTATTAAAAACCTGTTAGGACGGTATACATATTGCACCTTTCTCTATTCTTTTTCTTTTGTTTTTGTCTCCATGTGCTTACCTTCTTAGGAACAGAAGTACCACAACTCGCTCTGTGTCTCTAATTTGTAAGTTTGGACACAAAGAAGTGTAAAACACCATCCCCTTGTTCTACACTACTTGTATGTGTCAATATGTTAAGAAAATATGGTTTCGAATTGGGTATAACAATAAAGTCTGATCTCTAGAGCAATTAAGTCAGATTTTGAAGTGTGATATCACTTTTTTTAAGAATTTATTTATCCCACAATATTGCTAATGGTTTTCGAAAAATTTTCTCCAAGATACAATAAAGTCAACAATGAGAATATTAGATAATAATTCTAAAATTTCTGCAAGATCTCTTTAGGAAAACAATTGGAAAAAATGGTTGTATATCTTTTTAAAAGAAAACTAAATGACAAGATGAAGATTATTAGATTCCAAAAAAACCAAACGTGCTCACATAAAAGACAGAGATAACTTTTCAAAAGGTTACAAAATGAACAAAGACAACTTTTTGGGAAAAGTTACAAAGTAGGAAAACAATTGGAAAAAATGGATGTATCTTTAAAAACAATATGGGAAGAGCAAGATTATTTAATTCCAAAAAAAAAAACAAACATACTTATATAAAAGACAGAGACAACTTTTCAAAAGGTTACAAAATGAACAAAGACAACTTCTTGGGAAAAGTTGCAAAGTAAAAAAGCAAGTTTTAAATGTTACGTTGAAAAGACATAAAAAATTCGAAATTAAATAAATATAAATAAAAAATAACTCTAACTCATTTCGAACAATCATACTATTTTAACATGATACTATGGTTAATTGTTTATAAAAATAACTTCGAATTTTTTAATAAATAAAAAATAATAATTGTTGGTTATTGTCAAAATTTGTTCACGTGCGGACTGATATCTTTTCGATGTGGGAAAATGCACATCTTTGTTTGTTTTACAAACAAACTACCAACACTTGTGTGGCTTCGTATTGAGGCTAGGGGTTATCATTTGAGAAGTTAAGTAAGGATGGGCGGTTTTGATGATTACAAGCCTGTCGTGGCCGTGTTTGGTCTGCAGTTAAACTTATGCAGCTCTTACTTGCGCTCCGAGTCGTGTCAGGCGCCAGACGTACCCAATATTTTCTCCTTACTTAGAGCTTCTTTTTTTACTAGGGGTGAGAGCCCTAGAGTCATTGCTGTCCCTGTTGCCTTCTTTTGGAGGAACTGAACTGTTCTGTTGGACTCTCTATCTCTCTCTCAAATTTTTAGTTTTTGCAGAAAGTCTCAGACTTTGTTGGGATTGAAGAGTCTCTTTGATATTCTTGGCATCTCTCTTTGGGTAAATTTCATTTAGAAGTTAAATGATTTGGGTCATGTCAAATAATATGTGTGCGCTTTTCACCTCGAAGATCGCATGTTTTACGAGAACGAATATTTGCACGGTAGCTATCAGTCAAAACATTTACCATGAGGGTATGCACTTGGCCTCATCATCGATCACTAACACAAAAAACAATCGTACTCCTGCAACCACATTTCTAATGGCGTCTGTTATTAGGTAATTGCCCTCCACAGTCCCCATAATTAAAGTCAAAACTAATTAAACGCCAATGTCTTGAATTAAGCTAATGAAGTAGAACAAGAAAACGTTTTATTTGAGCTAGAAGAAATCGAATAAATGACCAATATCTAAAGAATGATCACATGCCTCAAAGAAGTACTAAAAATCATCTTAGTAGGGCATCCTCTTGTCTTCTATAATACTTGTCCTCTCTACTGTTCCTGAAAGCGCAGCAACCCACCGAGCATACAACAATGAGGAAGAGGAGGAATATGATGTTGACCACGGCCACTTTCCTCCAGTCGCTCTTGATACCCTGCAAAAGCCCGGCCTTGCACGACTGGCAATTGTAGCACAGAACCTTGGGGTCGTTGTCCCACGCGTTACAATCGGGGTTGGAGTAGACAGAACCAGCAGTCTTGTTCCATACGGTCGGGTTCACGTAGGTGAAATTGCAGTCATCCGACGGCTTGCAGCAACCAGACTGCACATCAAGAAACAAAGGTCGTCGGAATGTCATGTGGTGATAGATAAAAACAAGTGTCGCTAAATGGCAGAACCGGAACACGATCATGCGTGTGCGAGCTCAGACTCTAAAAGTGAGATGCAATCAATCAGAATCACGCTACGAAGTTTGCAAACACGGTGCTTAAATTTTCAGTGGATACTTTCGTTTAGAAGATTGGAGGCAGACGCGTTGCTTATTGCAATTGGCCATGGCCTCACTTGACTCGTACAAATAGAACCACCATATCATAATCAGTACTAGTATTGCAAAGGAAATATCTGCAAACCTGTCATGGCATAGTGCATGTTAAAACACTCGATAGCCATCGCAAAAAGCGACTACCTAACATTCTTATAGAAAAAAAGGCGCTGGCATTTCTGAAGGGGAAAAGTACTAAAAACGTCATAAACTTATGGCATTAATATCAATTTAATACTAAACATTTCAATTGAATCAATTTAGTTTTAAACCTTTTTTATATTGTCACCAATTTAGTCATTCCGGCTAATTTTGGCCGACTGGCACCGATGTGGACCTCGGCCAGTGCTTACTATCCAACCAACACTAACATGGCAATTTTTAAATTAATTTTCATTAATTTTCAAATTTTTTATAACTTTTTTTTCCTTTTCCCTTTCCTTTTTCTTTTTCTCTTCTTCCTCCTTGACCTTCTTCTCCCTGTAGCAGCCCTCACCGATTGCCAATGAGGGTCGTGGCCCTTGCCCAACCTTGCCTAGGGTTGCGGGTGAGGCAACTTAGCCCAAGTCTAGGCGAGGCCAGCCTCACCATAGCCTTGCCTTAGGCAAAGGGGGCATTCGCCAAGGCCCTAGCGAGGCCACCTTCACTCGAGGCAAGGCCATGGTGAGGCTGAGCGTGGCCAGTGGCCCTTGCCAGAGCCTTGGTAGCCATTGCAGGGAGAAGAAGCCCAATGAAAAAGAAGAGAAAAAATAAAAATAAAAATAAAAGGAAAAGGAGAAATAAAAAAAAAAAAATTAACAAAAAATTGGAAAGAAATAAAAAATTATTAAAAATTGCCATGTCAACATCCGGCCATTGATGGAAGGACTAAATTGGTGCCATTGTGAAAAAATTTAAGACTAAATTGGTCTAATTGAAAGATTTAAGATTGAATTGATATCGATGTTATGTTTTTAAAAAAAAATTTGCTATTTTTCCTGAAGATGTATCGTTGAAGTTCACAAACTTATGCTCAAAGGAATTTAAAAATTGCAAAATGTCAAAAGTTCTACGATCTTAATCACAATTCATATTAATCAAACACGGACAATTAGAATCAATGATTCATTAAGGTCGAGTCCACAAGGTCAAGTCTCAATCAAAACCGCCCACAAGAAGAAACCATAACACAATTACACATTCAATTTTCGCATCTTCACGAGAGAATCAAAAGTCTGAACGAAAAACAAAGATGGACAGATCTGAACTCACCTGAAGAGCAGACTTCTCGCTCTTGTCGCTAAAGTACTTGTCTTGAAAGATCGAGCAGACCATGCCGTCGCTCAGGCAGCTCTTGATCTTGTTCCAATTCTTGGTGCTGTTGAACCGCTTCTGCAACCAATGCGAGTAATCCCCGAGCCGATTATCCTTATACGCTCGCCTACTGAGAGCCTCACCAGCTCCCTTGTTCGTCACGACAAAGGCGAAGATGGTGAAGCAGAACAAGAGGATAATGAGCAAGAAGGTGACGAGGAGGTAGAGCCAGAGGAGACAGGACACGCGGCAGCAAGCACCGATGAGGCCAGCGAGGGAGACGAGCATGAGGAAGACGCCAAGGACAATGACAGGCCGCTCAAGGAACTTCTCACAGTCGGTGCTGGCCCGTTTCAGGAGCCATATGCCGGTGCTGAGGATTCCAACCGAAAGGACGAAGGTGAGGAGGTTGAGGATGCCCACGAGGCTATTGCTCAGACGAACCATGATGTGGGGGTCGAAAAAGGCGAGATCTTTGAGGTGGGTTTTCTCGAGAGCGATTGAGTGAAATGTGTGGATTGGAGATTGGTGTCACAGCCAATTAATTTAGCGTTCCCTTGCCATTCGATTTTAGGAATTTCTTTCCTAGTCAGCCTTTCTCACCACACTCACAAAGATATTAGAGATAGAAACTAGTAGAAAGAAGCACTGGATTTCTGTTACTAGTGAAATAATACAAATGAGGGGGAAGAGACTTCTCTATATACAAGTATCCATTTGATTACAATCGTAGATCTCCCCATAATCTAATGGTGTAGGTTTGGAAATCCAAAAGATTATTTAGGGAAAAATCCAATCATTATTAATCATTTGGTAATAAGGATTATTTCCTAGTAAGTCGATTCTATTCATGGAAGCAATAAGAATGTTGGAAGATTTGATCGTATGGATGACTAGATCTTTGGTTATTTGATTGATTACTTTCAATGACTAAAGTAATGAACTTGAAGATTATTCAATGGCTAGTTTGGATTATGAAGATTATATAATGTTGGAAGAGAGTTGGTGGAAAAAATGACTAATCTCTTCGATGCGCAATAAACAAATTACCCAGGAATGTATGTTGAATCACAAGTGAACGACGAACGATATGACTTCACGATGGTTCGAATACAATCATGAGAAAAGCATTCATGTTCCACAACATTAATACCATTTGTCTTCTCAAAATAGAAATGAAAGCATTTTTGTTTGTTTGTCTTTAATGGAGTGAGAGTGAGAGAAAGGAAAAGCATTCTTTTTTTAAACGTTTTATCATCAAGAGTTAATTATAGTTTGAAATGATCCTTTTTATATTTCTTTTAACAAGACAACTACTCATACCCTTTCAAAAAGTGACTTCTCAATCACATCACATCAAGACGAATTAGTGCATTTTAAATGCACCATATCATGGAGGAACCAACGTAATATAACATTTCTCACTCTAATATGATAGGCAATATAAGGCATTAACATTAATCTATTTTTGAAATAATTCACACTGATAAGAAAGTCATGCGACTAATGAGTACATCTGCACTTGGCAGCTCAAATTATGCACCTATTAGAGATAACATAATGGTTACAACCCAAAAAGAAATAAATAATTGATATCTCACGGTACCTCATACATATTTTGCTACATTAGTCTGAGTGTATCTATCCTTTAAAAGCTATATTTAACTATTCTCATAACACCATATATTCACAATTATATCCAAAATCAAAGAAAGCGATATAATTGATCAACCAATAAATAAATGTGATAGATATAAAACAACAATAGTCTTCACCCGCACTCATATCTCTCTCCATTTTAGAACAATTGTTTTCCTAAAAGTCCCAAAAAGTCATATCTATTCATGATCACCGATAACATGTTAAAGTAGCAACATTTGATCTTTTACTTCGAGAATATAGTCAAAAGAAACATAGGATACAGATTGAGGTAAATTATAAATTACCTCAAGGGCTTACACAATGAGAAAAAAAAAAGGGAGATAATTTTACCCACCTTCCCTTGTTAGTCATACAATGCACATGTAGTATGAGTTATATACTATAATGGATATCTCTTTTTATAAAAACTTATGTCATTTATTAAATATATTAACTATACGGATCGTAACCTAAATATAATCGCGTGCTTCTCACGTTCTCATGTTTAGCTCGAGTACTATATCAGTTTGCTTTTCTTACAATGCCCAAAAGTACTCGTATCCGGCATCCTTCAAGCATATATGATTGTGGGACTATCATGTTCAATTTTATTATGTGCAAATCATAGATCTCATCTTGACTTCAATCAAGGTGATGTAAAATTATTTTATGTACTAAACTTGCTATTCTAGCATTTATAGGTACATAATGTCTCATTTCAACGTGCTAACTATAGAACTTAAGGTGATTACTTGTGTGAGTGAGCCAATCATTATCCGCTGACATACCTTTCAACAATATATGTGTATTTGTGTTAGTCTTATAATGATTTGTACTTATTAATAAAATATAAAGTTACTAAAGATAAATAAGTACAATACATATGTTTACATATACATAAATCAATAATCTTCAATAATATTATATATTATTTTCTACATAATCTTAGAGACATCTGTGGGTCAAGAACATGTCTTTAAGAACAACCTTTATAAATGGATTGACAACCATTTTATTTGTTGAAATGTATTGAAGGATCACTCATTTTTATGCTATTACATTTCTGGTGAAGTTGTTCTTTACGTCAACGTGTTTCGTCTTATCATGATACTTGAGATCCATAATCAATTGCTATTACACATTGACATAATAAACATATAATCAATACTAGCACTTTTTCCATGGTAACATACATATAAAATTTGTAACAAAAACAATTTAAATTAATGATAATTCAACAAAAGACACCAAAATGAAAGTTTACTATATTCCTAATTAGTTTTGTGTACGATTGTTTTACTATCATTAAATAATTTAATTTGAGAAAATTTTAAGCTCTAGATGAGAACTCTTTCAAATTCTACCAACCTACGAACTCTTACTAAAAAAGATGATTACATAACCTTGTGTAATCACCACATTTTTTCTATTAATATCAAAAGGCATTGCATGGCATGAACCAATGTACAAAACATTCATGCAATAACTAAAATCAAAAGCGGAATTCATAAGATAATAAAAAAGATCAAGGATCTCCAGCCATTGTTTGAATTTGTTCGAAACTAGGAAATTGCAAGCACGTTAAACCAAATACATGCTATTATCGAACTAAGCTCCACACAACACATATATGGTCATTTACATATAGGCTAGTTTATGTATTTCCAATACCATAGTGAAATACAGGTTAGAGGAAATGAACAATGCATTTATACCTAAAAAATACGCATATTTAGGGCTTTGTATGCATTTTTATACCTTTAAAGCCTCAAACATGTAAAATAATTATATCACAATGTAGAGCACATCCATACAAACTAAACGTCTCTAACCATGCACCAATCGAACATCACACACATCCACATGCACCATCTAAGTGCATAGCGCATGTGACGCATGCGCCAATGAGCCAATGTGGCTCATGGCTTGTCCAACCGGTTAGACCAATCCAATGGTCAAACCGATTCAACCGGTCCGACCATTGACCGATCAATCGGGTTGGCTCATCGGATTGGGTCTTCAACCAGGTCCGGTCGCCGGTGGATAATGTCATTGATGACGTCACATAGTCGGTTACCAACCATTTCTAATGTTATCGATGATGTTAACATGCGCCGCCAGCATGTGCATTATATTCATGCATTAGGCGTTCCCAGCACATATGACGGATAGCCCTCACGTGCCGCCCCTTCTAGCCACTCTTGAGGGCACGTCTCGGGTATTCTGGTGACATTCGACCCGCCCTTCTACTTGTCTTGTTGAGATCTTTCATCTCGTGTATTCAAAAATTAATTTTGGCAAAAAAATATTCCAAAAAATGGCTAAGACAAAACGGTCCTTTGTCACCTCCAAGTCCATTTTTCACTACGGTTCATTTTCAACGATTCATGTTACAATTTTTGAGCAATGAACATCGAAACAATATGAAGTTCATTCTCTTGATCTCATATCAAATAATAAGCAAAAAAATTTGACAAAAAAGCAAGGTAGAGATCATAACATAGGCTTTAATACAAATGTTGGAAAAGAGTCGGTCCAAGAAACAACTAACCTTTTTAATGTGTGTAAAAAATTACCTAGGAATGTACGTTGAATCACAAGTGAAGGACGAACGACACAACTTCACGATGGTTTGAATATAATCACAAGCAAAGCATTCACGTTCTGCAGTGTTAATGCCATTTTTCTTCTCAAAATAGAAATAGAAGCCTTTTTTTTTTGTTCTTCTTTAATGGAGTGATAGAGAGAAAGAAAGAGCGTCCTTTTCCAAAACATTCTATTGTCATGAGTCGATTAACTTCTGAAGTTATCCCTTTTATACTTCCTTTAAAAAGATAATTATTCATATCCCTTCAAAGGGTGTCTTCTCAATCACATCATATCAAGATGAATTGGTATCTTTTAAATTCACCTTATCATGGACGAACCAACGTAATATAACATATAAGAAGATCAACATACACCAAAGAAGACAAACCCACGAAATAGAAAAAGCTATATACTTATACTCTTGTTGAGTTGTTAAGTGAGAGTTCATTTACCAAGAGTGCTTATCAATGATTGCAATCTCAATAAGAAGTGTACCAGAGTTGTAGTAGTGCTTGGGTATGCGATAGTATGATATATAGCTTTAAATATAAATAGAACCAATTTTGGGTAGAAGTGTTTTAGGTAGAAGCAGCAAGTATTATTGTGTAATCACTCGAAAGATTATTAGTGGAATTCAATTTTTTGGTGACTGTTAGTCTAAGAGAGCATGTGTAGGTTTATATCAAGCCGAACCACAATAAAGCTCTAATCATAGTTTTTCTATCTTATTCTTTTATTTCAATTGCTGCCTGGTAGAATCGCACTACATTGATTGATATAACGTGTGGTGGGGCTAACAATGCAACCTAGAAGAGAGGTTGAATAGATTGAGTGATGATAATAAAAAAATACTTTTGCAAAATATTAAACAATTAACATTCAGGATATTAATTCAAACATAGTTGCGTGTGTGATGATGATAAGTAGATCAAAGTGAGTCAAGATATTCACACAACGATTTATAGTGTTTTGGATTTGTACACAAGCCTATGCCCACTTTCAAACTAACAGCTTTAACAATGGTTGGATTCCACTAATAATCATTAGAACAAGTTACAACAAGCACATGTTGTTCCTTTCATATGATAGATCACACTATCAAGAAACACACACTGCTTATACACTTGTATACTCAACTATCGACTGTTCTAGTGCTATATCATTACAAAGAGCAATACAGAGCAAGATCAAATACACTTTTTGTTTGTGATAGTAATCACAATATTTAATCTAGCCAAGCCTTTTCATAGCATCATTGATCCTTATGTAATGAGGTTCTCAATGTGTCCATTGGAGATCATCAAGGATGATTAGATAGCCATTGAGAATCATTGGAGGAGACCTTTGATAGAATTGGCACTACTTTGTGTTTGTTTCCTCTACTAGTCTTAGGCTTCTTGAAATAAGCTTGATGTGTCTATCAAAATAGTAAATTGCTAGCACCTTTTTTGATTGCTTTCCTGAATTTTTTGCTAAGAAGTCTAGTCCTATAATGGCTATATTCTATACTATCAATGGCTATCTTTCTAGCGCGTATCTCACTTTTATCAGACCTTATACATCACCATACTATTATATGCATACTATCACCGGTGCTAATTGTAAGTGACCTAATTAGCTAGCTTCAATGATGATACTAACTAAGCAACACAAGATGTTAAGATCAATGATCCTTATTGATACCAAGGGACTTCTAAGGATACTAGCTTGACTGATCCTACCAAGTAACTATGAGATATCACTCTCATTTGTACTTGTAAGTTCATCACGTCATAGCCTAGTTTCTTGGTAACAAAACATCATTGATGATATGCAAACACTTTCACCATCTACATATGTTATAGTAAATGTTAGTACTCAAATATAGTTTGACAATCATTGAAATATCATAAGGAATATTTTCCAACGATTTTCCATTTTTTGTGATGACAAAACTATCCTACAACTGTCAAATAATGCAGTAAATATTTGAGATTATTTGCTATAAAATTAAATAGAATCTGCTTACCAGGAGATTCAATGATTCAGCATGTGATGGTTGTAAGGACTAGTAACAATACCTAGAGGGGGGTGAATAGGTATTTAAACAAAACCTTGGCAAATATATGCGGAATAAAATAAAGTTTAGGGAAAGAGAATAAGAACACAAGATTTATAGTGGTTTGGCTTAGATCAAGCCTACGTCCACTCTCCCACGCTAACAACCTTCTGCTGGATTCCACTATGCAATCAACAAGAGATTACAACTTTGAGTGCAAACACTTAGTAGTAGATCACACTATCTCACTAAGTCACTATTTTGGTATTTCTCTCACGACCACAAACGTTTAAGCTCACGAAAGATAAGTATATGATCGAAGTTGCTCAGACTTTGGAATTATAAATTCTACGCCCCGTCTCTTATTTGTTCATCAGTCCTTGATCTCCTTAAATACTCCTCCACTTCCAAACTAGCCGTTGGATAGTATCTTGAGGATCATCTTCCAATCTGCCTATTGAACAGATATATATCTAGAAGATTTGGTAGCCGTTGAGTGATAGAAATAGAATCCTAAATTGATTCCGATCGCCTATACAAACAGAATCTTGGTTTCCATAAGTAAAGCTTCTTCGTATAGAAAATTCTTGTCCTCAAGATTTAATTGTCAATCAATTAGATTGAGTCAATTAAATCAATTTTGATGTAGAATCCAAACCAGATCACTAGCTGTTATACACTTGGGCTTGTGTTACGTTTTGTCTTGTTCTGGATGTAAAGTCTTAGAGCAATAGACTTTACAATCTGAGTCTGAGTGCGATAGACTTTACAATCTGAGTCTAAACAAATTTAGCTTTAAGGTCTGGACATAGTCTGAATAAGTTCAACTTTAGCATAGAGTCTGTCTTTTGGTTCTTCCAAGCATAGACTTCGATAATATTCTTTACATGTTCTATCATCTGCATAGTCTATTACTCAACCATCAATCATGTTAGTAGCCTTTGATTTATTTTGTCATCTTCAAAACATCATAAGGGATTTCCCTAACAATGGTAAGATCAAGTAATTAAGTGCATTAATGAGAATGGTATTAGCATAGCGCCTATCAATGTTTTACTTAGTAGATTATATTAGCATTTAGCGTTTCACGCTATGCGCATACTAATTGCCCTCCTTTTTGTCATTATCATAAAGATAGATGCAAAGATAACAAACCAAATAGTTTATTCCAAATAAGAGATGACACTAGGACAATAATTAAAATGCGCAGAGATGATGGTACGGTCCTAAGAGTTTCTAAGAACGAGGGGTTCTCATCTTGGTAGAGGGAGGAGTTTCAACATATGGTTTTGGAAATGGGCGAATAGGATTATGGCATTGCCGGTTAAGGATTGACTGTTCCAAGAGCATGAGGAATTTGTTCATTTGGTTGACAGTGGTTTATAAATTCTAAATGGCCTTGTGGAGAGTAGCATTGAAAATGTCATCCTTTTGGCTTCTAGACCTAGACTTCCATGAACTGATGATTTCTTTTGACGGGAGCGAAGGAACTGGTGGTTTAGCTGGTGCTGATGGTGCTGATCCTTTACCACACGTCATTCATTCCACACCTTTCAAGCTTTCTTGATCATCACCATGTCCAACTCGGACAATTTCATTTCGTTGATTAACCCATCCTTCAGGAATCGGTCTTGATATTATCTTCTTCAGAGTTTCCTTGCCTATCTTCCCCGCCGGTAGCTTGTCCCCCTTATAATCATCATTGATGATGATGCCTTTTGATCGTAGGATAAGGGAGATGAGAGCTCCAAGTGGCAGCTTACCAATGTTTCGCTTTACGGCATGATATATGTGTAGAATAATCATAAGAGTTAAGAAAAATTAACTCCTTTCAAGATAGCTCAAAAAAATCTTGCTTTATAGTGAGAGACATCATTGGTGGAGCTTGACTTGGGACGAAGAAGCATAATGAGAATTTTATAAATCAAACTAACTTTGAAGGGCAACATATTTAGAGAAATTTTTTCACAATGAACGGGTTCAAAATTTTCCAATATAAAAGCATAAGCTTTAGAGGAGTTAACAGGACTTCCTTCAAAGCGGCTGACCGGATGGCAAATAAGCTCAGCTAGAGCTTATAGTGACAGTATAGCTTCGTCTTTCAAAAGTGAAAATAAAATTTTTCTCTGTTCGGAAATTGAAGATTGGAGTAAAAACTTGCTATAATCTGAGGTAAATTTATTGTTGTAGTGTGCAAAAGAATTTCAAAGAGAGTTTTTTGAAAATTTCTGAAATCAAGATACCATGCCTTTCCAAATAAGAAAAATTGATGGGTTGATTTGAATTGGTTCACGAGAGAAGTATAAAACTCTATTCATGATCATTTGATAGAAAAATATTAGACTGGAAAGATGGATCAAGTACAAAAATCTTTAAAAGGCTTAAAGCGTCATGCACAACATGGATATTTTAAAAATTATTTTCTCTTTTGATTAAAAGCATGTGGAAACACAACAAAATATTCACAACATACCACAAAAGAAAATTACATATCTACATTTTTATACAAACGTTAGTGGATACTATCTTTATACAATAGACAAACCAAACATAAAATACAAAAGTCCGGGGAAGGGTGAGGGTTACCTATCTCCAACTCTATACTCCTACGCCAAAAGCTTGCATAAGTCAAACTATCTGCCACGAGTCTATAGCCTCACACATTGACTCGTCTCCATCATCATTAAAGTCTCTCAATGGTCCAACCAACTCATCCTCGATGTTCATATACCAGGTAACAAATCGATGTGGAATCCACTCTTGCAGCTGTATATCAACCCATACTTTGGAGCTACACTTAATGTATACTACGATTGATTTAAATATAAACATATCCTCAAATACAAATTCGAAATGCATGGGAGCTCTAAAAAGCAATGGTGATGGGCGATCCATCCTACATGTTTGAAAAATAAAAGAGTGAGTGGAAGTCCAGTAAATGAAACATCTAGGTCTAAGGTAAGAAATCAACTTCCAACTCAATCTGGTGCAAAATAACATTATTCCAAGTAAACAAATGACCATGTATAACAAGTACATGAGTGAGTGCATTATCTTTCTTATTATAATATGCCGATGGAGACTCAAATGCTGATGGAGACTGACAATATCAAGGCATGAGATTATTCATTCCAAAGCAAGCGAATGGCCCAACATATTATGATGCAAGGCTACCACTAATTAAACAACTTATGAATATAAGCATACCCATGAACATGTATAATTTTCATTATTACTTTTCCTCCCAAACGTTGTTGAGATATCTTGACTCACGGGGCATTTCAATTCATGGGGCATTTCAATCCCAAGGCATCCTAAGCACTCTAGGGACATCCTAGTTCATGTGGCATCTCGACTTTGAGGCATCCCAAAACACTCTCTAGGACATCCCAACACATGGGGCATCATCATCATTAATTCATGGTCAATGGAATTGTATAATATGCTTTTCATATATAATCACATAACAAAAGTGTACATAAGAACACTTAAGTCATGTGATCTTCCTTATATCAACAATGAATTCAACACCCATTTATTATTTCTTGCATAGCCATACTCCAAATCAACATTTGGTACATGACATCATCTTATGCAAAACATTACCAAAATACAATCATCATGTCATTTATATGCATCACTAACATAAATTGTAATAACAAATATACCTCTTTGTATTTCCCATATAAACCATAATTATATAGTCAAAGATTGATAAGTTTGTCAAAAGTCAACAAGTTATAAATCTAAAACTCAAAAATACATAACTTATCAACCAACATCTTGTACATCGACAACTTGGTCTCAATCAAAGAATTGACTTGAATATTGACACTGTGAATATTGACAACTCAAAAAAGGACAACGCGATTAATCAACAACACTTAATTAGTAGATTAGTAACTTAATCAAATTGCAAGATATTACTTTCTAGTTCAAAAATATCATTTCTACTTTATACTATCAAATCTAATGGAAGTCGATTAATCACAACCTCGGCATGTTAAAACTCATTGATTTAAGCGGAATGAACACAATGATTCAACTTGCAATTATTATAACTTTCTCACACATAGCATCAAAGTTTGAAATCAATAACCATCAAACAACCAAGTTAAAGTGCTAAGTAGAATAACCTAACTAAGCCCTTAGAGTTTCACTTGATAACTTAAAGCTTTAGTCACCTTCAAACAAAATAAACAAAATTGCAATTAACAATTCTTGTTTTCAAAATGGATATGTTCACTAAAATTCATTAAACTTGTTACAAAAATGCAGTTGAGTCCTAATCTTGCAAAAAGTGCAATCAAGTCCTAAAATTTGTCAGATTAATTTAATCGAGTCATTCCGTTAACTTCGTCCAATTTGGATAACGAAAAATGCTAATGTGGCTTTTCTTAATATTATCTCTCTCTTACGTGATGATAACGTGGCTAAATCATAAAATATAAGATTAAAATGATGTCATTTTGGTCTAAATCTAATTTTTAATACTAATTTTATTTTATTTAAATTTTAAAAATATAAGCTAAATTTATTTATTTAAAAAAAAAGGAGAAGTCAAATGGGTAGGGTTGCAAGCTCTTGTTGTCGCCACCCACCATTGCTAGGAAGGGCTAGCAAGTGTAAGGATGACTTGGTGGTGCCCATTGGGGCTCGATCAAGGGTGGTAAGGGTCGTCGAGGCCCGACTAGAGTTGGCGACCCTTCGATGACACTCAAGGCCAAATTTGGGTGAGGGTTGCAGCCCTCCCTTAACCCTTGCCCAGATTAGGTAAGGGTCTTGCATGGACTTGGGTGAAGCCACCACTAGTGGCCAACCCCTACAGATGGCGGCCCTTGCCCAATCTAGGCAAAGGTCGGAGGAGGTCGAACCCTCGCCCAATCTAGACAAGGGTGGGGGAGGGCTAGTAGACCCTCGCCAGTGGTTGGTGAGGGTTGTCGGCCCTTAGCCAAGCCCTGGTGACCCCCGTCGGCTCACCCCCACACTCGCTAGCCCCTCTTGGTGATGGTGGAGTAGAGGACTTGTTTTTTTGTAGTCAAATTGGATGAAATTAACAAAAGAACTTGATTAAATCAATTTGACAAGTTTTAGAACGTGATTGTATTTTTTGTAAGTTTTAAGACTTAATTGTATTTTTATGACAAGTTTTAGGATTTCTAGTAAACATATCCCTTTTCAAAATGATGAAACCCGTGAATAAAAAGTAGTATAGTTCAATAACTTGCTCATCCACACTAGAAAGATTTAAGACAGAAACTTTAATAACACAGTGTGGTACCTTCGCTTTTAATCGCGGAATTCGAAAGCCAAAGTTGAGAAAAAGTTGGAAGTTACTGAAGTGACGTCTTCTATGCTTAGAACTTAAAAATTTCTCCCATATTCATTTACACAATCAAGACAAGAGTTATATGGATGGAATGGATTAAACAAAGTTAAAGTATAAATGTCATCGGGTTAAAATCATTAGGTCTGAAAGTAGGAGGTTTGTGGGTTCCAATAGAAATACTTCAAGTGGCCCTAAGTAAGGAGTTAGGGTGCAAATGGTCTAATAAGATTGGCTGCAAGAAAAAATAGAGCTCCTTCCTAGCCAATTAAATGGATGAGTCAAGGGGTTAATTGGCTAAGGTTAAAATTGGTGATGTATTGCATGATCTCAAGCTAGACTAGGTTCAATATAATCGATTGAGCATGAAGAGATGGCACAATTTAGAGAGTGACTAACGGCTCAACTATGGGCTTTTTAAAGTAGATATCTAGTCAAGTTATTAAAATGTTTATTAAATTAGTATGTAAACAAAGAAACCAATATCCGTTCGAAATATTGATTAATTCAAAATATATTTTGACTCCACTAAAATTTTTAGTGAACAATATTGAACGATAGGAAAAATTCAATTTAATAAATTTAAATTTGAAAATTATATGGGATTTTTCTTTAACAAAATCGGATCTCAAATTGGAGAAATCAGAGAGGAAATTAAAGTTTAATTTGATAAATTCGGAGCTTGGGAGGGTGTTGGATTTTTGGATATCAAAAGTGATTTATTTGTGGATTAAATAGCAAATAATAAACATGGGGGACAAAGGGATAATCTTGAAGATTTTAGAGGCCAAATCATGATGAATGTGAGATATTTATTTGGATTTTTGGCTTCCTCTCCCTCAAGCTTCTCCCATACGTCTCTTTTCTCCCCTTCGGTCTTCATCATTTCCTTTTTTATTTCTCTTGCTCGATCGTTCCTTTCTCTCTCTCTATTTATTTCCTTCGAACGGTCCAACACTTCACGCAGCCTCACCGAACCAGCAGCTCTTCTTCTTTCTTTCAATTTCTTTTTCTTCGTCCACAGCCAATCCCTTCGCCAGCAACACCCATCTCCACACCACCATCTTCAATCAACACCTCATCCTCCACCAAAACCAAGTGTTGACCTTGGAAACCTCTATCCATCGAGTTCTCTCTCTCCGCTTCGTTTCTCTGCTGCCAGGCGTCCACCAAACCGCCCGAGAAGCCCAGCGAAGCTTGGCCAGCAAAGCATTCTACTCAACCCAGCTTCTCAACCAAGTTTTTCTGCCTCAATTCCCTGCATGCTGCCGCTCGTCCAGCATTGACCGAAGCCCTCCGAATCTGCCGGCATCGCCCGTAGCTACTTCTCTCCCTCTCCGTTCAGTTCAATCCAATGGCCAACGAAGTCCACAAGCCAGCGTCTTCGACCCAGTCGCGTGTCTGCAGCCCACGATCAGCAACCCGCGTGTCTCTCTCCAACGGCCCAGCAAGTTTCGGGCTCATTCCATCGAAGACAAGCCCACACGAATTGCAGCTCAGCCCATAAGAAGTCAGCCCAGTTCAGCAGCTCCATTGAAGCCCAGCGAATTTTTGAGGCCCAAGCCCAGTGTCTGCAGCAAGCCCAACCCGACTCAAAAACAAAATTCTAAGTTTATCCATCCACATCTTCCACTAATATAGCAGTAAATAGATCTCCGTGTCATTACACCATCAATGTTCACATCAATATTTTATCGATATAATATTAATGCATAGAACTCCTCCGATTACATAATGGAAAATCGTCCTAAATATTATTACTGAATATGGAAAATTCGGTCGTCATCGTCCTTCCTTTTCTCAATGTGTACTCCTTCAATTTCAGGTGGTGCTTCAATGCTAGTCTCATTAGGACCAATGCTAATGCTTTTAATGATTGTCTAAGTAATCTCCTCTTCTTTTTTTTTCTTTTTCTTGAGGCTCATCAGTCTTTTCTTTGGAGGTTGTAGTTTTGCTTTCCTTATGAGCATTTTCTTCTTGCGAAGGTTGGACTTCACCATCGCCTTACATTGGTTGATCAATAACAGGAATAATGGGTTCGCGTTCTTCAATGGGTGTCTCGCTGGTGCGAGCGACACAGGACATTACCAACGCAGATGTGGATGCTAGTGCACTACTAGAAGATTGGTGAGTTGCTGATGTTGTTGCTGTTGGATCAATCCCGTAAGTGCAAGTTGCAGATTGCTAAGAAAGAGTAGGGGTGCCCCTTGTGGTTGAGGAAAAAGTTGCGCAAGCAACTGCATTTGTTGATCAGTAATAGATGCTTCCACTCCAAGTGCTGAGAGAATGGCTTCTTGGATAGATCATTTAGGAGCATTTCTTGCGAAATCTTCAGGCTTGACTCAGGGGTGCGAGGAGTCTTCCTGATCGGTTCAATCTCTTTGCCTTAGGAGCACTGGATTTTTCAAGTGAGAGGATAAAGAAAATAATTTGCATGGAGTAGACATATTTAAAGGCTTAAAATAGGCACAAATGTGAGGGAAAAGGAGAAGTTACTAAGGCTATGGAGTAACTGCGGAGCCCCGATCTCCATATAAATAGGAGACAATGGTAACGTAAGGAGAGCAGAGAGAGTAACTGTAACTTCTGGCAAATTAAAAGAGTTAAAAACAATTAATACGGGTCATAAATACTCAAACAGTTGTAGAGCAGATACGTTCAGAATGATAACAAGTAGTACAGTGCAACGGTAATAATTTTGACTCCAATCTTACTAGTTGCGGACCTGATTTCCCATGGGGTGTTGATCATTTGCTCTACTGATTATATAATCAAGTGGATTTTTTATTTTATTTTTGCTCAGAAAATATATCTGAGCTTCATTACTTCATGTAGTTTCTTCATAACAAAAAACACGGGCCTCAGAAACAGTGAGGTCCCATGAAATGCTAGGAGGATTAGTAAGCCAATCTCTAGGAAGATAATTACTTCTATGGGCCTTAGGTTCCATAATCAAGTGGATTGCATTGCCAAGTTTATTTCTTATATTTACAAGTGCTACCTTGTTGAGCGGCTTTGTAGAGATGTCTGTCAGTTGGCGGTATGAGCTAATGAATTCAATGTTTGATGTTTCCATTTCCCCATGTTCTCTAATGAAGTGATAATAAATCTCGATATGTTTTGCTCTTGAATGCATAATTGGATTATTCATGAGATTAATTGCATTAGTGTTGTCGCACTTGATGATTGTGCTTGAGCATTTATCAGTGAAATCATTTGGTTGTTGTTGAATCCCAGAAAATTTAAGCAAAGCAGCTACTAAGTGCTACATATTCAACTTCATTTGTGGATAATGCTATTGAATTTTGTTTCCTTGAGAACTAATAAACGAGTGCACAACCCATCATTGATAAGTACCTATGGTGCTCTTTTTATCTATTTTACATCCTGCAAAATCAACATCTAAATATCCAAGTAATATAAAATCTAAATTCTTAGGATACCATAATCCCAGTTTAGAATACGATACAATGTATATGATGAAACGATTAACGGTCTTCAAATGTGACTCTTCGGGATCAAACTGAAAACAAGCCCAAATACGTACACTGAACAGTATGTCTGTTTGACTTGAAGTCCAAGGATGAAATTCAGCTCTTAAATAAACTCATTTCAAACTCGCTTTGTGTCATGTTTGCAAATCCCTTGCATGTGTCATCGTCAGTAGCACAAAAAATGATATCATCAGCGTCTATTTAAATCGGTATGATATCATTACCATTGTTCTTGGCGAATAATGTAGTATCCGCCTCACCTTTTTTAAAATCGTTTTCTTCTTAAAATGTGAGAACCCTTTCATATCAAGCTCAAGATGCTTGCTTGAAATCGTATAATGCTTTCCTTAGTTAATAGACATGGTCTCTCTTCTTCAGATCATCTTCAAATCCTAAAGGTTGCTCGACAAATAATTCTTCTTTGATTAAATCATTTAGAAATATATTTTTTACATCTAATTGATATAATTTGAAACCATGATAACAAGCGTAAGATAGCAGTTAGGCGAATAACTTCAAACCTTTCTAGCGGTGCATGAATTTCATCAAACTGAACACCTTCTTCTTAAGAATATCCTTTCGCAACTAATCTGGCTTTGTTTCTTATTACATTTCATTTGTCATCCCTGTTATTTTTTAATACCCTTCTAATACCGATAACTGGGTTTTCATTTGGTCTAGGAATCAATTTCCATATTTCGTGTACTTCGAATTTATGAAGGTCTTCTTGCATAGCTTCAATCCAGTGTTCAGGTCCCAATGTCTGCAAGCCATCCTGACCATCTATCTCTGTCGGCTTGGATGTGTTTTATGTCCACAACTCAATGTGCAGTCATTACATTATTTCTAGAACAAGATCCTGATGCATGGAGGATCCATTCCAAGCTTGGAATAGCTGCTATTCTGTATTCTGTAAGTAACTACAGCAAAGCTGTTCATCTTAACACAAGATACCACACAAAAGTCGTCGTAATTAGAACCATTCATATGAATTACTCAAGTTTGATGTTCTTTTTTCTTTGTTTGCCTCTTTGTGAATAGTGAATTGTAGGATCTGGATTTTCTTTCTTCGTCCAGTCGTGGTGCATTTCCCGAAGAGGTCCTATCTTCTCCTCGACATTCATCCCTCTGAGCACTGTTATAGTAACCATTTTGGCTGCTATATTTCTACACGCAGAGATATATACCGGAAGGTAGGGTCTTCATTCCTACCTTGGATAGTCAGTCCTATGTGTTATGAGGAACAATTTTGCGTATTAAGAATAACTTACTGTTCCATAATTTGAACTGCATACTTTGATCTTGAATTTTCAGTCTGATATACAAATTGAGGATTTCAGAAAAATTGACATATTGTACTCTATTGCAGCTTGGCAGGTGCAATTGGGGTAGTAGCTGGTTTATATTTAGTGCTCTGGGGTAAAGCTAAAGACGTTTGAGATCATTGAAGAGATAAACCCCAAGCTTCAGTTCGATTGTGCTCAAACTGTGGAACCATCTGCTAACGAGTAGTTACTGGAGAAGCCGTCATTGTAAAAGTACCAGAACCTCTTTTTATCAGATAAATCAGCTGATGAAATAAGCCCCGCCTAGATTGACAAGTTCTACAGGTTCCTTTCTGTATTTGACTGTATTCTTTTGATTGTCCTTTTTAACATTCCAGACACCAGATGTCGCTCGTACCAACTATTGAAATGCCAGAAGGAAAAGGAAATTGTTTTAGCATAGGTGCGTGATTGAAGGAGAAAAAAAACACTAACCAGACTTTTTCAACGGGTCTTGATCAACAGTAAAATCGTATCGTCTGTTTCTTGACTGCCAAGACTTAAGTGTTTAAACAAGGCGTAATTCATAAAATCAGTGATTAACCTTGAACCCAGTAAGTAGTGCGAGAACCAAATCGCAGCATGATCAGCCAAATTTAATTATCTTTTACAGACATGTCCAAATGATAACAAGATCGGCCGGTGCCCCGTCTCTGCCAATGTGGTAAGTACTAAGTAGTCACCTTTGAGCCAGAGTTTTTTTTTTTATGCAGATGGTAACCCTTCAAATGCAGAAGAGCTCTGTCCAAAGATGTTTAGGGCAATTTCTGAAAGATAGACGAGGCAAAGTGTGCCAACATCAATCTCATGAGATATGCAGTGATTTAAAAACAAGATGTTATTCAGAGAATCCGGAAACTGTGTTCTCTCATCTGAGTTCTCACCTACCCAGCAATCCAGTTTATCTTTAAGAGCAAAACAACTCTTTGGGTTTGGCCAGTATCAAATTAGCATTTGAAGTAACCAATGGACCGTTTTGACAGGAAAATGCTGATGCAATGTTGTCCAACCATACTCAAGAGGCTGACGCATGAATTCTACACCACGGTTAAGCCCACCTTCCATGTAAAGTCGTTGATTACCAAATGAAAGTTTCAAATTTAGAAACCTGTGACCAGCGCGTCAGAGATAATTTGCTTATGAAAGTCTCCAACAAATTGCTACTCTCAAACGCAATGAATTGCCCGGGTTAGGTTAGCTGTCCCAGTTGGATAGATCAACCACAAAAGAATTTCTCAGCCGATTGCTTCCTCCTTTCTCATGTGTACTCCACCCTTTTCTTTTCCTCTTTTGACCAATCGTATCCGCTCCACCTCACCTACGCGTTTGCTCACCTACGCGTTTGCTTTAAACAAATGAAAGCGGAAGGGATAAAGTAGGACGCCATAGTTTTCATTAAATAAAGATGCCCATTTAAAAAAATGAAGTTGACCCGGAGATTATAAAAAACATCTCTCAAGAGAAAAGGTCGCAGAACAGATCTAGTAACAATAAGCCATGGCATAACACAGTCTAATTGCACAGAAGCAGCAACACCCACCGCAACCTCAATAAGAGCCACTACTAGTGGTGGACCGCTGGCCATAATTTCCCTAGCTAGTGATACACTGTAGGTCTAAGGTAGAAGGGCGAAGTGGATATACGAATGAACTCATGGCACGAAAAGTTGCAGAACACAAAATCAATGAAGCAAGAGTAACCACCAAATCCTGAAGATTGGATGCTGTACAGGACCGACTAAATCGAATTGTAGCAGCTGAACAAGAAATAAAAGCATCAACATTGTTCGCTAATCACTCAAGTACACAAGCAGTGATCCAGCTATAGTGTACCATTTTAGTAGGGGCCCTTGTATCCACCATAATGGTTGTCCTCTCTATTGTTCCTGAAGGCGCAGCAACCCACCGTGTATACAACAATGAGGAAGAGGAGGAATATGATGTTGACCACGGCCACTTTCTTCCAGTCGGTCTTGACATTCTGCAGCAGCCCGGCCTTGCACGACTGGCAATTGTAGCACAGAACCTTGGGGTCGTTGTCCCACGCATTACAATCTGGGTTGGAGATGACAGGGGCAGCAGGCTTGTTCCACACGGTTGGGCTCACATAGGTGAAATTGCAATCATTTGACGGCTTGCAGCAACCAGACTGCACATCAAGAAATAAATATCGTTGGAATGTCATATTCTGATAGATAAAAACAAGTGTAGCTAAATGACAGAACCAAAACAAACATGTGTGTGCAAGCTCAGACTCTAAAAGAGAGATGCAATCAATCAGAATCACACTACAAAATTGGCAAACCCGGTGCTGAAATTTTCAGTAGGCACTTTTGATTAGAAGATTGGAGGCAGAGGTGTTGCCATATTGCAGTTGGCCATGGCCTCATTGGACTCATACATATCGAACCACCATATCGTAATCAGAACGACACAATGAATGTGTACACAGGATTGCAAAGGAAACATCTGTAAACCTGTCATGGCAGAGGGCATGCATAATGCCCCCGGATTAAAACGTTTAATAGCCATTGCAAAAAGCGACTACCTGACATTCTTATAGAAAAAAGGTGCTGCCATTTCTGAAGATGTATCATTGAAGTTCACAAAGTAATGCCCAGAGAAATTTGAAAAGTGCAAAGTGTCAAAAGTTCATGGTCAGAGCAGCACCATCTTTCTGTGGAAAGAGATCTCTGAGGACCAGAAAAAACAAAAGAATACACGAGGAAACTACCCACAGAAACATTTGATGAAACACACATCATCTATGAAAGAGGGAAAAAGAAACAGGAATAAGCCCAAAAAGGTCTAATCTTTTAGCCCCCTACTCATAATCATCAAACACGGATAATCACAATCAATGATTCAAAAGGGGTCAAGTCCACGACGTCAGATCTCAATCAAAACCGCCGACAAGAAGAAAACCTCCACAGCACAATAACACATTCACCTTTCACATCTTCACGATAGAACGCAACGGTCAGAACGAATAACAAAGATCCAGAAACAAGGACGGGCAGATCTGAACTCACCTGAAGAGCAGACAAGTGCTCGGTGTAAAACTTCTCGATCGTGTCGTTCAAGTACTTCTCTTGAAAGCTCGAGCAGACCTTGCCGTCGCTCAAGCAGCTCTTGATCTTGTTCCAGTTCTTGGTGCTGCTCACTCGCTTCTGCAGCCAATGCGAGTAGTCCCCGAGCCGATACTCCTTATACCCTCGCCCGCCGAGGACCTCCCCCGCCCCCTTGTTCGTCACGACGAAGGCGAAGACGGTGAAGCAGAACAGGAGCACGATGAGCAAGAACATGACGAGGAGGTAGACCCAGAGGAGCCAGGACACGCGGCAGCACGCGCCGACGAGGCCGGCGAGGGAGACGAGCATGAGGAAGACGCCGAGGGCGATGACGGGCCGCTCGAGGAACTTCTCGCAGTCGGTGCTGGCCCGGTTGGAGAGCCATATCCCGGCCCCGAGGATCGGGATCGAGAGCAGGAAGGTGACGAGGTTGAGGACCCCGACGAGGTTGTTGCTCAGGCGGACCATGGCGGCGGCGGCGGAGGCGGCGAAAAAGGTGCGATCTTTGAGGTGGGTTTCGCTCCGATGACCGAATGAGCAAAAGGGTCGGAATATAATGCCGGTAAATGGCGGTGGTTACAACGCCTGCACGCGGTGGCGGACGGTAACCGACGCGGGTCGAGCGATGGCGGTGACGAGTGAACGCAAGGATCGTGCTGTGAAGTTTCGAGCTTCGGCGAATTTAAAGAGGAGAGAGGACGACTGGCTCGGGACAGTCGTGGAGTCGGGGGTTGGAATTGGGGGAGTGACTGGCGGTGACCGATTTGAAAATCACAGCTTTTTTGCCAACGTCAAGAGCGCAAGAGAAAGCAAGCAGGGAAAAAGGCTCCCTGGCTTTCTGCAGCTGAAAAGGTCGTACGCAACGTGTTTGATCGTATCTCAGTGTGTATCCTCGAGGAATTTAGTAACTTAATTAGTGTGCCAAACGCCATCTGCAAAGAAACTTTCGCTGCAAGTAGGTATTATTCTTCGTCGGGATATTACTGAACTTGGGGAAAGGCGCTCGGTCAAACTGCCAAGACAATTTGACCCTGTCTCGCTCACTGCCATTTCTCACACTTCTATGATGCACTTGCAATTCAAAAATCATTTCAAAAACAACCTGTACTGTTCAAACTCTTTCTTTGTTTTTGGTTGATTGTGCCGTTCTCAAAACCTTTGAGACGTATGGCAGAAATTTGGCAAACCGGGTCGGAAAATGATTCTTTTTTTTTCTTTTCATTTTATGGTTTAGAAAATAGATTAGCCTGACTAGTCGAAGCATCAGTCGCGCAAGCACGAGAACCGGTCCTGAAGAACTTTTCAATGCGTCGAATCGTTGAGACATCGCTATTTTAGCAAAGCCGATCCGGGTATTATCTCTGCTTTTGCGTTCTCAGTGAAGAAGATTGTGAGCACCCGAGATGGGGTTGACTCGACTGTGATGTGAAAGCGGCGTCTTTCGATAGCATGTGACGCACGCAATGAAATACTTTAATAGTCATGTTCATACAGTCCTGCATGTGCTATGCGGGCATTTCTTCAATCATGCTTGCTGAGATTAAAAAAACCCTTTGGTCTAATCTGTCTTTTGATCTTGAATAAAGCAGCCGTTTGGTGAAATTGTTGAGAATCATTCACGTGTTTGACTTCTTCCAACTACCATTAGCCATCGATTAGCCTTTTGTTTTTAACATGAGCTACGGAAGAGGTTCGGCTAGCTGCTCTTAATGCATTTTCTAATTTAAGAAAAAGAAACCTTTTGCTCCTGGACTTCACAAATGTCGATTGAAAAGAAGAAATGTTTTCCTAGCAGAATGCCTTGTCTCAGCAAAAAAAGAAACAATGAAATTTTATCTCGCTTAGAAAAGTTAATCGACAGAAGATATTTTCATCGTCAATCATGATTTATATCTAAACAATTTATGATGATGAAGATATTTACGGTTCGATCACTTTCATAAACAAAACAAGAGGGCATTTCTAATCCAGACCATTGATTTTTTAAGAAACAAACAAGCATGGTCCAAAAAATGCCTACCCATCAATCAACTTATTATGACGCTAGAGCTGAATGCTTGGAAATTCTATTTTATGTAAGCCTTCTTGCTTTTCTTTGGTAGCTCGTGAAGATGACTTGACGGTCCTGTTTCTTACCGAGCTCTTCTATGGCGTTTATCTCAAACTTGTGTACACAAACAAGAAGCATGAAGAAGCCTTTGCGTATGAGCCGGGTAAGGGTTAAACGTTTGGGCGCGCAAATCACGCACATTTCTTCCATCATACTCTCGTTAGTTAGCTTTAGTTTCTTGGTCAAGTCCTGAATTTTAGGAGCATGAGAAAATAATGCCGCTGTACGATCCAGAGAGTTCCAAGCACTGGCATCTGTACTCGATGCCAATGATGCATCTATCATGTGGCAACAGTGCTTCAAATGCTCTAAAAGAGAATTAGCGAGAAGCGGATACCACAGCTTTTCCCAACAAGCGCGAAGCAGTTTAAGACGTAAAATATCTCATGTCGGGGACCAACACAGCAGTTAAGGCGAGTGTTGTGATTCTAGGTTAAAACCCAAACCAGATAAAAGATGGATAAACTCGACCAGAAAAGGTAATATTTTCAACAAAGATAAGGAGTATTGTTCGATGAAATCGAAGTAACCTGGGCAAAGTCAAAAATCTCCATTTGATGCCTTATTGTTCTAGAATCAAATCCACATGCGAGAGGGCCAAGTTTCAGAAACAAACATAAAAATCTGCACGTCCATGACCAACAAGGGTCACACTGAATGCCCAAAGTCTGAAATTAAAGAGGCCCTGGGAAAGTTCCACTCTCCCTCTGCTCATTCCACTTGTCAACCTATACCAAGATAAGCATAGAGGAGATTACAAACTGACTATGATGCATAGTAAGGTACCATCACTTGAACATCAATGACAAAAGAACCCGAGAGAAGTAGGTCCAAATAAGATATAACCAGCTCAATCCCCAGCATCATGTCATTAATATCTATAGAAAAGATGATAACAGATGGGATGCAGCAATGAAACAGGTGGGTAGGCGCATTATAAGATTGAGTGTGATATGCTCCAAAAAAGGTAATCAGGTCACACTTAGTTAAGCCGATGAGAATGAATATTTGTTCTTATGCCCTCTACTTTTGCACATCTGTATGGAGAGGGTGGGTGGCCTAACTAGAATTTGTGACAAGAAGTGCCTTCTTATGACATGCATAGTGCAGAGATCAAAACCTCATTATCCTTGCCAGAAGCAAATTTCTTTAATAGCAAGCTTGACTGACAAGAAGGCAAACAACGAGTTATTAAAGGGATGAAACAGTAAAATCCTCCAAAATACAGTTCTATACTGAAGTCAAGATGTGCATCTTAAATATGAAAATGCAAGAGTCTACAATGAATGTGAGGTCTGACATGAGTATACCTCTGAAGAAAACAAACAAACCTGAAAGCTTCGGTATTATTCCAAGATTTAACACGTAACTAAGGAGAGAGTTTCTTTCTATAATTCTGGAAATATTACACTTGTCCCTGTACTGTCACGTCCTTTCTACTCAAGTCCCTATACTTCTAATGTATCCAATCAACTTCTACTTTCAAAAATTTTCGAATCGAATCCCTCTAACACCAATTCCAACCAAATTTTCAGCTGAAATAGCCATCGGACAACACCAAAACAGAATGGGGACAAAACATGTGGATCCCCAGGTGGACAAGTGAAAAAATTTAGCCAATGGAGACATCTTTGAAGTATGATATGCATAATCTTAGCCAATGTGGATGCCCTTGTAGACGTCACATTCAAAAAAAAATATCCAGCTCATATTATGGGGTCGGCCAACGGGCATGTCAGGTAAATTTGGTCTGATTTGCTATCAGAGGAACTTGATTAAAAAATTTTGAAAGTAGAAGGAATTAATTAGACAAACTAAAGGTATCAGACTTGATTAGGAAAAAGTGTGAAAATATAAAACAGAGGCAACAATTTTCCTAAGTTTTTTCCTAATAATGCAAAATGAGTGTAAGAAATGAGAATTTTTCCAAAATGAACATCATATCAAACGATCAAATCCCATGGATTGTCATCATAAAATGGACCAACTTTGCCCACACTATCTGCATGCCCCACTGCCATATGGAAGCTCACCCAAAGCCACAGACAGAAACCAAAGCCAATATCTGTGCAAAAATAGAACAAGCAGATGCACTCACCCATTCCCCAGGGCACAAGGAACGATAGTATTTGGCAAATTTCTCACAGTCACCGGACTCTTCGCCTTTTGCTGCAATGCACCTGCAGAATGACCACACACAATTAATGCCTGACAAACTCAACGGTACAATCACCAAAACTGTCAAAAATGAACGTACCTATGGAATTCAATGTAGCGAGTGAAGCAATGTCTGGTCTGGTTTGTTGTAGGAAATCGAAAATCAGCTGGTGCTGTTTTCAGATCAATCTAACATAAAAAAAAAAGAACTCATTCAAATAATGGTCATAGAATGTTATTCTTACAATGACCGAGTTGTCTTGGAAATACAAGGAAAGAGTATTGAGCAAAGGGCTTAAAACAAAGGTTTCTAGAACAGGGACTAGGGGCTCCAGGAGGCCCGTCTCTCTGAAAACAAAAATCAACATTACTAAGAAAGGATGTGTCACACACAGTGAAAAGAGAATTTGGCCAACAACATTAGCACACAGAGCAATGGATTTGCGAGACGAGAATATGAAAACGAGCACCATTAAAAAATTTAATATTTTTTCAATGTCAAGATAAGAATCATGAGTTGTCATAACAGATTAATCTATGGCAAAAAGTAAGCGCCATCAAATTGTCTATTTATTGGAACAGAATCAGGCTATGCAGTAGCACTAATAACGTTATATTGCCTCCAATGCATATTTTGGCATCAAAACACAATTTTGAAACATGAAAGAAGGTCCTTGGAACAATAATTTCCATGCAGATAATCGAAGGAAATCGGTCAAATCATGAATAAACCTCCATTTCCCTCAACTTCAAACAAAAGGACTGCTGCAAAATACACATCCCAATGCACAGTGCATGAGAGAGTTGTCTAAAATTGGTTCCCACATAGTTTCTCCCCAATGTTGAACTCCTACCATTTCCTGCACTGTCCAGGCATCAAAATCCCTCTAAATTCCCCATTTGACATGCTATATGCAAAAGATACAGCCAATCTAAGACCATGCTGAACGGTACCAATCCAGAGTCACGATCGCCCGCACTATATGACCATATTTCAACAAGTTTCACCCACAGCAATGAACTCAAAGTAAGAAGTCATATTAAAGGCACTACCTATATCCAGCACATCCCCATCAGAACCCATCAGACTCACTCATCTTCAACCCCGAAAGGCCAACACAATTCTCTTCGGTGCCACAACTTCCTCGACCAAACACCCCAACCCAAATCATAAAGACAATAAATTTCTCACATCAAATCAACAGGACAACCTCAGAGTCGTCATCCATCCCCTATAAGCGGGAAACCCACAAAAAAATCCGACATCCTCCCCCGATCCTCCTCGCAACATCGAAATCCTAAAATCTCACGAAAACAGCTGAAAGAATATATTAAAAAAAAAAATTCGCATCTTCTTCATAACAATCTCCTCGTATCCAACTTAATCGCATATTCAAACACGTTCACGGACCGCTCGACGGCCGCATTTCTTCGTCCTCGCACCATTGAAATCCTAAAATCTCACGAAACACCTGAAAGAACAAAAAAATATCGCATCTTTTTCATAACAATCTCCTCGTATCCGACTTAATCGCACATCCGAACGCGTTCGCGGCCCGCTCGACGACCGCATTTCTTCTTTTTCCCCCCGGAATTTTCCCCTCTTCACTATGTTTTGGGCAAACACGACAGAAACGGAGCAAGTACAGGAAAGAACGTTCGAATCGAAGGAAGGGAGCGAGAGAGGGAGATCGTACGTCCGCCATGAGTGATCTGGAAGAGAGCTCGAGCGTCGCGCACGGATCCACGCGCAGAGGAAGATCAAAGGTGGGAGCTTTTTCTTCTTTTGTGTTCCTTCGTTTCGGAGGAGACTGTCAGAAAAACCAGGGTGGCTCGCTCTTCGCCACTAGGAAGCACGCCTTCCAATTAGCGTTCGCCACGTGTGAGTACAGGGAACGACGCACATTTTCCGGGCCGAAGAGCAAGCCCATTTGGAGAAGTTCATTGGTTGTCCGACGGGGAAAATGGTAGAAACGACAAATTAGACGCTATTATAAGCTGAGTTATATTTTAAAATGTGATAGGTCAATATGTCCATATGTTTTTTTTTTTTTTTTTTTTTTTTGAGATTGGAGGAGAAACCGCCTCATGCAGCCGCTCTGGGCGTAAACCCGAAAGGAGCCTTGGCGCGGGAATCCACCTCCCACGGAATATGTCCATATGTTTATCCATCCATTTTGGAAAAAAAAATTAAAGAGTTTGCGCGTTAACATGTTCATCGTTATTTGATGATAGAGATGAGTAACTTTCTTCCTATCGTCCACCGTTCCAAGTTAACCGATTGAATATCACATCAATAGATTCTATATTAAACATATCATACAATTTATGGACATTAAATAAGTTAAAAGTGACATTACACGTGGAACCGAAATTGAGAAATTATTGTATCGTTTTTCCCTTTTGAAATCAGATAAAAATTGATAAAACAAAAGTTACTGCAAGCGAATTAGTTTACAATCAATGATCCCAACAATTACATAAAGAGCCCCTTCATCTTACCCCAGTATTGTAACACCAAGGTAAACTGTTGGCTTTCATTTCTGGTTGGTGCTTCTTTTCCAAGCGTCCATGTATCTCACCCAACAAAGCGCCAGCATCTCTTTCTCTTGACTCGAAAGAGTATTGGATAACCAGAGGGGCAAACCCAGTTCAGGAGATAATTTTGGCACTTCTTTCAATTGATCATCGCCAAGGGATCCTCATTTCATTTCATGGTTCACAATTCCACCCGAATCACAACTGCCCTTCACTGAGATTCACTTTGCTGGGTTAATTCATAATGCAGAAGCCTGGCAAAGACGATCGGTACGCTTCTTATGAGGCAAAGTACAGCTGAGTTTCTCTGCCAACAATGGCATTGCAAAGTAAAGACGATCTGTTGCGGTCATTGTTGAGAACAGAAATTTCATCAGCGTATTGACCAGCTGCAATGAAAGAGCGGAGTGAGCATGCTACCGCGAGAAGTCGCATGGACCAGTGGAGAGTAGCTTTCTTGGGATGATGGTTTTGAAAGGTGTTCAGTAGGAGAATAAGCAACAAGCATGATTTTAGAACTATGGACCAAAGTCTGCAAGAAAAGAGAGAGAGAGAGAGAGAGAGAGAGAGCAATGGACAATGGCATGAGATTGTTTACCCCAAAAGATTGAGCTATCAAAACATCTAGTATCCTATCATACATAAGGTCGTGGCCAACATGTGCAAGACAACACAAGAAGCATTATCGAATCTCAAAATCCTTGTCGTTCATCTCCCAACAAGAGAAGGGTCATATGTGCCCGCCCAGCCAACACCACTACTTGCACTAGCAATCGTCGCACCGCCCATCCCACCGCCAGAAACTGCACCGCTGCTCCCACTGTATGGAATGGCTCTTTCTCCTGCAGCCTGAGGACCCATTTGGCCATGATGAGCTCCCGAACCATCAACATAGGGGCTGCTACTTTGCAGTCGGGCCACACTCGAGGGACCCGGGTTTGAAAGGCCAACACCACCCTGGGGGTTCGGTGCTTAATTACATATTAATGACAAAGATTTGTCAGATGGAGCAAATAGAGATCCTGGAAGAACATTGAGACATATAATCAGCTAATTCAACAAGGGCAAGACTACTAACCATATGCCATCTTCTCAACATACACAACATCAACACGCAACTTCTCTACTTCTCTTGCCATTGAAATCAAGTTCTGCTCCATCGCTTGCATTTGCCGTACTTTCTCTATGTTCAAACTCTTCTCATACTCGAATGTAGTGCTACAGATACAGGGAGAATAAAATTATCAGAAAAATCCAGAAATTTCTAAAATTTGTCTCTAAGATACATCGGTTCTATTATTTACACTCAAATCGACAAGATGCACAGGTCATACTGCCCAAACTGATCCATTTTGGAAAGTACTTCAGGTAAAATTCCCATCATGCAGAACACAAATGGAAAGTAACGAGTGAAAGTACAACCTTTAATAAGAAAGTTATACAGCAAATGAATGTAGACCAATGCTAGGTACCTATTTTTTGAAATCTTTCTTACCCTTTCTTCAACAACTAAAAGTGCCTATTCATCCATTTTAGTCTACTAATATGTGTATTAAGCAGAGAGGGTGAATTGAACATCAGGAAAGTGTCCACTCTTTATACCTGTCATTACTCATTTATATTCAGCAGCACCAGTTAAAATTGCCTATAATTAGTTGTTAGCCTAAAATTGTATTCTTCCTAAAACAGAAAAGCCTTCCAAGTCTATCATTAACACGACATTTTTTCTGTTCAGACATCACTTATTAATGCAAACTCATGACTCACCGTAGTCTTTGGTGTTCTCGCATCAAGCCATCCAGTTCAGCGTGCAAATGGCACAAGCTCTCGGCATCGAGCAGTTTTTTATTTAGCTCCTCTTTTGCTCGTTGAATTTGCACAATCAGCTCTTGTCTTGCAGCAACTAAACTTTGTGCCTCTTTGTGTGCCTTCTGTAGGTCATTTCTCACACTCTCCCCTGCTCTTATGTCTGCTTCGAATTTTGCTATTTTATCCAGCAACACCCTCATCTGGATGTCACTTTCAGTCTGCGTGCTTTTGATATGTGCCTTAAGTTGGTGTACCTCCTGCTGAGCAGCAACAAGATCCTGCCTTAAAGCTACATGGGTGGTGGCCAATCTATGATTTTCTTTGGCAAGTTGATCAATTTCTGCACTCTGGGCCAGAATCTTATTTTCCAAAAGTTTGAGGGAAGGAGGTAATGGTTCCAATGGCCGACTGCTAGCAGGTAGAGGAACTAAGCCAGTATATGGACCATGCCGCATTAAACCTGGTGCCTGACTAGATCGTCCATCAAGAAGGGATGTTCGAAGATGTTTCCTTGAAGACATTCTGTAAAGTTCTGATGGTTCAGTCACAGGAATTCCTGAAAAATCAAATTCATGTTAAAGACAATTCGCGAGTAAAAAAAACTCATCTGGGTCATGGGTGACCAGATATAGCAATCAGGCCACCATCTGCAACCCTCAAAGGAGAGAAAAGTATAAAATGAGAAAGTTTCAAATTTACTTGAGCCAGGACAATATCGATTGCCTCTAATCTTTAGTTGATAAAGGTAGCAACCTACTAATATTACTTAAAGACTCTGCAGCATAGAAGCTATATAAGAAAAGAAGCACCAAATAGCTACAATATATTCCAAAGGCCAAGAAATTGTGTGGATGCTCTTCTCTTTGACATCTTCTCAGCTCAAGACTCTCTGTCTGAGCCAACTATCCAGCTTTTCGAGGGCCCATGCATTTAAAAACCAAACAGATAAATGCTTGAAGGATAAATTAGTAGGCTTGCCCTGGTAGACCATTGATAGACCAGGTGCCGCCCAATATCTATCATCAATTCGCCACCAACCTTTAGCATGCTTCCGTCCAAAGCAGAACCCCAATAGTACATCACTTGAATGCTAACAGTAGTGGCAATGTTAAAAGATTTTTTGCGATGATAGAACAACAGGAGCACATTCATTGCTAGAGCGTTTGCATTCTCAGAAATCTAAAAAAAGGCCACAAGCAGAAACAATCCGGAACATCCGGCCCTCATAAAAGATACGGCGTTTCTTGATCCAAGAAAATGCTATCTTAGTCATGATGGAGACAAGGTGGTAAAAGGGTTTCCAAAAAAGGTTCCATTTGCAATACGGAACATCCATGCTAAAATCAGACTGAAAATTACACGAAAATCTGCTTTCTTATTCAACACAAACCCATCACAAGTTAGAACTCATCGATCCCATCAATCTCCAGCACGAGAAATTCAACCCGACCAAACCCACCGAGCAAATTCTCAACAAAAACAAATGGCTCAATTCTCATAAAGCGAAAAACTTTGATCACAAAATTCAAGCCACAACTAACCGCCGGCCTACCCATCAAGCTATAAGGCAGCAAGATAACTGAAAAAGGAAGAAGAAAAAGAAAAAACCGAAGCTTTCGCTGCCACCGTATCCTATCCGACATATACGTACACGAATCAAGATCGAAGCACCATGATTATCCCTCCTCTGTTTCTTTCTCAGTTTTTTTTCCTCTCCAGTCAAATTTGACAGCCATACTCACGTCGGAAACCGAGCCAGTAAAAGCACGACCACCCAAGTGAAGCGTAGAGAGAGAGAGTGAGAAAGAGAGATCTTTACCTCCGCCATGAGCGAGAGCTTGAGAGAGAGAGAGAGTCAGTCGCGCAGAGATGCTGACGCCGGGAGGATCAAATTCAAAGGTGGGTTCTTTGTTCCTTCGGGGAGACTCCGAATCTGAAGACCGACCGAAGACTTGGAACAAACGGGAGTTCGGCGTTCCCTTGAAACCGAGGCCTAACGAGCCCATGAAAGATACGGCCCAAGTGGGATTCTGCATTTTGTTTTGCGAGTAGTGGATGATTTAAAAATACTTTTTTATTAAGAATAATTATTCATCAATTTTATAAAATGAACAGACGAAAAATATTTTTATTGTTCACGAAAATATTTAGATATAAATTATTATCGACAATAAAGACACTCGACCAATTAGTTCAAGTGATTTAGATTTATTTTTCGCGAAACAAACGAATAAAAGATTGGGAGGGTGATTTGTTTTGTACTGTACATATAGTGTGCAATCGACTTGAGGGTCAAATGGGATAGGATGATACGATCATTGATGTACATAAAATAGCTAAATAAATAAAGTTTCACCGCATCCTTGTATGAAAAATAAGGGGATAATAGCAAAATAGTTTTTGAACTTTAGCTCAATATATAATGACATCCTGAATTTTTAATTTATGCAATGTTGTCTCCAAACCTTGACCCAATATACAATGTCAATCCTGAACTTCTACTTTATTCAATGTACCTCATGAACTATCAGTAAATGTTCAATGTGATTCATATATTATATGAAAATGTTTAAAGATTTAGGGATTACATTAAATTTATTAAAAGTTCAAGGATGACATTGCAAATTGAATCAAAGTTTAAGGACTATATTGAACAAATTAAGAATGACATTGCACATTAGACCAAAACTCAAAGACAATTTTTGTCATTTTTCCAAGCATATAAGTTCATTGATCATGTCTAATGAGTTTTGTTGTCAAATTGGTAATTAATTTTTTTGTTTCTTTTTACCATGGCGATTATGTTCGTTCTAAATGGAAATCAATACGAGTGTAGAACGTATAGACGGAAGCATTTATTTGATGATGAACAGAATTTTAGATTCTTAATTGGTAATAAATTTATCTTATGTTACGTGTATGAACAAGTCTTTTGTACATATTCTCCTTAATGAATTTCACATCAAATAACAGTGCATTTATTTCACTAAAAATTTATGATAAAGGAAAATATTTTTTATGAAAATCATTTTTTCAGAGAATAGTTAAGTTTTTCACTTGTGGAAAGTAATATTTTTCTTATTAGTAGAGGAAGTTGTTTTCCCATAATTTAAGTTTGTTGTTTTTAGTTCATGGAAAATGTTTTCCGTAAATTGATTAAATTTTCATTATCCAAACACTGAAAAAGTCAGCAAACAATATCTCAAAAATGGTTTTCCTTCAAACACACCGAGTGAATAGTCACAAATTAGTTTTTTGGACTTTTACATGTTTGGTTTGCTAAAATTATCGAGCAACAGAAAATCATTTACGGCAAAAGAAAACATAGTGCTTAAAGTTAGCAAAATGAATTCCATAATTTGAAAAGAAACAAAACATTTTATAAAAACATTTAGGAAATCTTTTTTCGTTTTCATGAATTTTTTTTCTGGAGCAAACATATGTCAATTGAAGGTTCGGCTTGTATTAGTAGGTCAAGTTACAAGTCGAGTTCAAGTTTACTGGCTTAATTGTGGGATAAAATCAATCATTGTTTTAGAGAGCAATCTTTCAATTTTTCATCCCTTATTTTTCTCCACTGAAAACTTCAGCAACACTTGGTACTCCATAATTAGTTGAATTAAAAAATCTCACGGTACTTCCGAAGCACCCAAAAATCCTCTTAACTTTTAGAACTCTAAGAAGATTTTTATAGCGAGTGAAATAAGGGCATTTGTCATACATTCAAATGCAGACAAGTCCATTATTCTCAAGGTACTTTTATCTAGTGTTCTCATCGATCAGCACGCATGGACAATGAAAGTAATTCTTTATCGAGTATGGTTAACAAGTGTCCCATAACCCCTTGACATCAATATCCTATTTGAACCATATTGATTTTTTCATTGCAAGAGATTCACATATAACTTCCAATCCTTTTTCATAATCTTAATTTGGATGCAGAAGGATGCCAGTTGACATTGGTCCCCAGGTCCCTTGTGGTACATTAATCATATATCAACTTGGAGAAACATAGGCTAACAATATGTATTTCGTGTATAAATATAGAAATTTTAGAAAGCTTTAAGTTACACCAAGAAACATTCGGTTCAATGAGGTAGCTAAAGAGAAGCTATGGGAAAATTATCCATTCAGACTTAAACCTATTATACATATGCTAATTCAATCTTTTGCCAACCATGTCAATGATTTTTGCAAAAATTAACCAGAATGACTACAGTGGAATTTTATATAAAGTTGTAGGACTATATTAGCAAAATTGAAAAGGTAAAGACTGGATCAGCATCTGTACAATAGGTTTATAACTTATTGGACATTTTTTAAGAGAAACAATAATAAGCTCCTGGAAGATAAAGGTCCTCCACAATTCAAAGAGTCAACACTGCAATCAACTCTATCATCATCTCTTATTCTAAGCGTTGACATTCCAGAAATATCCAATTCTTTGCACCAACTTATTGCGAGCTTATGTATCATACTTCCACTATAATTTGTGGGAACAAATGGATCGGTTGTACGCACCATCCAAATCCAAAACTTATGACGAATATATTATATAGAAGACACAAGGCGTTCTTGGCCACAAAATTTGGCCAGCTAAACCCCATCGCCAACCAAACAAAAGCTGAAGCAATCCGCATCCTCTCTCCACTTTCTTCATTGCTGCTCCCGACACGCGTACTCTCACTTTGAAGTGCTCCACCATTCATGGCTTACCAACTTCTCTTTTTGTTGCTATAAATAGCAGTGACCCCTCACATTGTCCATCTCACAGCATAACTTCAGCAGTTGATACAAAAACATAGGAAAACAGTGCGTGAGTTCGACTCCCCTTGGTATCAGCAGGTAGATTGTCTCATTTGGGTCATCGCAATGGCCGGTTTCAAGTGTTTATCCCTCGGGGTGCTGCTCGTTTCCACTCTTTTTATGTCGTCTGAAAGTAGGGTGGCAAGGAAGGACCTGGGCCTGGACCTCGGGCTTGGAAACTTGGGGATCGGTGCTGGTGCTGGTATTGGGATAGGCATTGGCGTAGGTGGTGGTGGCAGCGGCTCAGGAGCGGGTGCTGGGTCAGGCTCCGGTTCTGGATCCGGGTCTAGCTCAGGATCAGGGTCAGCGTCTTCATCAGGTTCGGGGTCAGGCTCTGGGTCCGGGTCGTCTGGAGCTGGATCTGAAGCCGGTTCATATGCTGGATCTCGTGCGGGGTCCCAGGCCGGGTCAGGGTCAGGATCTAGTGCTGGGTCCGAGGCTGGCTCATATGCGGGGTCCAGGGCCGGATCAGGAGGCTACCAAGGGCATGGCAAATAAGCATGTGTTGTGTTGTTACATCACCTCAATCATAGATGTATCAGTCCAAGAATCACTATGAATAAATATGTTATGTGAGAGTGCTAGTGGTGGTTAATCACTCGATATATTACATGTCTTTTGAACCACTTTCTAGGATTTGATCTCAGTGTCTACATCTTACTTTGATTCAAATAATGTTAATGATTATCCATGTCCATTGCTGCACTCTCTGGTACATCAAAATGAAGTGTTTTATCTTATGACGAGAAATCATGGCCAGTCTTTTCCTCACGGAATTGGAGAGCAGCACTCACTTTAAAAGATTATCGCCGAGATTCAAGCATGCAAAGCCAGATCTAACATTGTCCTGAGTATTTCCTTTGGCCAAGTAAATAAGATTTTCGCCAATGGCTTGACAATAGACTAAATGGATATGTATAAAAACCTTTCTTGAACAAGTTCAGCAGCAACACAAGAACTTAGGCGAACTAAAATACAGATTAATTTAAACAGGAACAGAAAAAGTTTGAGACAGATGAACTTCAAGATTCTTATTGAAATCACTAAACCAGTTGACCTCGTTGCCTTTCTCTTGGGCTAAAACGTCCATGATATGCAATAGCTCAGGATCTTTAGCAAGGTAAGATTGTGAGGTGCGAATGGGCAATGATAATCATAGCCAAGTAGCATCGCGTGAAAAGATGTCGACGTCGAAAATGGGGACATTCTCAGTCTGCCGGTGCTTATCGATGCGCATGCCAAAAGGGACGCTTGGCATCGCTCGAGCAGAAGATTGATATGAGTCTTAACATATAACCACTGCAGCCGTTGAAGAAGATAATCTTCTTTTGAAGGCATGCTAAAGCAGTCCAGCTCCCAAAGTCAACCGATGAGGCAATGTAGAACCGTGATGGATATGATCAATTTCCTTTGACCTAAGAAGAAGATGATCTTCGTGCGAAGGCAGCTCTCGGCCAATGAGAGCAGGAGTCAAGCATCAAATTGCTTGAAGCCAACTCAGTTTCTTTGAAGTGACATAATTAATAAGAAGCGCATAATAATAATGATAACGATGATGATGACGACGACGACGACGACGATAAATAAATAAATAACAATTAGCTGTGCTTTGTTTATTTTATTGTGCCCTGATTTTTTCCACTCGTAAAATGTAATACTCCTGGTCCATTATATAGTCACTTAGTTTCCATTAATAAAAATAATAATCTAAGCCGGTAAAATTATTTCAAATTGATTATTATCTTCAACATGGATTATAATTTGGGAAAAACCTCACCATCACCCAAACGAGAATTCTGATATTTAAATACAGAAGAAATGATATGAGTATACAATCCATTGTTCATTGATTATATGAGGGGAAAAAGTCACAATGAACCTCAAAATATACCTACCGTGATACATTCACCCTAAATATTTTATTGCGACATAAAAAGTCACAAATCATGTCCACTGTAACACAATTATCTTATACTTTTTCTTGTAACATAAAAAACCTCAAATGTGTATCTATGTAACACATGTACTCTTTGTTAAAGTTCCGTCTAATGATTTTTCATTCAAAATAACGTCTTTTTTATTTTATTTAAACCATGTAGGCACCATTGTTAACATAGTTTGTCTTTCACCATTCATGAAGGTAGATTTTTTACGGTGCTTGTCGATGGAATGTTGATATATGGTAACCATGTCACACATGTACAAACTTGAGATTTTTGACGTCACAAAAAATGTTTAGGATAAATATGTCACAATTGACATAATTTAGTTTTTTGGAGGTTTTTTTCCCTTATATAAATAAAGGACGAGATAAAAAGGAGAAAATTGAATAAATTAGTACAACCATGCGATGCATATTAAAATATAGATGAATTCATATATTTTCCGAACCATATAGATATATTGCATATCGGACGAGTTTTCAATAATAAAAAATGGCATTACTAAGACAGTTTTTTCTTTTGAGCGATCCTAAAGACAGTTTTAAGGTGATCAATTAATTCTGTTGTGAAAATGAAGAAAATGCAAGTCATTCTTAAATAGAAAAAAAAAATTGCGCCGTTTTGACTTAGAAATTTCCCTCAATTAGTCTAAAATTACAGATAAATGGAATCACGTTTCTGATTATGAGAAACAAACAATATCTGCTTTCAAGCATGTTTGTTTTTATTTTTTAAAATAACTGATTTTATCCATAACCATATGAACTGTTTTCATGTGAAAGACTACTTTTTAGCTTTCAATAAAATAAAATAAAAATAAAAACTACTTATATTTTGAAATAATTTATGCAAACGTAACCAGTTGGCCTCTAATAATTGATCAATCCTCAACGATGGATTCTCCTACATGACATGACTCATTTTGATAAATTCAGAAAATCCCGAGATTTGCTACTTTTCTCTTGGTAACTTATTCTATTTTCGGATCAGATTTTTTTGGCAATTCATTTCGAACAGTGAAGATCAAAGCATGTTTTCTTTTGGCAAATAAAGAAATTTTAATGTAGTTTGTAATGTCAAAAGCACGTGGAACAAGAGTTAATAAAAAAAACGAAGTGTTTAGAGACAAAAGTTGTTAGGCTTCCTTGTATCTTGAGAGCAATAATTACCTTTAGAAAGATGATTATATGCCTGAAGAACGCCCCCCTTAACTCCTTTTTTCCTATCTTCTCTTTAAATTTTCTTACAAGAGAAAAACATCAAGCATGGTGATTGCATCATATAATACATATAATATTTAGACCTGTCAAAATGGGTCATAAATCAATTTTTAACAAGATAAGCTAAGATATTATATGTATTAATTATATTTAGTAAATCGGTTTAAAATATAAAAATAATATGGGTGTTATGACTCTCTCATAGATGGGTTAAAATGTTACCAAGATGGATTAAGATGTTATATGTATTAATTATATTTAGTAAATCGATTTAAATATAAAAATAATATGAAAGTTAAATAGATTGACAACTTACTTAGACTTAATTTACCTCTATGACTCTCGCTCATCCATACTCGATCTTATGCTCAGTCACTTCACTTTTTCGCCTTAGTTTGGATATGAATTTTTCAAAATTGAATTATGTGTAAAAGTATTTTAGTAATATGGATCGTATTAATTATGAATCGGATGAATTGGGTCAAATATGAGTTGTATTATATAAAAATATAGATCAATTTAGATTGGACTATCTTGTTTGATGGGTCGAGTGAGCACAACCAGATATGAGTTGTATTATATAAATAGGTAGTTCACTGCGAATGCTTCTATGTAGTACACACATTCCCAAAGGGTTGAAATGGTCGATAAATTGGTTGATCAGATTAGGGCAATGGGCTTGAACAATAATGTAGAATTGTATCCTGTGAAGTCGCGTCAATGGCCAGGTCTGTTGCGTAGTCGAGTCAAGATGTCACATATACTGTTACGTAACATTTTAATTTCGAAGGTCTACTGAAATTTAGCATCCACGTTGGGATTGGCGATTCTCCATTTCAAATTGATTTTGGCATTCTTTTTTCTCTCTCTTTTTAACCTTGCTAATGAGTTATCTCGTAGTTTTCTAGATGACGGTAAAACTTGGAAATACAATCTGACAACTTATTTCAATTCATAGTAGATTGTCACACCATCAGAGGTGACAGTAAATTGTTTGATACTCAATATCTTAGATTGATATGTTATCTTACCTAATTATATTAGAAAAGAAGTCTAACACATCACTAGAGATTAGTTTGTTTACTTAATAAAACCCATACATTGACTGCTTAAATAATATCATCACACATCAAGACTACAATTATAAATCAAAGACAAAAATTTACAATATAGGCCTAACATGATATTTGTGATTTTTCATTTTGAAGGCGAGCTACACTTCTATGAGGTGGAAAAGGTGTTGTTCCGCGGGAAGTCCAAATAGCAAGAGCTTCTTGTTTTCCAGGTGACTTCCTGCCTTCCATGATCACTCTCCAATTTTACACCAGAAGTACGTATGACAAAGCAATGGCTACGCTATTAGTATTTAGGATACGGATTGGATACTGATGAATCGTGAAGAGCGATGAGCATACATAAACTCTGAATATGTACCACCATGTCAAATAAGATTTTCTTGGGGGAGATCATTTTTGCAAATCATTACCTTAGGAGAAAGTCTGCAGTGTTGATATAACAAATGTTGTTTTCCAAAATCAGTAAAAAGATCACGTGAAACATTAGATTGACTTAGGTCTGACACTTCCCCTTCCTAAGAAACTATTTCCACAAGCAATTAGTCGAGTTGACAGCGTCCTGGATGGTATTCTTACTTGCAATGAGCAGACAGATTTCTTTGGTGTCTTTATATATTTTTGCTTGTTCATAGACAACGAAGCATGGCAAAGTGGCAATTCTGGATGTTCAAATTCAACTGTCAGAGAAGGATGAGTTTGCTTACCAAGAGATGGTCACACATCTTCCCCTCTGCTCAATCCTGAACCCAAAAAAGGTGATCTCTCTCGTTATTTCTTTCAACTTCTTTAAGTTTGGATGCTGTTAAAGTGCTGCAATGTTTCACTTGATTTTTATTTTTAATAGGTGCTGCTTGTTGGTGGGGGAGATGGAGGTATTCTGAGGGAAATATCTCGACCAAATGGTGATTGATGTAAGCAAAATTGAACTACAGAAACCTTCCAAAGTATCAGGCCTGAGCCTCTCATTGTTCATCAAATTCTAAGGTTCAGGAGGGCCATAGCTTATTTATGTACTTCTTGTGTCCTGTTGCAGGTTTACAAGCAATTCTTCCCTGATATAGCAGTTGGGTATGAGGATCCGCGAGTGAAAGTGTACATTAGCGATGGTATATGTCTCTTTTATTGTTTTTACACGCTGCTGAGCATAGATAGGCTGCGAAAGATTATCTATTTCACATTCTCTATTTTCAACATTGCAGGAATTGCTTTCTTGAAGGCTGTTCCTGAAGGAACTTATGATGTGATCATATTGGATGCATTTGAGAACATGGGTAGTTTCCATTGCCTATTTACCTCCCCCACCCTCTTGGAAACTCAGTATATACCTCAATCAATCGAATAACTTTTGTTTTCTGTGCCAGATAAAAAAAAGCTATCTTATATGGCACGTCACATCTTATTTCAAATATTTTGCAACGTTCAATCTCCTCCTAGAAAAGGAGTGCATGCTAATCATGTGGAAAAAAATTCAAGAACTCTTGCAATTGAATTAGCGGATAAAGAGTTTTTGGAATTAGTGGCTCGGGCGCTCCATCCTGGAGGAGTCATGTCCACTCCTGCTGACAGTTTTTGGCTGGATAACTTCCAACTGGAAGATAAAATTGATGAATGTCACAAAATTTTCAAGGGCTCGGTCAGATATGCTTGGAGTCCAATTCCTTCCTACCCAAGGTATCAAACCAAACTCTCTTACCGTATTTATGCAATCTCCTCTTCTTCTTCTTTTTCAAGTTTATGATGGGAAGAATTAAGAATGAATTTTCGACTTATTTTCCATTAGCAGGACAATTGGATTTGTGCTGTGCTCCACCGACGGGCCGACGGTTGACTTTGAGAAAGGAAACAAAGATGTTACACATCATGTGAATTGAAACTTTGACGTCTTCTAATGCAAACCTCTTTGCATTCTCATGCTGCTGCTTTCTGTCTGCCATCTTTTGTGAAGAAGGCGGTGGGCACCAAATTCTGATGATCAAATGTTTCTCAAAGTAACCGGTTAAAGATGGAGCCATAGGATCTTAGTCACCAGTGCTCACTTTTGTCTTCATTTTTATTTTCTTTATCCATCGTTTCTCGTTTTATTAATTGTGATACCCAATGTGTTCATATCGAATTATAAATAAGCATCAAAGTAGTTTTGTGTCAATAGTCTACAATCGTCAATTGCTGATAGATACTGAGCTATCATTTTATTTAGTTAGAGGTCAAATCTCTATCCTGCTCTAAGTTACTGAGTCCATTTGCCCAAACTCTTCAGTGATACATGCACAAACACACTTGGACTCATCGCTTATTGCCCGCGATCGAGATGGCCTGGGTGAGGGCCACAACTCTCACCAAGTGGTCGATGAGGGCTAGGCCCTCACCTAGTGGTTAGCAAGTTTCAGAGACCTCTTCGGCTACAATGGAAAAAAAAAAAAAACAAAAGAGGGGAAAAAGGAAAAAGAAAAAGAATAAAAATATATATATATATATAATTTTAAAATTTTAAAAAAATTGTCTATGTTAATGCTGAGCATATCATGTAGAAAGGCTATCATCTATGTTAGCGGATTTTAGCCAAAATTTATTTGATGGACCATATTGGTAAAACCTCCAAAGGTGTAGGTCTAAATTAGTCACATTAATTGTTAACAAGATGGGCTAAGACGTTATATGTATTAATTATATTTAGTAAATTGATTTGAAATATAAAAATAATGTGGATGTTAAATGGATTGATAACTTACTTAAACCTAGTCTACCTCTATGACTCCCTCTCACTCGTACTTGATCTAATGCTCGATCACTCGACTTTTTCACCTTAGTTTGGATATGAGTTTTCCAAAATCGAATTATATATAAAAGCATTTTAATAATATAGATCGAATTAAATATGAATCGGATATAAATTGGGTCAAACATGAGTTGTATTGTATGACAATATAAATTAATTTGGGCCAGACTATATATCATTTAATAGGTCTACTATTATACCATAACATAAAGAGTGAGCGTGACGAGATCTCAACAGGGGAGATAACTTATTCTCCAAAGCAGGCAACAAATCTGAGCAAAAGATTTCGCAATCTAAAAGCTGGCGAGTAAAAGGTGCATCCATGGATGAAATCTTAATTAACTTTCCCTTGTTATTGCTAATCAATCGATCAATTCAGGAGCACTCCCTGGATTCCCACACTTCTTATTCTAGAATAACGAGGAGCTGTATCATTCGGTAAAATTCCAAAATGGGGGGCGCCCCATGTTTCCACCACATTGACCAAATTCCCAAGACGGGGAAGACGACAACGACAACCTCAACGGAAGGCTTCGACAATTCTCGAGAAAGAAATCCTTGGACCAATTATTAATGGCTTCGTGTTCGGCCTTTGACTTTTAGCTTAAGCATGCAATTCCCATCGATTCAGCAACGTGTCCACGTCAAGCATCAGCAATTTTTTTATAGGCACAAAAGGAGTTTAACATTCCCCACGACTTATGTTATAGAAAAAATCTAAAAGAATACTCGAAACGGACACTTTTTTAACGCGGCGCGAATGTACTAACTCGAATTTTTTCCTTATAGTTTTATGAGAGGCTGAATTTAATAGAGTAGTCCCAATGTTTTTGTACACATTACATTTACTATAGTCGGTACAGGGGTTCACGCGTGAGAAATTTCTCATCTTTCCGTGTTGGTGGGTGACCATCTCTCTTTTATAAATCATCTCCCTCTAGAAGTTGAGAAAACCCTTTCGCATCCAGCAGCAGAAGTGCTGCTAAAGAACATAAAAATCTCAACTTTCTTCTTTTTCGGAGAGAGGAGAGAGGAGAGAGAAATCAATCAAGAACAAGAACAAGATCAAGAACAAGAACGAGAAGCGTAGCGATGCCGCCACTGTTGGTGGCCGAGGAGGACCTCTTCCCGCCGACGCCGGGGAAATTCAAGACCGACCACCACCGCCTCCACCGCCACCACCGCCACCTCCGCCGCTGCTTCGCCTCCACGAGCGCCACCTTCATGTGGGCCCTCTTCCTCCTCGCCCTCGCCGCCTCCTACCTCAGCCTCCAGGGCCTCCTCTCCTCCGGCAACCGCCTCCTCGCCGCCTCCTGGGGCGGCATCCAGTGGGAGAAGCAGGTACGCGTCTCCGCCCGGCCCCGCCGCCCCGCCGGCGGCGGCCTCTCCGTCCTCGTCACCGGCGCCGCCGGCTTCGTCGGCGCCCACGTCTCCCTCGCCCTCCGGAAGCGCGGCGACGGCGTCGTCGGCCTCGACAACTTCAACCCCTACTACGACCCTTCCCTCAAGCGCTCCCGCGCGTCGCTGCTCCGCGCCCAGAAGGTCTTCGTCGTCGACGGCGACATCAACGACGCCCGCCTCCTGGCCAAGCTCTTCGACGTCGTGGCCTTCACCCACGTGATGCACCTCGCCGCCCAGGCCGGCGTCCGCTACGCCCTCGAGAACCCGCACTCGTACGTCCACTCCAACGTCGCCGGCCTCGTCGCGCTCCTCGAGGCCTCCCGGTCGGCGAACCCCCAGCCGGCCTTCGTCTGGGCCTCCTCCAGCTCCGTCTACGGCCTCAACGACAAGTCGCCCTTCTCCGAGTCGGACCGGACCGACCGGCCGGCCAGCCTCTACGCCGCCACCAAGAAGGCCGGCGAGGAGATCACCCACGCCTACAACCACATCTACGGCCTCTCGATCACCGGCCTGCGCTTCTTCACCGTGTACGGCCCGTGGGGCCGCCCGGACATGGCGTACTTCTCCTTCACCCGGAACATACTCCAGGGCAAGCCGATCACGATATACCGGGGCAAGAACCGGGTCGACCTGGCCCGGGACTTCACGTACATCGACGACGTCGTGAAGGGCTGCCTGGCGTCGCTGGACACGGCGCGCAAGAGCACCGGGTCGGGCGGTAAGAAGCGCGGCCCCGCCCAGTACCGGGTCTTCAACCTGGGGAACACGTCACCGGTGACGGTGCCGGAGATGGTGAGCATGCTGGAGGGGCACCTCGGGGTGAGGGCCCGGCGGCGGGAGGTGGAGATGCCCGGGAACGGCGACGTCCCGTTCACGCACGCCAACATCAGCTCGGCGCGGCGGGAGCTCGGGTACAAGCCCACGACGGACCTGCGGACCGGGCTGAAGAGGTTCGTGAAGTGGTACTTGTCGTACTACGGCTACAGCAATCACGGCAAGTCTGCGCATTGAACGATCCTCTCCTCTCCTCTCCTCTCCTGCGATTTCCCCCTTTCTTGTTCGGAAGTTCTTGATTTAAAATGGGGGTTTTCCCTTTTTCAAGTGATATACAAAGAAAATTCAGGGGAAATCTTCTTGTTGTTTTCTGTTCTGTAAATAAAATTCAGTGCTTTGATTCTAGGCGGCAATCCAATTGCTCAGTGGCTAAAATTCAAGGGAATGATGTAATGGTTATCTTAAATTTTCGTCAGGAAATCTCGGGACCCATTTCGTTTATTTTGATAGTTATTGAATTTTTTTGACATCTGATGAGGGAAAGATTGAAGGGCAAAGTGGTGAGGACGACTGGTGATGGACGGGTTATGATGAGGGGCCCCCAACCTCTTCCTTCTTTTCATCTGTTGTCGTCTTCATCGTGTATCGCGCAGATGTAAAGTCTGCGATCGCCGTTCCGGTTCTGCTTGCTTGCTGCTTGCCTGCGTATGGCCATGTTTGTCTCGCTTGAGAGTGATAAAGCTTCTTGATCTTGAGTTCATGAAATGGTTACTCCACCACCATTCCGTTCCGTTCCAAGGTCTGTTACCGAGGTACCCTTTACGTCCCACTTTGTAACTGAAGCCAGCCATTAATTGAAGAGTGATGCAATCGACATCATTCAGGCAGTTTCTGAATGCCAAGAATGAATGCTTTCTCCTCCTCCCCCAAACCCACCTCCCACGTCTATAAATGGAACTGGTTCGCACCGTTCATCTCATCACCTTCCACTTTATCTCATCACCTTCCACTTTATCTTCCACTTTTGTTCCCTCTCCCTCTTTCGACCATGGCAAGATCAGACAACTTCGGCTTCATCGCGTTCTTGCTCATCGCCAGCGGAGTGGCCCTGTTGTCCATCGCACGGGCGGATTATGAGGACGCACCCGCGCCTGAACCCTCAGGGGCGGATTCTTACCTGGCCCAATGCGCTACCAAGCTGACCGAGAAGTGCGGGGAGGACATCTTCGGCAACATATTCACGAAGGAGACCGAGCTCACCCCTGAATGCTGTAACAAGCTCGTGGTGGCGGGGAGAGAGTGCCACGAGGCGATGGTCAATTTTATTATCTCCGTTCCCACTTACGCCAAGAATGCCTCCATCACCGTGCCCAGGAGCAAGCAGGTGTGGAATGAGTGCGTCTCGTTGGTCGAAGGAGCTCTTCCTCCGGTGTAAGAAGGCCTGGTCTCGTTGGATCTGATCGATGTCAAATTATCTTCGCAAGCTCAAAAAAGACGAAAGGAATGTTGACAGTTAAAAGAGTTGTTTATTTGCGCTTATAATACAATTTACATCCATAATCAGTTCATGTCCTAAATTAGTTTTAACTTTGTCTCCGGAAGGAAAACCGAATAAGAGATCAATGAATATGACCTACTGGGCTCGATTGATAATTCAGAGACCACGAAGATGTTCCCTAATCTAATCATCAGATATAAAAGAAAGAAAAACCTGCCAAACCTGCGATGTCATTTTACAGCAGACGTGATCATGGACAGTAAAAAGAGAAAAGTATACAAACAAGCTAGAATCTCTTGAGGATTCGAGGATCCTGCCAAGAATTTCGAGCAAAAATGCAATTTACAGAGGCTCATGTACACACCCAACAAAAGACACGGGTAAACATCGGGTAATTTCTCTCCCCAAGGTAACAATCTGAGAAACTTTCTACATTATGCCACATAACACCTGAGCCCTGAAATGCAGCAGCTCTGGGGAAATACACCATTAATCCTGATACTTCTTTGAATGATGAGATCTCGTGAACTGAAGAAGCTGCTCATGAGTAATTCATACCAGCAATCAGTAGCAGTTGTGAAAGCAATCTACGAATCACGGGAAACTCCTGCAATAATATCCACAAATTGACTGCAAGATTTGCATATCCTTCATAAAAATATTAATCCGATGCCAAATTATCAGCAAATACCTTCAGGCTTTCATGAAAAGTGCCATTGATGAAAGATTTAGGGAGTGACTGCTTCACAAGATTATGTCCCCTGTTAGACATGAATGCCAGGTCTCAACTTAAGAATCAGGAGTCACCACATAAATCGAGAACAGTAGAATATTTACTTGAAAACGAGTGCTAGAACTTTGCAGCACCTTATCAATTTTCTAATTTAAGGCCCAGAAAATTCAAAAGTATCTACTAGGTGGCAAGCAGTTTGACGATGCACAGAATTATAATGCACCACGCATACGTCAATAAACCATACTCACACAAATATCCACCAGTCATGCATACCAGATGCATTTGAACAACAAAAGAGGAAACGCTTGCTTGGTACCTTTCAGTTTCACAACCAAAAGGGAAATGAGATGAATTACCTTTCATCATGACATAAGAGAGTGTAGCACCGGATGGTATGAAAGAGGATTCGAGGAGAGAAGTCGTGTGCAACAGCTATCTGATTTACCTGAAGCAAAGACAAAAGTCAAAGTTAAAATTTTTAAGATTTGTGTAGTCACATTATATATGACCGCAATGGCTGATAAAAGACGTACCAAATTATCCCATGTTCTCATCAGTCTATTCAACAGATGATCAGCTGCAGGACTGAATAAGTATGATATTCCGAAGTCCACCCGAAGTATGGATTCAACAATGTGCAGTCCAATCTGATAAAGAAAGAACAGAATTTGAGAATAGCACAGACTTCGTCTAATCTTAAATAGGTGGACACCATGTGATAGGAATGCTAAGAAATCATAGAAAGTGAAGGGTAATTCTCACCACTTTTGTGAGTTCATTTCCAGTGTCCATGCTAATCAAGCATACTTCCACCACCTCATTTTCAATAGCCCATTGGACAGCACTGGATTCTCTTGCCTTCAAGAAAGACATTAATATGGAAGGAAAAGTCAATTTTTATCTGAGATCAGATAAAGTCATTGATGATTCACTGCACGGAGAAATGGAATGTACCTGGCATAAAATGCCAAACACTGACAAGGCAACAGCTCTCACGTTGTCATACACCTCCAGTGTGGACACGAACAGTACTAAGGGTACCAAGAAGTTAACAATGCAGGCTGAACTAACAAAAGAAAGGAAAAGAGAAGGTTCGTGTCAAGATAAATGCTAGAGGGTGGTCAACCAATTTCAGACACTGATGATAGTTTCCAAAGCCTACAGTTCATGAGCTTTTGCCTGGTTTCTCTATTAGTTGCAATGCACTGCAATGAAGCAAAGAGTTAACTGAGACAAGGGACAACAAGAATAATAATGAGAATGCATTAGACAGCCCTTGACATGCTTCTTTTTGAGTTGCTTTCAGATTACCTGGAATAGAATAATGACATTGATAAGGCGCATGCATGCTCTATCGTTTAGACTTCCATCCACCATCATCCTGTAGATCAAGAGCACCTCCTGCATCATAAGACCAACCATAACTCAAAGATCCACCCATCACCCTAAACATCACTGGCAGTCTGGATGAATATAGGGAAGAATTTTTCTCTTTTCATTGTGCCAAAGTATTATTTTTATAAAGCCTGCATGTCAAAAGTATCAGAGTCCTTTCCTTTTCCCCAATCTAATAAGGAAAAAACTTATCAACTATTTTCATTCAGAGGAACTTCAAAGAAATCAAGGAGAAAACTGCCCGCCCGCTCGATATTCAAGAAAAACGAAATGCTCAAACAATGTAGAAATCCCTTTTCAGACCACTGACTATATAACCCCAGAGAACAAAGCAAGCCCAGTTTAAAAAAATAAATAAATAAATCGGACTTTCCTCTTTCGTGAGAACCCTTAAAAACAACTGCAACGTTAGCTCGTCATACTCGAAATTTATACCGAAAGGTCTCTTAACAACGATCTAGCTTCAAATTCCGCAACATTACACATACAAATGTCAATGCGAACAGGAGACCTGTATCAAGATGGCCATGGTGCCACAAGAATGGAACAGAAGAAACCCCGCCCTGTAGTAATTCTCCGGGTCCTCCTCCCTCTTCTGTCGACAAATGACGAACCCGACACAGGTTTCAGTAAACAGAACCGTGAAAAGATGGAACCTTTGAATCGAACAAGAGCAGAGACCTGGAAGAGGAAAGAACTGAGCAAGTGAAGAGCCGATTCTCTAAACTTCGGGTCCTGAAGCTTAAGAATCAACTGTGGAATCGCCCTCGGCTTCCCCAGCCACCGGAGCCGGTGCTTCCTCCTTCCCCACGGAGATTTTCCGTTCCCCGACCCTGGAAAACGAAATTCAAGAAAAGGGTCGCGAAATCGATACGAAAGAGAGCGAGGGAGAGAGCGAAAAAAGATCGCATTTTGACGGGCCTTGGTCGACGTTGGAATAGAGAAGAAGGTGGAGGATATCTCTTCCCAATCCCAAGGCTCGTCGGGCAAGTTGTGAGGGTAGGTATGGTCTTCTTCTTGGACTGCCATGGCCGGAGAGCTTGAAGGAAGGAGAGGAAGTTCAAAGGAGTTACTCGGCGGGAAAGAAAGAAACAGAGCAAAGCGCCGACTGAAGTGAGTTGTGAATCGAAGAAGCCCAAAATCGCTTTTTTATGTTCGAGAGAGGTTGTGGGATTTAACTCTTTTTTCTCTTCCTGTTTTGTTTCAGTGGATGCATTTAGTTTGTGCTTTCTCAAGTCTTTCCAAATCTTGAAATAATGGCAAATAAATAATTATGGAACAGAAATAAATTGATTGTCGTGCGCACCATAACTTTTGTTATTGCTTCGTTTTGTCTTTCTCAACTAATAATATCTTTATCTTATTTGTTAGGGCCAGAGAGGAAGATTCACAATTTCAAAGTGAATGTTATTTCATATAAAGGTATGAAATGATTGATACAATTTCAAATAAGGGTTTCAAGTGATGATATAATATCGATTAAGGTCACGTTTGTTATTCGTGTACCACCAAGACAAAATTAAGTCGGATATAAGATGGATATAGTTTAAATTAAATTATTTCAATGGGGAGATGAGACAAAAATGAAAAGGATTTCTAATATCCGTAATATAAAATTTATTTTTCTTGAATAACAAACTTCTTAAATTAATAAAATTAAAATAATATTTTAATTCTAACATAAAAATAAAAAATACAAAAAATCCTATTTATTCATACATTCAATTGTTTTCTATTTTACTGTATAAATTCAATATACATAAATATATAATTTTGGTATTTATATATATTACATAATTTAGGTATATTAGTATAGTTTACTATTTAATAATTTTTTATCAAAGAATGATAGAAAGGGAAAAAAGAATTAAAAAGAGAGAGGGGAAAAAAATAAAAATATAAGCAAATAAAAATGAAGGAGGCAAGAGTATTATAAGAGATTTTTTATCATTTCCGTTTGTGCATTTTTAGGTTCATGTACTCTAATATACTATTTATATTAAACAATGAATGTAATATGATATGAAAATATCCAACTTTATTATTACAATTCGCCAAACTATAATATTTGACTTGCACGTGAGAGGGATAGCTTGTCTACAGAGTTTACATGTTTTTTATATTCATATGGTCTTCGTCCATCTTTAAATTTAAGCTTTTGGGTTGAACATTATTATAGTCACATAAATATATTAGAGCAAAACAAAATTGAAAAAGTGTTTGTTTTGCTACAATGAACAGGTCATACTTTGAATAAACCTTCGTGCATCGATTGAGTTCATAACCCCTTGGACAATAATAGAATTTGAGATTTTAGGGGAGCGCGGAGTTTCAATATTTTGATTTTTCCAACCCCTCGGATTACTTGTTCAACCATTCAGCACGTGCTGGCACTTGTTGCATCAACAAATGATCAAAGGTTTTATTTTCTTTGGACTTTAGGTGCTCATCTATGTTCGGTCAAACTATGGTGTTTTACACAGACGGGTCGTACCATCTGTCGCGACCATCCTAAAGCGAGATTTCAGGGAAGATGGGTTTAGAGGTAATGTTGAGTTGTGGACCAATAGTCTTTCATCGGCTCGGGATCTCTTAAGCTCTTATTTTACGTGACATTGGAATTTGTCATTTTAATAGATCAACCTATTAAATTCTATCATAAGAAGGAGTTGTCACTAGTCCATTGGGATTGGTTAGGTGCCAAGTGAAATTCGATAGTATATCTTATTTCCTATGCAACAAAAAATTTAAGACCAAGGATTTGATTACACTAATTATTTAATAAATGCCATTTCGGTACCTCAACTTGATTATTTGTCAACTAAAGTATCCATACAGTCTTTTCATCAAATTATGAACTTTAAGATTCTTGTCCACTAAGTGTCCGTGTAATATTTTTGTGTTTATTATGGTTCTAAAATGTAATCTAACCATTACACTAAAACAGACAAATCACAACTCAAGAAAACAATGTAAAAGAATCATAAACAATTGAGCAAATGTAGTATTGAGAGAATGAGTAAAGAGTAAAGTGCGGTATAATAACTCGATTCGAGTTGGGCAAAGAATACACATAATTTTGTTATATAGTTCCAAGATAGGATCCCCAGAGCTATACGGAAATTTAAATATGCATAAAATTACTCTAAATGTGTGATATTACACTAAATTAATTATAATATAAGCAAAATGGATTATTTTTACAAACATAATTATTTATAAAGTACAAAAAAAAACATTGAATTAGGATAATGACTTCAAAAAATTAGGAAAATCCTAAATCCTAAAGACGTCATTTCTGCCCTAATTTAACACTACTACATTTTTTTTTTCGAAAGCTGATTTTAATTTATTAAACCGAACTATGTTTATTTACATGAACACGGGCCAACTCACAACATGAAGATCACATTAAAAGATCACATTAATTGATCTGTGCATTACGTCGAACATCTGGTGTGCATAGACTGGCCAGGCTAGTTTATTTGATCCATGTTCATGGCCTCCAATCTTGACCTGTGAGCAATATTAACCTCAAATAGGGAATGAGGGTTATACTAAAACATGTATGGAACAATATTAACTGGAATTAAAATCCTAAAACACACAATAACATGATTAAAATTAGCCTCAAATATACAGGTTCAACCTGTTTTTGCAAATCTGAGATTGAATCCAGGTCAGGCAAACAGGTTGCCTACCCAGATTCAAGCTATGATACTCATTATATGCGAGACATACAGGAAAATATAATCGATCCCAATGGAAGTATGTGACATTGATTTTCAAATGCGACAAACATCTTGGAGAATAACTAACTACACACGTCAGAACAACCTCTCAAATTGGCCTTCACGTATGATCCACCCTGGCCAGCCCTGTACCAGCTGTGGCCCAGTGTGGATCGGCTCAGTTTTGGCTCAAGTTTTTGGGCCTCATACACTGTGCTTCGAAGCATTTCAACGAACAAAGTGTGTGCCCTGGTAGCAGCATTGACGCAAAGAAATCATCATAGATCATTGAGAAACAACTCAGATTCTGGGTGATTGTCATACAAGTATCAGGACTACTACTTGGCCTTGTACTTTACCGAGAACTAGGTAGGACAGGGTGCTGAAAGTGCTTGTTTATGTCCGGTCAAATAGGGTGTTGAAGATTTCGGGAGCAAAGCCAGAAGTCCTCCGTGAAAACAAAAAGAAGAGGATCGGTTAAAAATGCAAAGAGAGTAAAAAACTAAGCTGACTGTTTTCTTAGTCATCCTTTTCCCTAAGCCATTTCCATACTAAAAAGAGCTAGGTGATTGGATTCATTCATAGCACGGGATTGTACAACAGCAAAAACCAAGAACTGGTGTTTTATGCGGAAGTTCTCATTTATGGCTGCTCAAATATGGCGTCGCATTCCGATTTGTTGAGCCTTGACTCAGTCCCACGGCCAAAAGGAAAACTCTGTCCACGAGCCTCGACTCATTTGCAGATAGTCTTCTTGATGAAAACAGCTGAAGGTTGTAGATTGGGTACGGGTTGTATCCAGAAATTGGCTAGCGATTGCCATCATCCTCCATTGAGCGTGACAATTAGAATTACAGTAAGGATTGCAGTGTGGGTTATGTTCCTGACTTGCGCATCCCTATATCTTTCATGTTTATTAAATTCCTTCAGGAAATCTCGGGATCCATCATGCTTATATTGATGAAAATTGAATTTTGATATCTAATGAGGGAAGATTGATGGGCAAATTCATATTGGGAACATGGGGAGATGATAGGGACAGCGGGGGGTTATGATGAGGGGTGCCGACCTCCTGTCGTCGTCTTCATCATGTATCCCAGCTGTAAAGTCTGCAGTCGCCGTTATGGTTTGCTTGCTTGCCTGCCTGCCTGTGTATCGTCATGGTTGTCTCGCTTGAGAGTGATCAAGCTTCTTGATCTTGAGTTCATAAAATGGCTACGCCATCACCATTCCATTCCATTCCAAGGTCTGCTAACAAGGTATCCTTTTAAGTCCCCACTTAGTAACTGAAGCCAGCCATTAATTGAAGAGCGATGCAATCGAAATCATTCGGGCAGTTTCTGAATGCTAAGAGTGAATGCTAAGAGTGAATGCTTTTTCCTCCCCCTGAACCCACCTCCCACATCTTCTATAAGATGGAACCGGCTCGCACCGTTCATCTCATCACCTTCCACTTTTGTTCCCTTCCCCCTCTTTCGACCATGTCAAGATCAGGCTTCGTCACGTTCTTGCTCCTTGCCTGCGTAGTTGCCGCGTTGTCCGTCAAAGCCAAGCGGAATGTCAAACGGACTGATCCTGCGACGCAGACATTAGACTACCTGGTCGAATGTGCTAGCAAGCTGAACGAGGATTGCGGGCAAGACATCTTCTTCAACATATTCACGAAGCAGAAAGACATCACCCCTGCATGCTGTAAGAAGCTTGTGAAGGTAGGAAAACAGTGCCACGAGTCGATGGTGAGCTTCATTATCTTATCGCCCGCCTTCAGCAAGAATGCCTCCATCACCGTGCCCAGGAGCAAGAAAGTGTGGAATAAGTGTGTCCTGTTGGCCAGAAAAGCCCCTTCCCTACCGTAAGGAGGCCTGGTTTTATCAGATTTAATCGATGTCAAATTATCATCGCAAACTCGACAAACACCGAGGAATAATGAGCAGTTTTTTTTTTTTTTTTTTCCTTTTTCAAAAGCAAGGGAACGATGACAGTTCAAAGAGCTGTTTATTTGCGCTTTTAATACAATTTGTATCCATGATCAGTTGATGTCCCAAATTAGTTCTACCTGTGTCTCCGAAAGTAAAACCGAATTAGAGATCAATGAATATGACCTACTGGCTGGATTGATAATCAGAGACCAGGAAGTTGTTCCCTAATCTAATCATCAGATACAAAAGAAAGAATCTGCCAAACCTGCCAAACTCATCTTACACAAGACGTGATCATGGAGGTTAAAACGAGGAAAACAGAAAAACAAGGTAAAGACTTTAGAGGATTTGAAGATCGGACCAAGAATTTCGAGCAAAAAATGCAATTCGCAGAGGATTTGTTACATGCAACAAAAGATGTGGGTTAACGTCCGGTAATTTCTCTCTCTGAAGTAATATTCTGAGGAAGCGACTTTCTACATAATGCAATATAACACCCGAACCCCCAAATGCAGCAGCTTTTGGAAATACTGGACACCATTAGTCCTGATTCGTTTCTTAATGATGAAATCTCGTGAACTGAAGGAGCTGCTCATGAGTCTCATGAATCATTTATAGCAGCAATCCGCAGTAGTTGTAAAAGCAATCTATGGAACACGGGAAACTCATGCAATATTTATCCACAAATTATGACTGCAAGATTTGCATATCCTTCATAAAAAAATTAATCTGCTGCCAATTATCAGCAAATACCTTTAGGCTTTCATGAAAAGTGCCATTGATGAAGGACTCAGGGAGCAACTGCTTCGCAAGATTATGTCCCCTGCCAGACACGAGTGCCAGGTCTCAACTTAAGAATCATGAGTCACCACATAAATCGAGAACAGTAGAATATTTGCTTGAAAACGAGTGCTAGAACTTTGCAGCACCATATCAATTTTTTAATTTAAGCCCCAGAAAATTCAAAAGCATCTACTAGGTGGCAAGCAGTATGACGATGCACAGAATTATAATGCACACAAGTATCCACTGGTTGGGCATACCGGATGCATTTGGATGATGAAAGAGGCAATGCTCACCTAGTACCTCTCACCTTCACAACCGAAAGGGAAATGAGGTAAATTACCTTTCATCATGACATAGGAGAGTGCAGCACCGGATGGTATGAAAGGGGATTCGAGGAGAGAAGTCGTGCACAACAGGTATCTGATTTACCCGAAAAAAAAGACAATTCAAGGTTTGAATTTTTGCGATTCGTGCAAAATAATGTCACGTTATAATGGCCACGGTGGCTGATAAAAGACATACCAAATTATCCCATGTTCTCATCAGTCTATTCAACAGATGATCAGCTGCAGGACTGAATATGTGTGATATTCCAAAGTCAACCTGAAGTATGGATTCAAGAATGTGCAGTCCGATCTGATAAAGAAAGAACAGAATTTGAGAATTGCAGAGTTCGCCGATCCTTAAATAGGTGGACAACAGTAAAAAGGGATGCTAAGAATTTATAGAACGTGAAGGGCAATTCTCACCGCTTCTGTGAGATCGTTTCCGGTGTCCATGCTAAAGAAGCATACTTCCACCTCATTTTCAATAGCCCATTGGACAGCTATCATATTGTCATACACCTCCAGTGTGGATTCCAATAAGACTAAGGACGCGTTTGATAATGATTTCGTTCCAAAAAATAATTTTTTATTAGAAATTATTTTTTTTAATTTTGTTTTTGGGAACAATTTTTGAGCAAAAATCTTTACCAAAAAAACAATTTGGTAACTCCCATAAAATTTCTACTCCCGAAATAAAATACGTTTAGTAAAACTTTTTTATTTCTTTTAATTTTTAATACTTTTATTATTATTTTTTTTTTTCTTTTTTCCTTTTCCTTCCTCCTTCTTTGTGGCCGGCGCCGACCACGACAGTGGGTGAAGTCCCGAGCAATGCAATCGGGTGAAGTCCGACGAGCGAGGCTTGCCGGAGCCTTGCCCATGCCCAACCAAGGGTGGTCAAGCCTCGCCATGGCTTGGCGTCATTGGCCCTCAACAACGCTCCGGCGAGGTCACCTGCCATGGCCAAGGTTGGCAATCGGCCAAAAGGAAGAAAAAGAAAGGGAAAGAGAAGAAGAGAGGAGAAGAAAAAAAAAATTAGATTTTAGGAATTATTCCCGGGAATAAGAAGGTATTATTTTTTACTTTTTATTTGTTCCAAATCTATTCCTGAGAACAAAAAGAACAAAAAGATAGATTTTTGTTCTCGGAAACAAAAAATTTACCTAACGAATTTTTATTCTTTTTTGGTTTCCGGGAACAAAAAAATAGAATCAGTTGTTCGTGGGAATGAAAACAAACAAGCCCTAAGGGTGCCAAGAAGTTAACAATGCAGGATGAACTAACAAAAGAAGGGAAACGAGAACATTCATACCAAGATAAATGCTAGAGCGTGATTAGCCAATTTCAGACACTAATGATTGTTTCCAAAGCCTACAGTTCATGAGCTTTTGCCGAGTTTCAGTATTACCTGCAATGCACTTCAATGAAGCAATTAGTCAACTGAGACAAGGGAGAACAAGAACAATAATGAGAATGCATTAGGCAGCACTTGACATGCTTCTTTTTGAGTTGCTTTCAGATTACCTGCAAGAGACAGGCACATGCACGCTTTCTCATTTAGACTTCCATCAGCCATCATCCTGCAGATCAAGAGCACCTCCTGCTTCATAAGACCAACCATAACTCAAAGATCTACCCATCACCTAAACATCACCAGCAGTATGGATGAAAATAGGGAATCATTCTCTGTGCCACACGATGAAAACACTAGATTCTCTTTTTCATTGTGCCAAAGCAAATTTTATAAAGCCTGCATGTTAAAAGTATCAGAGTCCTTTCCTTCTCCCCAATTTACAGGCTGATAGAGAAAAGTAAAAATTTGTCAACTAATTCACTGGAAACTTCAATAGTAAAGAGAAAACTGCCCGTCCAATCGATCTTCAAGCAAAACGAAATTCTCGACCGATCTAGAATCCCCTCTGCAGACCGCTGACTAAATAACCTCAGGGAGCAGAGCAAGCTGAGTTAAAAAAGTCAGGCTTTCCTCTTTCGTGGAACCCTTAAAAACAACAAGAACACAGACATTAATCCCAACGATTACAACGTTAATTCGTCATTTCCTAAATATACACTGAACGGTCTATTAACAAAGATCCAGCTTCATATTCTGCAACTTTACACATACAACTGTAAAAATGACAGTAAAAATAGGACCAATGACCTGTATCAGGATGGCTGCGGTACTGCAAGAATGGAACAAAATAATTTCGCTCTCTAATAATTCTCTGGGTCCTCTTCCCTCTTCTGTTGACAAATGACAAAGCAACAAAAGTTTCAGTGAACAGAATCATGAGAAGATTGAAGCTTTGAATTGAACAAGAGTAGACCTGGAAAAGGAAAGAGCTAAGCAAGTGAAGAGCAGGTTCTCTGAATTTGGGGACCTGAAGCTTGAGAATCAACTGGGGAATCGCTCTCGGCTTCCCCAACCAGCGCTGCCAGTGCTTCTTTCTTCCCCATGGCAATTATTCATTCCCCAACTCCGAAACCTGAAAACTAAGAAGAGGGTCGCAAGATCAATCTGAGAGAGAGAGAGAGAGAGTGAAGTGAGTTGTCATTTAAGGACATACTAAATACACCTCTCCCCCCGAAATCAAAGAAGCGCAAAATCGCTTTCATGTTCCTGAGTAGGATGAATTTTTCCACGTAAAGATTCCACATTCACTCTTTCTCCTCTTCCTATACGTTTCGGTGGATGCATTAACTCTCTGCATTCTGAAGTGTTACGAAGTCCTGAAATAACGGCAAATAAGCGAATAAGCCTGACTTCTACACATCTGAACTCCCGTTTCAGCTCGCATAAATACTTTGTTCTTTTTTTCCCCTTCATTGTGAGTAAAATTAAATGCTTTTTTCTTGCTAGGGCTGTAGTTTGTTTCCGTTGGTAACGCTAGGATTTACAGTGTTTCAGCGGGTACGAGCATTTCTTGTTGAAAAAAGAAGAGAGGGTACAGGGGTTGTTCCAGTAAAACTGTTTGTTAAGGCAGATTACTGTTGCTTCTCTGCATCTGCTTTCTGTGGAAAGAGAACGATCGATGATTGGACATTGCTCTGCCTAAAAGACCGTCTTCTCACCTCAACTGTCGATGCACACGTTCCGCCGCCGTCTCAACTCGGGATGCAGCCTCAAGTCACTGGAAATTCTGCAATCCAAATTCTTGGCCATCTAAATTTTTACAATCTTTTACGTGACTTATGTCGATGGATTCGCAATTTCCCTCTTTCTCACACAAATCAGGTAGAAAAAATTGACTTCATATCCTAAGAGACCAATTTTTCTGAAGAGGATTATCTTCTTCCACAAGACCAGAAATATCCGTTGCGGTTTGCTTGCTTGCCTGCTTGCCCGTGTATCGTCATGGTTGTCTCACTTGAGAGTGATCAAGCTTCTTGATCTTGAGTTCATAAAATGGCTACGCCATCACCATTCCATTCCATTCCAAGGTCTGCTAACAAGGTATCCTTTAAGTCCCCACTTAGTAACTGAAGCCAGCCATTAATTGAAGAGCGATGCAATCGAAATCATTGGGGCAGTTTCTGAATGCTGAGAGTGAATGCTTTTTCCTCCCCCTGAACCCACCTCCCACATCTTCTATAAGATGGAACCGGCTCGCACCGTTCATCTCATCACCTTCCACTTTTGTTCCCTTCCCCCTCCTTCGACCATGGCAAGATCAGGCTTCGTCGCGTTCTTGCTCCTTGCCAGCGTAGTTGCCGCGTTGTCCGTCAGAGTCAAACAGACCGATCCTACGTCGGAGACGTTAGACTACCTGTACGATTGTGGTAGCAAGCTGAGCGAGAAGTGTGGGGAAGCCATCTTCTACAACATATTCACGAAGCAGAAAGACATCACCCCTGACTGCTGTAAGAAGCTTGTGAAGGTAGGAAAACAGTGCCACGAGGCGATGGTGGGCTTCGTTATCTTATCGCCCACCTTCAGCAAGAATGCCTCCATCACCGTAAGCAGGAGCAAGAAAGTGTGGAATAAGTGTGCCCTGTTGGCCAAAGAAGCCCCTTCCCTACCGTAAGGAGGCCTGGTTTTACCGGATTTAATCGATGTCAAATTATCATTGCAAACTCGACAAACACCGAGGAATAATGAGCAGTTTATTTTTTTTCTTTGTTTTTTCTTTTTCAAAGCAAGTGAACAATGACAGTTCAAAGAGTTGTTTATTTGCGCTTTTAATACAATTTGTATCCATGATCAGTTGATGTCCCAAATTAGTTCTACCTGTGTCTCCGAAAGTAAAACCGAATTAGAGATCAATGAATATGACCAGGAAGTTGTTCCCTAATCTAATCATCAGAGATAAAAGAAAGAATCTGCCAAACCTGCCAAACTCATCTTACACAAGACGTGATCATGGAGGTTAAAACGAGGAAAACAGAAAAACAAGGTAAAGACTTTAGAGGATTCGAAGATCGGACCAAGAATTTCGAGCAAAAAATGCAATTCGCAGAGGATTTGTTACGTGCAACAAAAGATGTGGGTTAACGTCCGGTAATTTCTCTCTCTGAAGTAATATTCTGAGGAAGCGACTTTCTACATAATGCAATATAAAACCCGAACCCCCAAATGCAGCAGCTTCGGGAAATACTCGACACCATTAGTCCTGAAATGATGAGATCTCGTGAACTGAAGGAGCTGCTCATGAGTCTCATGATTCATTTATAGCAGCAATCCGCAGTAGTTGTAAAAGCAATCTATGGAACACGGGAAACTCATGCAATATTTATCCACAAATTATGACTGCAAGATTTGCATATCCTTCATAAAAAAATTAATCTGCTGCCAATTACCCCAAAAAAAAGACAATTCAAAGTTTGAATTTTTGAGATTCGTGCAAAATAATGTCACGTTATAATGGCCACGGTGGCTGATAAAAGACATACCAAATTATCCCATGTTCTCATCAGTCTATTCAACAGATGATCAGCTGCAGGACTGAATATGTGTGATATTCCAAAGTCAACCTGAAGTATGGATTCAAGAATGTGCAGTCCGATCTGATAAAGAAAGAACAGAATTTGAGAATTGCAGAGTTCGCCCATCCTTAAATAGGTGGACAACAGTTAAAAGGGATGCTAAGAAATTATAGAACATGAAGGGCAATTCTCACCGCTTCTGTGAGATCGTTTCCAGTGTCCATGCTAAAGAAGCATACTTCCACCTCATTTTCAATAGCCCATTGGACAGCACTAACTTCTCTCGCCTTCAAGAAAGACATTATTATGGAAGAAAAATTTTGTCTGCAATCAGATGGAGTCAATGATGATTTGCTGCATGGAGAAAAAGAATCCACCTGGCATAAAATGCCAAATGCTGATAAGGCAACAGCTATCATATTGTCATATACCTCCTGTGTGGATTCCAATAGTATTAATGGCACGTTTGATAATGATTCTGTTCCGGAAAATAATTTTTTATCAAATATTATTATTTTTATTTTCTCAAAAACAATTTTTGAGCAAAAGAAAGAGTTTGGTAACTTCATAAAATTTCTATTCCCGGGATAGAAATATGTATGGTAAAATTCTTAATTTTTTAATACTTTTTTATTAGTTTTTTTTTTTTTTTTTTTTTTTCTTCCTTCTTTTTTGTGGTCGATTTCCGGCCACGGTAGTGGCAGGTGATCGGCTGGGTGAAGTCCGGCGAGCTCGCTGGAGCCTTGCCAGGCCAAGGTGATGTCCGACGAGTTCGCTGGAGGCTTGCTTGGCCATGGGAAGCCTTGACCTCACCCATGCCCAACCAAGGTGAGGCCAAGCCTCGCTGTGGCTTGGCATCGCCGGCCCTGGCGACGCTCCGGCGAGGTCCCCGGCCATGGCCGAGGCCGACAACTAGCCAAAAGGAAGAAGAAGAAAGGGAAAGAGAAGAAGAAAAGAGAAGAAGAGAGGAGAAGAAAAAAATTAGATTTTAGGAATTGTTCCAGGGAATAAGAAGGTATTTTTTCTACTTCTTGATTCTATTTTAAATCTATTCCTGAGAACAAAAAGATAGATTACCAAACGGATTTTTATTCTTTTTTTATTTCCGAGAACAAAAAATAAGAATTAGTTGTTTGCGGGAGTGAAAACAAACAAGCCCTAAGGGTACCAAGAAGTTAACAATGCAAAATGAACTAACAAAAGAAGGGAAACGAGAACATTCATATCAAGATAAATGCTAGAGCGTGATTAGCCAATTTCAGACACTGATGATTGTTTCCAAAGCTTATAGTTCATGAGCTTTTGCTGAGTTTCAGTATTACCTGCAATGCAGTTCAATGAAGCAATTAGTCAACTGAGACAAGGGAGAACAAGAACAATAATGAGAATGCATTGCATTGACATGCTTCTTTTTGAGTCAGCACTTGACATGCTTCTTTTTGAGTTGCTTTCAGATTACCTGCAAGAGACTAATGACATTGATAAGGCACATGCATGCTTTCTCATTTAGACTTCCATCAGCCATCATCCTGCAGATCAAGAGCACCTCCTGCTTCATAAGACCAACCATAACTCAAAGATCTACCCATCACCTAAACATCACCAGCAGTATGGATGAAAATAGGGATGAATCATTCTCTGTTGCACACAATGAAAACACTAGATTCTCTTTTTCATTGTGCCAAAGCAGATTTTACAAAGCCTGCATGTTAAAAGTATCAGAGTCCTTTCTATCTATTTATAACTACTCTATCTACTCGTTTTTTTTATTAGTTTGTTTATTCATTGACCTTCTCCCCAATTTACAGGCTAACTAATTCACAGGAACTTCAATATTAAAGAGAAAACTGCCCGTCCAATCGATCTTCAAGCAAAACGAAATTCTCAACCGATCTAGAATCCCCTCTGCAGACCGCTGACTAAATAACCTCAGGGAGCAGAGCAAGCTGAGTTAAAAAAGTCAGGCTTTCCTCTTTCGTGGAACCCTTAAAAACAACAAGAACACAGACATTGATCCCAACAATTACAACGTTAATTCGTCATTTCCTAAATCTACACTGAACGGTCTATTAACAAAGATCCAGCTTCATATTCTGCAACTTTACACATACAACTGTTAATTTGACAGTAAAAATAGGAGCAATGACCTGTATCAGGATGGCTGCGGTACTGCAAAAAATGGAACAAAATAATTTCGCTCTGTAATAATTCTCTGGGTCCTCTTCCCTCTTCTGTTGACAAATGACAAAGCAACAAAAGTTTCAGTGAACAGAATCATGAGAAGATTGAAGCTTTGAATTGAACAAGAGTAGACCTGGAAAAGGAAAGAGCTAAGCAAGTGGAGCAGGTTCTCTGAATTTGGGGACCTGAATCTTGAGAATCAACTGGGGAATCGCTCTCGGCTTCCCCAACCAGTGCTGCCAGTGCTTCTTTCTTCCCCATGGCAATTATTCATTCCCCAACTCCGAAACCCGAAAACTAAGAAGAGGGTCGCAAGATCAATATGAGAGAGAGAGAGAGAGAGAGAGAGAGAGAGAGAGATTGCATTTTACTAAACTTGATTGATGTTGGAGCAGAGAAGAAGACGGAGAGATATTGCTTCCCAATCCCAAGGTTCGTTGGGCAAATTATGAATGCATGGATGATCATCTTCATGGACTACTATGGCCAGAGCTTCCACGAGGAAGGGAGGGAAAAGCGGAAGTTCAGAGATTTTCTGCGGGAAAGAAAGAGACAGAGTAAAGCGCCAAGTGAAGAGAGTTGTGATTTAATGACATACTAAATACACCTCTCCCCATGAAATCAAAGAAACGCAAAATCGCTTTCATGTTCCTGTGTTCCCGGTTCGCCACCTTTCGAGAGAAGAAGTAGGATGAATTTTTCCACGTAAAGATTCCACATTCACTCTTTCTCCTCTTCCTATACGTTTCGGTGGACGCATTAACTCTGTGCATTCTGAAGTCTTCCGGAGTCCTGAAATAACGGCAAATAAGCGAATAAGCCTTACTTCTACACATCTGAACGCCCGTTTCAGCTCGCATTTATACTTTGTTCTTTTTTTCCCCTTCATTGTGAGTAAAATTAAATGCTTTTTTTCTTGCTAGGGCTGTAGTTTGTTTCCGTTGGTAACGCTAGGATTTACAGTGTTTCAGCGGGTATGAGCATCTCTTCTTGAAAATAGAAGAGAGGGTACAGGGGTTGTTCCAGTAAAACTGTTTGTTAAGGCAGAAAACTGTTGCTTCTCTGCATCTGTTTTCTGTGGAAAGAGAACGATTGATGATTGGACATTGCTCTGCCTAAAAGACTGTCGTCTCACCTCAACTGTCGATGCACACCTTGCGCCGCTGTCTCAACTCGGGATGCAGCCTCATGTCACTGGAAATTCTGCAATCCAAATTCTTGGCCATCTAAATATTTACAACCTTTTACGTGACTTATGTTGATGAATTCGCAATTTCCCTCTTTCTCACACAAATTAGGTGAAAAATTGACTTCATATCCTAAGAGACCAATTTTTCTGAAAAGGATTATCTTCTTCCACGAGACAAGAAATATCCGTCTGGTTTGAGGTTAAATCACTTGCCCGGTTTATGATTCCAACCGCATGGATTGTTCATAATGACAAATTGAGGCATTAGGAGGCAGGGAGTAGACTGTTTGCACTGCATCCACTGAAACAAAACAGGAAGAGAAGGAGTAAAGGCGGAATCTTACTTGGAAAAAACATAATCCCGCGACTTCTCTCGAAAGGTGGCAAACCGGGGTGCTCAAGAACATTAAAAAGCGGTTTTAGGCTTCTTTGATTCAAGAGGAGAGGTGTCTTTGGTACGTCCTGAATCACAACGCGAGATGCCCATCTCTTCTGCATCATCAGTATATTCCCACTTCTTTGCAGTATCCGGTGGAAGCCAATCTGAAATTAGCCTGGCAACCTCTGGAAAAACACACAGCAGGCAGCACTGCTTCTTGGGAGGATACACGTACTGGCCAAGGAAACCAACGCTACCAACAACATCGTCTTCCTTCAATGGAGGACGAGGGTGATCACGTGCCGAAAATCTGGACATCAGCCATACTGGAATCTCCGAACCTTAAGCTGTGTTCATCTAGAAGGACTAAAGCATCCCCATGACATGTCCGGCGGACGTCCCACTTTTAATACGATTGATCTTGATGGCATGAAACTTGGCACGAACCTTCTTCCGTTTGAAGCAGAACGTGAGTTGGTTGGTTCCACTGAGGAAAATATCGGTCTAGGCGTCAGCATGGTCCCGGGCCATTCGGCGGCCAACACGTGTCCAGGATGGGCCGCGCCTTTCAGATTGGCCGGCGACAGCGAGGATGGTGTGGGGGCGGCGGTGCTTCAATGGGAAATAGGCATTGTAGAGAAGCAAGAAAGCAGCAGCAATGGCCATATAACCATAGCCATTTCCATTTGGGCAAAGGCTTGGCTGCTGCTGCTGCCTGGACACGTGGCGTCTTGGAGATCTCCTTGAAGTCTCTAACTTCCAACTTTTCTACGAAGGAAAACGGAAGATCCTCTCTCTTTCTCTCTCTAAAGTCCACTGAGCATCGGACGACCCAGGTCGGCCGCGCCGCCACTTCCTCCGCCGCTGCCGCCGCCGCCGCCGCCTTTTGACAGACCACGCACCATTCACTCCCCATTCTCTCTCTCTCTCTCTCTCTCCCCGACTCTCTCTCTCGCCTCTCTCGCTCTCTCGGTCTCGGCCTCCCTCGCCTTTCTGTGCGATTTCGACTTTCTCTCTCTTCCTCTCCTCGCGAACTAACGAAGCTGCCGCCAAGCTCGAGTTGAGGTCGCCGTCGCAGGTAATTTCTCTTTCCCTATTTGCCCTTTTCCCCTTCCTCTCCCACGCGCCGGCGCGAGCGCGCGGCCTCGCCCATTTCGTGATCTGGGATCTCCCATTACCCACTTCGCGTTGTGTGTAAAGTTCAGTTTTTGAAACTATCTGCAAGTTGAATTGGATCATATCGCAACTGGGTTAAGTGAGATTTGCCACAAAAAGAAGAAAACGAAAAGATATGCTTGAATGGCTACTGGTTGTAGTTCGACTTTACTGCGGGAGAGAACCAACTGGATGTGATCTTGCAATTTTTTTCTGTCACATGTAAATGGATTGAATTATGTTGTGCTGACGTGATGGATTGTTACTCCAAATCTTAATCGAATAAAAACGAGGAAATCTCCAGCATGGTTAGTTGATATGTTTGCGGATGTTGCCACAAATGTGCACATACGCGTGTTCTTTGGTTGGCTATCCATGTGAAACTGTTGTGGAAGGTGATTGATTTCCCAGCCAAAAGAGATATAATGGTAGCTTTGGTCAAAGCATGGTTGTTTCACTCTGATCATGAATGGTGAACGCACTTTCATTTTGTTGACTTTTCGATCTATCACTATGTCTGATTAAAGTCTGATCAGCATTCCCTTACTCAGTTTTGCTAACCTTGTGATCACTATCTGTGCATTTGCAGCAACCATGCACCAGAGACACAATGTTTCTGCTGGCAGTGGTGGTGGACAAATATCACAGAATTTGAAAGACCTCCCTGAAGAAAAATTAGAAGAATCATATCCATGCTTATCAGAAAGGAGAGTGTTTTTGCTTTGTTTGGCTGTGCGAGTGTTGAATTCCTTGCTTGTACAGACATATTTCAACCCAGATGAGCATTGGCAAGCTCTAGAAGTTGCACATCGTATTGCATTTGGGTAAGGTAGCATCCATAAGTTCTATAGCTGCATATTTTTTATTTGTGTTGTTGCTAACAGGATAAACATTGTCTGTTGGATATATGAATTGCAGCTATGGACACCTAACATGGGAATGGAAAAAGGGTATTCGAGGTTATCTGCATCCAATGATATTTGCACTTCTTTACAAAGTTCTCGCGGTACTTGGTCTTGATAAACCTTTGTTCATGGTAAATACTGGAAACTAAAACTTTTGCCATAATAAGTTGATGAATTACAAAAGTGATCAATATTGTTTGTTGTCTATTATATGCAAAGCTGCTTTTCTTGCTTTGCAGATGAGGGCTCCAAGGCTGCTTCAGTCAATATTTTCTGCAGTTGGTGATCTCTACTTATATAAACTCTCTCGCCTTCTTTTTGGCAATCATGTTGCTAAATGGGCAGTATCCTTTTCATATTACACTTGGCATCATCTGTATTGTCCCCTTTGGACCAAATTGTTGATTTGTGGAATTTTCAGCTTGAAGTTTAATAATATTGACCTTAACTTTCTGTCAGTTATTTTCAGAGTTGACAAACTGGTTTATGTTCTTCTGTATTACACGAACATTATCAAATAGTTTGGAAACTGTCCTTACAATCATCGGGCTGTATTACTGGCCATGTGTGAGAGTTTCATCCAGGAGGGATGACTCATCGATGAGGATATGGGGTGTGGTAGTGGCAGCATTTGCATGTGTAATTCGACCAACAAGTGCCATTATATGGATGTATGTTGGCCTTCTAGAGCTTTTTTTGGCCCGCGACAGAATGAGATTCATTTTTTTGGAGGTTCTTCCTGTTGGGTGAGTAATCGTGCATCTATCAATTTTGGTACTTGTGGTTATTTGATGGCATGCAACTGTGGATGCATTTTGTCTGATTGATTTGTGCATTTCTAATATACTGTATAGGGTGCTGGTGCTTGGACTGGCAACTTTACTTGATCGGCTAGTCTACGGCTCATGGGTTTTAGTACCTCTGAACTTCCTCATGTTCAATTTTCTTTCTTCCGGTGGGGACTACTATGGAACGCACGAGTGGCATTGGTACTTTACTCAGGGATTCACAGTGATGCTCTTTACATTTTTGCCATTCTCCTTGGGCGGCATCATCATGTCCAGAAATTGGAGGCTTTCTGGGCTTGTTGCCTGGGTTTTAGTACTCTACAGTGTACTTGGCCACAAAGAATTCAGGTACAGGCAATCTCTTTGTATTTGCTTAGTTGCTGCTTTGAATTCCTTCCTTTTTTCCCGACTTATCCTCCTTTGTAACCAGAAATGTGGACCCAGATTTGTTCTCCCTGTGCTTCCGATAACCTTGATGTTCTCGGGATATTCTCTAGCTGCAATATCGACAAGCTACAGTTCTGATAACAAGACAGCAGAAGCTTCAAAACATCACACTAAATGCCCCTCAAGGATGCAATGGGCCATCTGCTTCTTGCTTGCAACTAACATTCCTATGGCCTTGTACATGAGCTTAGTTCATCAGGTACTCCATATTTTTTTGTGCCTTTAATAAAAAAACTGTGATGCTCCGGTTTCATTTATCCTTTTTTTTATTCCTTTACATTGAGTGTATTGGAATGCCGGAATGGCTCTGTTAACCAGGGCCTTTTTGTTATTATGTTGGACAGAGAGGATCTGAGGATGTGATGAACTTCCTTTCGAGAGAAGCTGCAAAAGATAGAGTGAAGAGTGTCCTTTTCCTTATGCCCTGCCATGCCACACCTTACTATTCAACACTTCATCAGGACCTGCCCATGCGTTTCTTGGACTGCTCACCAAGGTAATCTTTTATGGGTTCATGTATGAAACCAATCTATCTATCTAAGGTCTTAAGTCATGGATTTGCATTTGGATTTGCTCGACAGTGAAGAGAGGGGTGTTCCGGATGAGTCAGACCGATTTATGATGGATCCTGTGGGGTTTACCAAAGAGCTTGCAAATGATTGGTCACTACCAAGTCACATAGTGTTATTCGATTCAGAAGAAAGAGTTTTGAGGGAATTTTTGCTGTTGCATTCTTTCAAAGAGGTAGATACCAAATTCACCTTTGACACCTACTGTCTTAATCCCAGGGCATTTTCCTTTGGTTTATGTTTCTTCCTGATGACTCGAGCTATCGAAAATCGCAGGTCAAGAGATTCTTCCATGCTCACTTCAAGGTGGATCGTGACCTCCAATCATCAGTGGTTGTCTATGCTTTGACAGGTCAATGAGATATGTGCTCATGCATTTGTTATTCGAGAGTTCTGTAAGTCTGAAGTTTTTTTTGTTCACATCCTATTTTCACTTTGCTTGAGAAACTCAGTTGTTTTTAGAGTGTGAACACTGATCAGAATGTGTTGGCAATTCCTAGGCTATGAAGAAATTTACACGAAGTAATTCTGCCTTCATAAGGTGCACGTAAAAAACTAAAGCAGCTTTCGCTCGAGAGAAGTTTCAATTGATTCTCAGTTAACAATCTATGGATTTTAAATAGCCTACACCATGGTTTAATGGCATAAACCAAATTGACGAAAGGAACATAATCTTAATCTTTAATTCCAATGCTAAATGACACCTAAATGAACAGCGAAACAAGCGATCATTTTAAGAAAACATTTTTTAAATCATTCAATAAAGCCAGAAAAAACGTGATAAGTTTACTTATTGCTGGACCTGGTTTTACTGTTTTGGAACTTGCTTTTTCGCTGATGGACATGTCCAAATGTTGCAACAGAGTGTCCGCGTGGTATTCCTGATCTTAAGACAAAACTTGCTAATGAAACTGATAGGAAGTTGGAATTGCCAAAAAGGCTATTCCTAGATTACCTGCAATAAGCCATATTGAAGGATGAAATGTTGACAAAACCATAAGATGGCCAGAGAAACTAGAATGAACAAAGGTTAGAATCAATAGCAGATAAAAGATGTGCACATTTCATCCTCCTTCACAATGTTTAGGATACTACAATCCGTCATTCGTCGAGGAGTTCACAATGCGTACTCAAGCGCAATTCTCTCCCTAAGATATGGATCCCTAATTTTTCACAAGATGCATCCCTAATTTTCCAATACTATAGGGGAATATCTTTACCAAGTTGTCTAGCCAGAGACTACCTGTTATCGTCCGGTCCAAGCACTTCCATAATTGAAACGGGTTGATCTTCGCTCTCGTGACTGCACCCAGAAACTATGTTGGGTATGAACGACTCTCTAGCGAGTAATCCTCTTGTCGGAGGTGCACCTCGTACTCCTGATCGTCGCGCTCATCACTTTAATGGTACAAAGTCTCGCAGTATGTGGGCATATGTCGACAACGTCCTAGGATCATAAAATCATCCTCTTTTTTTCTTCTCTTTCTTTTCTTCTTCTTCTTCTTCCTTTTGCCGTAGGTCTTGGCCATGCCATGGCACGGCGCGGCGACCGGCCGACGAGAGGCCAAAGAACCTCTGCAGCTGTAAACGTTACCAAACACGCCCTTACTAAATGAAGTCCTAAACGGAGGTTCAATTCGGTCTTCTAATTCTTTTTTCTTTTTTTTTTTTTTTATTTTTTTAAAAATAAAAAAATTCAAACTCTAGGCTAATGAGGGCTAAGGGCCAGCAACCTACTCAATCTAGGAGAGAGCGTTGCAACCCTAGCCCAAATCCATGCAATGCCCCAGATGAGAATAGGGCCAACACTCTCACCTGTGGTCCGCCAGGGTGCGGAGGCCCTTGCTCATGGGCTGGCTAGGGCATTGCCAGTCTTCTCTGAGGCCCGCTGGAATTACGATGAAGAAAAGAGAAAAGAAAGATAAAAGGGAAAAATAAAGAAAGAAAAATAAATTAAAAAAAAAAATGATGAATGTCTCTAGCTTTGGAGAAAATATTCAGTGGTATAAGCATGCCGCGATTCAGTGGTATAAGCATGCCGCGTCATCCGCTCACATGGTGTGCATCTACCAATGGGATACCAACATGTGTCCCGTGAGCAGGACCCACTGGAAATATTTTCCCCTGGCTTTGACGTGTCTAGAACTTCATCAGATGCATATAAGAACCAGGGCACTTTCACATCACAGCAGTTTTTAACAGATTCTCAATTAAACAACCTAATAGTTGTGAATAGCCTACACAGCATCTGATGGCAAGAACCAACTCCATCAACGCCAACCTTAGACTGGCGAGAATTAGTAATCTTAACCTTAAATTCAAAGTGTAATGATTGATTTAACTTTAAAGATCAGACCAGCACAGAAGAATATTGCTGACAGAGACAGGATGTGTTCAATTAAAGCTGGAATGACATGCTTTGGATTTTGCTTGTTACTGGACCTTGTTTTGAAAACTGCTTATTGCCGATGGCCATATCTAAATGTTGCAAGAGAGTGTCTAAATCCCATTTGCAATGGGAGGAACGCAGATCATTAATGAAAGTCCAATTCTTGAACTATTTCTTAGTCACCATAAAATGGCCAGAGAAATCTTTTGGGTAACTGCTTACTGGATTGAAGAACATCAGCAGCTTAAAACAATGGTTTGCACAACTCCCTTATTAACTGGGAAACTGCGTTATTTCCCCCACTTACTCTAGAAGACACATCTATAGGAAAATAACCACATAAGTTTTCAATTTGTACATGTGACCCTCAAAAGTAAATGGACTTTGAGGTAAAAAAATTGACAGGATCATTATTTTTGTGTCTACACTAATGTAAAAAAATAAATGCCCGACCACTTTTATACTACATCCTCCAAGAAACAGCAAGGTGAGCACTCAATTCATGTATTCATCATCCACCCGCATGATCAAATCACCAAAAAAAACCAGCAATCTCATCTTACTCGTGAGAACTGAGTAATGATGCCAAAACTATTCTTACTCCCCAAGCGCACTAGGAATGATATCAGTGACTTTTGACCAGGCTGGGCGGAACCTGCACAGGAGAGGAATTGGAGCTGCTGATTGTAGATTTAGAACTGAAAAACATGCACGGGCACGAGCACATCCACCCAGGATATTTGCATGTACATAGATGTAAAGTTTGGAGAAAAGGCAGCCATACCTTCACATGATGTGGCATGATTTTAATATCAAAGGGTGCATGAAGCCATGCTTCAGGTTGATAAAGCAAGAAGTTTTCAGGTTTACTGGTGTAGACATCTGCATATTGATGAATATGATAAGCAAAAGCAGATTCTTGACCAGTATCAGTGAGGAAAGTAGCTCCAAAAGAACTGTTGAACATTCTTTTCATCATGAGACGCGCTTTCTGCCTCTCCTCATTCAGCTCCTCAAAAAGAGACTTGTACCCTTCGCTTTGACTACCGACAACAGTTGCATGCAATCTGCCTAGTAACTCTTGTATAATGTGAAATTTTGCCTGAGTCCACAAGTAAAATAGGTAATAAGAAAAGACAATTCCGCATTTGAATTGCCAGCTAAGTCTATTGATTATAAACTCCTATATTGTACATAGGATCAGAATCAAATTTCAAATGCGCAATTTGATAGGGGTATAAAGTGATTTGAGGAAACAAGCAGCTGACACTGTCATTCAGCTACCCAATTAAACAGAATAGAAAAGATAAAAAATTAATTTCTGGGGCACCCCAAAGGATGTCGGATGTCCTCATATAACCAATAAGGTTCATAAACGTGTTTACCTCAGTAATGAAGATGTCAACCACAAAGACATAAATATGACTGTAAACTCAAGTTAATATTAGGGAAAAGATTAAGGTTCAGTTGGTTGCTTTGAGAGTATATGAATCACCCTTTCTTAATTGAATATAATAGCATGAAACCTCATCGCACCCTTAATTACAATGAATGGCCACCAAAGTATGGAATCGGGAAATAGGGCCCTCTATTAGTTTTTTTTTTTTTTTTTTTTTTTTTTTTGGGGTTGAAAAATAAAGGTGATTTTTGGATGGGAACAAGATTAAATGATGCCTGGTTCATGATCACGAAAAGGATAAGGACAAAAGACTCTGTTTTCCCCCAGACAGAAGCAAATAGTTGTGGTTACCGTGTGTATAAAAGGTGAAAGAAGCTTCAAGTTGGGAGACTTTTGTTGAAGTCATCTCCCAAAAAGTGGCAATCTCAAAACATCCAAACCCAAAAGCAGCTTGATATAGTAATAGCCACAAAGCCACCTCCACTTTGACATGAAATTACTGAGGAAATGATCTAAAAATATGAACTATATCATATTAGACAAACCTCGTGTAGAGGTAACTCCCCCTTGCCTCTCCCTCTCAAGTTCAATTCTAGAGATAACACTAAGGGTGTGTTTGGTAACGTTTCTATTCTAGAGAACAATTTTTTTTCATAAACACTTTTTTTTTTTCCCAGAAACAGTTTCGAGCATTTGAATGCGTTTGGTAATTATACAAAATTTCTGTTCCCGGAAGAGAAATACGTTTGGTACGACCCGATATATTTTTATGACTTAGAATTTCTTTTAATTTATCAATATTTTTATTTTTCTTTTCTTTCTTTTTCTTCTCCTTCCTCCAGCCAGCCAGACAAGGGCCGACAAGGTCGGCCTCGAGGGAGGCTCGCCGGCCACTGGCGAGGTCACCCCGAGCCTCACCGTGACTGGGCAAGGCGACCTCGCTTGGCCACCAGCAAGGCTCGGGCCTTGCCATGGCTAGGCGAGTCTCGGCCTCGCTCGGCCACCACGAGGTCAGCCTTGCCCGGCCACCATGAGGCCAAGCCTCGCCCAGCCTCGATGAGGCTTGCAAGTGGCCGAGCGAGGCTCGGCGAAGTCAAGCCTCGCCCTGCCACGGCTAGGGTCAAGGGGGCCTCACTGGTGGCCGGCGAGCTTGAGGCGACCTCACCGGGGGCCAGCGAGGCTCCAACAAGGTCGCCGACTGGCGCCGAGGTGGGCGACCAGCTAAGGGAAGAAGGGAGGAAGAGAGAAAAAAAAGAAAAGGAAATAAAAAATTTGATTATCGATTCTTGTTTCTTGAGTTGTTTTCGGAAACAAGAAGTAATTTTTTTTTGTTTCTTATTTCTATTCCAAATCTGTTCCCAGGAACAAAAAAACTTACCAAATGCACTTCTGTTTTCGGTTCTATTTCTACTCCGGGAACAAAAGAGTAGAAATATATGTTCCCGGGAGCATTACCAAACGCACCCTAAGTAATCCTAAATGCATTAATCTTTTTAATAGGAAATAGGACTGTTCCATCAATATTTTCAAAACATGCCAAGAGTTTTATAAAAAATCAGAAGCAAAACTGTCACTAAACAATTAACATAGATAAGCTGTTCAACTGCCTCACTATAGCATGACCCGGAAGTGAACAAGCAGATATACACCTAGAGAGGGAGGGAGACAGGGAGGGGGTCTTGTCTTTCCATACAGTTTAGATGCATATCGCGATCTTTATGATGGTAAGCTCAAAGAATGCATGAGAATGATGAAAACTTGAAATCATCAGAGATGTTAACATGCCTTATTCAAACTATTTTTGGGTATACAAACAATTCTAAATAATATTCATCATATTTTACCTGTTCAAATCGGTAGCGATCATCATTTTGGATATGTATCTCATTCTGCAAATAACCAAAGACTGACATAAGTACAAAGTAGCTGCTCTATTATCTAACTACAGAAGTATGTAAACCAATAGAAAGCAAAACCATGACTGGGAAATAAAAGCTGTGCTTCCCAGCATAAACAGAGCAGTCAACAATCTGACACAAGATTGGATTGTCTTATCTTTAATTTTCGTCTAACTATAGATGACTCCAGATCTATAAAGTACAAAAAGAAAGAAGTCCGATGAACTCCATCTACTTCGTTCCAGCTTCTTCAGTATTATGCTTCATAATTAAATTGCACTGCACGATTTAAAATCTAGTAATGGCTAGAAGTTCAATTAACTCCATAAACTTTTCTGAATAGAAAGAGTCACAACTAAATAAACCAACATACTTCTAGTTCATGGATGATAGCAGCAGTGCGCCAGCCAGCCTTTGAAGGCCCTCTTAGGTCACTAAATAGATGATCCCCGAAATATATCACCTTAAAAGGAGGTAAAGGGATTACAAATTAGTTCACAGTGCAAAAAGGATATACTGGAGGATGAATTGATCAATTATCTGATAAATAAGCAAATATAAGCAAACATGGTATAACTACTTAGTGCGTACCTCAGGACCATTCCACTTAGTGATCTGAAGGAATGATTTAAGGCAGCCATGGTAATAAATTTTATCGGGAAGCAATGCATCCACCTTGGTGAAAGCCAAGGTATCCTTTTCGGAGTCATAACAACTGCATAGATGTTTGATGGAGGAAAATCACCAAAAACAACATTATCACATAGACAAAATTCAATTGGACATAAACTAACAAGGCCATTTCAATAGTTAATGAACTTCATGCTGAGTAACTAGACTCTTCAATGCAAGAATGATCTATACAAAACACAAGAATAAATAATTTGAGCAGTGGAAACAATCTACTCCCTCCCTCCCTTCCAATGCCTCAATTTGTAATTATGAACAATCCATGGCTCTATTTCTAATGCAGCATAAATTTGGCATAGTTGGTCATACAGTTGGAATCATAAACTGGGCATGTGATTTGTCCTCAAACCAAACAGATTTTTCTGGTCTTATAGAAGAAGATATTCCTCTTCAAAAAAATTGGTCTCCTAAAATATTAATCCAATTTTCTAGCTGTTTTCATGCAAGAAAGGGGAAAATTGTGCATTCATCAACATGAGTCGCATAAAAATTTTCTAAATTAGATGACTGAAAATTTGGATTGCAGAATTTCCAGTAAATTGAGGCTGCATCACAAGTTGAGACAGTGGCATAATGTGTGCATTGACAGTTGAGGGAGATGACAATTTTAGGTAAAGCAATGTCCAATCATCAATTGTTGAATTTCCTCAGAAGGCAGATGCAATGAAGCAACAGTTTTTGGCAAAGGTTCACCACTAACTTTGTATAGTATGAAAAGCATCTCATATACCAATACAACCACATAATGGCTGAAAGATAACTTGGAACATTTTAGCTGACTTAAATAGCAATTCTATTGGGTAAGGCAATTTCTGAATGTCTTTAGACCAGTAAAACAATCCCTGTTCCATCTCTTCTATTTTCAAAAAGAGATGCTTATACCCGCAAAAACACAATAAATCCTAATATTACCAAAGAAACAAACTACAGCTATGGTAAGGTAAAAAAGCACTTAATTTTATTTATATAAAGGGGAAAAAGAAAGAGCAAAGTATAAATGCTAACCGAAATGGGTGCTCAGATGTGTAAAAGTCAGGCTTATTTGCTTTAGCTATCACAACATCAAATAGTTCCCTCCATGAATCTCTACAGTCTATGTATTCCTGAAAAGAATTTCAAGACTGGGTTCATGAAATAATAACACCTCCATATAACTCATAAAGAAGAGGTAAAAAGAACAAGAACAGTTTGTTGTCTTTTAATGCATAAAATATCAACACCAGCAGCTCTGCTGTAGTGGAAAAGAATGCCAGATAGAAGTCATCAAACTTCACATTTTCACTATGACAAGAAACACAGTGGCATAGTTTTCAAGGATGAATCTAACCTCCAGCATAAACTGCATCCCTCCATCCACAAAATAGAAAGGAGAATTAGTCAACAAAAAGAGTTTCTTCCCTTTCTCCTTCAGCATCTTCAGGAAGTGTAGCACCCCTCCCTGTTATGTTGACAAATGCCAATAGATGAACTCCACATATCCGATAAACAATAAAAGAATAATATCCACTGAAAAAGTACACGAATACAGGAAGTACTAACTTACATTTTTTACTAAGTATCTATGAGGGTCTGAAAGAATCCCTCTGTGAACTAATCCACTTCGATGAACATGCTGAATTGCCCGATTTACATCTTCATAAATGTAACAGGCATCAAATTCCAGCTTTGCATCAACAAAAAATTGCACCATATCTGCAATAAGGCATGCCTAGAAGTAACAGAGCAATAGTCGAGGTGAGAAGCTGATAAGATGAGGCTAGTACTACAGATAAGGAGTTGAAAATCCAGTTCGAGACAGGATGCCCAATTTATAAGTTGCAGCAGCTTAGACAAGTATATGGTGGCATAAGGTAAAATTACTTAAAAGTCAGAGGGATCCAAAGAAGATATAGAAGTAATGTTGAATAGATCACTGCACATATAAACCATTCAGAGAGACAGGTGTTATATAAATTAAAGCAAAACCCATCAAATTGGAGCCGAAATCAATATCTATAGTACGTTGTTTCAATCACAGACAGCAGTAAGACACATGCCATGGTGTAGGATACTGATTTGTTACAAACACCAGCAAATTCTTACTGTGCCATTTGCTTTCTAGAAGGAGATTCCAAAAATAGCAAACAGATGCTGAAACTAACCTCACTAAAGCAGAAGAAGTCCATTAAGCCAACAAGCCCGCGTGCCTGATCACGGCCAATATGCCGTGTGCCGTACATGAGATTGATTTCCTTCAAGGAAAGCTGCATTAATGTGCATAAAGCGATGAGCTGGAATAACTATATTTCAGATCAAGAGGTGGGCCCTCTTGACTAGCAAAAAAATAATTAAAAGAAAATCTTACAACAAGCCCAATCACCTAATAGCAAGCTAAGGATAACGTCAACCATGACCAAAAAGACCACAAACTATTTGAGTTGACAAATAAGATGACCAAGCATGTAAAAGACATGTTTCCATCAAGCTTGTACTTGTTCTTTAGCAATTCTGTGCAATCAATACCAAAATACATGCATCAAAAGGGATAAAGGAGATGCTTAAGCTCTATTAATTCCTATGCACAACCATGTAGAAAATTTCCAGAATTTGCTCAATTATGCTGCTTCATATGTCAAAAAGTCACTGCAGTGATATAACCTTTAGGTGGAATTTTTGGTCTCTATGTAAGATCATGATAAAGGAATACAAAAGACCATATGAAAGATCTATGAATTCAGCCATTAGAAAGAAATATGTTTACAACAACCAAGGACTAATGAGCGATAAAATTACCTTCCGTCGACCAAAGTAGCATCCATCTGCCTCAATTGAGCCAAAGAAATCCAACTTCAAGAGACATCCTTTTTGCTTGTCATAGTATAATCCTCTGATCGGAAAGCTTGGATCATACTTAAAATTCATACAAATTTCCGGGTACCTAAACTGAAAAGAAAGGCAAGGAATTTGTGATTAATAATCATGTCAAAAAACAGCCATCCTATAGGCCATGCAAGTAACATCCAGAGATTTTAGGCATTATACAAACCTCATTGACCATGTGCTCCTTTGCAAGATCATATATCAAAGTCTGCAAATTAGCAGAGTAGTGTGCCAGGGTGTAGTCATAGTCAAATCCATACACTTGTATAGTATCCAGTCTGATATTCTTGTTCACATATATTCCTAATGTGATCCCCAACAACAGTCAGCATCTAATCAGCACTTTACACAGGCTCATACAGCCCAATTTGAATAAGAGCAATGCATTTTAAAACGAAAGAAAATGGTTGCAACCTTTAGGGTTCATCTTTGGCATTTCATTAAGTGTTTCAGGAATCTTGAGAAAACTCTTCTTGGCAGCATCGAATTCATACCGAATCTTCTCTATCTCATCGCTGAGCCCTGGGCCGTCGTGCTCGGACTGCCAATGCTCCTCCCATTTCAAGATCTTCTGGTTTTGGAAACATATCGAGCTTAGGCCTCGGAAGCTTCCTCCAAGCTCTGCAAGAATCAAGAATGAACCTTTTACAGATCCGCCTCTACGACCACGGTTTATAACAATACAGAGCAGCAAAAGGAAACCGGGAAAACCTTACCTGCTCTGGCCTCATCGCGAAGAACGTTCAACCCCTGCAACGACGAAAGACGTGTTTGTGAAAATGCCAACGACAAAACCCGCATTGCAAGTCGCGACCCACAAGAGATTTTTACACTGTAGACACGAGTGCAGCGCATGGAGGACGCGAATCCGAAGGAACGGGCACATGGGTCGGAAGAGATAGTCGGTTTCCTAGTCCCGCACGCGAAGGGAAACGCAGCAGAGCGCGAAAAGCACAGACCTTGAGGGACGAGCAGGACGGAAGAAGCCTCCGCAAGGAGGCCATGCGGAAGGAGAGGCGAACGGCGATCCGACTTTGAGAATCAGCGCGGACAGAGCTTTGCTAAAGGTCTCTCCTTTTTCCTCTTCGGTTGGGTTTTCCGGTCTCCGCCAGTGAGAGAGAGAGGACGGTTGGGTGAAGACCACCAGAATAGTAACCGAATTACCGAAACCGAGGGAGAGATAATGATGAGAAGGAGTTGCATTTGCCGAGGAAGAAACAGAGGCGACCCATCATCTCATCTCAAGTGAAGGCTGCTGAATGAGGGTTCATTGGAACTTTTTTTCAAATAAGGGTTCGGAGTAGCCAACTTAGTCTCGGGTCCAAACTCATTCGCCAGCCACATCTTCATCGGCTTGCTTATCCCAATGGCAACATCGGGGAAATTCCTGTCCAGATTTTGTCCAAATCGAACAGACAGGATACAATCAACAGATGCGATGTATCAATGAAGAGAACAAATTTTCCCTCGTTTACCATTGTTTGTTCCTCTTTAGTATGTTGTAACGTTATCTGAGGCCCATCATGATGCAAAGTTTTTGTTTTGAACTGTCTTCCAAATCTACGCCCCAAGCATGCTGCTGAGATGTTGCTTAGGGAGCGCAAAATTTGGGCTCAAACATGTCGTATATTACTTTTACACAGATGTTTTATCTGCATTGTTCGTGCAAAGGACGCATATTGTGGATCTTGTGTATTGGTATACTTGGAGCAACACATCGTAGCTGTTGAATAAGCTACTTTCTACTAGATTGACTTCAGCTGCCGTTTCAATGCCAGCCATGTGAAGAATTTTCACGAGGAAAGCATGGGACGGGCTCAGCCGTCAATCGTTGTCCACTTTGGCTTGCGCATGTTCGCTTTCGTCAAGAACTCTTTTTTCTATCATTGAATAGATGGCTCAGAGATTATACAATGTTTGGTTGAGTCCCTCATTTGAAAGTCAAACATTTACCTTGTTCCAGCAAAAGCAAGCATTTACCTTGTAGAGAGAGATAGAGAGAGAGAGAGAGGGAAAGGATTTTTATGCAGGACAATCATTTTCTTAAGTCACATGATGGCGTATGCTATATACATTTTTCTGACTCCACGCAGTCGAAAAAGACCATATAGACCGTGGTTGTTTGTCTTCTTTCGTGATAAGTAGTCTAATAAAGGACACCTTCAGACCTTGAATCCCCAAGCAGATATGGATAGCAGAAACTGATGATATATACAATTTGAGTGTTATAGGACCGCAAATGGGCATGCTTCGACTTGAGTACCTCTGAAAATACCCCTTTGCTCAGTTGATGACCACAAAAGTATGTTCTAATCTTTCTTCATTGCTTTCATAGTATTCGTTGGTTGATGTCGGCATGAGAAGCATGCTTGGCACAAAGCTCACTGCAAAGCTGACATATACATGAGTTTTGCCAACCTGTCATGTGCTCCAAAGAATTCTTGGAAAGAACACATAAGATCCCTGTGCTGTATTACGGCATGGAATTTACCATCAAGAGGTTGAATTCGCGTTCCAGGGACCAGGAGGCCTCATTTTGTTCATTGATACTTAGGTTATACTCCTGGAAGTAACCGTTGAAGGTTATGATGGATATTATTGCCCTGAAAAAGGCACATGGAGAATCAGTCTACATCATTGGAATGGAGAGGTTAAGGAAAGACCAAACTTCTCTGTTATTTTGGTAAGCATTCGAGGGCACTGGCCATGAGCCAGTAAAACATACATTTACAAGAATAGTGACACCCTCTTTGGCTTTCGATCTTCCAAGTTAAAAATTCTATTGCTTACAAAAATCATGTGACGGGAACATTGGCAACGATAATTAGACCTCAATTCAGTTATCATAGAGATTCAATCACTCAAGAAGCACAATTATAGAGGCTCAAATGGATTGTGTATAAGCATCCAATGGACCAATATGCACAGCCACAAACCGCAAGTTCAAACACATGCATGCTACTGTACACTTGAAAATCGAGATAGTGGCCTTTTAGCAATATTCAAAGGATTACAGATCTAATAGGGGGCACCCAATCAAGAAACTTTCAAGAAAACTGGGCATCTCCAGGTACTTTATGCAGCTTATCCTAGGCATTCTCTCCAACACATTTAGAATGGGTAATATTAAGGAAGAAAAAATCTTGGTCCATATGCACTCATACTATATTCGATCTGTTGGACGAAATTACAAGGATCTACACCAAGAAAAGAATTACTGGGATATAGAAGAAGCGAAATTGAGAAATGAGAGATGAAGGAACACCACAGTGAAAGAGAAGCTAGATATCATGAGTAACTCACCTACAGGCAGTAAATTCAGATGCAGATGTTTTGGGATCCTTATCTACTTTGCGAATCACTGCATAGCTGGATTAGAAACATTTTGTTTCATAAGTTGAAGACAAGGAAAAGCATACAAAAGTTCAAGTCATAAGAATTCATTGAGTCTAAACAAGTGGTCTACACAACATAAAGTTGGCTCAACAACATAAATAGCATCAACTTGGCTAGTTACGGGGATTTCGGAATCAACTGAATAGCTGACTCAACAGTCCTGAGATTTATAGTTCTGTGTTTCTCCTACCAGATAAATGATTAATCTTCCGTCCAAGCACATCCCTCCCACCCCCCCCCCAGCCTTCACCCCCTTTCTCTCCCTCCAGCGATTTTGATCTTCACTTTGCAATTTGCCCGCAAATTTTTGAAGAAAAGAAAACCATGAAATAATATATATCATACTTCTCTTAGTCCTAGCACAAAAAATAGAACAAAATAATACTATTTAGCCCTGAGCGAGCATTAATATACAAAAACCAAAATCCGCCATTAAACTAACTGTAGACATTTATCTTCACTATGATTGAGTGCTAGTTGAATACATCTTCCGTACCATACAACATCTTGCCCCAACTTGAATAGAGATATCACTAACTACTTTACCTTTTGACTCCAGCTGGAGTAGCATCATGGAGGACAAGATGATGAGCTGCATCGAGTACATCATTCACAGAATCAGGTAAGACTGCTCCAAGAAAACTATTTGATCGTTTGCTCCTGGAAAGACAACATTCAATAAAGATAATGAATACCGCATGTAATTTTGAAGGGGAAAGTATGAAATTCAAGATAAAAACTTCCAATAACTAACCAAACATTGATTGGATGTGTTAAAATCTCAAATTAAATTTCTTGCATCCAAGCAAGTCCCAACTTCAATTTAAAATAAGAAAAATCAATATTCACCTTTGGTTTACAGCAATACCCGGGGAGAAAATATGAACAGATCCTGAGGAACTTGAGGCAGCAAGAATATCTGGTAGTTGCAATGATGGCCCAAAGGACAAGGAAAATATTTTTGACGGGCATGTTCCCCTTCTGAAACTATATGACTGCAATGAAGCATAGTTAGATGCCATTAAGAGAAGAAAAATGACATGAATTGCAGCTACCACAGAAAAGTGATCAAGAACTAAAACCAACATATGAATTAGATGTCAGACAACCACATGCAAACAGAAAGCAGCTGAGAATGCTTGATGTAATGTAGACCTGTCAAAATGGGTACCCATTTCTTAACCATATTTGATGGGCTGGGTTGTTATATAGGTTAGTTATACTTAGTAAATGGGTCATAAATGGATTTAGACCCAATTCTAGGGTCATAAACGGGTTCAATATGAGTATTAAATGGATTCACAAATTACTTTACCCTAACCCTCCTTTATGAATCTCTCTTCACTCTCTCGATCTCGCACTTGCTCATGCTTTCACCTCAATTTGGATATGAATTTTCCTAGAATGGGTTTTGATGCATAAGTGTTTTAGCAATATAGATCGGGTCGGGTCCAGTATGGACTGTTATTTTCGTGTCACACGAAAATTTGTCAATTTGGGTCGGGCCATTTTTAACCTGACCCGCCCATTTAATAGGTCTAATGTAATGACAATTTAACAACATGGTCAAGACATCTATAAAGTCAACAAGTTAATCTTTTGACATGGTAAGACTTTTTAGGCCTCACTACTATTTATGTTATTCTCCAAAGCCACTACACTGAATAAGCTAACAACAGACACAAAAGAACACATATGCCTTATGCATAGAGCCTACCAAAAAATATATATGTATATATAATGCTACAGAAAAGCATGTGTTCTCCCCCAACTGCATAAGAAGGGTTAAGTGAAGTCTCGGTTGTTCATCATGGAGCATAAGCAGGGTATAGATATGTGCATGAACCCAACTGCTGACTTGCTCTGATTGACTAATAATCAAGCATCTCTTCAACCACTGTGCTCTTCACAAGTCTACAAGATTAAATAAGTCCTGCATGAACATGAAACGAGCTCCCTATATTGGCATTTTGAAATGCATGCATTTTCTAGACATGGGATGTGCATACATCTATCGTTGACAGAGAACATACAGCTATTTACAAACTAATATAGATGCTAAAGACAAGCAAAAAGGACAGTAAAAACAGAAATATTACCAGCATTTCTTACCTTGCTCGCATCAGAGACCAAATGAACTCTGATTATTGTTCCATGTTCAGATGCTGTGGCAATGTACATCCCGTTGGATGAGAGGACAACCGCAGCCAATGGTGAACGATGAGCATCTATCTGCAATTCAACGGAATATTAGTGAATGTGATTTTTCACTATAGCAAGAGGGATAATACTAATCAAGTCTGATAACAATTATAGAAGCACAAAAACATTTTCATCTCCTAGTCCATTATTTGTCTAATTGGAAGTTTACCAGGGCCACAATCGATTATATGTTTGGCACAAATGAAACGCATTCAACTTCTGAGGCAGCAAAGATAAGCTAAACAGAGTCTTAAACTCTTCTTCATAATATTCTAATCAATAACCGCCTTTGCACCATGATTCAATTCTCATTGAATCATTTATTTATTTCATTTTCTGCTCCTACATCAGTAGATAGGCCCTAACCAGTTTCCTACATCTTCAGGATCGTACTCAGACCCATCTCTGGCAAAGAAGAGGATAGCCACCGTAGAATCAGTCGTCATGATTAGAGTTTAACAAAGCTCACACAAACAAAAACCAGAAACTGAACGAGTGACTTGCTTGATCATCGTTAAAGTTTCAACTAATCTGCTGGTTGACAAAACTCGAGAATATCATCGTGCAAAAGTGGATGACTGCCTTCATTCACCGAGCAAGATCCTCACAAGGATAAATATCTAATAAACCGACAGGAAAGAATATCAGACACAGTTGAAAAATGATGTTGAGTTCTTTTGTATGAGGAAGTAACCTCACAATGTGAATGGAGCTCCATGACATTATACACCAAAACAGTTCCTTTAGTCACACTAGCAGGAAGAGCCAAGAAGCAACCATCCAAACTGGGAGAGAACGCACAGATTCCTGTCAGAGAAGAACTCAAGGAGCTTAGTACACGAGACAAAATCGCTATTATCATTAAAGAGGGCAATACAATTTGTGGTTTGTGCAGCAGCAGAAAAAAGATCTTCTACAATTAACAGCATATCGACATGATGTGATGATGATACAAACCTAGACTGACAACAGACTAATACCATAGAGGTGCCTTTTTCTCACGAATAGCTAAGTTTCCAAATCTTTGTGGCAACTTTTACTTGCCTAGCTCTGCATAATGTCTATGGCACCAAAAAGATAGGTCACTACCTAGACAAACAGCTAAACCTCCCAATTAAGACATAAGAAATTTGGTCAAATCTACCTGTGAATAAAGTAGTCACATGAGCCAATGATGCAGCTCAAAAAAACAACAGAATAATGCACTCATACTACTCTTGCAAATGAGTTCATAGCCTGAATCTTTCAAAATCTCAACAGAACAATGATATCGTGTTAAAGTAATACAAATCTAACTCCTGTGTGTGACAATTATGAAAGCCAAATGATCCTTCACTCAAATCAGTAAGCATTGCAAGATCAAACGATTTTTTCCAAAACCCACCCTTTGGATTTGGCACTGTATCGATTGTGTCCAGTATTGCAACAGCATTCACATCGTATATGTATGTCTTGTCTTGCAGGACAACCACAAGTCTGCATTGACATTTATAGTAATTTTAGTAAACAGGAGCTAGTGATTGCCGAGGAGCATCAATAGCCAATAGCCAATCCCAGCATAAACATATCATAGAGTTGGTACCTTTTCCTATTTAAGCGAACCGCAATGACTGAAGTTAGAAAAGTTAACTGTCGAAGGGCAGTTCCGGTTTTGGTATTAAACAAAACCAGGCGACGTGGGGACAAAGATGGCTGCATCAATGACAACAATGATGAGTGAATGACCACACAGAACTTCAGATGACTTGTTGAAAAAGGAACAAAAGGCACGTGTACTGGAAAGCACCTGCTCTCCGGCTCCAACAATGGCAAGAAGACTAGTGCTAAAGAGCATTTCAACAATGCTGAAAGCTCCAACAGCTACAAACATAAAAGAAACAAACTAATCTTAGGACATAACCAAAATAAACAATACAGCAACAGAAGTTAGGCAGCTCGGTGTCCCCAAAAGCATCTGAAGTTTTTCCACTCCAGACAATCTGAAAATTGGTAAAATATGACTAACTCATTCAAAATGCCTGTGACACCTTCATCAACTTAAGCAGAATTGTAGGTGAGAAGTATATAGGCTACAGAATGAGGAAGGATTTCCTTACTTGCCTACTCATTCCGCAGCTCATATACTTCTCACCTACAATTCAGCTTAAGTCAATCAAGGTGTCGCAGGCTTTTCTTTTTCTTTTGGTCACCATTGTCATCCAATGAATCTTTTCAAGAAAGAATTTCTCAATGACTACTTACACAATATACAACACCACAAGTTACACACAACTTAGACAGGTTGATGGTACTAAAAGAGAAACAAGAGATTCCATCTTTCCTTTATAGAGACCATCATAAATTAGTGCAAAACAAAATCAATTTACTCAAAAAACAGATGATGCTTCCGAGAAGCTGCAACAGCTGACCTCGTTCATACAAGAGCTTCCCCGTGTTGGAATCGAAAATCCTGAAGCCATCCCTCGTGCCGATGACGAAGCAACTGCAAAATTGGAGGACACGCAAGCTTCAGCGATCGAAAAAAACCACGACCCTCGTTCGGGAAACTCAAAAAGCTTCGAACTTTAGGAAGTTCAGAGCACGGGAGAACAAATTCAAGCAACCGCCCGATTCAGGGGACGCATCGCGGGCGAGTCGGGAGAGTCACCTGTTGTCCTGATTGAAGGAAGCGCAGAGAATTGGGTAGGACGAGGACGGGCTGGCCATGTCGCGAGACCTCTACGGCGACGAATTCCGCGGAGAAGGAAGCATCGAACCGGCGCACCCGATCGTCGCAGAGAGGAGAGAAGAAGTAGAAGGAGGAGGAGGAGGAGGAGGAAGGAAGGAAGGGTAAGCTGCGGGGAAAGTCAAAAGATCGGTAAATCGCGCAGGGTGGGTCCCACACCGGTTGGTGGGGAAGGGGAAATCGACGCTGAGAATTTACGTCGCGCCAACGATGACGACGACGATGATGGTGGTGGTGGTGGTGATTGGGTTACACTGCTGCTGATGAGACCGTGAGGATTCCTCAGACGTCGACTTCCCTGTCCTGTCGGAGGTCGTGAACTTCCATTTGGCTGGGTTGGGCCGGGGATGGGGAAAGGCGGTTCTCGACCCGATCGCACCATACTAGTAGCTTAGTAAGGGCAAAGGTAAGGGCAAGCACGGAGTTCGGTTCGATAGGGAACCGGTTCAAAACCGGCCCGGTCGATTCAGTTTCAGATGCAATTTCACAATGACTAGTTTTTCTTCTTTTCATTATAAAAATTTGCAATTTTGAGATTTTATAATAGAAAAAATTGAGTTTTTTTTTTATTGAGAATCCAAAATTGGCTGGTTCAAGATTTTTGTCTCTAATTTTTCGAGATCACGGTTGGATATTTACTTGCTTTAGAATTAATCATTCCTACACACCATTGGATACCATCTAGAGTTATGTTGGAGTAAAGAAGTACTCATTCAACCACCTTGGATCGACAATGAGATGGAGAATAGAGACATTTGAGAGCTGTGCATCTTTGTCAAGTGAAAGTTTACACGTGAATAACTATAGAACATATGATGTGTATGAGAGGTTGCAGCTAAATCTCTTGACGGGTTTGAATTTTTTTTCTTAGGTGCACTATTAATACCTTATTTGGAATCATTGTTAACGAGTTTAAGAGAAGATGATCAAAACCTCGAGCAAATTTCATGACAATTTTCACCCACCATGCCCTTCATTTAATAAAACCTGATTTGGATATCAAAGAATCATAACGAAAGATCAAGTAGTATCAATTACTAATAAACTTCATTTCGATTCCTTCCTTAAAAGGATACTGTTCATTTTGCGAAAAATCATTTGAATCTATGTCAAATAAAAATGGATTATCGTGATTGTTGGATAGAGCCTTGACCTAGTCCACCTTACTTGAGTCCAATCCATACAAATTGTTGGATCTAGGAAACCCTACTTAGGGCCCATTTGGTTCAACTTTGGAGAAATGACTTTGCATTTCCCCAAGTATCTTTAGAGGAATGGGCATTTGATAAAGGCAAGAGTATTTGGATACTCTCATGTTGGTGTATTTTGCAAAACAGCTTTGAGGTGAAAAGAAAAAGGAAAAAAAGAAAAGGAAAAAGGAGGAGGGGATGCTGAAGCAAAGGGCAAAACAGTCGGGAGGCAACCAGAGCTGGTGGTTGTGGTGGGGGAGGTGGCTAGTGGCAGTGGTGGTGGGGAGACGGCGAGTTGTGCAACCCAAACGCCATCGCCGGAGGTCGTGCAGGTCTCGCGCCCCAACAGCCTAAGGTCATCGACCTCAAGAATCGCGACCTAGCTGCTTGAGGTCGCTTGGCCTTAGGCGGCGACGCTTGGGTCTCACTTGTTGCCCAACCTCAGGCGATGGTGCCCGATCTCCCTTGACATCGCGACCCAGCCGCCTGAGGTTGCCGACCTCAAGTGTTGTGGCCCAGGGCGTCGCCTGAGGCTGCACGACCCAGGCGATGGCAGTGCGTGGGGTCGATGCCCGAGGTCGTTTGTCCTCAGGCGACCCTTCTCGGCAACCAGATCTAGCTGGCAAGCTCCGCTGGCTAAGCTTTACAGATGGAGCAACAAGTCCAAGGAGGAAGACGATGAACAGTAATTTTTTAGGGTAAAAGAGGAAAACGCAATGATCAATGAGAGCAATATTGGAAGAAAAAAAAATCATTAAACCCTTATTTAGCATTCCGAAAATGCTAAAGATTTTTAAATAACATCTCAAAATCAACCAAACACTTAATATTTTTAACAAACAAAAAATTTCATTGGAAATGTTGAACCAAACAGGGCCTTAGACTCTAATTGACAGTATAGTCCATTTAAGCCATGAACAGGAAAAGGCTGGTTCACATAGTAGTTGCAAATGCAGGATTGGCCATATGATAAACTCCCATCCTAACCCGAAGTTAGATAAGATTACCCTAGCGACCACTTGCTCGTTTAGTCCCCATCGTTGTTCGAGAAAGAAAACAATGTTAAGGTGACGTATCTATATTCGTTTTGCATCGCATTGTAAAGCAAAAGCACAAGAAGGCAGGACATGTCGGTATCATGGGGCCTTTCTCGAGCCTATAATTGTTTTTTTTTTTTTGGCCATTTCTTGAGCCTACAGTTAGAACAGGCAAGCATAGGGGGGCTGATCTTACCTGCCTCAGCTGCCTTGATACGAAAGACAAACTTCGATATGATTTCAATGTTCATGTGGGATCGATTTTGTCCTAAGATGGGCTTGCAGACAAAGATCAAGTTTCCTCGAGCACAAATCCTTTTCTATCTTAGACGTGCATGGAAAATCGTGCCAGAGAGCGTCCTTGGTCCAATTATTTGTGCCAATTATTTGTGCATCGAGCTAGGACGATTCTATCAATCGTACCGTACAAGTATACTTTTAAAAGAGTTTGTAGATATAAAAAAAAAAATGTTATTTGAAAAATCATTGATTACCTAACTTCTCAATAAGTTTTTGATAAGTTATTGACATGTTTACGAATTTTATTTTATTTTACATTTTGGGAATTGCCATCTTTTTTTATTTATTTTACCAACTTTTATTTCCATTTATTACCATTACTTTTTATTTACCAACTAGAACATGAAATTTACAAATCTTTATTTTAGTAGGTACCAACTTTATCTAATTAGATTATTAGCTAATTTTGAGTTATTAACTCTCATTTGTATTATTTGCCAATATTTATGTTATCTACTTTTCTTACAAATGTTGTAAAGTTATCTTTGTTTAAGTGATTTTTTTACTTGATTGAATGTTGTAAATATTAAAAAAAAAATTGCTATAGTTATCAATATGCTTATTTGTATTAGATGATAATACATTAATGATGAGCACTTATTGAAATTATCAAACAGGTCCTAACTCCAAGAGAGTTGGTAACTCAATAGTAGGTGATACTTTTGTGGGAGAAATGTTGGTGGGAGATGCTTACTTAGGTTGGTAATTTTCAAAAGAATTTAGTAACTTTTAGGAGTTGCTAACCAAAGCAAATAAAAGTTGGCAATTCAATACAAAAATGGACAGAAGAATAATTAGATATTAGTAAGTAACTCAAAAGTCGGTAAGCCCCTCTAGTTTAAATTAGTAATTTTATATGAGCAAGGATTGGTAAGTTGTGCAAATAAGTGTTGGTAAATTACTACAAAAACTGGTAATTTGCAAACTACGAAAGAATTAGTGAATTCATTAAAGTGTTGGTACATTACTTATAAGTTATAACTTACCTTAAAAAAAGTCACAAGTCAGTTTTATAGCATTTTGATATTTACCGGCACTTATTAAAAATTTACCAACACGAAAAACCTCTTTATGTTTTCCCCATTGAATAATAGAATTTACTCATAGCCAATTTTGATTGAGATGGACTTGAATTTTTTCAACATAATGAAGCTTGAGATTTCCTGTGGAAATTGTACCAGAAGTTCCAATATTTGTCATCAAAGTAAAGTTGAATTTTAAAACTTGCAAAAAGTGTAATCAGGTCTTAAAACTTGTCAAATTTGTGCAATCGAGTTATTCCATCAACTCTGTCCAACTTGATTGATTGAAAATGCTGACGTGACCTATTTTATTATTTTCTCTATCCTATGTGGCAATGATGTGACCAAAATGAGGTCATTTTGTCCAAATCTAATTTTTTATGTAAACTATATTTACATTAAATTAAAAAAAAAAAAAAGCTAAATTTATAAATTAAAAAAGAGAGGGGTGAGAGCTAGGTGGCAAGTGCCCTAGCTGTCATTGCCCCACCATCACCGAAAAGGGCTGACAAGGGTGGGGAATGGCCCGCAAGGGCAATAGGGCCTCGGCCAATGCTTGTCCGGTGGCAATGCAATTGAGAGCCCAAAGATAGCGACCGACGCCTGTGGTGGTCATTGTTGCTTCATTCGCGCATACACACACATTTCTCTCTCTCTCTCTCTCATTATCATCACTTCTAGCGTCGTGCCTACTTGGTTGGTCGATAAGAATGAGATGTGCACCCTCGTATGGTCCAACTCAACACTCTCAACATCCCAATTCAACACTTCAATGAAGTAACTCATTTGAAAAGATACAATGGGAGAATCTAAAATTTAGGAATCATTTTGAAAAAGAATAAGAAGAGAGGTCGACGTTTCGTGAATAACACATTAATGGCATAGACAAAAATCTTCACACGAAAAGAAAGCTGGGGAGCGACGTAATAACATTCAGCCACTACAATTAGATGTGAACATTGGAATAATCCGATTCTGCCATTTGCCAAAAATCCCCCAGCTATGGACTACCTTAGGTGACGCCTCTCCTTCAGCAGACAGCATATACCAACGCCACTCAACGCATTTCTTTTTCATATCATCACGAGGGACACTTTCGTCGCCAGATGCTCCATGTCAAAGACCAGATTAGAATAAGCTTGTTTACATGCTTATAGCTGCAGCTTAGAATATGATATGGCAATTTTCAGACAAAACCCAATGTGAATGACCGATCGTGGGGGTTCGCTTTATCTGTTCTGAGGGCATGCGCAGATGACTTTCCTAATAAATTCAATCCCTTTTCCTGTTCTTGTTCTTGTTTTCTTCCTTAATTTTTTTCGGTTGCCCTCTTCTCCTGTTCCACCAAATTTTTGGGACCCAGCACGAGAAAGAGATCAAAATTATCTGGCGAATGTTATTGACAGGGAAATGACGAGGATGAGATGAAGTTGGCAGGCCGAAGCTGAAGTCGGTGTTGGCTTTGTCCATGTACTTTAAAGTTATCATATGAACACATATTATAGACATCGATCTAATCAATGGAGTACGAAAAGTCACATGCACGACCAAAATAATTTTAATTACCATTTGTTTAAATAAATAACAATTTAGATTTACTATAATTTCATTAATTCATTTTATGTCGATATAAGTAATTATTTTTTTAGAAAATGTTTTTCAAATAATTTATTTTTTATGCAACAAATAAAGTTTTAGTTAATGTTCCCTAAAACTACACGATTTTGCACAATATTTACAACACAAGTAGCTAAAAAACAAAAAGAATTTCTACATATATCATTATGACATCAATTGACAATGCTTGATTTCAAAACGTTTCTCCACTTTGCGAGGGATCTGATAAAACTCTTTTCATCATTCCCCAATGATATTGTCGAGTCTCCTTTTCCTTTTTTTTATATTCTTTGGGCAGGTGAGTCCCAGTGGGTGCTGAGTCCCTGCCCAAGAGGATGGCATTTTGACATTGAATAGGGAGTGAGAACAGGCAAGAACATGATTGTTTGTTCTATCTAATCTCAATTATGTTTGGGCCACAGAAGATGATTGATCAATGAATATAAAACTAAGTAGGCTTAACGGGTGTTCAGGATTAGATCTTCTTGGGATGAGGACCTCGCAAAAAGCTAAAGGGTCGGCAATAATAATTTAGCAAAAAAGCTAGGGCTTTCACTGGTCAAAGTATCCTAACCAGCGCAACCAAAAGCAATCTCCATTAACAATGAGCGTAGTTGTCCTAGCACTTTGTGCCTCTCTTGGCCTTTTCTTGCTTAAACTATGGTTTGTAGGGAAGTCTCTAATGCATTACAGTGTGAAATTAGTATTCTAATCCTCCCTCCTCTTATCTTTAACTTTGATGGTAAGCTTGGGGCTTTCTTTCCCGGAAGGACGCAGATGTTTGTCTTGTTGTGGGGAAGTGGCGAAAGTAGGAGATTCAACAATTCTTTGTCCTTATTGGCAACATAAAGAAGTCGTGTGATCTCCCCAACCCAAAAAGGAGGCGAAAGATAAAGAGAGGTGAGAAATGAAAATCCCTCTCAAGTCTCTTGCTCACTCACATGTTGAGTGGGGAAAAAGATATGGACGGATTTGGTCAATGATTGGAATGGAATCCCATCGTAACATCAAGCGACATGCATGAACCGCTCAATTACCTTTTCTTGAAAGTTTTCGAGTAAAGATTTGAGATGTTCACTTAGATATACGTGGGCAACTTTCATGAAAATCTCGGGTTTTTTTAGTGTTTCTTTGAGGTCTTCCACGATACTACGTCTCTTTAATTCATATAAAGTTTTTAGATTTCATAAGCTTTTGATGGGTATCCAAATTCTATCTTTGGAGCTTGAGAGAGATACCCACTAGCTTTGACATTTGTACATTTTTTAAAGGCAAATAGAGATTTAAATGATTTTTTTCTCTTATCTTTCATCTTTGCCCTCATTAAACTATCCAAATTCCAAATTAACCCATATGCACACCCGTAGAGAGAGGGTCCTTTCTAGGGTTGCATCATATGAGTTAGGCATCGCATTGTGTGGAATCTCATGAACCTGCATGGACGGTTCCACGTGGTGCCACCCATAACTAGTCAAGCCCTATTTGTAGTTTTTCTCTGCCTCTAGTCTGCCCCTCTTCTTTTCTTTTTAATCTTTTTCTCAAGTCAAAAGTTACTTTTGAATGAGTAGTCTACAAGGTGACTATGGAACCCTATGCTTCCAATGTAAATCCTTCCAGTCAAGGTTCTTTTCGCCAATGCAAATTTTCAAAGACAAAACATTGCCAAACTTACCCAATAATGTACGGAATTGGTCCATTTTGTGAGTCCCACAAAAATAGATGGTTGTGATGGATCAGATCAAACGTATCGGACTAGGCAAGAAAATTTCAATATGCAAGTAAATTTTTCGTGTAGGAATGGCTCCATGATCTTTATTGAAGGTTGATCTTCAGTTTTTAATGAATTGTCTTCCGTGTAATTTGGATAGAGAGAACGCGTAAACAAGAACTAAAACTAACTATTGTTAAAGGAAACTAAATGTAAGATTTGAAAAGATAAATTGATAAATTGAGAGATCAGTAATTTGTTTGATGATGGATACTTTTACAATGATTTGAAAAGATAAATTGATAAATGTAGGCACTCTTAGACAATTAATATTCAAACTAACCATTATGCCCGCATTTCCTTAATTTTAGGCTCCATGATCATATTCCATGATTGCATGTCGACACTATCTACAAACAATTACAACTTTGTTACTTGACTCAATTGCAACTTCGCTAGGCTCCATGATTGCACTCCACGATTGCACACCAACCTTCTCTATGTGTCGTTATGACTTCTCAGTTATCATTGGATCTAACCGTTAATTGACATCTTTATTGTCTTTGTTTTCTGCATTTAACACTTATCTAAATTTATTTAAGTGGCAGTCATCGGCCAGCCGTCATCGTATGTTGATAACTGTGCTACCTATCTCGGTCATCAACAAGCATTTTTGCTATCAAGGACTCGCCAATGATAGAGTTGTTTAACATCGATTTAGAAAACTTGATCATTTTTGGACATCAACCACGGTGACCCTGTCTCTTGCGAAACCTGCTAAGGAAGAAACATGAAACAAAGTTTGCCAAGGATTGCTTCCCATTTATGAAAGAAAAGGCCTTCTTGTCTGTCTCTTTTCTTGGATGACAAACTACAGAAGAAACCACTTGCACATACGGCAACTTCTCAGCGAGAGTGAAATGTGAAGAGCATGAAACAAAAGTAGCCCGACGATTTCGCATCACCTCGTGTGAAACTCCCTAAACTTACGGAAACATAAGACCCTTGCCCCCGCTAAAACGGCGAATTCTAGTAATGCTATCTTAGCGAGACATCCATGCCCTCCGAACTTTTGAGCTCTTTCATTTTCTTTCCCCAAGGAGAACTACTCAAAAAGAAATAGTTCGTAGTTACAAAAATTGGTACTAACATTGCTGATTTTTTGTTATGCTCGAGTTCGATCACCATGTCCGATAGATATGACATTCTTGACATGACATGAAGGATGGCATAAGGTTGCGATGAAGCCGTAGTCACCTCAGTTTTTCATCAACTGGTTATTGAAATTAATAATGCTAATATGTGATGTAAAGGAATTTTTCATATCTAACGGAGTCGAGGAGTTGTTCCCTGTGATACTCTTAACTTAGCCGTTATTTACTAAGGGTGTGTTTGGTAACATTTCTGTTCAAAAATTGTTCCAAGAACAGAAATAGAAAAATAATAATTTTTTAACGTAAGAACACGTTTGGTAAGAACTGTTCCTAGAATAAAAAAAAAAACAGAAACATGTTTGATAAATTTGTGTTTTTTTTTTTGTTTCTTTTAATTTTTTAATATTTTTATTTTTATTTTTCCTTTTTTTTTTTTTTTTTTTTTTTTTTTTTTTTTTTTGACAAGGGCGGCGGCCTCGCCATGGCCGGGCGAGGGCCGGCGGCTCGCTCGGGGAGCTCGGCCCGCCGGATCTAGGCAAGCTCGAGCTCACTCAGCCAAGGCTGAGGCCGAGCCTCGTTGGCCGGCGCGAGGTCGGCCTCACCTTGGCCGGGCGAGCTCGGCCTCGGCGGGATCTAGGCGAGCCCGAGGCTCGTCGGCCCTCGACGGCCAAGCCACCGGTCATGGCCGAGGTTGGTGACCGGCCAAAGAAAAAGAAGAAGAAAAGAAATAGAATAAAAAATGAGGAGAGAGAAAATTTATTTTTCGAAGCCCTCGAAACGAAACAAAGTTTCTTGGTTCTTTTTTAACTTAGCTGTTATTTACCAAGGGTACGTTTAATAACATTGCTTCAAAAATTGTTCCAAGGTCAGTAAACTTATCCATGGAATAAAAAAGAACCAAACACATTTGATAAATTTGTATTCTTTTTTTTGTTTCTTTTAATTTATTAATTTTATTTTTCCTTTTTTTTATTTCTTATTTCTTATTTCTTATTTCTTTTTTCTTCCTTTTGGCCGGTCACCGCCTTGGCCAAAAAGAAGAAGAAAAGAAAAGAAAAAAAAAAGAAAAAAAAGAAGAAAAAAAAAACGAGGAGAGAGAAAATTTATTTTTCGAAGTGTTCAAAAACAATAAACAAGTTTTTTTTTTTTTGTTTTTATTCTTTTTTGTTCCTAAGAACAAAAATAGATTTTGAACAAAAACGCAAACAAACGTGTTTCTGTTCTTTTTTTGTTTTCCGAAACAAAAAAACATGAATTGTGTTCATAAACAAAAATAAAGAACACAAACAAACATGGCCTAAATAACTGTTGGAGTTGATGAGAGTAAGCTCATCAAATGAAGGAAAACCAATCTATCAAATGAGCTTTGAAGAGACGAAGATTGAAGTGAAGCCTACATAGTCTTCTCCCATCTTATCGAAGCATTCATGTTGGTGGAAATTTTCTAGAAATGGATTTAGATGGATGATTAACATCGTGATCATACATTTTGGATATGCTCAATGAAGAATTACAAAAAGCATATGCAAATGCAGCTCATCCGATTGCAGTAATGGTATAAGACTATAATGTAACTAGAGCTATTGCTTTATAGTGTGACGGAATACATGCTCTACCGATTGTTCTAAGTATTGTGATACCTATTTTACTGTTTGATTTCATAAACAATATGCAAAAAGGGGAGGCGGGGAGAGTACTAGAGTTCCTAAAGTAGTCCTAAAATCAGAATTAGATGAAACATAATTATTAGGATTAGGGTTAATACCCAAAAACCCTATTAATAAAATATTTTCATATTTAACAAAATTTAGGAAAACTTATTCAAACTTTTTTTTTTTATTACTAAAAACTCCAAAATCAATAATTTTTCAATTTTTTATAATTTGACAAATTTACCCTATATATTATTAAAAACTAAAATAGTTTTATACAACACAAATTTAATGGATTTTTATAATTTTTAAAATAATTATTTTAAAAATCGAATTTTAATTATTTGTATGGAAAAAATAAATTTTTAATTATTTGTATTTAAAAATTAAATTTTTAATTATTTTGACATTTTTTAAAATTAAATTTTTTATTATTTTTTTAAATAAATTTATTTTACATTTTTTTTTGATCATAAAAACCTAAATTGGTACACGTGCGGCACATTTACCCTCTTTCAATTTTCCCAAATTTGACCAAGTTGTATTTTCCGGATTACTCTAACATTGCCTCCATATCATTAATACTTGATTTTTTTTTCTTTTTATTGGAAGAATTAAAGAAAAATATTCAAAGAAAAATTAAATTAAATTAAATTAAATTAAAAAATAATTATATTTTCAAAAAAAAAATTTGTACAAATTAAAGTATTAATGATATGGAGGCAGATGGTGAGGTTTTGAGTTAAAATAAAATGGGTTGGACATTTAATGGTCAAATTTGGGAAATGGGTTGAAAGAGAGGTAAATTTGCCACATATATCTTAATTTTGACCCATTAAAACTTATTATGAGTAAATTTTAGGAAATAAATCTTGACCCATTAATTTGTCATTTAACCATAAATGGGTCAGATAAATGGGTTGCACAACCATTTTTGATTTTTAATTGTGATAAACCTGAATTTTCACATGGCTTGATTTTATAAACGACATGCAAAATCGGGGAGGTAGGGGATAGTACCAAAGTTTCAAAAAAAAAAAAAGTAGTTTAAAATCAGAATTAGATGAAATATAATTATTAGGATTAATCCGCCAAAAACCTCTAATTTAGTACATTTGTGACAAATTTACCTCAAACTAATTTTTTGATTACCTAAAACCTTAGACCGGTACATTTGTAATAAATACCCTCTATTGGTTTCAATTAAATTGGATTAATAACACGAAAAATTACAAAATGATACATCCATGACAAATGAAAAGTAAAACCCCAAAACTAATATACCCATCAACTGTTATGCATCATATAACTCAGTAATTTATCAGTAAAATTTAATGGATATTAATGAAGAGTAAATTTATCACATATATATTAATTTTTTTAAAGTATTAATCTTAATTATTATCACTTTAGTTGTTGAACACAATTAATGGAGATTGTTGGCAGCCACCTAGAGACCTCAAGGGTGCATGACCTCCATGCCTCAGTCCATGGACCTTGCTTTATGCTGCAACTGAAGGAAAGACACAGTGGTCGAACCATGGTAGGTGAGCAACGACAATCGACCGCCAAATAGCGAAGGCAACCGCGTGCAATGGAGGAGGTGCCGAACTACGACAACCGATCACGGTGGAGGCCCTTTTGAGCTGCTCGAAGCAACAGGAATAGGGAGACGATCAAGCAGAAACAAGTGAATTCCTATTCATGCAGAGGGAATGTTCTGTGACATGGCTAGGTTCGACCTGCGCCGAGTGGATACAATCCATCGACAGATCGCAACCTAACGGCCAGTAGCCATGTTGCTGTAGGCCTCGAGGAATTCAAAGTCGTGTTGACTTATGTGTGTGCACGTAGCTTCTGCGAAAATCAACCTTAATGCACAACATTTTCCAAGCAGGTAGAAAGCAAAATCAATTTCGGAAAGACCGATGAAGTCCCCAACCGCTTAGGGCACGCCGCCACGTGCGCTGACCTTAATGTCCTAAGCACTCACTGGCGCTCCCACTGTCCACATTCGTTAAGGTCGCTCAATTATACGTTCACAAAGACCACATCGTCGACTTCGAAAATTCATAGGTAAGGGAGAAGTACCGAAACGCCCTCCTTCCCTCCTCTATTTTACGATACTGCCACTCGCCTCCGCCTATAAATTCTCTCTTTCTCCGCTCTCTCCTCCAACCCGCAAGCCTCTGTTGCCCTACCTCCCTCCCTCCCTCTCCCTGCTTTCGCGTTCGCGAGAGTTTCCAGTTCCCGTGCCCTGCATTCTCACCCTCTTCGCCGGAGCAGTTCTTCTGGGTATACTCGGGAAAGGCGAATCGAGCACAGGTTTCATCTTCAAATCCAAGGAAAAGTAAGCACATGTATCAATCTGAGTTCTGTTTTGTTCTGTTTTTATCGTCGTCGTCGTTGCGTATCCCGTTTCTGTCAGATTTGTAGATTTCCCCGTGTGGTTTTCATGGGTCTTGCGTGCTCTTCCCCCGGAGTGGTTGTGTCTGATTATCGAAATGTTTGCAGATAGCAGCGTGGATGTTTTAATGGAGACCAAAGGTGGGAAAAAGAGTAGTAGTAGTAGTAGTTCTAGTTCGTTGCATTACGAAGTCCCCCTCGGCTACTGCATTGAAGACATCCGTCCCAACGGTGGCGTCGAGAAGTTCCGATCTGCTGCTTACTCCGACGTACGTGTGTCGTTCTCATCTAATCCCCCATAAAGATCGAACCTTTGGTTTGTTGATGACGCCTATGTCCTCGTTCTCAATTTGTTTTTCTTTTCTTTTGATGTTTTGCAGTGCCTGAGGAAGCCATCCTGATACGCCCTCTCGCTAATGGCTGGTTCAGTAGAGTAGAATTCATCCCCCCGATCTCTGTCTTTCCCTCTCTGCCTCTCTCTGTCTCTCTGCTACTGTCTGTCTCTGCGAAGAAATCGCTCTGCTTCGATACTGTTTCCCTAAGCTCAGGCTCTAGACGAAAATGGCCGTTTTAGACCAACCCATGAACGACCCACCGCCGCCCCACTCGCCGATCGGCTTCGAGGGCTTCGAGAAGCGCCTCGAGATCACCTTCTCCCCGCCGCCCATCTTCGCCGACCCCTCCGGCCTCGGCCTCCGCCGCCTGACCCGGGCCCAGCTCGACTCCATCCTGGAGCCGGCCCGCTGCACCATCGTGTCCCAGCTCTCCAGCGCCGACCTCGACTCCTACGTCCTCTCCGAGTCGAGCCTCTTCGTCTACCCTCTCAAGATCATCCTCAAGACGTGTGGGACCACGAGGCTGCTCTCCTCCATCAAGCCCATCCTCCAGCTCGCCGAGCCGCTCGCGCTCACCGTCGACTCGGTCAAGTACTCGCGCGGCAGCTTCATCTTCCCCGACGCCCAGCCCGCCCCGTACCGCAACTTCGCCGAGGAGGTAGAGGTCCTGAACCGCTTCTTCGGTGGTCTGCTCGCCGAGGCGTACGTGCTCGGCGACCCGAGGGTCCCGAACCGCAACTGGCACGTTTACTCGGCCGCGCGCCACCGGTCGGCTCCGCCGGCGGCGGCGGAGGACGACGGGGCGGGCGGGATCACCCTGGAAATGTGCATGACGGGGCTGGACGAGAGCAAGGCGTCCGTGTTCTTCAAGAAACCCGAAGTGGACCCCGCCTACTCGGCGAGGCAGATGACGAAGCTCTCCGGGATATCGGAGATCATCCCTGGCCACACGATCTGCGACTTTGACTTTGACCCGTGCGGGTACTCGATGAACGGGATCGAGGGCGCAGCGTTCTCTACCGTGCACGTGACCCCAGAGAACGGGTTCAGCTACGCGAGCTACGAGGCGATGGGGATTGACCCGGAGTCCGTGAAGTTTGACGCGCTGGTCAAGCGTGTGCTGAGGTGCTTCGGGCCCACCGAGTTCTCCGTCGCCGTCACGTGCGGCGGCGGCGCCGCGGGGGCACGCCTCCTCTGGGCGGCCGCCGCGGCGGGCGTGGAGGGCTACACGCTCGAGATGGCGGTGCGGCAGGCCCTCCCCGGCGGCGCGTGCTTGGTGTACCTGACGTACGTGAAACAAGCCAGCGCCGGCGGCGGAAGTCACGCGGCCCGTGCACCCATGAAGTCACCGGCGAAGCAGTGCTGCTGGAAGGAGATGGCGGCAGAGGAAGTGGAGGGCGCAGCGGCGGCCGGCGACGGAGTGGCGGCGAGGCCCTGCATGGCTCCTGCTCTGGCCGGAATTACTAGCCAGTGAACAAACCCATCAGTTCATGTCTGCAGTGCGTTAGCGCTTTATTTGGTTTTCCAATCGGTCGTGTCGGGATTTGTCGTTTTCCCTAGCGTCCTTCCTGAATTTTCTTCCCCATGTTCCGACCTAACTCATGGAATAATAATAATGATGGTTTCCGGTCATCTCAACCTGCTCGGGCCTCGCTCGCTTTTATGAATTCGGCTCGTATCCCAATCTCTGGGATCGCGATTCGCGGGTCTTTTCGGCCGATCACGAGGGTCCCCTGACCTGCCACGCGTCTGCGCTCGCGACATGTCTCGGGCTCCCCACATGTCCACGTGTTGGGTAGGAACCTTTTCTTTGTTTCTGAGCGTCTGGGTCGTGTCGTGTCGTTCGGGGTGGTGGTCCGTGCGCACGAGCGAGGTCCGAGATCGTCCTGTCCGCGGCGCGCACCGTGGCTTAGGTCGTGAGGCCGATCGTGCGATCGCAAGGACCCTCCAATGCTGGTGAGAAGTGACATTGATTCTTCTTCCATGGTGGACCACCCTCCTCGAGTAGACTCGAGGAGTGATCATGGCCCGGACGACCTGGCCCGACGCCTAACCCTATAATCAACCCGCACGGTGCCGATCCTCATTTTGGGGCCAGGGACCGACCGACTGGCCGAGTATAGACCGAGACCGAACCAATCCTTATGGGTTGGCCCGATTCCAAGATCAACGGGACGGCGATAATTTTTTATTCCTTAAAAAGCAAAACTCATTAATTCAAATTACATATCAATCAATAATATGATGTTAAGCAACCAAACTATAAACATAAGTACATATTCAACATAAATTTAAGATAAGGTGATCATTAAAATTTCACACTAGTTAAAAACAACAAACTATATGAATGATCGAGATTGCTAATAGAAATAAAGTGTTTCCATCGCTGAAGCATACTATAATTTTCTTGCTTTTGATTTTTTTTTGAATCATTCTTCCCTTCGGAAAATGGGATGAGATGGGAAGTTTAAGAGAAAAGAATTCTAGGCCAAAAAATCTTCTCTTGCAATCATCTATCAATAATACTTGTAACACCATATACAAAAACGATTCATACATTCAATCAAGCAAAGTCCAATCAACCAATAATGAAACTTAACACCACTTGACAATCACATCATCATAACAACGGCAATACTACTATTCAAAACTTCTTCCATTTGACACAAACTCAAAAGTAAAGTGCAAATGAACAATTAAACCATAAGAAGTTCAAAATACTTAATATAAATTATGAATATACAACTTCACATTTTTAAGTGAAAAATAAACAGGATAAAGACGGAAGAATAAGGCAAGAGGCTGAGGACATTTTAAGCCATTTCACAACGTCATTCACGTTTCCGTCATTCACGCCGTCATAAGCTGTTCAAGTGAAGAACGCTTTTGGGTTTGCTATTTATAAGAAAAACATAAAAAAAAAATATTATACATTAAATATTAAATATCTAAAATATATTATATATAAACATATTTTATCAAGGTTGATTCGGGTTGGACCCTAAACTTCTAAAATCGATGACCAACCCGCACACGCACGATCCCCGAAATCTTGGATCGGGACCGATCCCGATCCCTCAAAACCAGGACCACGACCAGGCGGGGTTGGGCCGGCCCCAGGGTCGGTCCAAGTCGACCCTAGACCGCTGCTCACCCCTACTCGAGCCCATCGAGAGAATCTCGGATTCGATCGCTTCTTCGGCATGAATTGCGTCAATGAAAGCGTGATGAAACGAATTCGATGTGGGTCCATTTTGTCCAACCTGAAAGATCCGTTGTCCTCCTACCTTAACATTTTTCTTTTTCTATTGGAATTTCTCATATCGTGCGAGCCCATCGGATGGGCACCACATACAATATGATTGCTCTTCACTGCGGGTTGAGACTTGAGCCTTCTCCACGTACTTCCAATGTCATCGTGTCGCCGCAATCCTATCCAGTCGCGATGTCCACCAATCTCTCAGATTCGAATAGCTCTTTTTCAAATATAAAAGACAGAAAGGTTAAGATGGTTAGCCTTCTTTTAAGTGATTAATTGAGATATGTCGGGAGAAAAACTAATGAAGTGGTACCGGTACATTGAATGATTCATAATTTTTAGTGATGTTGACTCCAAAGTTTCAGCATCGACCTGCTTAAGCGCCTCGTTTTCCAGTTTATTGTCGAGGAGCTGCACACCGTGAGGTCGACTAAATGGTTGCATGGCATTTTTGGATTTCAAAGGGTGGTAAAGAATAAATTTGTGCTTAAGGGACAACTATCGTGTGTTTAGAAGATCAAATGTGATAAAGAGAAAAAAAAAATTATATTTGCATTTAAGGAACCCCATTATGTGTTAAGAAAATCAAAGGATGGTGAGACTGGGATAGGAGAGACATCCCATCAAGTTAACCCTAAATCAAAGTAGGGCCACATGCCTGTTGGCAACTATCTTGACTTGAATTGCTTATGTTTAGCGTAACTCTCTGGTGCTCCAGTTCCTCCTAATGGCAGTGTCAATATGGGTTGGAAACCCATTTTTCAACTCAATTTCAGTAGGCCAAGTTATGAGTGGGTCACTTGCAATTTAAAAACATGATGAAATGAGCTTAAAGCATCACAACCCAACTCTGTATGGATATTTGTGGGTTTGCACCAAGCCCATATTAGTTCTTGTATCTAATTTTCTATGCATGTTTGATTTGGATATGGTTGCAATTGAAATTTTTTTCTTTTTGGGCTTTATTTTTACTTTTTAACATTTTGTTAAGGCTGAAAAGTCAGTCCTTATTGTATATGAACTTCATCTTCATGCTTTAGCAGCAGACCACACATTCACTTAATTGTTGTACCCCGGCCATCGTGGCGAGCAATGCCCGGAAGGGAACCGATGGCGATAGCATTGCTCGTCGCTCAGGCAAAGATTCACTACCCTTCGCCTGACTGTAACTTTCATGCCGCTGTTCATGACCCGACCTCTCAAACTGTCCATGTAGGTGGTTTTGCCCATCAGTGGGGCGCTCACAGATGCCTCCACATTGTCCATGTGCCACGCGAAATCCTAGCCTACGACCCAACGCGAGTACCCAAACTCTTTGGCCGACTCTTCAAGATGGTCGATGGCATCTCCCATTCTTCAGAGGTAACAATTTAAGGAGAACAGTTGTTAATAATTGGAGTTTGGATTGGGCCGGGCCGGGTTCAGGTCACTAAAATGAATCGATTTGGTTGAATTATTTTAGAGACCTTGACACAGTCATCTTGAACATCAATCATCTGTCACAACAATGAAAAGCTCACGCACGACATGAGATGTTTGCAGGAGATTATTCACGTATGATGATGGGAAGACTGCATGAATTCTTTCTACTGTGAGATGAGCATTTTAGATACTTTTTAGCTGAAGAATTGGGAAAGTTAATCAAAACATCAAAATGCATCTGTTAAATTTGAGGTTTGGAGGATTCGCGATGGGCTCGCCATTGTTTCTTGGGGCTGTAACTAGGTGCTCACCCTGTTGGCGGACAACGAGAGAGAAACAATTCTCGAACCGTACAAGACAACTACGATAAGTTGCTGTGGACGAACGTGATTCAAGTTCATTATGGAATGCTAAAGAGATCTATCTGACGACATGATGAACGTATTGATATCGCCTTAGTCTCGCGCTGGACAGTCGTTCATCATCTTAGTAAGAGCTCAAGGTTTGGTTTTCCTGGCATTTTTGTCTCTGTAGTAGAGACAACAATGAGAGAGAGAGAGAGAGAGAAGCCACGGGGTCTCTGCAAGCACCAACCTCTCAAGGTAGAGCCTCTCTCCTCTACTCTTACAGCAACCAGAGACTCCTTCCTCATTAACAAATTCGCCAAGGTCTTCGTCACAGGCCACCACGCCCGATTGCCATTTCGTAGTCTAAGCAAGAAGACATCCAGTATTTCATGGACTGATGCTATTGCTATCTGGCATGTTAAAAGTAGCGACGGGGTTGAACGACCGACTTCGTAGACTAATATAATGGTCTGATGACAACTGTAAAGAATTGGTTACTACCTTAGTCCACCGTCGAACATGAAGCTAGCTGCTCCATGTCCCTGGACATTCTTGGGTAAAAATCATTTCGGAATGAAATATCATCAGTTGCATGAATGAGTTATCGACTTGTCTTTGTGTAAATTCTGATCGAAGCTTTAGTTGTGTCGATGCTGAGGTTTAAGAAGAATTCTTCATCTTCTGTGTCATGTCGATCAACAGAAGCACCATATCTAACGGGAGAACAAGGAATTATCATTGAAATATCTGTATGAAGTCTCGCTTCCAAGTCCCCTGTGAAAGATCAGGTCTGAGAGCCTGTCCACAGCGATCATCATGTTCCCAGTCGCTTCGCCTCGCCAGGCAAACAGTGTGATCTTCCAAAACATGCATCCGCGCTATAACATCCATCTAAAATTATCCTCAAGAATGTTAGATGATGCGCTGTAACCTGCACTTCTCACAGAATCGACAGTTCTTCTGAGCCTTGCGCGGCCATGCCTTGTGAATTCTGCAGAGCCCCTGTCGGGTTCGATCTCGAAAAACGCTTGACATGTACAGAGATTCGAAAGAGCATAAAACAACAACGAGAGTGATTAAAAAGCCAGCCATGGAGGCCATCGGTTTGTGTAAACGTGAAGCTAAATCTCAGTGTTGAGTCTAGTTAACATGTCAAACCGTACCATTTCGAACGCTTGACATGTACCGTCGCAAGCTCTCCTTGGTGGCAAGTGTCGGGCAGCCACAGACGACGGGCAATGTGCCGTTGCTAGTGTCCTTTAGCGACAGTTTTCGAACCTTTTAGCGACCGATTTATCAGTCGCGTCTTGTTAAGATGTCGAACTGTTGAAATCCACATGTACTTCGAATCGAACTGTCAAGGTGTTTTCTACCGTTCATGGAGAATCACTTCCTTGGCCTTGAATAGCTGGATTGAGTTCACGGTCCCAACCAAAATCTCTCTCCAGAAAAAATGGAATATACTCAATTGAACTATAAACCTACTCATGATAGTGCTGCATGATCCATAATGAAGTCTCGGGGAAGCCCTTTCTTATTTCCCGAAACTACGGTGGGTCCAAGGGCAATGAGGTGATGCACGACTGATCGAGTGCATGTTGCGCCAAGAGATTGAAAATCAGATATATGATAAGCCAAAAAAGCATTGTATCTTGGCTGACGTGATTTTCACATTCCATAAAAGGAAGCTCGATTGAAATAATTACTTTCTTTCTTACTAAAACGACACTAGATAGACTGAACCCATCAGACTGTCTTGTTTAGAAATTATGGGGGACTGCAGCTTCAGGGGCTGCAAGGCATGAGAACGGGCAGCAGGAAATTTAATGTCTGATAGGGACTTTCACCAACCCACTGAACGTGAACTGTAGAAGGAGAAGTGCTCTGGTGAATTTTGATTGGTGCGTAGCTTGCAGAAATCTATGAATCCATAATGTGGCAGCTCTCACTGCAGTTCCTCGCTTCTGCTTTAGACCACTGATTGCCTTTCTTTTCTTTTCTTTTTCTTTGTTCCGAAACTACCGTTAGCAGCCGGCGGCATAAATCAGGGAGCACTAGCACGAGGGCCCACCTCCTACAGCACTCCACTTTAGTCGCGCAATGGGGCCGCGGAGTTTTGAATCCCTTTCCTTCCGGATGAGGGGGTAGGATGCAAACCAACACGTCCACCGCAGGGTGAGTTGACCACTGATTGCCTTTTTTTTTTTGGTACCCAGGGAACCCCGTATAGCCGGTAGCAGGCGGGTAAACCTTGGGGCGACACTAGCGGAGGACCCACCACCCCGATGTCGCGCGTAAAACTCCGTGCGGCCAACGGGATTCGACCCCCTCCACTTTCGTTAGTTTCACTGGAGAGCCTTATCCAACTGGGCCACCGCAAACGGTGGTGACCACTGATTGCCTTTGATCTTTCTTTTGAGGAGAAAATAAATCTGTAGATTGTTTCAGATTCAGCTAATAAAAGATAAGATTTTTAAGGTAGATATGGACCCAAAATTTGAGTACCTACATCTCTTGGTTTACTAGATTAATTCACTGCATAGGCTATAGCCCTCACAATAGCAACAAAGTTGAGTGATTTTAACTACATTATGTGCTTTTGCAGTGGCTATCAAATCTAAGATCTATGGTTTTGGATGAGATAAATCTAGCTACAAGTTGCCACTAAGTAAAAGGTTACCTTGATTGGCCTTCCAGCTGGAGTTCTACTTCCACACGATGCTTCCTAAAGCTTGCCCTCGTAAAATTTGCCTCGGGACCCAAAGACTTTGTGGTACATGTGGGGGCGAGCACCGGATCCAATTCAATTATTAGTGAATTAGTGCTAGTTCAATTTCAAGCTATATCCTAGAAGAGCATATCTAATTTTCGGTTCTAGAAGGTTGGAGCCAATTGACCGATTTCATTCGCAATTCTGAGTTGGGAACCATTGATTCGATAAGGAAAGATACCGCCAATTCCAAGTTTCAATTGGCTTGTAATAAATTTTTTATCAGATTAAAGACATTTATTTTAGAAAAAATCTCAATTATTTTACGCCGGACTAGACTCTCTTTGTTCTTTTATAGTCCGGTTTTAATTCTCTTTTATTAGGTAGGCTTGGTTTGGCCATTTTAGTGGTATAATTATCTTAAGTTGCAATTCTTCAGAGTTGGATCTCCAAGGTCGATTCTTAATTCTGACCCAAACGATGCCCCTCCTAATTTTTTTTTTTGGTCGGTCCTACTTTACTCCAACTCTAATTCTCACTTTCAGACTTTTGCCCTACCTCCTTACAGGGCGTTGGAGTCGAAACCCACACTTAAAACTAAATTGCTCCCATCTCAATCCTCCCTGAGAAGGTGGGGATTCAAACCTCACACCTCTCTCTTTCATGTTAGAAGAGTGACCACTTGGGCAAACTCCAGTGGTTTATGCCCCTCCTAATTAGAAGGCAATGATGGAAAATCATGAACCAAACTGTGCGTCGAGATTAAGAAATCGAAAGGAAAATCTTGGCAGTATAATGTTGAGGAGTATTATTCCTTTCCTAGTCAAGCTCTTATCAATCTGTTTAGTCTACAAATCTCTTTAGCCTTGGCATCAAAGTAAAGGAACAGAAGCTCACCTTTGAAATAACAGACTTGTACAAGCTTTTTTAATTTGTTTCAATGTCCGGAGCGACATGTGATGAAGCGACAAACTAATGACACCCTCCAAACCAGATGGAAAGAAGCATATGAATGAGCTGTTTCAAGGTACATGTCCGGGTCCAGGTGGGCAGCATTAGAGTTTCTATGCTACTAGCTGATTCTTTAAAACTCTGCCTCTTTAATCAATCACCAAAAAAAGAAGAAGAAGTTTATGTCTGAAGGATTCAAATCGAGGCTACCTTGAGAAGCACAGCTATGAAAATGTGGTAATAACCAAGAGACACACGCCAATTCCTAGGTCTTGTGTCCGCCCATATTTATCTCTTCCAAAATGACCACATCATTCCCAAGTTCCACCCAGCGCCTACAACAAGAACAACACTCAAGATGGGTACCTTATGGAAGCTCTCCTTTGACACTTGGCTCCCACTTTTTCTTAATTTCTTGCTGCTCATTGGCGAGTGTCCAAATCAAGGTTTCCTCGCAAAAGCTCCATGGCATTGGTGAGGTGATAAATGGGGGCAAAAGCACACATCCATTTGCTAGAAATTGTATTGAGAAGTAATCTACATGGAACTCACAATGCATTTATTTGTGTCAAGGATCCTTGATGCATGAACACTTGAATCCTTCAAACCATTTTATAACTCAGACAAAAAAAATGGGGAAAATAATAGTTTAGAAGCACAAGTCGTAGAAATTGAATTGAGAAGTAATCCATATGGAACTTGCAACGCTTCTATTTGTGTCAAGGGTCCTGGGTGCATGAACAACTCAAATCCCTCCAACCATTTGATAACTCAGACACAAAACCGACAAGCATCGCCGATTTGGCGAAAATTGGAGCTTATAGAAAGTTGAGGCATAATGAATCATGGTTAAAGCAGCTGCTGCATTGTAGCTGGGCGTTTTGTTTCTCCTTCTGTACGAGAGGGTTCTGCGTTCAGTGTTTTTCTTTAGTGAACATGTCGATCTTGTGTTTTGCACCCCAGAAAATGGCATTGGCAGACAAGTTTTACCAAGCCAAACGAAACAATATAGGAACCGGTTAAGAGTAAGGGTGAAATATGTCCATTAGGAAAAAAACAAAGTCTTCCCATATTCTTAAAAAGCAAGAGGAAAATTCCAAGGGCAAACTGTACCAATTCCTAGAAACAAAACATATAAAAGAGGACATCAAATTTTGCAAATTTTGCATTTGCAAATTTGCAGAGAGAGAGAGAGAGAGAGAGAGAGCATTAGCACAACACAACACGGCCAACCAACATGCACATCCCCCAAGAAAACACAAGGAGCATTTAGTGGACAGCCTGACCAGCAGTTTGAATTAACAAGGTAATGAAACAGTGTTTTCAGACCCCCAAAAAAATCTACTTTGGCTCTTTTTTACTGCTTCATCTTCCTGTTAATTTCTGGCTTTTTGTAGGAAGGGAAGCAAAAATGGAAAAAACACTTCTGGGTTCGCTTTCTCCAGAAATGGGGTTTTTTCCAAGAGATAGGTGAAGAAGAAGAAGCACAAAGTAGGCACTAACAAAGAAGAAGAGAGAGAGAGAGAGAGAGAGAGAGAGAGAGAGAGAGAGACCAACTTGAGAATTTTGCAGAGCCTTTCATATGAATTCACAATTAACTAACAAAGAAGAAAAGCAACAAAGATGAGAGCAAATTGGAAGCAGAGAAATACAAGATTGAGCCGTCCCGCCAATATCACCACCACCACCACCACCACCACCGTTAGAGGCTAAACAAGCAGGAGAACAGCGATAAGCAAGTGACAAGAATTGAACCTCGCAAAAGAGCCCAAATCTGCCACTCCTCACATAAGCAAAAAGAGCAATGCCATTCTTCAGCTCGCCACCCAGCACCACCACCGCCACCACCACCAGATGCACTCCCCACGCTCCACCGCCCTCCCCGCCGCCGTCGCCGTCGCAGCAGCAGCAGCAGCATTTGTTCACCCATCAATTGAGGCGAAAGGAGGAATTTTTAAGCAGCGTCACCCCCAGAAAACAAGATAGAACAGAGGCGGGTGGGGTGCTCGCGTGCCCGTCAGAAAGAGCACAAATCATGGAAGAGGGAAACATGGGTTCTTCCGTTCTCGCAACGTTCCCTTCCCTTCTCTCAAGAATTCCTCGTTTCCTAGGAGTACCAAGTCGTGTCTTCTTGTCCTGTCCTGAAAAGAAATGGAGAAAAGGGCTGTTGGGAAATGATAAGAGGGAGGGAGGGAGGGAGGGAGGGGAGGTTGTGTGCTGCGCTGGGTTACAAGAAGCCGAGGACGTGAGATTGCCTTGGCTTCGTGCGTGCACGGGAAGAGACCATTTCTGCAACTGTACTCTAACCCCTTCTTCTCACACCATAATGATGAGGCTTAAAAGTGACCTGAGCGAGAGTGAAAACGAAATCGGTCTTGTGTGTTTTTGCTGAGGGAAGGGGGAATGGGGTTGCGTTTTCCTTTGATATGGATTGTGATTTGATGTTTGGCTTTAAGCTCGGGCGATTTCTGCTTGCCCCAGGAGGCCCAAGATTAGCTAGATTTGCGCAAGCAACCTCTGCTGCTGTCCTGTTTCCCTTGCCTGCCCTCAAACGTTCTCCTGAATTACATCCGTGTCCCTCCCCCTCCTGAAGAAAGAGAAACAGCAGTTTCAACAGAGAAACATCACCACCACCGAAGAGAAAAAGCGACGTCCATGTCCTAAAACATATCGGTCAGTCAAAACGGGTTCAGCTCTTTCTGAGGCTACTGTGAATATTTAAGTTTGAAAATGGGGGAGAGAGAGAGAGAGAGAGAGAGACTGAGAGTTGCGACTAAACAGGGGCGCCACAGTCGAGGACCATCGAGACGGACACCCGAGAACCAAAAGGACCCCGACTTGACATTGAGTCCTTCCCCTTTTCCCACGGCCTAACATTCGGTTTTGATTGGTTCTAGGCCTCCTTCCACTGCACACTCGTTCATGTCCAGGTCTATTCCTATTCTATGTTTGCCCCCCCCCGCTCCTCCTTGTGAACTCGAACCGCTGTTTTACACCATCGCGTGTATAGCTTCGCGCACTTCACTTCGTCAATCACGACCCTCGACTTTCGAAAAAGGATGAGAAAAGAGGGAAAGCTAACCGCAAGCAAGCAAAAAGGTGGAACTCCTAGTGGTCTCTCTCCCCGTTCCTTTCCTTCGCAAGAACCCCAAAAGGCCTTTGGAATTATCTCTATTCATATGCAATTACTATTCGGCAGAACATCCAAGGCTGGGGCATGGAAAATAATTCACTTGTGAATCGCTTATTATCGACGTCGATGACATGCTTTTTTCAATTGAATTAACTACATCATTTCGATCTGATACATTAAGATTAATCGTGATATCACCAAATCACGATAATCGAGAACACTTTTGAAAAGTGATTGTGATATCATTCTTCACGCCATTGATGTATGATTGGTTAAGATTAATCCAATTTTTAGTGCAAGGAATGTGACCATAAGTAGGTAAGGTTACAACTACAAGCATGAGTTAATGAAGGTGGTGGGGTCTGGTCATTGCAAAATTCATGCATGAGTTAATGAAGGTAAAAGAGAGGGTAAAGTACTCCCGGATTTTTCGTATCCATGTTGAGAATGAGCATGAGATGGGGTGTGCAGTTTCCTTTCGAGGGTCCTGCAGCTTCCTTGCTTCCATGAGTGACCAAATTCTGCTCCTCACCCAATCCATTCTGTCAATATCTGGGCAAGTTAGTGCATTTCTGTACTCTTTTTCCCCCCTTTCTTCTTTTCACTCAGCTGGCCTAAGGGAGATGATGGGGGGACCCTAGTTCTACTAAGGGAAGATACACTTGAATTCGTGTTGAGCAATGCCTTGAATGCAAAGATTTCGTAAAATTGACACGGTTTATGAATTTGTGAGGGATAAAGTGAAGAAATAACTTTTAGGGAGCAAAGTGATGCTCGAGGAATTAAAGTGTTGATTATCTTTTCAAAAAGCAAGAGTCTGGGAGCCCAGGGTATGATTACCAGCTTGCATGTGGCTAAGTTGCATCGAGAGAGAGATTTCACATTGATAAGATCAATGATGCAAACGACAGAAATGGATGAAATGCAAAGCTTGGATTAAACATGAAGTTAGCTATAATTGTCAGGAAACATTTCTTTATATTTTCCCTCACGTGTAAACAGTCATACATGTGAAAACACGATATTAACATAATCGCTTGAAAACAAAAAGAAAGGTTTTGAGATGAAAGACTAATTGAAAAGCATGAACAATTGATGAGATAAAGATGATTGGAAGTGAGACGACTTGATTACGTGACATGCTATCATTTCAATAACTATTGTTCCATTGAAAAGTAAGAGAAGAAAACACGCAACACAAAATGGGAGATTATTACTATTATCATCATCATCAGATCCTACATGTCATCATCTCTCCTAGCTGAGGGAAGAATCGAAGATTTTATGCATTTCTCCAAATTTTAAAGCTTAATTTAGGTTCAACTGATTTAAGTTTGACCATATGATAAGAGAAAATAAGAAGAGAGAGAACGAGAGAAACGATGGAGAAGCTGAAAAAGGATAGGATCGGAGAAGATATCAATCGTTATCGACTCAGATCTCCAGTCCATTTATAGAAACTTTCGATGGGGCGTGCTGGGCTTTCATGCACATCCCTAGAACAGAAAAAGTTCAGAGGAGTCAATATAGGAAAATTCAAACCCAACGCCCTCCTGCGCGCCTTTTCAGGTTTAACTCTTCCTCAACATATGAACATCCAAGCTCAGACACAGAAAACACGCACTGTAGTGAGAGAGAGAGAGAGAGAGAACCTGTTACAGTGATTATATGTACTTGGAATCTCGTTTGTTTCACTGTTAAAGAAAGAACTTCGAGCCCTCAGGAGCTGCGAAGCGTTACTGAGGCTCTTCCTAGGGTTTGAACATTCATGTGAGAGAGAGTAGTTCTCAACTACATGTCCTATCCAATCACCATTTTATACGACGATAAGCGTAGTCAGTTTCACAGCATTGGACATCGATGACTAGGATTGAGTCATTTGTTTTCTTTTTTTTTGCTTTATTTATCAGGGACCCAAATCTCGAGTACAATAATTGAGAAGTGTACGCACCAAATTTCTATTGCCCATCTATACTTTTGATATTACCAAGATGCAAAGATGTCGTTATTTGCAAGTTATTATATTTTGAAAAAGTATAGGTCAAGATGATTGAGACAACGATATAAACGTCATAGATATGTATACTACATAGATGGACACCTCTAACGGTGTTCCAATACAATAACAAACACATAAGTCAATGTCTTTAAGTGATAGAATAAGCGCAAATTATAACTAACATCTTCGATGATACGATTTGATTAAATTATTTCATTTCAATCTTTAGATTTGATTCGAGTCGAACAAGTAGTTTAATCTATATCGATGTAATTCAAGGTTGCAGTACTTTAAGCTGGCCCTGATGTAGGTCTCTCGAAGTAGCCAATCGTTCAAATTTTTTTTATTTTTCATGATTTTCCTCCATACTTTATGGGCTGCCCTAGGGCGCGGTTTATTTCAACGGGACCTACGATTTAGCAAAAAGAAAAAAAAATAAAAAATCAAGGGACCTACATGGCTATTATAATAATAATAATAATGGAAGATTTCATCTGATTTTAACGTGTGGAAGATAAAAGCGAAGTGAAGAAAAAAACAAAAAGATAAGGGTTAAAAAAGAAGAAGAAAAAGATAGAGAGATGATTTAATCATGACGAGACCACGTTGTGTGAAAAGTTGGGGTCGCAAATGTTGACCCTTCTTTGCCCTTCTTTTCTTTTTTTTCTTTCTTTTTTTGTACTTTTGGCCCCCCTCTTTTTATCAAATGTCAAAGATAGACCCCTTCTCTTTTTCTCTCTACCGCCAAAAGCTCTTACAAGAATTTCGATAGAAAAAGTGCATTGGTGCCCTCCGAGTGAGTGTGGTGCACATGAGAGAACCTGCATTGAGCCACGCCCAATGGTTAAAAGGACGTCCCAACAATTTGCCCCACCCAATATATTATAACTTTATCACTATTTTATATATATATATATATATGTGTGTGTATATATGTATACTAATGTTGTCTTGTAATGACATGTGGAATAAAGCTATGCCATCATCTGTGTCCACCACCATCACGAGTAGGGTTTGCATTGGACCCTATTGTCGAGTTTGATAGAAATGTTGTTGGCACTATACACATCATTGTAAGTAATGATGCCCCATACTTTGTGAATTGAATATGGAAAGGGGAAAAGTGTTAATCATGCATTCGATCCTGATTAGTGAGTGCTTAATGATAACGGGTCGTTAAGTTGCATAATTGCGAGAGAACCGCAAAGGGAAAAAAGCAAGCGACAATGACGCTTTATAGACGTAGAACTTGACAATGTTGTTGTTTGATGTTTGGAAAATCATCGATTAGTATTAGTAAAGAATCCATCCGTTTCGCTGAAAACTTCATGGTAAAGACAAATATTTTTCATAAAAGTTTTCATTTATTTGGTAGTTTAGGGAAAGTAATTTTCTTCTTAGCAAACAGGGAAGTTGTTTTCTCCATATCTCAATTTATTGTTTTTAGTTGATAAAAAAGGCTTCCTCACGTCAATTAGTTTTCGTCATCTAAACATTGGAAGTTGAAAATAATTTCTAAAAAATGATTTTTTCTTTCAAACAGACAGACCTTAATTTTGTTCGTTAACAATGTTTATTGAGACATTTACATTGTTTTATTCCCTTTAATTGATGTCATTTTTATGCCCTCTCTGGGCCTAGCATTATATAGTAGCCTTAATTAGATGAAGCATGAATGTGAAGGCAGTCCTTATATGGGCCTAATAGTTCAGCCCACAAAATTTATATATCTGTATTCACTCTTTAAGCCTCGTTAGAAGCAGACCGGGCATAGGGACTATAATGCCAGTATATGGTCCGGTATAACCCCCTAATTATGTAAAAAAATGTTTTAAAATAGATTCGCTCCGTTTATTTCGTAAAACATGAATCATTTGAAAAATATTTTCCTAAAAAAATCACTTGTATCGCTTGAAATAATTAGTTAATGAAAAATGTTTTCATTATTGATAACCATTTGTTTATATATTTTCAGAAAAGATGAAGATATTTCATTTTTGTAAGTGATATAGGTGACCGTTTTTATGCATAATTGGACAAGTATTAACACCCTATGCATGTGACGCCAATTGAGATGATTAATTGAGATTTTTTTTTTTACACATGTTAGGGGTGTCAAAAAGCAAATTGAAACCCGAACTGACCCGAAAATTTTGGGTCTTTTCGTTTCAGGTCGGGGTTAGGTTACAACCACCAATTTCCAAATCCCAATTGTATAAATCAATCAAAGTCACCAATGTTACCCGAACTGAACTAACAAAAAAAGAAGGTTGTTTTCCCATTTATCCAAATTGAAGGAGTTGAAATTTTCGAGCTGCTTTGAGTTCGGCTCAATATTGACACCCCCAGGTCAAGTATCATTTCTTTTTCTTTTTCTTTTTTTCCTGTTCGATGCTTATATGAAATTATTTTCAAATATTAATACATGAGTTATGTGAACAGGTAGATTGTTGTTAGGATTATCGCCAAAATCATTGCAAAACGTTCATATGTTTCACTCATCAAACGTTTTCTCTCCAAAAAAAATCGAAAAATGGAAATAAAAATCGTTTTCGTTCTCATTTCCTATTAAAACAAAAAAAAAAAGGAAAAAAAAAAAACACTAAAATTGAGGCGTCATAATAATAGCTATAGTATATATGTAGCATGAGCTAAATCTGGTCTTAAATTAATTGAGAGTCCATTCAACCCTCTCTTTTTCCATTCTTCCAGACCTAAAAATGTGTATCATGACGCACTTGGCTTCCACAAGACAAAAGGGTTCGTCTTTGAAACCTACGATTCTCCTTTAAACACCTCGAATCAAAGCACACGAACCCGCGACCACCTTATATTCTCATCTCATTTCGTGAGTTTCGCCTAAACACGGGGCCCCGAGATACGTCGGCCGAATTAGAATCCTTTCGTCATCGACTGCGAATTTCGGGCCAACTCGATTCTGCCAAAACAAGTGGTGGAGCACTCTCCATTTCTCTTTCTTTTTCTCTCTGTCTTGCCAAATATGTCAAACGTCGTTAGGCGGAAAACCAAAGCTTGGAATCGGCTTCGTCCAACGTTGGAATGGAAGTCAGGAGACCCTGTCTCTTCCACATTACGTTGGGAAGCGCTAGGCGTGGACGGCTACCTCGTAGAAAATTCTTACCATAGAAAAATGTGGTCTGCCAAGGAAGGCTTTGACTGACTTTATTGTGTTCCTGATCATTTCACGTCTGTGTGCCTTTCAGCTCTGTTGTTGAGTCAGTCTGGTTCTAGTCAAACCACGTTTGCCTTCACCGGATCCGAAAGGGCTTCGGGAACCCAAGGGAACTTTCCAACTTGACGGCCGCCGTCGCCCAGCTTGTGATCTCACACCGACCCCGCATGTGAGGCTTATGCACGCACAAGCCGATGGCTGCGAAGAACTCGATTCGAATGGACGCAGATCCAAGCAAGAATATATCCGATATGGATGTGTTGTCTAATGGGTAGTCTAGGGTTTGCATTAACCCTAAGCTTTCCGATGACGAAATAGAAGTAAGCATGCAAATTCCGATCCTCCACTCCCTACAGTATTCCTCTCGATGCCTAAATAAATTTCGACCATTGAGTCACGCGAATGGTGGTCTTATCGTTGGCTGTGATTTGTCGAGGCACCAATAGAGCGTGGTGCGGCTATTCAATTGGTCAACACAACTTTCTATGTTTTGGTTTTTTTTGTCCCTCCTTTTACACGGGCTGTGATTCAAGATGCAAAATCCTAATCCAAGTGAATTTGAACGCCTGAAGTCTACACGCTTTGGTTAGGCAAATGAAAGATGGATACTACGACCTTCGGAAGTACGAAAGTTCGAGTCTCTTGCCTACGTGAAAAGTTCAAAAACTTGCATGAGGCCATGCAATACGCAGCCCAAGTAAAATTCAAGCTCGAAAGAAGTTTGAGTACATGAAAAAAATTAGATGCACCACTTAAGAAAAAGACATTTAAATGCCCATATTGGAAATCACTTAAAAAAAATTAACATCCTAAGAAAATAGGGTTTTTAATGACAAAAATTGTCTAAAAAGTCATAAGCCTATTGTGTGAAGGCTAATTCAATCTTAAACCTCTCAATGCCAATTTAGTCATAAAATTTATAATGATTTGTCAATGTAGTCATAAAATTTTTGATGATTCGTCAAATTAGTCCTTTAAGCTAAGTATCCAAATTAAACGTTTAGGACTAATTTGGAAAATTATCAAAAGGCTTAGGGACTACATTAGCACGATTAATATGTTTAAAATTGAATTGATTGTTGTACAGGAGGTTAATGACTATTTGGACAATTATTCTATTTCTAATGCTATTGCAATTGGAGAATCTTATTCGTGAATTGTTTTCATAGTTGTACTTATTAGAATATCTATCTGAATTAAAGCGAAAAGTGCAAATATTCATTTCTCATGCTCAATTCTTATTTATCTATTTCATTCAACTCTATACACGGCTCACCATTCATTTTCAGGCTAGAGTCAAAAGACAATCGCAAGGAGGTACCCGGTGGGGCGACTGCCGTCATAGATTCGAACGAATCACATCTTCTCTCATACAGACATAATTTTTCAGGTAAACAGTAGATGATCAATGTGCAAAGCATCGGAAAAATATGGGAATTATTCTTCCATAAAGAAGATCACAGAACCTTTGCCTTCTTATATACTCGTGACGGTCGAGGTAAAAAAGAGGTGAATAAGCTACCATGCAATTGGATGAGAGAATCGACTTTACGAGAAACTTGGAAGTGCATGATTCTAAATCGCAGTACCATGCATCTAGCAGAAATTATGGCACTCGAAGGCTTCCATATTTTTATAATTTAGTCATAAGCTTTTTGACGATTTACCAATTTGATCTTAATTTTTTTATTATTTATAATTTGCCAATTTGTTCATAAACCTTTTGACAATTTATTAATTTAGTCATTCCAGCCACATATCCAAATAAGAGGTTTAGGACTAAATCGGAAAATCTTCAAAAGGTTTATAATTAAATTAATACAAAGAAAGGTTTAGGACTAAATTAATAAATTGTCAAACTATTTAGGATTAAATTTGTATAAATAAAAGGTTTAAGATTGAATTGGTTGCCGTACAATAAGGTTATAAACTTTTTGGATAATTATCTCATTAGTGCTATTGCGATTGGAGAATCTCATTCGTGAATTGCTATCATAGATGCACTTACAAGAATATCTACCCGAAATAAAGCGAAATGTTCAAATATTCATTTCTAACGCTCAATTCATATTTATCGATTCCATTCAACTTTACAGGCAATGGACAATCGCAAGGAGGCACCCAACTGGGGCAGCTGCCGTCATCACAGATTCGAACGATTCACATCTTCTTCCAACACAGACAGAACTTTTCCAGAAAAAAAAAAAAAAATGATGGATGCGCGAAGCATCGGGTATACAGATATGGAAACTATTCCCCCATAAAGATCATCAGAACCTCTGCCCGCTCCTATACTCGTGACAATTCAGGTAAAACAAGAGGGGTGAATAAGCAGCCACGCAATTGGATGAGAGAATCGACTTTTACGTGAAACTTGGTAAGTGCATGATTCTGAATCGCAGCGCCGTGCATGTAGCCGCAATTCGGGCACTATAAGGCTTGCCTAGTTATTAACGATAAGTTAGGTCAACATCCCACGACCCCAATACCCAGAATGCGATACCTTAGATCCTACATATCTCGTTTGGTTGCGCTCCACTGCGTTTCCAATTTGCATCTGTGCATCGCCCCATGGACCTTTTGTGGGTTCTAGAATCAAGAATATAGATGCGTCACCGATGAAAAATTATAAATAGCAACGACTTCTTGAGGTTTTCATCTAGATTCGATCCCGCGTTATAAGGTGAAGACAAGCAAAGATGGTTCGATCGAAAGGGATAAGGCTCGCCTAGTGGCACGAGGGTTCTCACAGCAGTATGGTCTCGCGACTCTAAGTTGCAAAGGATTAATCGTTTTCCTTGCGGGGAGTACTTTTTCTACATTCTCCACTCGATTATTTCTTTATTCTAATCGTAGCTCCTTTGCGTTAAAGAAATTTCCTACCTCAATATCGACATAATGTTTTAGATTTGTATAAATTTGAAGAAGATAAAATAGGTCAAGATATTTTTTTTACTAAAGAAGATAAAATACGTAAATGTCAATCTTTCTTTATGCTCATATGTTTATTTATCATTTTCTACTACAAATCATACGATAGTTTGTACAAAGCGCGATTTCCGTCTTAGTGTTTGTTAATCTTTGCATAGGAGAACATGTGATTATTCCATAATCGACAAAGCAGGTATCTTTCTTTCGGAGATAAAGAACAATGCTAAACACTTTTTTTTTATCGGATATATATAACAAGGTACAGGTACATAAAAAGAAGGGACATCCAACGTTGAAGTGGGAAATACATTCCTTTTCCGGCCACTAGTACCGGCCAGGAAGTACTCACGTAGTGCGTATATTTCATAAAAGGTTATCGTGCTTGCGAATAAAATTATTCAATTCCAATTAGCTCCACGCTACAACGAATAATGCTTTCAAAGACATCTCTCTGTCACTCCTTATCATTTACCCATTCCTTAAATTTTTAGAAAATGAAAAAAAAATCATTTGACAACAGCTACTGATTCTGAAAGTAATAGGCAGCGTCAAAATAACATCTGCCACTAATATTTGTGCAGAGCAACAAAATATATTTTCTTCAAGAGTAGCTTTTAGAGACAAATCTTTTGTTTCTATTTAGTTGTCATGAGTAACTTATAACCATCTTCAGCGAAAATTGTTGAAAATATCAACTTACTCTTAAACCTTTTAACGATTTATCAATTTAATCATTTTGGCTAATTTTAATAAAAAATCGATAGAATGAACATCAGTCGGTCCTACTTGGTATGGTTAGCACATGGACAATTCTTACAATTTTTTTTTTTAAATCTTTTGATTTTTTGATTTTCCTTTTCTTTTTTTTTTTTTTATTATCAAGGGTCGGTGGGGTGCTGCAAGCCACCGGCCTAGACCTGCCTGCCCTTAAAAGTAAAAGAAAAAAGAGAAAAGGAAAAAAGAAAAAGAAAAAGATTCAGAAAACTAAGAGGAAATAAAGAAATGCCGACCAATGTATGTTTATTAAAATTAGGAGGAAATGAAATGGACAATCAATGAACATCAAAACCAAATCCGACATCAATTCAATCCCATATTAATAGGAGCACAATTAGATCACTCAAAATATTCTTAGATTATAGATGGTGACATCAACATACTCAGATGAATCATACTAAGTTGCAAACTTACGTGTACATTAAGCATAGTGCATTGTAAATTTGACCACGATTAATTTAGTTATAAACATTTTAGTTTTATCAATCTAATCATAAACCTTTTAACAATTTGTCAATATAGCCATTCCCGGTCAATTTCAATCGAAAATCAATAACCCGAACACTGGTCATCCCATGTGGCATGGGGGACGTTGACATAAACAATTTTTACAATTTTTTTAATATTCTGATTTTTTGATTTTTTGATTTTTTGATTTTTTTTTTTACTATTGAGGGCTGGTGAGGTGCTATGGGCACTAGGCGAGACTCAACAACCCCTTCCGGCCCTAAAAAAAAAAAATAATAATATTTAAAAAAAATTAGGAGAAAATGATGAAATGTGCACCTATGTATGTTAGTTAAAATTAGGAGGAAATCAAATGAACAATCAAGAAATATCAAACACCAAACATGACAATACTTCAATCCCATATTAATAAGTGTACAGTCAGATCATTCAAAATATTCTTAGATTATATATGGAGACATCTTCTACATACTCAGATGAATCATCCTAAGTTGCAAATTTACGTATATATTAAGCATAGTGTAACACTTCTTATGTGCAATTTGACAAAAACGATGAAACACGAAATGTATATATAATGAAAGAAAACATAAATTTTGTATACATGGAAAATGATGGATTGAGGAGATACGCCAAGCCAATACGCCGATAACTAGTGAAGGCAGGATCGTTAATTACATAATCCACATAAATTATAAAACGAATAAGTTTAGAGACTACTGTGGAGATGTTTAATAATCACTGATGTTGCTATCCCTTTCTTCTTGACACTGACAAATTACACGTGAGAAATGCCATTCACGGGGAGGAGCTTACCTGTAATAAAATAAAATAAAATAAAATAAAATTCAAATATAGCTTTCATCTGTGCTATATTATAAAGATTTTTTTTTCCCTTTCCCTCCTCAAAATAGTCTCACTTATTTGTTTTATAATATTCCTGTCGGTAGACAAATGGGTAGATTCCTAATCCTAATTCTCCATCGCGTGCTTCGATTTTAATTCTGTTTTTCCTCTGTTTTTGCTTTCCAAGCAGACTTGCCAAATGAAGTCTCAAAATATTTTTCTCTTCTCCACGCATACGCGTACAGCTTGTTTGTACTACTACAATAATTTCTTTTCGTTTCGCCAAGAAATTGCTTCCGAATATTGATTTTACAGAAATCTTCTAGACGTCAATTCCTTGCGTGGAAATAATGCGTTGCTTGGTTCGTTATGCTAGGTTTTTCAAAGGATATAATAAGGAGAGATCTCAAAATGCAATAAACGCGCATGTCGAATCTTATGTCCTTTCCAAACCTTTTTGGAGAAATTGATGCTGTTTCGAGAAAACACGCGTTGAAGGGAGTGTTCAACAGTTGATTTGCCGTGTTGCATTGGAAAATCACTAACGAAGGCCATTAAATTATATATATATATCGATTAGATCACGTAAGATTCCATTAGTGCCAATCACCCATTCCCAAGACAAACAGACGAGCCGTTTTGGTCCCCCACGCGTACGTGGCCCTTGCGACGGTCTAGAACGATCATATAATTTACTAATATTCTCGACCGGCAGGGTCCAACATGCTAGCTTCCATGCGTGGCGGGGAAGAAACAAATTTGAAGATGTCTCGTTGACATCGCTAATTCGTGATGACAATGGCTCGTATTCTCTAGGGTTTCACATTGTTCGAAATTATAAAGAGGTCCGGTTAATTAGGAAATTCAAGATGCTCTCTAAGGATCTTGTCATCGATCCACTTATATGACTAGTTATGAGAAATTTTGCTTTGTAATTGGTTGGATCGAATCATGTTCAACTCAAAGTTTTGCATGTTGAATGGTACTCTAAGTGATGATTGAAAAATGGCATATGTACTTCGAATAGTGAATATATCAAATTTTGGAGTTTGTCAAGTTACATTCGCTGAATCATATGCATTAATGAATAGATAGTGAACTTGGTTATTCATTCTGAACGGTACGCTTAGCTAATTCTATAAGATCATACGAATGAACAATCCTTTTGTTATATCCGCAGCATGAATATGTCACTTGAGCTGTGCCAACAGATGAGACGCAAAACTCTCAACTATGTCATTCACTCCTACGCCAAGCACATAAAAAACGTTGTTCAGACCAAAATAACATCACAATACATCATTTTCATCGTTCGACCCATCATCAGTGATCCTGCCAAGAAGCGAAAATGACTGGCAGAAAACACCAATATCCCCAAAAAATCATTGTTGTCGATCTAAAGCAAGCGGTGTTGTCTCTTCCTCATCCAGATGGGACGGCAGTAGGCCACACATTAGTCATCCTATCGGTACAATTATGGCTCCCAAACAGAAATTTTCCTGTGCTTCCAGCTTGGACACTTCCCCTACAATCTTGTTGTCCAGTCGCTTTAGTTGTGTCCAAATATTGCCCACTCCTTTCTAGCTGCATTGGGAGAGCGTGGATTATATCCCCATATGCTTTTTCAATCCTCTTTTCCATGACTTCCTTCCCATCGATCAATTGACAAATCATTCTTCTCTTGCAATGGGAATTTAGGATCAATCCGTTAAAAAACTCCACAATCATCACCCTAGTACGCCATCTAAGTTGAAGTACCGTCGGCGCTCGCGCAAGATGTGACAAGCTTCATTCTTGGAGCTATCAGGTGATGTGCCGTTTATGTTGCTACTCCCATTGAACCCACTGCAAACCCTAGTACGCCATCTAAGTTGAAGGTATTTCGGTTTTGCTTGCTCAAATTGTTCCAAAAAACCTAACCTAAAGTCACACAGTTTTGCCCCAACTTAATTTTGAAAAAAAAAAACATTATCGAGAAGAAATGATGTCGTTATTTGCAATATTATTTTTAAGCTGATTCTAGAGATGTGCAAGCCATGTTAGATTCATTTATCTGGCATTGTCCATGCATGTTGCCATATCAATTTTTTAAAGGCGATTCCAAATGAAAATCTAATGGAAAATATTTTTGGATCACCAGTACTAGTTTGAGTCTATTGATGTCGCATGGTAAAAAACTTTTAGCGGGATTACCTTTGTTTCAAGCAAATAGAATTCAGGACAAACTGAATCGACACTTTTTACCCTTAAAAAGATAAAGGTGTCCTTAAACAAAGGAATTCATTGTGCCCACGTTTTCTTTGGGTCAGAAAAGGGCCGAAAGGTCAAACCGTGTCCCTCCACTCGCCAGGCTGCGGTTTTCCTACCGTGTCGCCTTCTTACATGATGGAGCTTCTCCTTTCCTTCTCAAAACACATAGTTCATACCAAAAAAATATATTAATTTCAAGATCCCAGCTCATGGAAGTTTCCACATCTGCAGCAGCATCTGATAGCCACGATCTACCGTCTCCTTCGTCCCTCTATAAAGGCCACCTCTCCCTCTCCGTTTCTCTGCACATCGAGTTCACACACGTACACACAGACACAGACGCACACTTCGGACATTCTTATTGCAAGACTCGGACACACCCGGATAGTCCCAGACAGGTTTCTTGGCTTGAAAATGAAGGCCGTGACAGAGAAAAGGTACGCCCTCTTGCTCGCGGCAAGAGACTCGGACTACGTGAAGAAAGTCTACGGCGGGTACTTCAACGTGTTCGTCGCCGCCTTCGGCGAGGACGGGAGAGGTGGGACCTGTACAGGGTCGTGGATGGGGAGTTCCCGGACACGGATGAGCTCCACAAGTACGACGGGTTCGTCATCAGCGGGAGCCCTTTCGACGCCTACGGCAACGACTACTGGATCCTCAAGCTCTGCCTCCTCTTGAAAACTCTCGACGCCATGGACAAGAAGATGCTGGGGGTTTGCTTCGGCCACCAGGTAGACACGTGCGATGAATATTGAGCTAGAACCCGTTAGTCCCAATTGAGTCTTGATTGTGTTGGAGCCGAATATTCATGGGTAATCATCTGTTTAGTTGCTGAATTGGGCTTTTCTTGAAATGTGTGTTTGCTGCAGGTGTTGTGCAGAGCGTTGGGGGGCAAGGTTAGGAAAGCGTACACAGGGTGGGACATTGGGCTGAGGAAGGTGAAGATTGTGAAGGACTTGTTCCCATGTGGGTATCTGAATGAGATGGACGATATCCCACCAGCTCTGTCCATTATTGAGTGTCATCAAGATGAGGTCTGGGAGGTCCCAACTGGTGCTGAAGTCATTGCATTCTCTGATAAAACTGGCGTCGAGATGTTCGCGGTTGGTGACCGCATTCTCGGTATTCAGGGCCACCCCGAGTACACCAAAGACATTCTCTTCAATCTTATCGACCGCCTTCTGGACAATGACTGCATCGAGGTACTAACGAACACCCTTTTTCCTTCATCTCGATGCATTAGCGACGAATTCCATGCTTTGCTCACTAGCCTGGTGTTGCCGTGACTTTTGCAGAAAGGATTCGCTGAAGATGCCAAATTCGCGTTAGAGATGGCCGAGCCAGATCGGAAATGCTGGGAAAGGATCTGCAGAAACTTTCTCAAGGGAAGATAGAAAGGATTGCTTACATTCTAGTTCTTCTTCTTTTTTGGTCCGATTTTCGTTTCCTTTTATGACTCCATTACTGACCAAAAATGGTTAGAAGAAACAATGTACGATCCTCATTTCGTATAGTAAATATATGTACGTATACTAACGACCGTCTTTTACATCCTTGCCCGAACAAATGTCAATTACTGACACAACTTATTGTTTGTGTCTACATTCAAATGTTCATCCCTAAAAGTAATTCCCCATGGCTACACTCGGCCGTTAATTTATGATCTAAAGTATGTCGACTTCGTAAATTACTCCGTTCTTTATTTTAAAGAAAATAAAGATTTCCACTTCGGGCACCCTGACAAATGAACACGACGGAATCTTTATGGCCGTATTATGGAAGTGATTCATGTATATCATCCTTTCTAGCACCCCACGTGATTTGTTGGATTGATTTAATATGTTTTTCTCTTGTCCAACCTTGCAATTCTGATTCTGAGATGATATGAGCAAATTATTATGCCTTCACGTGGATGTATGGATATGAATATATTAAATCTGAAAAAAGCTAACCCTGGAATCCTATTCCTAAAAATAACGGCAGGAATTTGATAGAAGAGTGCAGGTCGGAAAGCAAAGGGCATTATTCCTTCTGCATCATCTTTTCTATGCAAATATGGAAGGCTCAATCACAAGAACCTGCTGTTCAAGATCAATTAAATTGAAAGACTCAATCCAACTACATTTCTCAAACACAATCTACAGATTTCACACTATATATTTATCATACAGTACGGAAAATGATTCAGCATTGTCTATGAAGCTAAGGATTTATTTTGTCTGTCTTGTGAGCTGAAAGGAGCCAGAGGACAGTGATCAACTCTCCACCTCGCCGAAGTTGGTCGGCGTGGTGTGACAATCGACAATTCATGGCAGCGGAAAGGAGCATCTCCACCCAGAAACTGTATATTACCTCCCATTTGTCTTCCCTGTTCCTCAACCACCCAAAAAGTCTTTTTGAATGGGATATCACGTCCCATTGCGATGTTCCTGTTGCATCACGATCTCGTGTCGAGCTTGATGAAGCAGTACGTTGTTCAGTAGTCAAAATGCTCCGGGCTAAATCCTCTACTGTTTTTATTGAAGTTTTCTTTTCAGGATTGACTTGATCTCAGAGCAAGCATGTGCAAAGACGATATCCCCTGTGATGACCGATAACATGTAAGGATGAATAGCTAGAAGGTACATCATATAATTGGAAATCAATTTGCTTCCATAGCAAAATTTGGACGAGCCTTGGCTGCACCGGTAGCATAAATTTGTTGCGATGTGCCACACCACAATGCACTTATCAAACCCCCATCCACACTCCATTTGAGTTCTTGTGCTCGAGTAAATCTTCAGAAAGTCCACTCTGCTCCTTTGCTAAACCGATGCGAGGCTCCTACTTCTTCAAACCTTAGCAGTTGCGAGGCTCCTACTTCCTCAAACCTTTGCAGTTCTTCCATCAGTTTCATCTTGTCGTCTGTGGTGAAGCAGACAGGCCCCATTCCCGCTCTATTAAGAAACCAACTCCTTTTGATGTATTCTTGAATGCCGAAACACTTCAAGAAACTGATGTACCTCGTCCAATCATCTTGAAGACAGTAGCTAAGCAGATCGAACTGATCCACCTTGTTTGACCAACGCCTCCACCTATCCGCAGATCTAAGTGCTAGGCTTCGTAAGAAACGCAGCACGAGTGGCCATTTATGACGTTCAGCCATCTTTACAATCGCCCAATCAGAATAGGGTAATAGTAGGATCTGATACTTTTCTACAAGAAAAGTGACCACAAGAACAGCAAAGGTGAAGTTGGTATATGCGGATACATCTTGAGGCAGACTCCTTGCTAAAATTCTGAATGCACCTAGCGTAACAAATAGCCCAAGAAACTCACGAACCTAACGAATAAACCCAGCTTGGTGTAAATTATCGGTGCCTTGGTATAGAGTGCGTCATACATGAAGCCAAGCTCCATCTCCGTTACCCTAAATGCATCTAATGAGCAATCTTCGATCGAGAGCAGGGGATCAGATATATATTCAGGACGATAGATCCAGTTTTCTCGGTGTGGTTTCAAGCAATGGAAGCGATAATAAGCCTTGACAAGCAAATCGAGACTGCGGATTTCCTCGGGCAAGTCTCTCAAGAAATGAGGAATCCTCACCGGTTTGCTTTCTTTCCCGACAATGCCGATGTTCCAGCCAAGAGCAGATTTGAGAGTCCATACTCCTTCCCCGTACTTGACCATGCCGGCCACAAACATTGGGATGTACAAGAATGCAAAGCTGGAGTAACTCAAGCATCTGATGAGAACTCCAGAGACAACAGCCACAACAACGAACATATTCAGAACCTGTCTCCAACCCAGTCGGTTGTCCTCCATCGAGTAGGCCGTCATATTGTCCGGATACCCGAGCTGTAGCAGAAGCAACGGGGCCAACGATGCCTTGAGTTCGGTGCTTGGCTCGGGTTGAGCAGGATTTTTGACTCGGAGTCCAGTGAGCTTGCCGAGAGAGTAAGGCACAACTTCTGTGGCAAACAAGAGAATCATTCTCATCAATATGCCCCACCGTCCGGTTAAATGCCTCCGGCGGTTCCCGAAGAGGAGGACCGCTTGGAAGGAAATGCTTCCGATCACGAGCATTTGGATCCCCCATAAATCCCATAAGTCCATCAGATCCTCCCAAGCCACTAATACCAGCTTTGGAATCCATTCGAAAAGAGCCATTTCATCCCCAGATTGTCCTAGAAAAGAGGAAACAGAGCAGTTCTTTCTTGAGATCTATTACCGAATCAAGATCATCACTCCTTAGTATCGCCAGATTGGAATCGGTATCATTAGGAGTTGTTCTAAAAATTAGCAAATTCTCTTATATGACTGCAATCACTTTGCGCTCACTTGGCAAAAACTTTGCCTAACATGATAATTTTGCCGAGTTTTTTTTTTTTTTACAGCAATCGACAAATTATTGTAGTTAGTCAATACGAATTAAATGAGTCAATTTGGAGCACACCCAATTGGATCCACCCAAAAACTGACCCGGACTACTAGCTACTAGAACACATCTCATGTCATTTCTCCCAATGTCATAAATTTGTTTTAATTTAGTAGATGAGATCTTGCACTAAAAGATCTATAGACCCATCATGATTCGTAACATTAAGAGGGACAATAAGGAAATGTACCAACTGCCAACAATGAAAGAACAAGTTCATCTACAAACTCTATGTCAATTGCACATGGAAAAAAATACAGGAGATGCTACTACCATTTGTGTACAAATTTTTTTAATTAATATCTCCCATGATTCAACCATAGGTTTGAGCATTCTCAGATGTACAAATCTAACCGTTTTTTTTTTTTTGTGTGGTTAATTTCTGCTTGGCTGAAATCTTTCATTTATATCATAAATTTACTCATGAATTTCTCCAAATCTCCATAATTCCGTCATTTCGTGTTTTAATTATTCTGTGCAATTTTTGTATTTACTTCTTTTCCTTGTTAGATTGACGTCGCCATGGAAAAGGCCCATAGTAACCAGACAAAAAAGAAAACCATCTCACAAAGATATATTCACCTTTTGGATTGTCATTCATATGTGTCCAAGACTTTGAGGCATAAAGTTATAAGAAAGGGAAAATGAAATAAATAGTTTTTGAATTTTGGCTTAATATACAATGTGGTTCTTGAACTTTAAATTTGTTCAATATGATTTCTAAATTTTAACTCAATGTGCAATGCCATTTATGAACTTTCAATTTATTCAATATGGTCCCTAAAATTTTTATAAATGTTCAATTTAGTCCTTGAACTATATGAAAATGTTTAATATTATCCCCAAACTTGAATTAATGGAAGGATAACATTGTAAATTCTTTTAATAGTTCAAGGACTAATTTGAGCACGTACTAAAAATTTAGAGACAATAATGAACAAATTCAAAGTTCAAAAACAACATTGCACATCATGGTAAAGTTCAAGGACCACATTGCATATTAAGCCAAAGTTTATGAACTAGTTGTGTCACTATCCTATAAGAAATAACCAAAGAAGAAGGGGTCCCAAAGTATATTTGTTAATCTTCTTTTTATTTAAATGGACCAAACCCATCAAGACCGATTAGATTACACTTTAATCTTTTAAAACCCATTTTGACCTGACTTTTAAATATTTTAAACAACTCAGACACAATGTAGTTCTAAAAATACGATTAAAAAAATGGGTTTGCGACTCATTTTGACATCTCTAGTCCAGCTAAGTCTGAGCCTCATGAAAAGAGTACCAAGCAAGAATCACAACTCTTAGATAATCAAGGAAAATAACGTAAGGTAATCAATTAACAAGAAGGGGAAAATAATCAGAGCTGAAACCTGAGAACATCATCTGGTTGGCTCGACTCCATTGATTGGAGTTTATAACTCTAACAAATTCTCTTCCCAATGCTCACGACTCCGAAAATGTATGGAGCAACATGTAAGATCAAATGTCGTTCATAGTCCCCAACGACATTGTGGCTTATTTGTAGAGAGTAAAGATAAGACTACAGTCAGGAAGCTTTTTGCATTCTTTCCTCTTCTGGAATGCAATCCAAATCGGTTGTTCTTCCACGTGATTCGTGAAAAGGAAAACACGGTTAACGTCCGGATGAGACAAAGTGATGGAATAATACTTGACTTGATCTTGGAGTTTGGTATAAACTTTTTTTGTTGGTGTTTGTAATTAGGCTTGCTAATATATGATGCAACACAATGACATCACTCGAGCAACTCAATGCTGATTCAACATTCTATCCTATTTCGAATGAAATGCGATAAAATCACTTGTCGCGGAATTATAGCACATTGAATAGAAAGCAAATTACAGAGACCAAAATTGACCAAAATCTAAAAGTTTGTAGATGGAACGAGTAATTTTTGCTCATAATTTGGCCGTGTAGGCTTTGTGTTTATTGCTCCTAAAAATAATTAAAGACCTTTGTTTTTTTTCGAAAGAAAGATACCATTCATATATCAAAATAATACTCAAGAAGTACATAGAAGGCTTTAAGCCTAGCAAATCACAAATGACTACAGAACAAATCAAAAGCTAAAAAGTAAATAACAAAGCACACTTTGCAGCTAAAAGCACACTCTCATCCCTCAGGAACAGATCTGTAAACAATTGGCAATCGATTACTAGATTCAGTGATGAGCACATTTTGAAGTCTCCTACTCCATTTGCAACGACTTGCGGTTCACATGTAGGCTCAACGTCTTCATCACCGTCGCCGTGTAGAGACACCAATGTCAAAATGTTGAAAGGACACATATCAAATACCTGTAAGGAGCTCCTAGATCTATATTTAGATCTGGTTCGAAAGAATAAAACTCTCAAAACTTGCCTAAATCTAAATTACGATGGGAGAACGACCTAATCCTGAAGAGATTGTGGAGCAACTTCACAAACATCCTCCTCGGTGGCTGTCGACTAGATGAATAGCCAAATTGATCTCCACGTTCACCTAACATCAGCTGCAGAAATTTATTCAGACACAAACTCCCAAAATAGATTGGGAGAGAAAGGAAAGACAGAAAGCTTCAAAAGAGGGAAGAAGGGGAACACAGAAGTTCGAAAGACAGAAAATGAAAGCATACAGCCCCACATGTTCCGGTTTTAAACACAATGATAAACCGGTACGCCTCACTAAGTTTTCAGCGAATTTAGGCCCCAGTCACGGGTTGCAAGGTGTCCGTCTTGTGAGCTAAAAGCAACCAAACCAGAGTGATCAACTCTCCGCCTCGCCGGACCTGCTCGGCGTGGTAAGACGACCGACTGTTCGCCCCTGCATAGCAAAGCATCTCCATCCACACGCTGTTCATGAGCTCCCACCTATCCGGCCTAGCCAGCAAATTCCTCGCGAGACCCTGTGCATCCGCTATTAGGTCCCATCCCGACGTCACCAATGTCTCGTGGTCCTTTCTTGGACTTGATGACCTGGAACTTTGCACATGGTTTAAAATGCTATCAGCTAACTGAGATTCCGTTATTTCTGCAGATCTTCGGATCTCCTTGACACGACGGCATGCATGCCTAAACACAGTGCTCCCCGTGGTGGTCGACAGCATCTTTGGACGGATGACGAGCAAGTACATCATGTAGTCTGATATCAGCTTGCTTCCGGAGCGGCAATTGTGTGTTTCATCATTGTTCGAATGGCATTGTCGCTCGGAAGGTTCGTTCTCGTCCGAATGATGATGGTAGCATATATCTGTCGCGATGTGCCATACAAGAATGCTCTTATCAAACGTGGTCTTGATGCTCTGCCGGATCTCATCGTTGGCGCTGACCCCGTATCTCTCAAAACTCCACTCCCCTCTTTTGCTAAATGGGTGTGTGCGTCGAGCCCTTTCAAAAACCTTTAACTCCTCCCACACGCTCTCCTTCAAGTTCTCAGGGAGGCTCACAGGTCCCATTCTATAGAGTCTCCAGTTCCATTTGATGTACTCATAAATGCCCCAAAAGTTTAGGAACTTGATGTACCTCGTCCAGTCGCGTCGCAGGCAATAGCGAAGCAGGTTGAACTGGTACAGCGAATCCGACCACTGCCTCCACTTGTAAGCTGACCTGGGCGCTATAATTCGCAAGAATGTGGGGACAAGCGGCCAATTGTAATGCTTCGACATCTTCGCAATAGCCCACTCGGAGTAGGGTAACAGCAGGATCTGGTAAGCCTCCAAAAGGAAAGCCAGCAGCAGCACAGAGAAAGTGAATCTCTTGTACTGGTAAGTATACACAAACGAGCTGAAGCTCTTCGTGCGACTGTACGTGATCTTGGCTAGAGGATTGATCGACTTTTCCAAAGCCCTGAACGCGCATAGGGTGACGCCTAGCCAGAAGAAGCTGGCAAACCGGACAAACAAGCCCAGCTTGGTATAAATTACGGGCGCCTTGGTATAAAGCATGTCGTACATGAGTCCTAGCTCGATTTCGGTGATCCTAAAGGCCTGTTGGTGCGAACAATTATCTATTGAGAGTTGTTCATTAGATATATAGTGAGGATGATAGATCCAGTCCTCCAGGTGTGGCTTTAAGCAATGGAAACGGTAATAAGCCTTGACAACCAACTCAAGACCGTTAATTTCTGGCAAACGATTGAGGAACGATGGAACCATTTTCTCCTCGGCAATTTCTTTGACAGTGATGCCGGTGTTCAAGCTAAGCGAGAACTTGAGAGCCCATATCCCTTCTGCATACTTGATGACACCAGCAAGAAACATTGGGAAGTACAATATTGCGAAATCGGTGTAGTTCCAACATCTGATGAGAATGATGACAACCACCATCACGATGATGCTCATGTTCAAGGCCTGTCTCAGACCCAACTGATTGTCTTCCATTGAATAAGCGGTGAGATTATCTGGGTAACCGAGTTGTAGCAGAAGCAATGGCGCTAGGAATGCCTTGAGCTCAACACCTGGGTCGGGATGTTCAGGATTGTCGATCCTCAGTCCAGTGAGCTTTCCTAGAGAGTAAGGCACAACTTCGGTGGCCACCAGGTAGGTGCCCCAGAGGAAGCAGCGCATGCCGAGCCCGATCAGCCCGGTCACGTTCTTCCGGCGACTCCCGAAGAGAGTGAGGATGACTTGGCAGGAGAGGCTTGTGATCACAAGCGTTTGGGTTCCCCACGCATCCCAAAAGTTCATCAGGATCTCTCTTGTGTCGGACACCCATTGCGGAATCAATTTGCTCGCCATCATAATAACAAATTCTTAAGCTTCTCCACACAATGTCCTGAACCTATTTTGAGAAATCTGGTTAAATTTTTTATATAAACTTCACAAAATAACGGCCTAAATATAATTTTCATGAAGATCACTGTCTATTTAATTTGTGCAAGTTCTATAATTTTGTGTAGCCTATCTGTATATCCTGTCGTGCCAAGAAGCATCGTAACCATTTAAATGAATAAATGAATAGTACTTGGGGGTTTTACTTCCTGATAAACATCGATTCGAGCCAATTTCCATAGAAAGTACGTTTAAGCTTCAGGCCTCCCGCTTGAGGGCCTTAGTAAAGTGCTTTTGGGGATGAATGGCCGTCGCCAATCAAAAGTTTCCGAGGACGGGTAGCTGGCCCATTGTGAGCAGTCAGCTGGAGTGGACTCTTAGTAGTTTAACGGGAAACCTACAGCCGACGGACTACGATGTGACATAAGCCAGCGTTAATAAGATTTGGCAATGCGATCAGAGGCTTCTAGGATTAGGGGCATAACGGCATCCTTGTCACTTTAAATAAAGACGGGCGGTTCCACGCAAAATGGAGTTGGAAATAGCCAGTCTCGGAAGAAAATAGTGAAAGCAACTGAAGATGATGATAAAGAAGGTCGAAGGTCCAAAGTAAATGCACAAACCTGAGCCGAAATCTACTCGCTCTCGCGCGACTCCAGCAAGAACATCGATTGATCCTCACTGCGGCTTCCGGGTTGCCAGGATTGAGAAATCATCTGTAGAGCTTCTGGTTGGGAGTGTGCTGTCGCTCAGGAGTTGGCATAGAGTGTTTCTCATGTTCCAAATCCTCAGGCGCGACCTCGTATACATATGCCTCGTATCAATGTGAATCACGAGGAGTAGAAAAGTGTCGCAGAAGACAGCGATTACAATATAGTCAGAATATATTACTTGCTTGTAACTTTTCTTTTTTCGCTTTGGAAAATTAATTACTTTAATTTAGCTTAAGTTTCGGCTGAGGAACTTTTGCTAGCTCCTCATATTAATTTATTGTTCCTTCTTCCTGGGATTCTGAAGGAACATCTTTATTCCAGCAATCGTTTTGAAAGTGATCAATAAACTCTCTAAGATATGTATCCTTTTGTTACCTTCGCTATCTTATAAGCAAGGCGAACCTCGCCCAATCTTTTTCAAGCATTTTATAAGCATTTCCAAAAGTGCGGTTAGTTATTTAAAAAAAAAAAAGTAGTAAAAACGACATTATATATAATTCTTGTCCCTCTCTTCTGTGCAAGTTAATAGAATGGCGAGAACCTAAAAGGAGTGACGACTTATGAGACCATATGTTTCTAGCTGTCTCTTATGCAATGTCTTGGAGATCGTGAAGCCGTTTTTCATATAAGCTTAGATTGTTGAGCTTCATGGAACATGATCAATGAGAAAAAAATCTTATATGGAATGCTCAATTACAATGTAAACGTTAGACAAAAGTGGCTCTAATGCCATCTCAAAGGATCGAGCCAAAATCGAGGCAAAACTCTTAACATTGTATCAGAAACGTGATTTGTTTGGAAGCCCATAGCTTGCAGTTCCTCTCTGCTTTGCCGTTTGATTATATAGGATGATTGCTGGATATTGGGCAATAATTTCTTATAACATTATTTGGGGTATCCATATTTTCCACTCGACAAATTTCCACCGATGCATGGATAGAAGATATACCTTAACCGATCTAAGCATTTTACTATTCAGCCAATGCCTTGGGGTTTTTTGTATTAAGTTCATTAATCATGCTAGTCCAATTCAAAATATGTGATGCAGTTGATGACGAAACTAATCATATACTAAATCGGGTCACTAATTGCAAAACAACAATATTAGATATAGTACGAAATCTACCTGAAACTCTTATGCTAATGTGGGTCTCAATTAGGTTCAACATCCAACAAAAGGGCATAACATCACTTAGTAAAAGAGTTTTAGTAAGATTTCTTAGAATATAAAAAAGTTCTCATTGCAAAATTTGCTAAGAGTTATATATCTGTGCGTGTGCGTGCATGTGTGATGGTGCTAGGTCTAGGTTTTTAAATTAAAGAGTCCGAGGCACAATTAAAGCGAGGAACCAAAAGTTTTTAGTGATATTTTCAAGTTATTTGTCATCTTCTAAATAAATTTTATTCTTAAGTACACATTTTTTTTGGCTCATTCTTAATACGAGTTTTGAGGTTAAATTGCAGGGAACGATTATAATCCCTTAATATGTATTATCGCGTTAAAATAAAACTATTAGAATCATCGAGAAGAACAAGGAGGGTTTTATTTTATGGATCATCCAGGAAAAGAACTAATAAAAAAAAGGAAATGGATCAAGTACCTCTGACCCCAATTTACATGTCTTACTCAAAGTAAAATTTTGGAACTTACTCAACTAAAACTAACGTAATCAAGTCTTAAAACTTGTTAAATTGATGCAATAAAGTTCTTATGTTAATTTCATCCAATTTGGCTAATAGAAAATGCTAATGTAACTTATATTTTATCATTTTTTCTCTTCTATGTGGTGCTAACATAGCTAAAGCATGAAGGTCAAGGCCAAAATGACAACATTTTGATCCAAATCTGATTTTTTAATCTAAATATTATTTTAACTAGATTTAAAAGGGAAACCAATTTTATTTTATTTTTTATTTTTAAAAAAAGGGAAAGCAGAATTGGGCAAGGGCCATCGCCCCACCATAGCTTGAATAGGTTGGCAATGGTGGGGCTAGGCCCGACAACCCTAGCCTACCACTAGCCAAGGACCACTAGCAAGGACCTGTTAGCTGAGGACCGTGACCCTCGACCAGGTCATCAACCACTTGCTAGGGCTCGACAACCACACCTGAGCCTCACTATACCAAAGGGCCTTGCAGGCCCTTGCCCTCTTTTGCCTTCCAATTTTAATTATAAAAAACATTTTATTTTGTAATCTAATTTAAATTATATTTAGATTAAAATAAAATTTGAATCAAAACAACTTCATGTTTAGCCGCATTAGCTTTTTCTATTAGCTAAGTTGGATAGAGTTAATAAAAGGACTTGATTGTATTAATTTGACAATCAAAATTTGCCTATTTTTTTTTTTAAAAGTTTTAGAACTCAATTATACTTTTTGATAAATTTTGGAATTTTTAATGCACTTATCCTTTATTCTTTTTGCTGAAAAAGAAGCTAAAGAATTGTAACAAATGAACCAAAGTAGAGACTGAGACTCTAGGTCATGGCATATTCCCATTGTTAGAAATGTTTAGGATATTTTCTATATTCTCGTGATTGTGCATATATCTAACAAATTCTCCATTATCTTGATCGTGCATGTATAGGACTAAATGTACTTGATTTGATTATCTTAGATAGTCATAATAAAACTATAAATAGGCTAATGTACTATGCATTAGGTACATCCAATCCACAAAAGTTCCATTATTTCTATACCACATATTTCTTATCTTGATATTAAAGGTAGACTATCTTGAGGTGCATCAGGTGCTACCCAGTGCACGACAGTGCACATCTAGGTGCACATCCGGAGCTAATCTCACATCTCCTCATTTGTTTTTACAAGAATGGAAATGAATATTCTAATTATTTCAAATAAAGAAAAATATCTTGGAGAAATATCTCAAGTATCCCCTCAAAATCAAGGTGCATAGAATATGACATGTTAACTTGAGTTTAGAAAAGAAATATCTAGAATGGAAAATTGTAGAAATTGTATATATTGGATATACCTAATTAAGAGTATTATTAGCTAAGGCTCTATTGATAATCAAATCAAGTATGATCAATCAAGATATACTCAATCAAGGATATAGAGAATTTCATAGATTTATACACAATCACAAGAAATATGTAATATATCCTAAATATGTCTGGAAAATATCATAAATATCTTTAATATCCTTCAAACTTAAGGTAATTAAGTTCAGATGAAAAAAACCCAAAAAATGCTTGAGTGGATTGCTAACTGGAAGTCTGGCTCTTGAAAGCGCAAGATTCGGGTCACAATTTGTATTGATTAAACAAATGAGGTATTTATTCTTTTCTTACTAGAAGACCTTGTTTTGACTGTATTGTATTATATGTATCATTTGATAAATAAGGCATCACCACTTCTTTTGGTAGCATTCACTAATTCGGAAGTATAAAACAAGCTTATATTTTATCTTTGTTACCTTTTCTTAATAATGAAAAGTAGTTTAGTGTGCTGAAAAAAAAATCATATGAAGTTGACGTGGTTGTTAAGTAGGCAATGCAACAGATTGCCACCATCGCGTAGGATGCTATTGTCGACAAAATTTTAGGTTCAATCTAAGGGTGGCAAGTCTGGTGATGTCCATGTTCCAAACGAGTAGCGAAAGAGTCTCAAACAACAACTAAAGCTGCAAACTTGGCAGAGAAATAAGAGTGGTACAGCTTATGTGGCTAGCATCATCATGACCATTGTGGAAAAACGCAGCCCAAGCGATCGGCACTGTTACGATATAGACTCGATGACACTTCCTCAGATAACAGGTTCTGCAGACTATGCAAAAACTAAACGGGCAATGTTTGCTATCGGATGAGATGTTGACTAGAGGATATTTTAGGACTTGTTGAAAAAAAAAGGGCTAATAATTTGAAAAACCCTAAACTAGTATACTTGTGACAAATTTATCCCAAATTATTATTTTTTTTTACCATGAAAAACCCCAAACTAATACACATGTGATAAATTTACCCCAACTAATTATAAAAAACCCTAAATTGGTACATTTATGACAAATTTACCCCAAACTAATTTATTCGACCACAAAAAACCCCAAACTGGTAAATTTATGACTAATATATCCTCCGCTAAATTAGATTAATACCACAAAAAAATCACAAAAATTGTAAACTGTGACAAACAAAGTGTAAAATCCTAAATTTGTATACCAGTCAATTGTCACGTGTCATTTAACTTTATAATTTAACAAGAAAATTTAACTAAAACTAACAGAGGGTAAATTTGTCACAAGTGTACCAGGTTTAGGGTAAATTTGTCAAAGGTATATCAATTTTGGGTTTTTTATGGTAAAAAAAATAGTTTGGGGTAGATTTGTCGCATGTGCACAGTTTGGGGTTTTTCGAGTATTAACTAAAAAAAAAACGACAAGATGCGAGATTATTTTTGTTGTGTATGGGGTGCATGTCACATCCAATGTACTTCAAGATCATCTTGCTCTAATACCAAGATAGATAATGTGAATTTTTGTGTATTTGATGTAACTAATGAAAAGTATATGAGTCTATTTATATATTTTGTTAGATGAATATCGAAGGTAACCAAATCAACTACAATCAATAGAAAAGGTTCATTCTGATGAATCAAATGATCACATACCTTGGCATCCTTTCTTGTTCTGCGATAGTCACATCAATTCTTGTCCCACAAACGCGCTTCCTATCTTTGCGTCCACCGATGCCTAAAACAAGCACATAACATGCGCCCAGCAGACATGAATGAAATCCACGCTGTTTCAAGATAGATGCCGAAGAGACAATAAAAATGAAGTGAGAGAGGAAAATTCAAGGGGGAAACGCGTAGAGGGGTTTTGCTTCCCTAGTGACTCCACGATTGATCGAGCTATGTTGAGGAGGAGAGTCTCTGCGAACACTCTTCCTTGTTCTTCTCGAGCCATACATTATTTTGGGAAGAATTACCAAAAAAGTCCTAAACCTATTGCAATTGTGCCAATTCAGTCTTAAAACTTTTTTTTTGCCAATTTAGTCCTAAACCTTTTATAATTGTGTCAATTTAGTCCATCCGGCCAAAATTGGCCGACCAGCGTTGACGTGGACGCCGGTGGGGAAAGCCGGCCGGCGAGGCATTTTTAATATTTTTTTCGAATTTTTTAAATATTTTAAATATTTTTAAAATTTTTTAATTCTTTTTTTTTTCACCTTCTTCCTCCTTTGGCCGACCGACGCCGGCCAAGGCGAGGGCCGGCGAGGGCGAGGCCCCGCCAAATCCGGCGAACTCGGCCCTCGCCAAGGCTGGGCGAGCAGGGTGTGGTGCCTAGGCGGAGCGAGAGCGCGACAAAGCGAGGGACGGAGACGCGAGTGCAGTGGATGGCGCGAGCTTGTGGGTGTGGCGGAGCTCCGACGGCTGGCAAAACGACAGTGGCAGAGAGGCGGTCTAGCGTTGCGGGGGGAACGAGCGGCGGCATTCGGTGCGGGGGCTCGCGGACGGGCGGCGATGGCCGGCGAGACAGATGCTGCCCGAAGAAGATGAACGTCGGCCTTTGCTCACTCGGGCACCGACACCTTGCTCGCCCAACCTTGGCAAGGGCCGACTCGCCCTCGACGGCCCTCGCCTCCGGCCGGTGGGGGCGAGCCTCACCGGCCCTCGCCTTCGGTCGGTGGGGGTGAGCCTCGGCCCTTGCCTTTGGCCGGAGGCCAGAGGAAGAAGAGAGTGAAAAAAAAATTAAAAAATTAAAATTTTTAAATAAATATTTAAAAAATTCGAAAAAATATTAAAAAATTGTCTCGCCGGCCAGCCGTCCCCGCCGGCGTCCACGTCGATCGTTGGCCCGCCCATTTTGGTCGGATGGACTAAATTGATCAAGACAATTATAAAAGATTTAGAACTAAATTAGCAAAAAAAAAAAAAAAAGTTTAGGATTGAATTGGCACAATTGCAATAGGTTTAGGATTCTTTTGATAATTTTCCCCATTATTTTGTCCGGGATAGAACCCATTCAATACAACACCAAAATCAACCTTTTAGATTTTCCATTTTTTTTGGGTTTTTTTAATTCTCCCCATTATTTTGTCCGGGATCAACACAGAACCCATTCAATACAACACCAATATCAACCTTTGTAGTTTTAGATTTTCCATTTTTTTTTTTGGGTGAAACAGAAGCATATAGGACCCTTTAGTGTCTACTGTCTGTGCAGAGATTGAGAGGTATTTCCAATTAATATGCCGAGAAATAGCGAGGAGGATCATAATTTCTCTTGGTAATCCCACGAAAATTGAAAGGAAAATGCTGCAAACGTGCAAATAAAAGTGGACTCACGATCACCAGGAAAGGATAAAGTTCGAGTGCTCGAGTAATCCTGTGGAGATAACGGGTTCGCGTGGACCGTGGGACATCACCGACGTTGATATCCTTGTTGTCTCGTCCATTCCAACAAAGAACACGTGAGAAAATGCCATCCACGCGGACGAGCTTTTCCGTAATATTTAAAAAAAAAAAAAAAAAACTTTCCGATATAAAAATAGCTTTTCATCTCAATAATTTCGAATGTCACAACACGAAACTATCCCCACCAAGCAATTTCGATTGCCGTCCTGATCTTTCTCTAATGAGAGAATAATTAATTAACTAAAAGAATTCGCGACTTCTCTTATTCTCATCATTTTAGTAATTTCATGTCAATTTAGTGAAACATTGATTTTTCATCAATGCTATATTAAATGAAGTGAGCAGAACCTCGTGAAGAGGTTACAATATTTATTTTCCCCCCTAATCACAATAGTATCAAATATTCTGTTAATAGACGAATGCATAAATTGCTCATCCTATTTTATCTCTCACGTACTTAAATTTGAATTTGAGTCTTCTCTATTTTTTTATTATTCTTTCATATTGTTTCAATAATTTCTTTCCATTAATTACTACAAGTATTTCCTAATATTACAAAATCTTTCAAAATGTCGATTATTTGCATACCTGTGATGGATCGTGGTTTAAACAGTGAGCGAATATTCATCTAATATGCAACATAAAATTTTGGAAAATGAACAGTGCATCAAATCTGATTGAACCAAAGTTTTTGGTTCTCACTTTGCTTGGTTTGCTCTGTCCATTATAGGCAATATAATTCCCGCTTGATTTGATTATGTAGCGTTAAGCCAGTGAGCCCGTTCCTGTCAACTCCCATCTTTCTATCTTGGGAAATACCTTATTGAATATTTCTTGCGTAGTCAAATCTCATGTCCTTTTCAAACCTTTTGGGCAAATCCATGCTGTCCAGCAATCGATTTGCCGCGTTGCTTAAAAAGGCCATCAAGCAAATGACGTGATTAGATCACGCAACATTCCATTAGTGCCAAAACCGGCGGGACGTTTTGGCCCCCACGGTACGTGGCCCTTAACGTTGGTCCATAGAACCGATGTGCTCGATCATTTAATTTACTGTATTCTCGACCGGAATTTGACCGATCGGCTTCCCCCACTTTTTTGTCATTGCTTGTGAGGTAGGACATGCTAGCTGCCATGCGTGGCGGGGAAGGAGCATATTGAAGATGACTCGTTGAAAATGCTAATTCATGATGACAAGGAAGCGTTTTCCCTTGGGTTTGACATTGCTCAAATTATAAGGACACGTTTATGACAAACTTTTAGGTGCTTTCTAAGGATCCTATCATCGATCCACTTATATAACTAGTTAAAAGAGCACAGCATGATAAGTGGATTTTCTTGGTGAAAGACATTCAAAATACTCGGTATTTTTACTTCGTAATTGGTTGGATTGATGAGTGATATGGTTGTTTTCACTTCAAAACTAGCTCAAGATCCATATGAACTTTTTGAATTTTTATATATTGTGTTATTTCAGAAGTGCTTATTTTGTTTATAAAGTATTGAGAAAATTATTCAATCAGTTCTAAACTTATTGTACGGATGCAAATTCAACCCTAAACTTTCAATTTTATCAATTTAGTCAAAAAAAAAAAAATGGAACAAAATAGAAGGGCGTCTTTGAACTTATGCGTGACCGTCCAGACAAAAGGAGACAAAGAAGTTCCCCGTGCCTACGTTTTCTTTTGGGGCTGAAAAGGGCCTAATGGTCAAACCGTGTCTCTCCAAGCTGCGGTTTCCCTCCCCTTGTTCCGGGTCGTTTTCTTGAATTATGGAGATTGTCTTTTCCCTTTTTAAAATTACATGATGTAGACAAAATATTCATATCTATAATTTCCACCATCCCAGCTCATGAAAGTTTCCATTTCCGGAGCAGCATAGCATCTCGTGGCCAAGATCTCCCGTCTCCTTCGTCCCTCTATAAACGCCACCTCTCCTCCTCCGATTCTCTGCACATCGAATTCACACACATCTACAAAAAGAAAGTACACACACTCTCTGCCTCCCACTCTCTCAGACACTCTTGTTGCAAGATTCAGACGTACCCGGATTGTCCCGAGCAGGCTTCTTGGCTCGAAAATGAAGGCTACATCGCAGAAAAGATACGCCCTTTTGCTCGCGGCGAGAGACTCGGACTACGTGAAGGAAGTCTACGGCGGGTACTTCAACGTGTTCGTCGCGGCCTTCGCAGAGGACGGCGAGAAGTGGGACCTGTACAGGGTCGTGGATGGGGAGTTCCCGGACATGGACGAGCTCCACAGGTACGACGGGTTCGTCATCAGCGGGAGCCCTCACGACGCTTATGGCAAAGACTGCTGGATCCTCAAGCTCTGCCTCCTCTTGCAGACTCTCGATGCCATGGACAAGAAGATCCTCGGGATCTGCTTCGGCCACCAGGTAGATGCATGTGATGAATATAGAACTGGAACCCGTTGATCCCAGTCGAATCCTGATTGTACTGAAGCCAAAATATTCTTGGGTAGTCATCTGTGTTGGCTGCTGAAGTGGGGGCTTTCTTCAATGCTTTCTGTTGCAGGTGCTTTGCAGAGCATTGGGTGGCAAAGTTGGGAAAGCACACACTGGGTGGGACATTGGGCTGAGGAAGGTGAGGATTGTGAAGGATTTGTTCCCATGTGGGTACTTGAATAAGATGGACGATATCCCACCAGCTCTGTCCATCATTGAGTGCCATCAAGATGAGGTGTGGGAGCTCCCAGCCGGTGCTGAAGTCATTGCGTTCTCCGACAAAACCGGCGTCGAGATGTTCGCAGTTGGTGATCACATTCTCGGTATTCAGGGCCACCCTGAGTACACCAAAGATATTCTCTTCAACCTCATCGACCGCCTTCTCAACAACGGCTGCATCGAGGTAATGGATCAGCCGCATCACTACTGTGGATACCCTTTCTCTTCATTTTTGATGTATCAGCGACCATTTCCATGCTTCGTCCACTAAACTGGTGTCGCTGTGACTCTTGCAGAAAGGTTTCGCTGAAAATGCCAAGTTCGCATTAGAGATAGCCGAGCCGGATCGGAAGTGCTGGGAGAGAATCTGCAGAAACTTTCTCAAGGGAAGATAGAAGGATTGAATGCAGTTCTATATTTTATTTTCGGGTTGAATTTTTGTTTCCTTCTATGATTCCATTACTGACCAAATGTAGTCAGAAGAAACGATACACGAGCCTCGTTCATGTGGTAAATGTATGTATACCTTTTTCCAACGACCGGCTTATACATATTTGCCAGAACAAATGTTGGCTATTGACATAACTTATAGGTTGTGTCTACATTTGGATAATCAATCCAGAAAATATTTCCCACCGCTATTTATTCCTACTTCAAAGTAGGTCGACTCTTAGGTTCCTCTGTTCTCTATTTAAAAAAATAAAGATTCAAACTTCTCCCACGTGGACCAATTAACATGACGGAATCTTTATGTCAGTATATATGCCCTGCAAAAGATTCGGGTGTATCATCAGTTTGAGCAACCTATCTGATTTGTTTACTTATTTAACACGTTCTCCTTCCTAGTCCAACCTTGCAATTCTGATTCTTAGACGATATAAGCGAATCTTTATGCCTTCATGTGGATCAAGGATATGAATATATTAAATCTAGAAAAAGATTATCCTGGAATCCCATTCCTAAGAATAAGTGATCAAGAAGTTGACAGAAAAGTGTAGGTTGGAACCCAACGGTATTATGCCTTCTGCATAATATTTTCCTTATGAAGCTTTTCTATGCTAATTGAGAGATATTAACTACCACAGGGCTTCAGAATAAATTGGCTTCTATCAAAAGATCATACTGTTCAAGATTTTAAGTAATAATAGTAAATTTAGCTACATGTCTCAAACACAATCTACAGATTTCACAATCCATGTTAATCATACAACATGAAAAATGATTCGGCATAGACTATGGAGCTAAGGGTTTGTCTGTCTTGAGAGTGAAAATGAGCCAGATGAGAGTGATCAACTCTCCACCTCGCCGAAGTTGGTCTGCGTGGCGTGACAATCTCACAGTTCTTGGCAGCAGAAAAGAGCATCTCCATCCAGAAACTGTCTATTACCTGCCATTCATTCCCCTGTTCCACAACAACCGGGCAAGTCTTTTGAATCGGATATCATGTTCCATTGCGATGTTATTCTCTAATTGGGATCTTGTCTCAAGCAAGGGGGACTTTGTTGAGTTGTCAGAATGCCCTAGGCTAATTTCTTTTCTGTTTTACTGAAGCTTCACTTTCCAGGACTGACTTGATCTTAGAGCAAGCATGTGCAAAGTCGATATCTACCGTGATGACCGATAACATGAAAGGATGGATAGCTAGAAGGTACATCATATAATCCGAAATCAATTTGCTTCCATAGGGAAAATCGGACGAGTCATCATATTTGTTGCAATGTAGCATACGGCAACACACTTATCAGCACTTATCAAACCCCTTTTCCACACAATATCTGAGTTCATCTGTTTCAAATCTATCGATAGCCCACTCCGCTCTTTGGCTGAACAGATGGGAGCCTCTTATTTGGAAACTTAGCAAATTTTCCAGCAATTTCACCTTTCCAGGTAAAGGGAAGCAAACAGGCCCCATTCTAATAAGACTTGTTGACACCTAAATTTTGACAATTTTATTGCATAAAGAATAAAGAATAAATGGATTAATTTTTAATCCCCCATATATATATATATATATATTTATATTTATATTGCATAGCATATTAATCTAGCTGCATTTGTTTTTAATTTTTGTGCATTTATTGGACCGAGGGTGGATAAGTTCGAATTAATGTTTTGAGCTTTAGTTTTTTTTGCCGAGCTAGGTCCACAAAAGGAACAAATTAACCCAAGCCCGTTGTTTTTTTTTTAAATCAATTATCTTGTGAAAAATTAAGATTTGATGCGATATTATGATAACTTTTCGAAATTAAGAAAATCGCATTGTAATCTCATCTTTATCAATAGATGATGAAATCGGGGGAAAATATTCATGAGATAAGGATTTTTGTGATCAAGAGGTTATAAGCAATATTCGTGAGATGAGATATTAACAAAAAAGATCGTTTTGTTTCGCCGATAAAAGGGCGCAGCAGAGAGAAAGGGTCGTGTGAGTGTGACTGGAAGCAGAGGAGAAAGAAGAGAAGAGAAAGAAAAAAGGCTCATGTTCATCATCTTCTTCGAGTTTTCCCTCGCCGTTCCGCCTGCCGGCCTTCGCCGTGCCGGTTGTCGCCGCCGCTTCTGCTTTGACGCTCCTCGGGCTCCAACCGACGCCGCCGTGCCCTTAGCTCCGCCGCTCGCCCTCCCATGACGCTGCTGCTGCTCCCGTTTCGCGTGACCCGACGCTGCCACAGCCGCGGCTGACCCACGTCACTTGCCCGCCGCACCAGCATCAACATCACCGCCGCACCTCCGAATGCCAGCATCTTCTCGACAGCCCCCGTCGCGTTGATTTGCAGCGACCCATGCACCGGCCCGTGAGCCCTTACTCCGAGTGCTGCTGCTCCACACCCCTGAAATCCCGAATCCGCGCCGATCCAGCCATCGAACGTCTCGCCGCGCCTGCACCATCGCCGATTCGCCTCAACCACGACCGTCTCGCTTGAAGCTCCACCGGCGTCCGTCCGCACTCCCCTGTTCTTACTGCGTGCTGCCCCGACACCGGAGCCCTGCTGCTCCCGATTCGCGCAACCCAACGCTGGAGACCCACGAACGCGACCCATAGCCGCTCCGCCCCGCGACCCATCTCGCCGTCGCCGCCCAGCAACCCCGGCGTCGTCTAGCCCTCGCCGGAGTCCAAACCCGCGCGACCGATGATCTTCCTCCCCGGCGTCACCCTCGTCCCCATTATTTACCTTTAGGTAGTTTTTTTTTTTTTTTTTTTACTTTTTACTTTTTACTTTCTTTATAGTTTAATTCATTTTACTCTTTTTATTTGTTGGGTTATTTTTTTTTTTTTTTTTTGTTATTCCATTTGATAGCATTTTTTTAGTGATATTGGATGTTAGTATTCATAAAATCTTGTAGGCATTATCCTCAAGGGGTTTTCCCTAAAATTATTATAATTATTAATTTAACTCGTAAGATGTCGGTCATTTTTTTAATTATATTAATTTTTGGGGGTTTGTTGATAGTATCTTAATTGTTGAATCAATATAATTATTAATTTGATCCGTAAGATTTCGGATCAAATTTTTAATTATTTTGAACTTCTGTCGTGATGTTTAGGATTAGAGTAATTATTAATTTGACCTGTGAGATAATAAGTTATTTTTTCGATTATTTTAATCCTTTATTTGATCGAATGTCTTGATTAGTTTAAATACAATGTTTATTTGATAATTGTTTGTTTTGGAAAACCACTAAAAAAAATCAAAAAATATTTGAATTAGGATTCAGTTTGTTTTAGAATATTTCTTATTATCTTGCATATCTAGAATAGGGATTTTATTTCGAATTTAGAAAAATATAAAAACAAAAAAAAAAATGCATTCATTTAGGATGTTAGTTTTTGTTTAATTTAAGTTGCATGTTTAATTACGTGGCAATTTTAAATTTCGAATTTTATAAATAAATAATATCAAAATATGTCATATATAATTAGGCATTCTCTGACGCACGTCATTGCATATTAGATAAAATTGCATATTTAATTTAAGTCTAGATAGACCTTTAGATGAATTGCATGATAGGTTATTTTTTTTTTTAAAAAAAATGCATGTTTAGAAAGCATTTAGAATAGATAGTATTTCACTTTAGTTTGATTTTCATTTTTAGTGATTTTAATTATGAATTTTTGTTAAATAAAAAATAAAAAACCATGTGCACGTCATATAGAATTAGATACATGAAAAGCACGTCATATAGAATTAGGGTCATGAAATGCACGTCATTTAGGGATTATTACTAGAGTCATTTAATTAGAAATTACCCGTCATTAGAATTAGGTCATTTTAGTTAATTTAGATTGCATATTTAATTATTGCATGTTCATTAAGAAATCACATTTTGCCATGCCATATTATTTCATATTAGATTAGAAGCATTGCATTGCATATGGGCTATATTCGTTAAAAAAGTGAAAGCAAAAATTGAGTGATTCTTGTTAATTAGAAATCATATCTCAGGATTGCGATGTGAATTCGATTTAACAATCGAGATGCTTTGTTCTTTGAGGTAGGTTTTTGCATTATTTAATTGCTTTCTTAAGTGTTAAATTGGTGGTATGCGCGCCATGATCCTCACGTGTTAGGAAAGTGAATTAAAATCAATTTAAAGCCTGCAAAATATTTTTCGAAATAAAAAAGAAAGGTACAAAATGGCACTAGGATGATGCAGTGTGGCAAGCCGTCCCCGCCAGTCTACTGGTTCGTAGGAGTAAAATAGCTCTTCCATTATTTTACTTAAGTATTTAATCGACCTACCGAAAACTGATTAGTGGCGACTCCTAGATAATAATCATTTGCATATTTGAACCTTAAGTCACGAATTGGTATAGGCTTGGGAGAGAGTCGCGACCTAAAATTTCAAGTGCATCACCTAAAACTAGGTTAATGGACTACTAAGTCTTTTTTTAGCTCGCCTCAAGCCCATACCATTCGCGACTTAAGTCTAAATTTTTAAACATGCAAATGGATTTTATCTAGGAGTCGCCACTAATCCGTTTACGATAGGTCGATTAGACACCTAAGTAAAATAATGGGAGAATTATTTTACTCCTACGAACCAGAAAATAATGGTACGGGGACTTGGTTACATTAGACTATCCTAGTGCCCTTTCGGAACCTTTCTCTTTCATTTTCAAAAAAAAAATATTTGGCAATTGAATTGATTTTAATTTAGCTTCATAACATGTGAGGTGATCATACAGGTGCACATACAACTAATTTAACACTCAAGAAAGCAATTAAATAATGCAAAATCTACCTCAAAGCAACGAAAGTATCTGCATTATTAAATCCGAATTCACATAAGCAATTCTAGATATGATTTCTAATTAACAAGCAACCACTCAATTTTTGCTTTCACTTTTTAACGAGAATATAATCCATATGCAATGCAATGCTTCTAATTTAATATGAAATAATATGGCATGGCAAAATGTGTTTTCTTAATGAACATGCAATAATTAAATATGCAATCTGAATTAACTAAAATGACATAATTCTAATGACGGGCAATTTCTAATTAAATGACTCTAGTAATAATCCCTAAATAACGTGCATTTCATGAATCTAATTCTATATGACGTGCACATGATTTTTTATTTTTTATTTAACGAAAATTCATAATTAAAATCACTAAAAATGAAAATCAAACTAAAGTGAAATACTATCTATTCTAAATGGTTTCTAAACATGCATTTTAAAAAAAAATAACCTATTATGCAATTCATCTAAAAATCTATCTAGACCTAAATTAAATATGCAATTTTATCTAATACGCAAATGACGTGCGAAAATCCCTAATTCTACACGTGATATTTATTTATTTATTTTTATTATTTTTTTTATAAAATTCGAAATTTAAAATTGCCACGTAATTAAACATGCAACTTAAATTAAACAAAAACTAACATCCTAAATGAATGCATTTTTTTGTTTTTATTTTTCTAAATTCGAAATAAAATCCATATTCTAGATATGCAAATAACAAGAAATATTCTAAAACAAACTGAATCCTAATTCAAATATATATTTTTTTTTTTTTTTTTAGTGGTTTTCCAAAACAAGCAATAATCAAATAAACATTGTATTTAAACTAATCAAGACATTCAATCAAATAAATGATTAAAATAATCGAAAAAATAACCTATTATCTCACAGGTCAAATTAACGATTACTCTAACCCTAAACATCACGACAAGAAGTTCAAAATAATTAAAAATCTGATCCGAAGTCTTACGGATCAAATTAATAATCATATTAATTCAACAATTAAGATACTATCAACAAACCCCCAAAAATTAATATAATTAAAAAAATGACCCGACATCTTACGGGTCAAACTAATAATTACAATAATCTTAGGGAAAACACCTATGGATAATGCCTATAAGATTTTATGAATATTAACATCCAATATCACAATTTAAATACCTAGACTAAAAAATGCTATCTAATGAAATAACCAAACAAAATAACCTAACAAATAAAAAGAGTAAAATAAACTAAACTATAAAGAAAGTAAAAAGTAAAAGTAAAAAGTAAAAAAATTAATAAAAAAAACTACCTAAGGGTAAGTAACGGGGACGGGGTGACGCCGGGGGAGGAAATCGTCAGCCGGCGCGGGTTCGGACTCCGGCGAGGGCTGGACGGCGCCGGGGCTTCTGGGCGGTGACGGCGAGATGGGTCGCGGGGCGGAGCGGTTACGGGTCTGGGTGCGGCCACGAACAGGACGGAGGCGAGGCGGAAGCGGCGTCGGGGCGGCACCGCGAGGTCCGGGTCGGTGTCGCGGGCGCAGGTACTCGGCTCCGACTGCGGGGCGGCGAACGGCGGGCGGAGGAGGATCACGGCGGCAGGGATCGGCGCGGCGGAGCAATCAGCAGGGGCGAAGACGTTGGGTGGCACGGCTCGTCGGAATCGCGGGTCGACGAACAGAGGCTCGGTGGGCTCGACACGGGCGACGGAAGTTGGAGGCAGCGTGCGGTTCGGTGGCGTCGGGGTGGTACTCGCGGGTCGCCGGCGTCGGGTTGCGCGGATCGGGAGCAGCAGGGCTCCGGTGTCGAGCAGGGGAGGCTTCGCGGGCGTCGGACGAAGCGACGGGGGCAGACGGGTCGCGGCGTCGACTGACCAAGGCGGATCGACGGTGGCTTCGCGAACAGGGGCGTTGCAGGGGTGTCGGCTCGGCGTCCGGTGGGGCGCATACAGCAGCGGCAGAGGCACGTTGCGGTGGCCGGGCAACAGGCGTTGCCGCGCGACAGTCGGCGTAATGGAGAAGATGAACAGTTCTCTGTTCTCTGCTCTGCTTTTTTCTTCTTTTCCTTGCTGCACGTCCCCTTTTCTCCTGTTGTGTACTTTACTGCAGACTTTTTCTTTTTCTGAATTCTTTAACTCCAAAACCCAGAAAAAGCCCCTCTTTTGCTCTACAGCAAATCAACCGAAGGAAAAAGAAACCTCCTCCTTTCACTTTTGACTTTTGTGTTCTTTTCTTTTTGATTTCCGAAAAAACCAAAAAAACCTCTCTCCTGATTGAACTCCGTACGCACCCTTTTATAGGTGAAACAAAACGTGATCTTTTTTGTTAATATTTCATCTCACGAATATTGCTTATAACATCTCGATCACAAAAATCCTTATCTCATGAATATTCTCTTATGATTTCATCATCTATTGCTAAAGATAAGATTGCAATGCAATTTTCTCAATTTTAAAAATCATCATAATATCGCATCAATCTCAATTTTTCACAAGATAATTAATTAAAAATAATGACGGGCTTGGGTTAATTTTCTCCTTTCGTGGGCCTAGCCCGGCCTGCCGAACTAGAGCTCAAAAATATTAATTCGAACCCATCCACCACCAGTCCTAAAAATAAAAATGCAAAACATGTAAATTAAAAATAAATGCACATAAAATTATATCCTATGCAATTAAATTATAATATTTTTTCTTAGGGGTTAAAAATTAATCCATAATTTTATGTAATAAATGACTAAATGAGTTGCCCAAAATTTAGGTATCAACAAGACTCCAATTCCTTTTGATGTGTTCTTGAATGCTGAAACACTCCAAGAATTTGATGTACCTTGTCCAATCATCTTGAAGATAGTAGCTAAGTAGCTTAGCAAATTATTATAGTTGGTCAATACAAGTTAAATGAGTCAAGTTGGATTGAACCCATTTTTGATCCAACCAATACTAGTCTTTAGAACATATGTCATGTCATTTCTCCCGGTGTTAAAAATTTGATTTAAGTGAGTAGATGGGATCATGCCTGGGAAGACATATGTGACATACGCTTCTACTCCCATAAGCATTAAAAGATCTAAAACATATTCAAAGATTTGAAAATACTTGGATCCATCAAGATTTGTAACATCAAATAGGGACAATAAGGAAATATAACAATTATTAATGATAAAAGAACAAGCTTATCTACAAACACTATATCAATTGTACATAGAAAAGGTACAGGAGATGCAACTAACATTTGTGTACAAAAATGGTTAGTTATTTTTTCCCAAAATTATAGCGTAGGTTTGAGCATTCTTACATTTACAAATCTGAGACTGAAATCTTTCATTTAAATCATAAATTCACTTATGAACTTTCCTTATCTCCGTAGTTCCGTCATTTTGTGTTTTAAATATTCTTTCCCATTTTTTTATACTTCGTTTCCTTGTTAGATTGATGTCGCCATGGAAAAGGCCCATACTAACCGAAGCAAAAAAGGAAAACCGTCTCACAAAGATTATATTCACCTTTTAGATCATTCATTCATATGTGTCCGAGACTCTCAGACATAAACTTATAACAATAACCAAAGAAGTGGTCTCAAAGTATATTTGATAATCTTATATGTATTTAGGCTCCTTTGGTTTCGTAGAAAATATATGATTTGAATTTTTTTTTTTTGAAAAAGATTGTTTGTACTGCTCGAAATAATAATTCAATACATATAAGATTATCAAATATACTTTGAACCCCCAACCTCTCCCTTCCAAGATGGAAGGGTGGCCACTGGGGCATACACCTTCTCAGGGGGATTGGGGTGGGGAAGATTTCATTTCAGGAGTGGGTTTCGACTCTCACGCCCGCAGGAGCGGGGCAAAGTCCGAGTGAGTGTTAGAGTAGGATTAGAGTAGGACGACCAAAAAAAAAAAAAACTGAAGGTCTTTGTCATTTTTAGGAGCCAACAAAATTAAGAATAAACACAAATATTCATGAGGGTAATTGCTAGACCCGACTTTGAATAAACAGATGGAGATCAAACTACCAAAAAAAGAAAATCTCCTCTTATGCATGAACTACATTGGAATGCAAAGCCTATGCGTACTGTAAGATTTTGTGGGACCACTGCCAACTAGCTGTTAAATGAAATCATGATTTATTATTTAATTACTCTAAAACTTTCCCTCACGCTTCCCTCTAATTATTCAAAAAGTTTAAGCTATTAGATGAAAACGTGGTTTTATAGTTGTCGCGATCTAATTTTCGAGGGGTGAATTACCTAAAGAAGGCTAATGGATTACTAAGTCCGAAAACTTGGCACGCACCCTCCCAAGCCTTACCAATCGCGACTTGATATTAAGAAGTTAACCCATTTAAACATGTAATTATACTTAATTTGGAGCCGCCACTAACCAATTAGGGTTTAAGTATGGGAGAATACTCTATTTTTGCGAATCAGAGATTCAATAAGTCCGGGGACATGGTTACGCTAGATTAGTCTAACGCCCTTTTGATACATTTTTATTTTAATTTCAAAAATATTTTGCAAGCAATATTGATTAATTTTAACCTAAGCTACTAACATGTAAATAGTGGTCATGCGGGTGCACAATCAATGAAATAACATTCAATAAATCGAAATGCTAAATTCATAAGAAATTATAAACTACAACTTTATTAAGGTCTAATCTCTAAAAAAAACATTTACAAAAAATGCTAATAAAAATGCATGCCCTAAACATGATTTTCTAAATGACATGATATCTAATTAAATATAATCTTAATTTAAATTTGATATGCATGAATTTTACTTTAATGATATGCGAGATGCAATTTATATGGCATAACTTGAACTATCACTATATGTATGCAATCTAATTTATAAAATCCTAAATATGCAAGCGCTTCATGATATGGGATGAATGACATAATAATTCTATATGCATGTTCTTTTGTTATTTTTTTTAATGATTTTTTTGGAGTAGTTCTATATGCAAAGACCTTCAGTTTGATGTATCAGAAATCAAGCAATTTGTGGTTCCTGATCAGATGCAATGCAACATCAGTTGAAACGCCATTAGAAAATATTGGGAAACACAGAAGCTCGAAAGCCAGAAAACTAAAGCATACGCCGCTACATGTTCCAGTTTTAATTACAACGTTTCACTAAGTTTTCAACGTTTCACCCCAGTCACGGATGCAAGGTGTCCGCCTTGTGAGCTAAAAGCAACCAAACCAGAGTGATTAACTCTCTGCCTCGCCGGACCTGCTCGGGGAGGTAAGACGACCGACAGTCGCCCCTGCATGGCAAAGCATTTCCATCCACACGCTGTTCACGAGCTTCCACCTATCCGGCCTAGCCAGCAAATTCCTCGCGAGACCCTGTTCATCCGATATTACGTAACATCCCAACGTCACCAATGTGTCGTGGTCCTGCCCTTGGCCCGATGACCTGGAACTTTGCTCATGGTTGAAAATGCTATCAGCTAACTGAGATTCCATGGTCACTGGAGATCTTCGGATCTCCTTGACCAGACGACATGCATGCCTAAACACGACGCTCCCCGTGATGGTCGACAGCATCTTCGGACGGATTATGAGCAAGTACATCATATAGTCCGATATCAGCTTGCTTCTGGACCGGGTATTGGGAGATTCATCATTGTTCGAATGGCATTGTCATCGCTCGGAAGATTCTTTTTCGTCTGAAAGATGATGGTAACATATATCTGTCGCGATGTGCCATACCACAATGCTCTTATCAAATGCGGTCTCGATGCTCTGCCGGATCTCGTCGCTGGCATTGTATCTTGTGAAACTCCACTCGCCTCTCTTGCTAAATGGTGGGTGCCTCAATCCTCTTCGAAAACTTTCAACTCCTCCGACACACTCTTCTTCAATTTCTTGGGAAGGCTCACGGGTCCCATCCTATAGAGTGCCCAATTCCATTTGATGCACTCATAAATGCACCAAAAGATTAGGAACTTGATGTACCTTGTCCAGTCACGTCGCAGGCAACAGCAAAGTAGGTTGAACTGGAACAGCGAATCCGGCCACTGCCTCCACTTTTCCATGGACCTGGGCGCTATAATTCGCAAGAATGTGGGGACAAGCGGCCAATTATAATGCTTCAACATCTTCGCAATCGCCCACTGAAAGTAGAGTAGCAGCAGGATCCGGTAAGCCTCCAAAAGGAAGGCCAGCATCAGCACACAGAAAGTGAATCCCTTGTACTGGTAAGTATCCACGAACATGCAGCCGTACGTGATCTCAGCTAGAGGCTTGATCGACTTCTCCAAAGCACTGAACACGCCTAGGGTGATGCCTAGCCAGAAGAAGCTGGCAAACCGGACGAACAAGCCCAGCTTTGTATGGATTACGGGCGCCTTGGTATAAAGCATTTCATACATGAGTCCTAGCTCTATTGCAGTGATCCTAAAGGCCTCTTGGTGCAAACACTTATCTATTGAGAGTTGGTCAGTAGATATATAGCTGGGATGATAGATCCAGTCCTCCAGGTGGGGCTTTAAGCAATGGAAATGGTAATAAGCCTTGACAACCAATCCAAGAACGTCAATTTTTGGCAAGTCAACGAGGAACAGAGAAACCGGTTTCTTCCTGGCAATTTCTTTGACAGTGATGCCGGTGTTCAAGCCAAGCGAGAACTTGAGAGCCTATATCCCTTCTGCATACTTGATGATACCGGCAAGAAACATAGGGAGGTACAATATTACAAAATCAGTGTAGTTCGAACATCTGATGAGAATGCCGACAATAACCATAACAATGATTCTCCTCTTCAAGACCTGTCTCAGACCCAGTCGATTGTCTTCTCAAGACAATTCTTGAACCTATTTTGAGAAAAATTGATAAAAATTCCAATATAAACTTCCACAAAATGACAACTACTTTTCTTGAAGATCATTGTCTACTTAATTCGTTCTATGATTTTGTGTAGAATCTCCTTTTACCACGTATAGAAAAGATTTCTCAACTAGACTACACGACTGGTACTTCCTCTTGGACCAAGATGCATCGTAACCATTTAAATGAAAATGGTACCTGGTTGTATTATTCGTTGTCAAATCAAAGTACATTAAAGCTTCAATCCTCCCCTTTGAGCTCCTTAGATAAGAGCTCTGGGGACAGAATAGCTACTCCTGTTGAAACACTTCAGATGACAGGCAGCTGCTCGTCGTGTGTAGTCAGCTGGGACGGGCTCTTACTAGTTTAACCGGAAACCTCTGGCCGATGGACCTCGACAAAACAAAAGCCAGCTAGCAATGGGATTCAAGGCCTCTAGGGACGCGATTGACCATCGCCTATAATGTGCTTTGAGCAGCTTTGAGGCGTGAGGCCATTTTCATGTCATGTCCATCTAGGACAACTTCACTTCGATTCCTGAGTATCCATATATTAGAATTATCTCTAATTGAAATGCCATTCTTCTGTTTTAGTTGTTTCTAGATACTTGATATTATTTCATTTTTGTTCTGCAACAGTGTTAATGTCCTCTTTGTTGCTTCACTTTTTTAGCTAAATTAAATTGAACCATCACAGTAATAGTTAAGATGGTAATGCAGAGCTTATTATAGATGTAATTTAGATTGAAGCTGTAAAAACTCCTGTGCTACTTGATTTAAATAACGGCATAGCTAATGAGAAATTGCTTTTTTTGTTAATTTAAAAATATACTGACAGACGCATAATAATTATTTTAGTGGAAATTCTACGAGTTCTGTGACTAGGGAAATTAGTAGTTTCTAACCTGTGACTATTTTGTACTATTGTTCTTGAGCCATATTAATTAATAACTAACAACAAGTTAAAAAGTAATAATTTTTAATAACTTGAGTCATGTCCTATACTAAACTGTAGTCATTAATAAGTAATGTCATAATTGCATTAATTACATACTAATTGTTCATCATGTGATAATCGAGATTATCATTGATTAGACAATTTGACTATAAGTAATTTGGTATAGATAATGACAATACATCGTAAATTAACCCAACTACTAGGTTGAAGACGATCGATAAAGGTCGAAAACAATTCACGAACCTGAGCCGCAATCTACTCACCCTCACACGACTCCAGTGAGATCGAAAAACAGAACATCATTAAATCCTCAGTTTGGTTTTTGGGATTCAAAACAGAAGAATCATTTGTGAAAATTGTTTCAAACAGGAGATTTTAGTTGTGTATGTTGTTACTCAGAAGTTCACATGTCACAGTGCTTCTCATGTTCCAACTGTTGCAACCCACCCTCGTATATGTATATGCCTCATAAAGGCAATACATCAATGTGCATCACGAGGACTAGAAAAGTGTCATCAAAGAGAGTGATCACAGCAAAGAACCTGTAGAGAACCTATAAAGAAGTAAAGAACTATGGTATATTTTTGCATAGTAAGAACACACTATTTGCTTGCAGCTTTTCTTTTGTGCTTTTGAAAGGTAATTACTTTATTTTGGCTTTTGTTTCGGTTAAGCAACTTTTGCTTGCTCCTCAATTAATTTATTATTCCTTCGTCCTAGGAGTCTGCAGGAAGATATGTTAGCATTCATTTTATACTTTCCAGCAATTGTTTTGAAAGTGATCAATACACTTCACAGAATATGTATCCTTTTCTTACGAATTGCTGTGTAAATCAGTGAGTGCTTACTTTATAAGCGAAGCAAAAAGTGACCCTATCTTTTTCAAGAATGGTGACTCCCGTCAGTGCAACTTATAGAATGGTGAGAACCTAAAAGGAGTGACGTCTTGTAAGACCATATATATTTCTAGCCTTCTCTTCTGCAATGTTTAGGAGATCATGAAGCCAATCATTCCAAACACTTAAATTATTATGTTTCATGAAACTTGATTAATAAGAAGAAAATACCATATCCACTGCTCAATTAAAACATAAACACTAGACGAAAGTGGCTTCAATACCATCTCAAAGGATCAAGCCAAAATTTCAACATTGTATCAAAAAGCTGAATTTTTCTTTTTCACCAATCTAAAAAATGTGATTTGGAAAGCTACAGTCTGCATTTCCTCTCTATTTTGCCGTTTGATTATACAAATAGGATGATTGCTGGATATTTGGAAATAAGGTTTTTAATAAACCCTATTTTTGACTTGACTAATTTGCACTCATGCATGGATAGAAGAAATATCGTATCGGGTCCAATTGTTTTATCACTCAACCAATTTCTTGGACTTTCATAGTAAGTTCATTGATCATGCCATTCCAATTCAATATATCGTATGCAGTCGATGAAGAAATTCATTATGTACTAAACGGGGTACTAATTGCAAAACCACAAAGTTAGATATAATAAGAAATCTAATTGAAACTCTTTTAATAATTGATGTGGCAATACTCTATTGAGTGCTTGAACCAGCTAATTTTTTAATTTATGGATCTCAATTACGGTCGACATCCAATAAAAAAACATCACATTACTTAGTAAAAGAGTTTTAGTAAAATTTTTTGGTAAGTAAAAAATTTATCATGGCAAAATTTGTTGAGAGTTGTCATATCTATGAGGGTGAGAAGGTAGATTTTTAAATTAAAGGGTGCAAAGAACAATTGACGCCAGGAATCAGAAGTTTTTAATGATATTTTCAAGTTATTTCTCATCTTCTAAATGTATTTCTACTCTTAAGTACAAATTTTTTGATTCGTTTTGAAGTAAAGTTGTAAGTTTAAATTACAAATAATGGTTTAAATATTAATCATTGAACAGTATGTATTATCGTGTTCAGAAGAATATTAGAATCATCCATACGAACAAAGAGGGTCATTCCAATCTCACAAGGAAGTGCACTTTATTTTATTGAAAATTCAGGCAAAAAACTAATACAGACAGTAGGAAGAGAAAATGGTCTGACCTTCTTTCGAGAGATTACCAGGCACCAATAATCCCTAATTTACATATCTTTTCAGTAGAATTTCGAGCCAAGTCAACTCTTCTTTTTTTGTGTCATGGCTTGCATCCATAATAAGAGACTACTCATACTATTTGCCTCAAATGCACGGCAAGACCGCATTTCCATGCATTGGACTCAGATCCTAGCCTTAGCCGTCATGCCTCTAGTTCAAGCTCGAACATCGGGTGAGAGATCAAGCTGAGATCGGCAAAAATCATATCATCGGTCTCTGTGCCACAGCTAAAATCATGACACTCGAAGTGCGTCTTTACTTCATCTGGGAAGCTGCCGCACTGAGGCAACTCGGACTCCCATGATGACGATGAACAGTCGACAGCAGATGTCATCTCCATCATCTCTTTGAATTTGGATGACTGAAGCAGAAGCCCTAGGGCTGACGTGGCATTAGCTCGGTGCGGCTGAGTTGGCAATGTTTCTAAACTTTCTATGGGCACATCTGTCTGTTGGTTTGGAAGTAGCTCATCCCAAGTTGATGAGAGCTTGCAGGTAAACTGGAGTTAACAAGGCTAAGGCTAGGTTTAAGGTCCTCGTTCGTGCTTGTTTGACTTTGGATGCGGTTGTTATTATCATTTCTACCGGGTTTAAGCCATTTGATGTAACGGCTCAGGTCGAAATTGGTGACAGCGTTGAGTCCACGGTACTCTATGGCCGCCATGTCATATGCAGTGGCAGCTTCTTCTTGGGTAGCTGCAAAGTGGAAAGAAAAGAAAACATCACAATCATGGGATAGCGAAATTGATGAATGTCTGATGAAGATTGGCCACCACATTGTGCATTCATACAGAACTAAGTGTCAATTATTAAGGTACGTTTTAACAATTTTTTCCATATGAATGAAAAGCTTTCATAAGTTTTTTCATCTGTAGTTGCTTGTTGCAGCTGTACCTTTCTAGCATTCGTATGACCAGCAAATTTCTTCTTCTTCTTCTTCTTCTTCCTCTTTTTTTTGTTCTTGTGCAAAGAAATTGTCATTATATCCATATATGAGTGATTTTTCTTTGTTTTATCCATGAAACCTATGTGATTCTCATGATCCTTGATGGGTTTTGCCATCTTCTGAGCTCTATATTCAATCATTGATTTTTTAGACACATTCAGTTGACAGTTACTAAACTAACTACAGAATTTCATGTTTTTTTCTTTTAAGTTAGTTACTATCTTTGGCCAACCGTTGGAAAGGATATCTACCTGTGTCTGTTTCTGTGTGTATTATAGTGGAAGGACTACTCTTTGACTGGTTATCACGTATAAATCTCTTTAGAAAGCAAAAGTCTTGTCTTCTCCATCGTCTGCGGATAAGATATGGACTGCTTTAAGATTTTCTAATAGGAAACAACAAGCAACATTTTGATGCTGCGATGTCCCAACTGTTAAATTAAAAAGCTTGGACAGAGTCAAATGAGAATGTAAGAAAGGGACGATAAGCGAAATATATAGACATCTGGCCTCTTTCAATTTGCACTTACTCGATGGTCTAATTAAGTATAAGTAAGAAACAATATGCCAATAGTCCAAAATTTGTTTCCTTTTGTCCTTTAATCCTTGAGCAGTACGATGAGATGAAGTAGATGCATATAGTAATACTATATACTACAAAAGCAAGAGGAGATGGCAAAGTACCATATGTTCCGAGGTAGAGGTATTTATTTCCGAAAACTTTGCCGATTCGAGCTTCCCATCTTCCATTGTGATGATGTCTGCTCATTCATATGTTGAAAGTTAAAATCAAACTCAACATATTATAGATCAGAACTCGTAAATTACTACAAGCATACAATTTAGAAAATTGTGTTAAGATCTCTGATGAGTATCACTGTAAAGAAAGGGCTGATTCCTGATCTTTGTTTGAGTAGATCAGATGCTTAAGTACCTCGCGACACCTCTGTATTTTGAAACTCCACGAGAGAAACCATTGCTTTTCCTGCAATTTTAAACCCGTAATTCAATGAATATCATTCTTCAAAGAAGGCCTCAAACTGGTAGACCCATACTTCGTTCATAGCTGGTAAATTGTTTAAACCTCAATGCATGCAAATATGACCTTGTACCTTCTCAATGTACCAATGTACTCTTCACGAGACTGTCCCTCCATTTCTTTCAGTTCCTTCTCATATGTGGATAGCTGCATTGTAATCGTACTTAATTTTCTGTAATCTTTTCTCACAAAGTGTGATCGTGCACATATATGGAGTGACAAATGACAAAGAAATACCGGAAAATTGAGAATGGTTCCTTCACTCCAGTATTTCAGTGCAGCTAGGTCATAAGCATGGGCAGCTGTTTCTTCATCATCATAGGCACCTGCAAAGATCACATGAAGCATATCTACTGAATGAGATTAACACCATTTGACATGGCAAGCAAATGTAGAAAATTGTTGCAATCTTTCTTGGGTGCGTAGAGATCAGTATTTCTTTCCATATTACTAATTATGTGTTTCTGGGGCAACTGTGTGTGAAAGAGAGTAAAAAAGTAGATCACGAAACGTACCAAGATAAACTGCATTTCGCAACCAGATTCCGCAAAAACAAATGAACAAATCATGAGAAAAAGAGAGAACACATCAGTAGCATGAAAAATTACGAGCTTCACAAATCTTAAGAAAAGTAAAGAAATAAAATGGCTTTGATGAATAAAAATGATCAAATACCTTGGCGTCCCTTCTTGCTCTGCGATTCATTCCAGCAATTCTTGTCCCACAAATGTGCTTCATATCTTCCGGTCCACCGATGCCTAAAACAAGCATCACATCATGTACCCAAGAAGCATTAAAAAATGCACACAACTTCAAGATAAATGCCTAGGGGCAAAAAAAAGAAAGATTACGAGAGAAATATTGCAAGAAGGGAAATAAGTAGAGGTGTTACACACACCTAGTGACTCCACGATAGATCGAGCTACGTTGAGGAGGAGAGTCTCTGGGAACACTTCTCCTTGTTCTTTTCACTTTTGTCACACCACCGTTATTGCTTGTAACATTCTCATTTCTCTTGTTGTTATTCACATTGTTTCTCTGGTTTTGCTGTGATAGCTTCGCCATGGAAGTTGCACCAATGAAATGCAACCAAATTGTCAATTTACTTGAATAAAGAATAATGAAGAAGTTGAAGATGGCGGAACAAGAAATGGAGAGACTATGACTGAGTCTTACAATGAAGAGGGTTATAAAGGAATGACACTGAGCAACAGGTTGGAAGAGTGTGAACTGGCTATTACGTGTAGCCGGCCGCGAGACTGTTTCAATTGTGGCCGTCTCTAAACTGCTTATATTGACTCTTCCCTCTTGTCTTCGCATAAATCTCTAGGCCATGTTCTGTTCTAATCATATCTCATTTCCTACATCTGTACTAGCTCCAAACATTGCCTATGGCATCTACACAATGTGATTTTGTCGGCTTGCGCCCCTTCATAATAATCCTCTGAACTTTTTCTTTCCTATTGAACTGTAGTGCACAACTGAACTACTCCAAAAATTGGAAAAGTGAAGGAAGTAGTGCTCATAAATTGCAGATCAATGACATAACCCAACAAATAGCAACTTAATCTTTTGGGGGTTGAAAGGTTCGGAAGGAAGATTGGTTTGTCCAAGAATTGTTTGCATTTAGAAGCAATCTGGCAACCCTTTTCCCCTGTGGCTAAGGCACCCTCCTAACGTTCACAGATACTACATGGGCACCCCCATAGTTTCTCTGGTAAGACGCTTCGAACCAACGGCAACAGGACAAAACTTCCATTAATATGGAGGGAAAAAAGTTCCATGCTTAGGCAAGACATCAGATCATATTAGCTGCTTTAATTTGATCCAACAAGACCTAAAAATGCGCAAGATCCGCATAAACCAATTTTTAAAAAGTGTTAAAATATGTCTCGAGTTTGAGCATGTCGAATAAATATAGTCCAAGTTAAACCGAAAAGTTTTGGAGAACGTCTTTTAACTTTGTTTGTTCATGCATTAATTACTATGATCATGCCTCATTCAAGAATGAAGAATGTGGCCAGAAGGAAGCATGCAGCCGCTAGAGGGAAAGTCCAAAATTGCTGCTTTTATTTAATGCAAATAGAAGCTCTTCATCTTTTTTTTTTTTTTTTGGTCGGTCCTATTCTACGCCTATACTAACTCTCACTCTCAAACTTTTGTCCCATGCCTCCTTGCAGGGCGTGGGAGTCGAAACTCACTCTTGAAACTAAATCATCCCCACCTCAACTCCCCTGAGAAGATGGGGATTCGAACCCCCCACCTCCCCCTTCCATATTGCAAGGGTGGCCACTGGAGTAAACCCCAGTGGTTCTCTTCTCACTTCAGCCGAATAAACAAAAGACGAAAAAAAAAAAAAAAGTGGGAAGGGAGAATAGTGCTTAGGTTGGACTTCTTCAAGAAAGCTTGGGAGTTGGCGTTAATGAAGAAAAGTGCAATGATGGCATTCATTGCATGGGTCAAAGAAAGAGGAAAGAAAGGTTCATACATCCATTTTTCTTCTCTCCTTTAATGCGTGCACATGCATGCACGGCCATGGATTATGGTGGGCTTGTTTTGTCTTTTCTTTCATATGAAGAGTGACTCCCTCATGCCAAGTCAAAAAGAGGCAGCCACGAGAAGCCTATCTTATCAGATGCAACATTGAGATGGATTCTCTATGTCGGCATGACCTTAAACCATAGCTTTGGGGGGAAACCCCGATAACAAGGCCCCTAGGCACGGGTTGGTGCCTCACCCCCGCCATGTGGCGAGAACCACGGTGTACAAGCGGGTAAAGGCAGCTCCCACGCCTCGAAAAATATATTGGCTAGGATAATATCCCGTAAGACTGGTCCTCGGCATGACCTTAAATTGCAGCACTTCGGGAGGGAAAACCCCGATAACAAGGCCCCTAGGCACGGGTTGGTGCCTCACCCCCGCCATGTGGTGAGAACTGCAGTGCACAAGCGGGTAGAGGCAGCTCCCACGCCTCGAAAAATATAGTGGTTGGGATAATATCCCGTAAGACCTTAAACTGCTCATGGAGGTAAAGGCGGGAGAACCGCCCTGGGGTGAGTGACCCCGTACTTGCCTCCCCATCCCCTCAGTCGGGCGGATAGATATAGGCCGGGGATTTGGGGGCTTATGAGCAGTGAAGTGCCACTGCGTCAAGGGGCTTGCTTCTTGGCTCGGACCCTAACTTCACTTTGGGTAACCAATCCCAACCGATGCTTAGGCTGGACATAAGGTGGGTGAAATTCCCACAGGCAGCTGGACATGCCTTCGGCACAGTTTAAGAACCAACTGGTCCAGTTGTTTTCCCACCACATGGCGGGGGTGAGGCACCAACCCGTGCCTAGGGGCCTTGTTATTGGAGTTTTCCCCCCTGGAGCACTACAATTTAAGGTCATGCCAAGGACTGATCTTACGGGATATTATCCCAGCCACTATATTTTTCGAGGCGTGGGAGCTGCCTCTACCCACTTGTGCACCACGGTTCCCGCCACATGGCGGGGGTGAGGCACCAACCCGTGCCTAGGGGCCTTGTTATCAGGGTTTTCCCCCCCGGAGCGCTGCAATTTAAGGTCATGAGAAGCCTATCTTATCAAATGCAAGATTAAGCTGGATTCTCTATGAAAGGCAAAGGAGCGAAGGAGAAGAAGGCGCCAAGTTTCGGTGGCCAAGAGAGAGAGGGTTCTGAGACTGTAGAAGAGTGCAGAACTGTAGAAGACCGCAGAGAGTTCTCGTAGGTGAGGGATTTTCTCGTTGTAAATTATATTCGAGTATTTTAGCTAGTTAAATTCTTGTAAGTAGAATTTGTTTAATTTCTTGAGTGAGATTTCTCTAGAAATCATGATGGGCTAAATACCGTGTAAGTTATTTGGGTGTAATTTGAGGCTGGGAAATACTGAGAGTATATTTGAGTGCTCGAGTGATTGTAATCTCTGGTATATCGCTTGTTTTTATAGTGGAATTCCGTACTACTCTCCCCGTGAACGTAAGTTCCAATATTCGGATCGAACTACATAAATTTTGGTATCCGATCACCTTTCTTTCATTCCGACTATTTTATCCAATTCGCTTGTCCATATTCCGTAACAAAAAGAAAGGAAAATCTAAAAAAGACCTGACTTTCTCTTCAATGGATACAACCAGTGATAACAGGAGAAATAATCAATAATTGAAACATAACATCAAAACTCAGCAGTGATGTACCATTCCCAACTATCATATTATCATGGCCATGGTAAGAAACTATGTTGACAAGATTACCTGCATTATCTGTCATTTGAGCATTACTACCAGTGCCCAAGTATCATTCTTCATCTCGTGAGTTTGAGATATGAAGAGCAGTCAAGCCGTGGAGTATATTATTACTCTGATAACTGTGGTCCAAACGATACTAGCAATATAATGTATCATGCCCCTTCTTCTTTCAAACCTGACAGATGAGAGATAGTACTCCTGAGTTTGAACTTGGCGGGGCAATGACGATTTTGATTTGATGAGTAGTATTTTACTTTCATGAAAAGTGCCAATTTTTGTTTGAGAAAAGCCACAGCCCCTGTAATTAAATATGGATCCCCTACCTCAATTTCTGGGGTTATTCTTGATCCCTCCATATTGTCCCTGTGAGATCGAGGTTATACGCACCAAATTTCTCTCCCTTTCCATCAAAGAAGAAGAAGGCATTCCATTTCGGTTTTACAAGAACGATCGGCATTTACGCTGTGGAAATCGAATGTTTTCCTTATGATTGTATTCAGACCAAGGTGAATTAATTTTGTTCTTGATTCATCCGCAATTCAACGTTTATTTTGAGGTTAATTGTTATTTGCACATTGGATAAAGGTAAGTCGTCTTCTGCCAACTTGAATTCCAACAATCAATGTCGTGGAAGTGTTCGGGAGTACAGTTGAACTTCGCTTGTTTTGTAACCCATAGCTCTGAAGTTGTGCAGCACGTCAATATGACATAGAAGAGGAGGCCTAAACACAGTCGTTTTAATTAACTTTTGGCTATCATAAAATCCTTCAAATAATCTAAGGACTTTATTAGCACTCGACACAGATTTACCAATGAAATACAATTGATCACAAATAAATTTAAACTTGGGAAGATAAACAAACGATGGTTATTTTCTTTCCTAATGAGTTGAAGTTGGCCAAGGAGGTCAAGTTCACAAGTTACCGAGCTTTGCTTGAAATGTCGATCTTCTACTGATGTTCGAAGTCCAACAGCATGTCCAAGAACTTCTTCTGAGAGTATGCCCATGATCCAAGATTTTACAAGACAGTCGCTATGCATCCATGACATATATTTTGGATTATCGACTCGGGCTCCATTTTCTGATGCTTAGTCTATGGTTCATCTATTTCTCTAATGAGGATACAAAATAGGTCCTGACTTTCAATCAAAGACAATACCTTTGTTTTCCAAAGCAAAGAGTTGTTTTCATTGAGCTTCAATAATTGATATCTGAAGGAAAAGAGAATTTGGGGATTGAAGAAAGAGACGACATGGTTGTATTGAATTTTTTTATTTTTTATTTTTACAAGAAAAGATCGGTGTGCCCTTGCATGGCTGATAGCCTGATACCATAAAAATAAACAGAGAATTGAATAAATAAAGCATACTAATTTCATTGATAGTTTGTATAATATAAATAGAGAGATATCAGAGAAAAATATTGTCACCTATACTTATGTTAGAATATGAATATAAAGACAACGAATCTATCTACATGGAAATTTATAAAACTGAATCAAGGAATAATTTCTAAATGGATGCTCTGCTTGACGTATTATCTTCATGCTAATTTATAGAAGATTATATTCTATAACCATGCTGATATCTTGCTACTTGACTTATTACTTCAATAGGGTTACATTGTTCAGCTTTATCTTCAAGTCATCAAATTTCGAGGAATAAAGAGTTGATCTTATCAAAAGAAAGACCGGCTAGGAACATGTCATCAAATCTCCAGGCACAAGCTCCGATCGTAATTTAAGCATAGCAGAAGAAGCCTGCAACATAATTGCTGGTCATACTGCCACCAAACTTTTGTGATCGAAGAGCCACCTCTTTCACCCTCTTAATAACTGCTATCATTTCAGATGAGCTGTTTAGCTACGTGGATAGAAAAGCAAGCAAAAGAGAAGCAGTTGTAGATGCATTAAAATTTATGTTGTGGAGTGAACTTTTCTTACAAACAGGATGAACTAAATATTATTAGTGCAGACCATCGCAGTCTTCATTGTTCAAACCATTACTGGCAGAGCTCCTGTAGAGTACAAATTTCCAAGGTTCTTCCCGTTCTCAACTACAACAAAAATTACAAGGACCAAAGACAGATTGAAAAACAATAAAGTTGATAGGAATTAGTTACCAATGAGCCACTTGATACATCCTTCTCGTAATGTCTCATATCCTCATTTCATCAGCCTATGCACAGTATTTTGTCATCAGATTCTTCTCTGATGCTGTGATAACCCAACGTCAAAAAGCTTCAGGAATTGCCAGCGTTCACTGTCATTTACAACACATTCAGTAGAAGAAGCAACATCTCTGGTTCACCCTGCACAGCGGCATTGCTGGATTGCTTCTACTGACTCAGCTCAAGACACCACAGAGCAGAGCCTCAAATGGAGTGAATGTGTAGGAAAAAGGTTATTGGTAGTATTTAACTCGAAACCTCAATCATCTCCACTTCGCCATCACTGTAATCCCCCCAACATTTGATGGGTTTCTCATGATCGATTGCTATGTCGTTGCCCATCTCTTTGGTCTTCACAGAATCTTGAGTATCTGAGATATCATCTTTAGTCTTTCCATCAGTCTCATGAGGAGTGTCCTCATGGCATGGCAAGTGATTTTCTGGCGCTGTTTCTTCAGTGGAGTGCTTCTCAACTACTACTTCTGCAGATGACTGTTCCACTGTAGCAACTTCAACTTTATTTTGACCAACCGCCTCAGCAGCCATATCTATTGGTGATTCCACCGGATTAACTGCAGATGCAATGGAGTCATTTTGAGCAGTGACTGGAAGACCAGTGGCTGATGCTGGATCTCCATTTGTAGGCGAGGGAATACCATTTGGTGACAGAGGAAAACCGTTAGGAGACAGTGGGATACCATTTGTTGAAGAAACCATATACCCATTAGGGGATACTGGATAGCCATTGGGAACCCAGGGTTGGCCAGGCACAAACTCAGCTGCATGTGGGTTCATTATTCTTGGAGGACTAAAGTGGTTGCCATCTCCAGCATGTTCGCCATTATGGAAGCCAGGTTTGTTACGGGAGACCCGATTTCCAGACCTATTATAGCCACCAGATAGCCTAGGACCATATGGGACCCTTGCTGTTGCAGAGTGATGAGGTGACCTACGGACAGGACTGAGTATCGGAGGAACATTTAATGGTGGAGGCAAGATTCCTCCATGATCTTTGAGCCCCTGAACCGAAACAGAGCCAAAAAGTGGCGCGGTAGAAGGATTAAAGGGTGGCGCAGATGCAGAGAGTTTCTTGGTCATCTCCTTTCCAGTATCAGTTTCATCTTGCTTTCCTGCTTCAGCTGCTGAGGGCTTACCACTTATATCACCATTCGGACAATCATGCGGGTTTTTGTTTTCCTCAACCACCACTTCTTTGGTAGTGGATGCACTTTTCTCTTGCAATGAGCATGCATTTTCAACAGGAACTTGTGAAAGATCTACATCAGAGGAAGTAGTTGGGCCATCAGGTACTATTCGTGATGCATCATTTTTAAAACCAATCGCATCTGAATCTGTCGAGCTATCAGCTGCATCCGTTTCTGAAGCCAGAACACTGCTACCTTGTTGATGTTCTAGATAAGCAGCGCCTTCAACCTCCACTGCCACAGCCTTTTCAACTGTTTGTGGAATGGTGGTATCCATGGCTTCCTCTGTGGCTCCTTCCTCTAATTTTTCTTGCTCTTCATTTGAAGCATTTTTTGTTATCTCAGCATCTAGACACTTATTCTCTGCAGCTTCTTTTTGGATTTCCTGACCATCTACATCTTGAGATACAGGTGCCTCATTTAGAGCCAACTCCGCTGCAGCTGTGTCTTTGGAATTCTGTTCACTCGGAACATTTTCTTTGGGCAACTGTTCTGCAACTGCCTTCACTATAGATCCAGGTGGAGCCAGAGCAACTTCCTTATAGGAGAAAAGCTTCCCAGTAGCCTGAACACTGATTGGACAAGATAAGGAAGATGTCTTAGTAGCTTGTTCACCTAGGGCTGGGCTAGCAGGTGCAGACTTGGGGTTGGGAGTCCAACTGGATGAGGCGGTAGGACTATTGACCTTCGGACTGAAGCTTGCACTTTTCACAAACTTCTTCGTAGCAGGCATGGATGGCACAATTGAGGTGGCTGATTCGTTAGTGCTGATTTTTGATGGTGCAGTATTATTGGATTTCACACGGTATCTCGAAGACTGTGATACATTTGTGAAGTTAGTGTTCAGTTTTGCCAGGCTTGGCCTTCTCGAACTAGAAGACCTACGAGCACCGGGTGAGCGGCCTTTAGGGATGGCCTCCTGCCACCCTTCATCTGAAGTGTCGTCGTGTACCAGTTCATTACTGATGCCCACTATCAATTGACCTGGTAAAGAAGGATCTTCCTTCTCATTTGTAGCCTTGGGATGTTCAGCTTTGTTTTCCTTATCACTTGAGTTCTCTACATGAGGATCATTCGGCGATAAGGTTGCATCTGTCTGATAATCCTCTGATGCATCCCAGTTCTGGTCAACTTTTTTCACCTGCAGCAAAATTATCAATTAAACCAAGAGTAGCAGAGACATTTATGAAAGAGTAGATATATAAAAGCTGGTTCTGACCTTAGCACGAGCCTTTTTCTGGGCATCCCTCGCTTTCATGTCTGCATCTGGAGCTATAAAATCAAGGAGGTCTGACACACTAAGCCAAAAGAGAGAACATCACATTATTGCTTTATCATACAATACTGGCAGCATCATAAAGAAGAAGCTATAAATTCTAGAGTTCTTCGACTCGACATTTAAACATATATCTCACATTGTATTCTATAGCTTAATCTTTTGGAGTAACTGGTCAAGCAGATAACTTTATCTTGGTATCAGAGCCAAAGATCTCGAGTTTAATTCCTCACATCGCCTTGTACTCTTTCATGGATTTTCCCTTCCATTATGCACAATGGGCTTAAATAACTCTTCTACTTACACATACTGTGTTTGCATTGTTGAGGCCTTTGTGTGAGGAGTGACCATACTTAATGCCATACTCTAATAGCTTAAACTTTGGTAATATACAGTCGGGCACAGAACTTTCATGCGAAATGGAAAGTCAGCAAATTATAAAGGAAAAACCATGGACACAGATTAGGTTATCAACATTATGAATTTCAAAAGGGGAAGCAAAATCGTTTCAGGTTAAAAATGGGGAACCATAGATTTTAAAAGAAAACAATGCCAATCACATTTTATGAGCATCTGTTCATTCAGCACTAATAAGTTTTGGCCAGAACAGTGATCAGTATACTCACAAAAAAACAGTGAAGAGAATAGCGAGGCCATGTGCTTGGTTATAGGGAAGACATAAATTTTCCACACAATTTTACCAACACAAACTTTATCACTCTCTTATCTGGTCAGAAAAAAGATGAGAAGTATAGGATGGACACAGATGCAAGAGGTTGATACCTCAAATGACCTTTACTGGAGATTGAGGCATCTGGCTTTGGTGTACCATTGCGAGCAGCTTCTTGCTGCTCTAGAGCCTTCGATTCAAAATACTCAAGCCATGCAGCCGCATCCTAGAATTTAATTGATTTATCAACTCAACAACTACAAATATCAAATAATACAAGACAGGGATTTCTCATTATAAAGTTGGCGGTACCTGTGTACGTAGATCCTCTGATCCAAGTTTGGCCTGCAGTATCTGTAAGGTAGTTTGTTCATGCTGAACACTCAAGGAGTAAGCCTCCATCAGAGAGAGAGCAATTGCAATGGCATGATAGCTAGCAGCAGTCTGGAAGGGAAATAACAAAGGCAAAAAAGGATGGTCATGTTATTGCCACAATCTGCCAAAACTTAAATAAAATGTTGTCGTACATTTACTGTTGAAACGAATTTTCAATGGTTACTGGACAAGCTCATTAACACTGATGATAGAGAGATTAGTGGTGAGTTGGTTCGGCATAGCAGTTGTAAACCTTCTGCTCCTAATACTACAGCACACAACTATTGCTAGAAGACCTTGTCAATGTTGACCGCCCAAGTGTCAACTACAATGATTTGTTCATTAAGAAGGTCCAAAATTGGAGTCCAAGTAGAAACTAAAATCTTCACCCCCGTTCTTTCAAGGGATGAGCAATCCTAAAACTTGTCATGAAAATGCAATTGAGTCCTAAAACTTTTAAAAGTGCAATCAAGTCCTAAAACTTATCACAAAAGTGCAATTAAGTCATAAAACTTTCAAAAAGTGGAGGTACCTAAGAGAGAGAGAGAGAGAGAGACCTGTATATGATCAGCTCCAAGAAGTCTTTGGTTGCACTTTAGAGCCTCATGGAGGTACCTAAGGGCAACGTGAACATTTCCCAGACCTTCTTCCATCATTGCTACGTTGATGTAGGTGGCGGCAGTATTTGGATGAGATGGACCGCAGGTTAAGTGCAACAGATACAAAGCACGATTCACGTACCTAGAGTAATGAAGGGTCAACTCAAAAGTTATAACATTAACTTTAACATAGTCAGACAATGGTCATATGGTTTCATTTAAATGGATTCTCTCCGGCGTCCATTATTCTAAGGAAAATATATTTAATTGCAGAGGAATGGGAAAGGAAAAAGAGATAAAGCCCTTAACTAAAGCTTATCTTGTTTAGACTGTAGGTTAGATATTCTGGGAAAAGAAAGTAAAAGCATACTTCAAAGCCAACTCTGTGTGTTGAAGCCGATAGTAGAACACAGCGAGGTCCCCATAACTCTTCATGGTATCAGGATGATCAAGACCGAGCTCCCTCTCATTAATATCCAATGCTTTCTGTTGATAGATGGTTGCCTATTCAAGGTAGAAGATTAATAAGTTCATGTGAAACAACATGCTATTAAAGCAATCTATTAGACAAGAATCAAACTTTCCACCACAGACAGTATTCTCATCTCAAAAAAGTATCACTAAGTGAAGAAAAAAAATGTAGAGAGTATAGGTAGCAATTATCAAATCTTTGTAGTAGCAAATTCTCACAGAAAAAACTAATCCTCTTTCACCCGAACGGCGATCAGATTTAGTTCTTTTAAATCCAAACAGTTAAAAGTACAAGGTCTCAGAAAGAAATAAATGAAATATCTGTCAGTTTGTTACCTAGCCAAAAAGTCTCTTTCCATCAATTACCACCTTATTCAACATATTGAAAGAATCTCTCTTTTTTCCCTTTGTCAATGTTTAGTAAAGCAGTGGGACTTCAAACAGATCAGTGCCCTCACCAAAATTTAGCTCTGTTTTTTTTCCCAGAACCACTTTCAATACTTTCATACCAAACTTGAAATCTATTTGATTCTTGACTTTAAGATAGATGCAAAATGTGTAACCAAGAATGCTGCACAGTAACTCAAGATGTCAACAATAACTCACTAGAATGAAGGTGATTGTTATGCAGTTGATTTAGCTGTTTCTGTGTGGAATGTTCATTCACTTGAATAAATGAGCAGTTGGTTCTGATGAGAATCCGCCTAACTATGATGAAGTGTGGATAGTCTAAATTTGACTCACAATTATTCAATAACAATATTGATATCCCAATTTTTGTGTTCATATCAGATCGTAGATATCTAGAGGTGAACTCTTCATCTGGTTGGGTACTTAATAATGCACATACCTGATTAAAATCACCAGTATGGTAGAGCACCACAGCCAGAAGACTATACGCTCCTGCTGTCATTCGATGATAAGGACCACATACAGACACCAGCTTCGACAGTGCCTTCATTTTTTCAATTAAAAAATCGTCAGCTCCAATGCAGATAAGTTTACAATATGATGCCAGAAAAAGAGCAGTCACTCACCTTAGTACCATAATTAACAGCATCCTCCAGTTTTCCTTTGTCCAAGGAAGTCTTGGATGATTCTAGCAGAGTCCGTCCATCCGCAGATGAACAAGCAACATGCTGCAGGAACCAGTCAAAATCCAAATAAGATCCTAAAAATAATAACCAATTAAACTTGAATGAAAAAAACTACTGTTTGTCACCTTATAAACAGGAACCATGCTTATGATATCTGATATCCTAAATGGTGAAGGTGACTCCACATCATAGTCCCTTGGAACAAGCTCTAGTCCAACCTGTTGCAAGATTGCTTCAATTACATAGGTGCACGAGCAATACCATGAGATCCAAAAGAAACTTGAGTAAGAGGGCATGTTATCGTACTTTGTGGCACAATCCACGAAGAATAGCAAACTTCCTGAGATCCTGGCAGCTCTCTTGTGTCCATCGCCAGTTAAACCTTTTAAAAAGGAAGCCTTCCACCCATTTCCATTTTAGCTCATCATCACTGAGAGTGTCTGTGTCAGCATTTTCACTTGATGGTGAGCCTAGCAGTATATTTAGACATGAAGCAACTGAAGTAGCCACATCAGCAACATTTTCAACTGCGGCCACAACGGCTTGTAGGATATGCTTGTATGCTCGAACAACCATCTCATGTATACAGAGTGACTGCACATGAGGAAGCTTATCGGCAAGTTCAACCTAGCACGATGCAGGAAATGAATCGAATGTTAGGCCCCACAGTGTAAGTTCTCCAACAGCTTTCGTTTATGTAAAACATGCACAATCAGTCAGTAAAACCTACATGTCCTTTTTTTGGCCAGAAGGTAAAGCCAGATTGACTGGGGTAACTAGATAGAAAACGTTCCTATCCATTCAGCTAATTAAATAACATGACATCAAAAGATAGCAAATTTTGAAGTGTCTCTCGATCCCTTGCACATAGAAAAAAAAAAATCTACAGGACTTCTGTCGAAGACATTTGTTAAATGAGCATAAGATGTAAACGTGAATTTACAAAAAATTAAAAGAATGGTATTGATTTGGTTACCACACGGCCCAAGGAACACATTTGCAATCCTCTGGTGTGCATAAAATCAGTCAATGTCCTCCCATCGACTGGTGAAAGCTCGAGGGAACCAAAATCTGCCACCTAAGAAAATAGAGAGATACCAATCAACCATTATGAATATGTTTATATAAATATTGAAGAATTCCAGTCCAGAAAGCAATTTACCAGCTTTGGAAGGGCAGTATCAGCATAATATTTGTGTGCCATTTCAATCAACTCATCTGGCGACTGCAAGAATAACCGCAGAAAAATTGAATGCACGTGTATAAGGTGAAGGAGATAAAGCATATCATTTTCACCATGCACATGTATTAGAGGATGGCACAGCTTGACACTTAAAGCATTTCAGATTATCTGGTCTTCAGGGAATAAATTGGACAAAAGAGCTGAAAAAAAGTCGGACACGTTAAATATAGCAGTCCTTGCATTTAACAAACCTTAAGGTGCAGACCAGTTTCCGATTCTTTAAGACGCAAATATGCTGCCTCAGGAAGCAGCCTTTTCCACATAATTTCTTTTTCTTCCTCTTGTTTCTCTAGTTCCTTCGGATTGATGCTGTTTGATTTCTTGTCAGTGTCATTGTTGCTGCTAATAGGAGCTTCCTTTCCAAGTTCAGAGTTGCTGGTCCTGACATCAGTCTTTTTCTTTATTTCCTTAAGCAGGCCACCCTGCTTACCTAGACCTTTAACTGCTGGCTCAAGCTTAGCTTCTTCGGTGCTTTTAGCATCATTTTTTCCAGAAGCCTGATTTTGCAAATGTTGAACCCAACATGCCCCTAATTCCCATCTGATAGATCTGGTGCATTTAGTGGGCTCTTCCTGCAACTTCAACAAACTTTCCCTTAAGACCTTCCTTACCAGAGACCTTGCAGAGCGTAAATTTTCAGAATCTGAACTTTGTGTCCGTAGAACAGTGCTGGATGACTGAGGTGAGGATGACTTGTGCAGAAGCATCCGCAGGCTGATGGTCAAAGTTGAAATGAGCACCCCAGTCAATAACTGAGAAAACTATCAAGATGTTTAAGCAGTACACAACAAAAATTATGTACTGACCTATTGACATTTAAGGCATTTGCCCCTCCTTCAGGATGGTCTTCAATGTCAATGTCCTGAGGAATTGCGTTTCCCTCCCAATCTACCTCAGCTGAGACTTTAACAATTGCCGTATGGCCACAATGCCTAACCACCACAACACCTAAAGTAGAAGTGTCCTACCAAAAAAAAAAAGACTTGCAAATTAATATATGATCCACTACATAAAGAAATTACATTTTCAAATTGCATGCCCCATGTCAAAGGAAACATTCAGCTACTCACATGTACTGTAGCACTCTCATCAGCAGTTATGCCCTTGAGTAAGTTTCTCTGAGCAAGGTCGTCATGAGATATGCCAAGGACCTGACTCCCATCATTTTTACAGTCCAGTTTCAAACTTGCATCAGGGACGTCCTTAGTCACCTTAATAACTAAATCCCCAACTCTTTCTTCATGCGACATTGAAATAATCGGATCAGATGTGAAGCAATTATTTGCATCAATGAGGTGCCTGATTGCAGCGACGGCTTTAAAAACAGAAATGTCGACAAAGAGACTATGAAGCAAAAATGCTTTGCGATCACGGATTTGCCTCTCCTCTGATGTTTTACAGGGCATTGCCGCCAAAATGGCAAACTCTTTTGCCCATGGTCTGTAATCATGTCTGCCATCTCGTCCATGACCACCACCATTTCCTCCCCAATTTTCATCTTCCATGGGAAGCGCTGGGAACACTGAAGGATTATCAGCAACAACTGGAGGAACGACCCATGTGTTTGCTCGGAATCCGTATGGAAGATTTCCAAACTAATATTGAACTCGGGTGAGTTTATTGTCTTGCGATGTCAGTAATTACCAGAATTGCAAATTCAATACAATCAGATGTACACACCTTATTGTGCTCTGCGAAAGCTTTCATGAGAGCTTTGTATGCCTGCAAGCATAGTATAATAAAAATGCTAAATAGGTGATGGCTACTTGCAAGTTTCTATGATCTGAGATGTTGAGTAACACCATAAGAAATTAGAAGAAAAACCAAATAATTAGAATATCAAACAGGGCCAAACTGAGGGCAGAAAACAAAATTGACAGCAGAACACGGGGGCAAGATAGTTCATATGATTTCTAAGGCTTACCGCATCAAAAATCCTGCTATTCTGTTGAAGCAGACCAACCAAAGTATGACTTATAAGAATGCGTTTTCCAGCAGGATAAAACCCTTTCTTTGAAGCTACGACAGTCATCGGCTTCCCACTGCAAATCCGCACCTGCATACACAGTTACAGCCAGAAATTCACTCCCAAGGAACGGAAATCTCAGAAGCTTATCAGCATAATCCATATATGATAGAAGTGGTGGAGTACAAGATAACTGGAAAGGAGTGAGGTCCTCACATCTATCTGGAAGAAATCATCTTCTGTCTTATCATCGAGGAATGGACGTGTTGATCTCCGGATGTCTGCACAAGAAGCCAAAGAAAATCATCAAAGAAAGCATCATCTACTTCGACAAAAACGTGCAATTTCATCAAACCAAAGGGGAGAACTGGATGACAAATTAAAAAAGCTGAGACTACCATTGTCCCCCTCTCTACTACATGACACCAAAAGACATCAAACAAAGCACCAAGCATCATCCAGCCCCATCTCATTACCAAAAAGTTAAAGAGAAACACGACGAAAAAAGGGAACTCACATTGAACCGGAGGCGTGAGATGCGATAACGAGAAGAAATCATAGAACTGCCCAAGCCGGGGCGGCGGGCAAAGCGAGACCGCCGCATCCCCCTTGTCGGCCACCGCTGCCACTGCACCGGTGCACTTCTGGGTCGGGTCGGTCTTCTTCTCGCCTCCCAGTTTGAGGCTCGGGTCGCAGCCGGCCCCGTCTCTCTCACTGACGTCGGGCCCGGGACCCTGAGACGCCGCGGCATCGCCCGGGTTGTTCGGCTTGGAGGCGGGGTCTTTGGCGGCGGGTCGAGCTTGGGCTTTCGGGGACGATGATGAAGAGGAGGAGGAGGAGCCGAAGAAGGTGGTGCAGGCGACGATGTCGAGGAGCCTGCGGATGTGGGAGATCGCGAGCTCTTCGGTGTAGTCCTCTGCGAAGATTTCCAAAGAGACGAATGGGAAAGGCGAGAGTGAGTGGGAAATTTTTGAATTCGCCAGCTTTTATAGTGGGCTCCCAATTTTTGCAATTTTCCTTTTTGTAATCTTTTTCTTGGTTCGAAATTGATTATTGCAATTTATTATCCAGAAAAAAAAATATTGCATTTGGAGAGTCCAATAGTTAATCAGCATGAGCTTTCTTCCCCTTATATAATTTTTTATAAAAATCGACAATCATTTTTAAGTGTAATTATATTTTGGTTTATGCAATTATCGAAATTGGGTTTTTTTCCCGATTTCTCTATTAAAAAAATCGATTTGTTGTGTTATAACGAAAAGTTGTGTCCATCCATGGCTTGCTCTCGGCAATTTTTCGCTTTTTGCTTGTAATTTTCCAATTCAATTTTTATAAAGCCAAAAAATCTACAAGGTAAAAAGAATATAATTGTACGTGTTAGTTTTTCTATTATTTTTTAAGTATCAAGTGCTCCCCACCAAATTAAAATAAATTTCTGAGTATTTGCAAAAATATGCAAAAATAAACAAAAAGTGAAAAATAAAAGTCATTCGATCTAGCATTACCTTCCACAATGGTAAGATGACAAGGCTTGAGGGAAAGAATGTCCGCCGAGTCCTTGAGCCTTGGCCCTCGAACCTGTATATATGATTGAAAAAACTCATTAATAATCAAATCATTTATCTCATGGGGGTTCATATAGTGTAAGTTAAATTCTAATTATCAATATTTGATGTTTGACTAGTACCAAGTTTTGAAAAATACATAAATATCTTAAATATTGATTTTTTTTTCCTGGATGCTAAACAAAACCCCCAAAAGATCTTTTTTTTTTTTTTAACACATATGGTCTACTATCACCAAAAAAAAAATTTGTTCTTTTATTTGTTCTTTTTACTTTTTTTAACTTCCAGCCAACAAAATGGGGGAATGCAGAAATGCTAACCCTAAAACCCAAGGAAGAAAAACACAGCATGTGGCGGTGGTGGTGGCGACATTATTGTAATAAATGGCAAATGGAACCCACCACAAAAACCTAAAAATGTTCAGAAGCAGACGAAAGAAGACGAAGTGCAGAGGAGAAGAGAGCGCTTGGCTGTGATGCAATGGAACGTACCTCGTGAGATAGGGAGAAATTGGTCAGATGACACGTCTCGACGTGAACCGCTAAAAGCTTGCGCACGTCCAGGATCCTGTCCGTAGATATGCCCTGTCGTCAATCCAACGAGAGTCCGACGTTAGTTTTCGGTTCCTCGCTTAGCTTCCCACATGAAGAAAGCCATGTCCGTCCCCCACTTATTGAACTGTTCACTCGGGCTAAAAAATAAAACATCCTTGCACAAGCTGCTGCTGCTGCTGCTGCTGCAGACCAGTCGCTGTAAAACTGTACAATGATGATGACGACATGGGTCCCGTTTCGCCGAACTCGTCTTTTGTGATTCTTGAATCGTTATTAGTTTCGTTACGCTAAGACGGGGCAAGAAATGCTATTATGCTTGCCGATGGAATATAGTTTTCATCTTACTAAGAGAAGTTTACTTTGTTTCGAAGCAAATTATCGAAGAACTTAGTTTATCTTGAGCAAGTAGCAAAAGTTTCGTGTCGATGTATTGCCTCTCACACTTATCGTTGTGTTTTAGGTACGTGCGCATATAAGCGAGGTTGCTGAATTAGGCACGGTGGTGACTGATGTCGCGTCGCTGTCAAGAAACTGCGACAGTCTCCCACGTTACCAAAGACAGAGTAGGCGTCGACGCTTTGCTAATTAGGACACAACAGCGTGAGGAAAAGTTCAGACCTTGAGCGTCACTTGCGAGTCATCTGGTGTCTCCACACTAATCTCCACCACAGTGGGCAAAACTGCACAGTTTAGTACGGCAGAATCATTTAACGTTGCTGAATCAAACGGGTATCTAAAAGACTCGCAAGCAGACAAAGCCGGGTTAGGAAGGGAGCCAGGAAAACATTTTCTTTTGAACAATTCTAGAAGTCCAAGCAAGGTTGACATGCCAGAATCTTGATAGAGCTCGATGAGAATCTGACATTAAACTTTAGTGCCGAAATAATCTTGTTTACTTCTCTCTTGCAGGCCTTTGCTAAACTATGTGATGAAGCGGAAAATTTATTTAAAAAATAAAAGAATCGAAGTATCAAAAGAACGAGGAAATGAAATGCAGAGTAGATGGGGCTTAATAGAACAGCAAGCAACAATGCAAAACTGACCTTTCTCTTCCTTCTTCTTCTTCTCTCCTTTGGCTTTGTGCGGTCTTGCTCTGCCTGCTTTGGGAGCCATTTCGCATCCGGGGGGAGATTGAATTCACTGCTGGCCTGGTTCTAGGACTCCCCTCCAATCGGTCCTCCCGAGCGACGGTAATAACTATGGAATTCAGATTGAACTTATCGCATCCACAGCTCGAAGCTGCATGCGAAAGGAGCTCGAAGGAAGAGAAAAGAAAAGAAAAGAAAAGAATCTCTGCCCGAAAATCTCGGACACTATTCGCTTCTGCTAAAGAAAGAGGAACCGGAATTCGGTCTGCTCCAAAGTTTCAATTCAAGAACTCTGTTTTCCGGGAATACAGCACGAACCCAGGTACCGATTCCAATGCAAATAACAAAAGAGAGGGACAAAACAGAAATTTTTTTTATCCCAGCAGCTCGAAGGAAGCAGGAGGAACGGATACAGAAGAAAGAACCCAGTCAAGTAGCCATTTTTCTTGAATTTGCCTCGGTGCAGCAAGCGCCTTTACATGTGAAAGAAGACATGGATGGCTGGAGAAAGTGACGCCGCATTGAGTAGAATTGGAATGAATTGAATGAAGTGCGGGAGGTGGGTGACGATGTCCTTCGAAGGGTGCGTGTGTGTGTGTGTGTGTGTTTTAAAGACTGCGAAATAGAAAAGCTGAGGACAGGGTACGAGATAGAAAAAGAGAGAGAGAGAGAGAGAGAGAGAGAGAGTTACGAGACGGAGCGAGCGAGGATGTTGTGTCTCTCAGGAGGATTATAGAGAGAGAGAGAGAGAGAAGGGGGATAGGATAAGGTGAGCCAAAGGCCAAGGAGAGCTCGCATGAGCAACGCACGCACAGGGAACGAGAGACAGAGAGAGAGAGAGACTCTCTCAGCGATTTGAGGCCTCTCGTTTCTGCTCTCTTCACCCTCGACGACGCCTCATCGCCTCCTCCTCTCTCTCTCTATCTTCTGCCAGATTTGTAGGCCTGTCATTGGAAAGTCGAACCGCTGACGACTTCGGCTTGGATTTGCTCCTCCGGGCCCTCTCTCTACCCATCTCACGCGTGGCCTCCGACACTACCGTTCGGTGAATTCCCAATCTTACCAGGAGGTAAGTCTCTAGCCCGTCTCGTGACTTACGGGGTAGCATGTACCTTGGTCTATATGCAATGAAAGTAGCCCCTCCAGCACGATGATAAAAGTCTCATAGACCTCCCTACCTCACAAGGAGAGGGGTCCCCAATATGGCCCCTTGCCGCCTATTTATCGAACGGTTTATAGCACCGGCTTCGCGGCGGTACCTTCATCTTGAGATTCATCTTACCAATGTGCGTTTCTGTAATTAGCATGTGTTTGTCCTGGACAGAGGTTAAAAAGATCGTTACCTAGTGTTTGGTATTCCACAGATATGAAAAAAAAGAAAGGAGAGTTCAATCACCTATGAACAATTGTCCTGGATCTGAGCATATCCTTAAAAGGTTCTGTTTGAACTCTAGGACATAAAACTTTGGAGGTATTCCCACCTAAGCAGGGAAGAAAAAATTAACCTCGAGGAAGGTAGACTCCCTATCTCTTCTTCGGAAGAAGTTACAGTCAAATAGGCAAGTATAATAGCCTTGTGTGCCTGTATTGATGAGGCGGAATTCGAAAGAATTCTTACTGGGTCGACCTGTATTTCGTACAATATCAATTTAACCGATTCGTCAACTCAGTATCCTCAGTTGAATTGACATTGTGTTCTCATTATGTTTTCATTAAGGAGCTTCCAATATGAATATTGGGTATTTTTACTGAATCGCCTAAATAGAAATGTTTAAAACGTTTTTATTATTTTTTGAACACACCCAAAAAAAAAAAAAACGTTTTTGATTTTTTTATTTTATTTTCATCTAGGTGGTGGGTGATTAAATTTTCAATTTTCTTTCCCCCACTAGTGCTTGCAATAAGTGTGCTCTCCAAAAGACCCCTTACTGTAGTGGGGGAGGTGACGTATAGGGGTGTGCAACTGGACCGGGTATACCCTGTTCCCTAACCGGCCCACCCTGAAAACAAGGTCGGGAACCGGTTCCCATTGAAATTGGTTCGGGAACAGGTTCCCAAAATTCGGAACCTGTTTAAACCGGTCCGGGAACAGGGTCCAAGTGATTACCCACCCGAAACCCGGTTCCCGGACCGGTTTTGTAAGTAGAGGTACAAAACTTTTTTCCTCTCAATATCTATTCTTACTCTCGCAATCACACGATATTTTTCCTCTTGGCTCACTCAAACACGCACGGCACTCCTCCTTTGTCATTCCTCTTCCTCACTTGCTTCCCTTCCTCACTGGCTCCCTCTCACACCATTTGATGGACGAACGGTGTTAATCGCCGCCAAATTCTTGTGTATCACATGGATTGGTTTGCCTAATTTCTCTTTTTTATAAGGAGTTATGTTTGCATAAACGAGTAGCTTAATATAATAGTTGAGGGAATAAAACTAATATTAGACCCATGTTTGTTGCTAATTCTTTGCCTTATGATTTTATTTATTATAATTAGCCATATGGATCATTAATTTTCCGTTTAGTAAAAAAAGTTCATGTATTAATTTATTATCGGTGTTTAATGTTTCAATATAAATTAAGAAGATTACGTTATTTTCTCGCTTATTAATATAAAATTCGAAATTGTATAGGATATCAAGAGATTGCAAAACAAAGGTTCCAATGGAAACGGGGTTGACCCAGGAACCGGATCGGAAAACAAGGTGGGTCGGGTATAGGGTCCAATACAAACAGGGTCGGATATAGGATCCAAAAAATGGGAACCGGTTATAACAGGGTCGGGTACAGGGTCCAGGTCTAGGCCCTACCCACCCTGGACCCGATCACCCCTAGTGACGTACATGCCACCTTCTCTACTGTGCATCTCCAAAAACGCAGCACTCTTGTCTGAAGATATGGAACGTGTGGGGACTCGGCACTTTCCGGGCACACACTCGATTTACCGTACAACTTTACGGCGTGTGGTAAGGCGTCGTCAAAAATGGTGACGGGACTACGACGCTCCGGTCCATCGGCGATCGAGTCTAGGGGGTCGTAGTGTCGTGAAAGTGTGGAACAATGATACATCGAAAATCTCCTCACTCGTGATTCTTGATTATGTCTAACATTGCTGGGAATTGATTATGTCTAACATTGCTGGAAATTGAAGACTTGTATTGATTTTTTTTTTCAACTCCGCAAAATCTTACAGAAATATGTCGAGGAGATTTGTAACATATATAAAATAATCCGATCGTGACGATCTAATGCATTTGGATTGCTCCAGCATGTGAAATGAGACAACAGATTTTATTAGGTCCATCTAATGGTACTAGAAAGGATTAAGTGGCTACTATTAGTCTCAGATCATTATATTGTGAGAGAATTCAATTACATAATTAGCTCAAAGCCCAAGTGTCCCCGTCTATCCAGGGGTGTTTGGCTCTCAATCCAATCAGATCCCATTCAGCAATCGAGAATCAGACCACCTGATCCTAGAACTGGTAGACACCGAGCTTGTCGGCCACGGGAGGGTTTGGTTGGGAGGCCAACCACTAGGCGAGGGGGAGGCGGAGGGCGGAGATGATGGGGACCTTGCCGGAGTGACCGATGTCGCAAACGTTCTCTACACTAGACAAAGAGTTTGGGGTGAGGAGGGAAGGGGAGGATGAGGTGGTGGACGGAGGGGTGGGTGGGAGGGAGAGGGTTAAGGAGGGGGAGGTTCTTGGGAGTGACCAAAAGCATGTGGCCCAATGCTAGGTAGGGGAATGGCAATACATGTGGAAGTGGAGACTCCACGGACATGAAGAAGATGAAGAAAAGTTGTTTATCTTGATTTCTTCATAAAAAAAAAAAAAAAAAATCGATCCATTCATGTTCTCACCCTGAAATTGAGAATCAAAGCGCCCATCACTAATTTCCAATTTTATGGAATCAAGAACCGGATCGATGCCTTTGACAATCGCCAAGAAACTGACCGATTCACTCCAATTTGGGTGGTGCTCTCATTGCACACCCTTCTATCCATTGACAATGGTGTATATTAATTATTTATACACCTTCAATGAACTTAATAAAAAAAATTTGCATCCCAGGCTTTGAGGATTTTCCAATAAGAGTGAAAAGAAAAAAAGGATAATTTCCAACAACGCCCTAATAACTCATTCAATTTTGCTTAGAAAGAAAAGGCAAAATTCACTTTTCCTTCGATGTTCAAAGACAGGTTGAATAATTATTTTAAGTTACGACGAATAATGAGAGGAATTACAACTAAAAGTATGTCAATATTTATAGGGATAAGTGCACTAAAAGCCTTAAAATTTATCATAGAAGTATAATCGAATCCTAAAACTTTTAAAAAGTGCAATCAAATCTTAAAACTTATTACAAAAATGCAATTGAATCATAAAACTTTCAAAAAGTGTTATCAATAGAATGACTTGATTTAACCAATTTGATAAGTTTTAGGATTTCATTGCACTTTTATAACAAGTTTTAAAGTATTAGAACTAAATTGTACTTTCATGACAAATTTTAGGACTTATAATACACTTATCCCATATTTGTGTATTTGAAAAGAGTGTCGTGTTACAAATCAAGTGAAGTCAAATTTACTAAAACCGTAAAATTCGAAAAAAAAAATAAAAAGGAAAGAAAAAGGAAACCTAGAAAAGTAAAACCCTAACCAAATAAAGCACCGGCAAACATTTTTTTATCTTCCACAATATGTCAAGCGAGGCATCAAGCATTGTCGCATGATGCATCATACCACGAGCCCGGTCTCATGAAAAGCTTATTGGAAGAGTACTTGTGCGCCTTTTATACCTGTTTTGAGAAAAATATTTTCCACGAATTTACTGAATATATTTACTCGAGCGACTATGGAGTTTGAGTTATAGCTCGTTCCATGTGCGTGCACTCTATCTGAGGATGCTTCGCGAGCATTTCAACGACGAAATACCCGCCGACAAACTTATATGACATGAGCAACACAACATGGTTTGGTCACTCTATATTTTTCGTGCCGTCAATTCAATGTCGGTAGATTCCTAACTCAAGCATCACTGACCAAATATCTTCTTAAATTCCTAAATTTGTGAATAGGGCTAATCACAACAATTTTCACTAGCGCATCTCCCTTGCCTAAAATTTAATAGGTCCATAGATCAGGACCAAAAGAAATTAATGTCACAAGTGGGAGGTTCTATGCTAGCTTTCACCAGCATGCCGGTCCCAGTTGTCGAGAAATCACCTCTTTTAGGGTGCGCATGACAAAATTTCTGGAACATAAATTGAATTCTGGCCAGAAATTGGGAAATCAATTTCTATTTCAAAAATTGATAAGTTAAAAATTTTAACTTCGATTTCTTCTTCAAATCTATTTTACGGAATAGAAATCTGCTTAAATAGAAAAATAAAATGACGTTATCAAACGGTTTATTCCAAACATGTTCTGGGAAAAGAGAAATGAGAAATAGAGAAGTAGAAATTTTATCATGCGCTCCCTTAGCATACCCATGATTCATCTATTTCCAACTAGAGGTTTCTCGGCCGAACAACATGTCACCTTCAACAAAACTACCATTATCAAGCTTGAAAGGGAGTAAGTATCAAGAAAGTATTAAATTTATTATACTTGTGCCAATTCAATCATAAACTTTTTATTTGTGCTAATTTAGTCCAAATTCTTTTGATTTAGAGCAAATTCAGTCATTCAGACTAATTTTGATTGGATATTGCTAGCATAGACGTTGGACGTCTTACATGACACGGTCGGCGCTTACGTGAACTTTTCTAATAATATTTTAATTATTTTTGAACTTTTTTTCTTTCTTTCTTTCGTTTTTCTCTCTTGTTTTCCTCCTCTTTCCTCCGATGGTCGGCTTGAGCAAGGGTGAGAATTGGTGAGACTGCTCTTGTTGGATCTAGCAAGGCCAAGCGACACCCAACAAGGATCAACCTCATCAGATTTGGCAAGCCGCCTTGGCCTATACGAGGGTTGGCCTAGCTTGTCCTCAACCAAGCTAAGGCGAAGCCCGACAAGGCCGCCCTCACCTAGGTGACACTTGACCTAACTAGATCTGACAAGGGCAGCCTCGTCGGCACACACCCTCTTTGGTCATGTCCGTGCCAACCACTTGAGAAAAAAAAAAAAAAAAAAGGAAAATTTGAAAAATATTGAAAAATATTAAAATATTACTAAAAAGTGTCTGTACTAGCATTAGCCATGCCACGTAGGCCGGTCAAGGACCACGTCAGCAGTATTCAATTAAAATTAGTCCAAAAGACTAGATTGATTTTAGGTCAAAAGATTTACGACTAAATTAACACAATTAAAATATTTATGACAAAATTGTCATTAGTGCTATAAGTTTAAGACATTTTTGACAGTTTTCCAGCTTGATAGACATATGGAGAGCGGTGCTTCTAGTATCGTCAATATGGTTAAGCGGATATGATTAACCTGTCCGCGATTAGTATCGTAATTAGATGCTTGGACCTTCTGCTTCAAGAAGCGAGATCCCCAATTTGTAACTCCCACCATCGTCAAATTTCTAGGGTCCATTCACAGGACTCATAGAATTATACGAGTTTTTCTAATGCAAAGGAAGGATCTTTTAATTGCATCACTTGCAAAACAAAAAGATTTGCAAAGAAACGTACCATTTTACTATATACATCATGCAACATCACTTAGAATAATCACATGCAGCGTTATGGGAAGTATCGATCTGAAGAAGTGTTATAGTAAAATGGGTCATTTTATCAAATGTGTAGACTTTCACTCAGCAGATGTACGGTCCCGTTTAGTTCGGCTTTCCTAAGGGGCTTTGGGGGAAATATTTTGTGTTTGGCATGTATTTTTGAAAGCTCAATTGGCCAATGTTAGCATTCCTAATGCTAAAAGCTCAATGCTAGGGAGGCGCTGCTTTAAGCATTGGTATTTTGGAGATATGATTTCACTGTTCACCGAGTCACTATTCATCGTCTTCTTCCCTGCCCATCTTCTTCGCCGTTCATCTTCTTCTTTGCGGTGGGCGGCGCTCAGCCGCGAGCGGCCAAATATGGCCGCCGGGAAGCCTCGCCTGAGGTTGCGCAACCTCGGGCATCGCCTGAGTCGCGCGACCGAGGCGCCGCTGCCTGAGGTCGAGCAACCCAAGTGACGCCGCCTAAGGCCGCACGACCTTAGGCGACACCACGGGTCACGCCTAAGGTCGAGCGACCCAAGTGATGCCGCCTGAGGCCGCGTGGCCTCAGGCAAGCCGCCTCCTCGCCACCGCCGCCACCACCGCCTCCCCACCACCACCAACGCCACGGCCACCAGCCGCTCCCCACGATCACCCAACCGCATTTCCTCCTCCCTTTTCTTTTCTTTTTTTTTCTTTTTTCTTTTCACCTTAAAATTGCTTTGCAAAAAAATACACTTCCAAACACACTTGCCTTCACAAATACCCATTCACTCAAAGATACTTAGGAAATGCAAAGTCATTTCCCCAAAGTTGAACCAAACGGGCCTAAAATTATCATCTCCTCGACCAATTCGACTTGCAAGGAAAATGGTGGAAATGCCCCCTTTCCTATCGATGTCGACAATACGTTTCACAATAGATTTTCATCGCTTGGAGTGAGACAACCTTTCAGTCCTCCATTTGTCCTCATCTCTCGATTCGAAAAAGTAAAAAAAAAAAAAAAAAAAAAAAAAAAACAACAAAAAGCTATAGCAAGGACAAGTAGCGCCGTTTACTTTTCCCACCGGTTCGAAACCGAGCTACTTCTCCATAGGGCCGCTATAGAACGGCCGGCCCGTCCATGATTCCGGCGGGCTCGGACAAGAATTGGGTCTTCCTTAAATGGCCCAAATGCAGTAGCCACTAACCAGCTACTCATGTGACATCCTTCCCAATCGACCACCCTCCTAGTGCTCTTGTATTGTTCCTTTCTCTTGACCCCCTTCATTCTCTTGGAAATGCTTCTTATGGATTACCGTTGACATTCCCCCTTGAACAGTCAAAACCACATTGGTTTGTCGGCTTGTGAGGGAATCTAGTGGGAATGGGAATTTGACTGTGCATTACGGAAAAACAATGATTCAACGTTATCCACATGTCGGCCCACATAGATAACAATCATGATAATGAAAAACACCATTTATCCACGTGAGCGAAAAGAAAAATATTAGGTGACTTGTCTTTTTCGCCCAAAAAAAAAAAATGATACACGATCAATTGAATGCAATTTACCGCCATGATGCTATAATCCCCTAAAAGAGAAACGCATATTCTGATTAATCTTGATAATAAGTTCTATACTTACCTCTACATGAAAACCATGCATCAGAGATATGCTATTATAAGGAAAATTTGTGGTGTGAATAAAAAAATTTAAAGAGGAATTTGGTGGTTGAGAGACAATCCCTTTAAAAAGCCATAAAAGCCAGGTGTACAATTTAAGAAAGGATACACGATCATGTTGAGGGGAATCTCCGACAAACATAAACCTCACTTCGTACAATCAGAATAACAAGCAAAGGAAACACGTGTTCCGATTGCCTCTACATGGAAACTATGCATCAGAGTTCTGCCATCATAAGACAGATCCATGATGTGAATTAAATATTCGAAAATAAATCCACTAATAGGTTAGGAGAGCCCAATATGTGGAATAACATACTTGCTATAAGTTTTATCTTCGTTTCCATCCATGGCATTCCTTAATGCGATGAATTTATATATCGATCTTTAATATATCTACCATTTTCCATATCTATATATCTCGGGAGAATAATTCGATTTGACCATCTTTCCCTTAGATAAGAAATTCCCAAAGTTTGGCAGGGCACCATATCCAAATCCCACCCCCAAAAAGACAAAAAAAAAAAAAAAAAAAAAAAAAAGGGAAATTAAATTAGGGGCCAGCTCATCCTCAATTTCAACAGTCTTACGTGTCGGCGGCTTCCCCCCACCACCCCAGATCGGCCGCCACGTGTCGGGTCAAACCAACCACCGCGCTGTCATCTAAGGTCGGGGGGCCCGCGGGCCCCGCCAGGGCCCATATTATCCACCGAAACGAATCGCGCGCCAGCACACGCGCGACGCGGTCCGCGCATGCCGCGTCCGCGAATTCCCAAAAATAGCCCCCCTCGCCCCGCCCCGTTTCGGTCAATTCGCACCCCCCGGCGGGAAAACGACAAGAGAACAGTCCACGCGCGTGCCGAACTGCTCCCGGCACGTGCGCCCCGCCCCTTCTTCTCTCTCTCTCTCTCTCTCTCTCTCCATCGCGATCGACAAAAGCGCCCATTTCTAGGGTTTCCATTCCTTCATTCGCCGAGCTCGCGATCCGTGCCTGGGCGCGTCGAAGCGATCCTCGTTCCTCGGGTTGTTGACTTTTCTGCTCCGGTTCGGTTCGGTGGTGGAGCGATTCGATTCCATGGTGCAGTTGATGAAATCTGGGGATTTCGGAGCGGATCGTGGGACCGCGCCTTGCGGCGGCGGCGGTGGAGGCGGCGGCGGCGAGAAGAAGCTCCCGGTGAAGCTGGAGATCGTGGAGGATCCGCTGGAAGAGGAGCACGGGCCGCTCAGCAAGCGATCGAAGGGATCGTCCGGTTTGGAGCAGGTTAGGTTTCCTGGCGTTCGCCTTGGTTTGTTTTGGCCCTCGAAAATCGACGGGGAAGAAGGGAGACGAATATGGAATAACGAAAAGAAAGAACTTTTTCTTTTTCTCGGCGAAAAAGCTTCTTTTTTAACGTTCGGAGTAGATTGGGAGCATAGGAATTGGGGGTAGGATCTTCAGATGAGTTGTGTTTCATCATTATTTTGGGGATTGGAGATTGAGATGATTGGATGGGGTTGACTTGTATGGGCTTGGAGTACTTTGAATTGCACAAGCAGTAGCACTTCCTGTAGTTTAGTAAAATTGGGCATATGCCTAGGCCTCCTGTGGAAGCTGCCCCGTGATCGGACACCGCCCTCGCCTCCCAAATTTGTCGACTGTCCCCGGAACGCCGGAACTGGCGTTGCTGCGATTTTTTATAGGAATCACGGCGGTGTCTGTGCAGGTGATCAGGGGTGTTTGTGTGGACTTGGAAAATTAGGGAATATCTGCGGTATGCCGTATGTCAGTTTCGAGGAGTTATTTGCTATAGAGGTTTTGTCGATATGTCAGTGTTTACTCTGCAAAAAATTACTAACTCTGGAGTCTAATTAATTCTTTTAATAAGTGACTTTTGACTCTTTTATGGCTGTTGCGGTTTGGATTTGTGGATTCTGCAACTAAAGAATGATGGTGTTAGCTAAACCTGCGCTTGCTCTGCATTTCAATTGATTGCATAATTTCCTTGTGAATGAGCAAAAAGAATTAAGGAGGATGTTAGTTGAGGCTGAGAATTTTATTTTTTTTGGCTTTCGAGAATGATTGGGACTCTCGATCTCACTACTTGTCTGTGTGATCATTTATTTTCTCAGCTATGGGGTGCGGGTGCCAATGCATTTCCAGTTCAGCCTTCTGAGTACAATCCCCTTGATGAGCCGAGCCCTTTGGGTTTGAGACTAAGGAAGAGTCCTTCGTTGTTGGATTTGATTCAAATGAAGCTTTCTCAGGGCACTTGTAACTTGGCAACCACTCAGAGCGACAATCTTGTTCACGAGACTAATAACGATGGTAAAAGTAACGCCTCCTCTGCTACAACTGACAAGATGAAGGCTTCAAATTTCCCAGCCTCGCTTTTGAGGATTGGAAGATGGGAGGTACTTCTTATGGTTTGACATTTGAATATCTCTTATAGGACTGATTATCAGACTTTGATTGGTTCAGCTTTTGAGGAAATTTTTTTTTGTTTGGTTGCTAGTATAAGTCGAGATATGAAGGTGATCTAGTAGCCAAGTGTTACTTCGCAAAGCATAAGTTGGTCTGGGAAGTCCTTGAGGGTGGTCTGAAGAGTAAAATCGAAATCCAGTGGTCAGATATAATGGCCTTAAAGGCGAATTGCCCAGATGATGGACCTAGTACATTGAAAGTTGTGGTAAATCTCTCTCTCGTCTCTGGTGCGCACTCGTACACCAGTTCAATCATGTGGCTATGTAATCTTTACTGTTTATAGAAATAGCGATTTTTTACATTTTTTTTTATATATATATTTTTTGGCCTTGGTTGCAGCTTGCCAGACAGCCCCTTTTCTACCGGGAGACCAACCCACAACCGAGAAAGCACACTTTGTGGCAGGCAACCTCTGATTTCACTGATGGACAAGCGAGCACTCACAGGTGAACGAAGTTTCCTCCTAACACCTTTCTTTAGTTCTCTTAGCTCTAAGATAAGTTTCCATCATTAGATTGAGTTCTTTTTTTCTTCTTGTGATTACTTGTGCTGCCAAAAGTTCCGTGATCCTCTTGTTATTTGAGCAATTTCCCCTGGGATCAAAAGCTTATTTCTTTTTATATTGCAGACGTGCATTTTTGCCAATGTACTTGGTATGAATTTGTTCTTGCAAACTCCTGCCTGTTACATATGCTGTTTACCTGATGGTATTTGTGTTACTTCAGATACTTATGTCCCACAGTTTTATGGGCAGATTGCATAAGTGCATTCGTCTCTTACTGAAGCTCAGACTGTTGTTATAAGTCATTGGTTTAGTGTGCTGATCTTTTTACTTTGGTGGGCAAACAGGCAACACTTTCTGCAGTTTCAACCTGGTCTTCTATACAAGCACTTCGAAAAGCTTATCCAATGTGACATGCGGCTCAATTTTTTAAGTCGGCAGCCCGAGGTAGTCTTGGAATCACCTTTGTTTGACACACGACCATCTATTTTTGAGGATCTAGAAGAAACCAAAGGCTGTGGTTTTGATAATGGCACAAAAGATGAAGATTCAGGAATATCCGACTTGCATGCTTCATCAGCAGCACAGTCATCCTCTGTGAAGACAGAGATACGGGAACGTGTTGGCATAACGTCAGAACATATGTCCAGAGAAGCTCCTTCTCCCAGTTCAGGTACATAGTAATCTATTCATTTGCATTTGATAGGTCATGATTCATTCACTGTTCCGAGAAAATATAGCAATCTGGTTTTAGGGGAAAAAGGCATATTTCTATCCCTTGGATATTTCCTTACTCGCGGCAATGAATCTCAAATGGCTTGGAGGAAGTTCTTCTTGTGGGTGTTGCACATGATGAGAAGTGACTTAAAACTAAATAGACGTTTTAATTTAGTGGTTTTATCCTGAAGGTGGCTATTCTGATCCTTTCATATTTTTTTTTGTCCCTTTCTAGTGATGGATGCTCGTGTGATTGAAGGAAATGGAAATCGTGATGGACTGGAAATAAAGGCCATGAGAAATTGGGACCAGATAAAAGTGCCTGGTTTACATCCGTCGATGTCAATGAGCGATCTAATGAACCATATTGGAAACTGTATCACTGAGCAGATGGGTTCTGGCAATTCTTCTAATGATGGATCAGGATGCCAGGAGATACTGGAGGACATTGCACAGTACCTGCTGAGTGACACCCAGTCAACTATGGCGTCCGATGAAAAATCCCTCATGGCAAGGGTGAATTCTCTCTGCTGCCTCTTGCAGAAGGATACTACCCCCGTTCAGAACCTGGCTGGTGGAGAAAGCTGCGAGGACAAGCCTAAAGACGCGAAGGATGCTGCTCCTTCTGGGGTTAATAGCAACCCCCTTGCTAACTTTAAGGCTCTGGAAGAAGAATCGAAACCAGCAGGCATGTCAAGGAAAGACTCATTTGGGGAGCTTCTGCTCCATCTTCCTCGGATCGCTTCCCTTCCGAAATTCTTGTTCAACATTTCAGAAGAAGACAGCGACAGTAATTCTAGATAGTCAAGGTTATGTATATTCTCTAGAAGTTTCGGTATCTGCAAAATCAGATGACCCTCCCAGTATCTGTGGAAAGATGTTTGTTGACTGTGTGGTGCCTTGTTAGGGAAATGCATCCTTCTGCTTTGTCTTGTTCGGCAGTATTGGGATTCTGAAATTAGAATTTGATGAAGAGTCCTGGTAACCGTCCCTTGTAAAAAGCTTTGCATTAGTTTCTAGTGGTATTGTTCTCCTGTGAAAGACCCTGTGATCCAATGGGATCTGTAAAATTTACGTACGGCTTCTCAAGGACGCATATGCTTTGGTACTTTCGCCTAAAGCTTAGTAAAATCAAAGGAGAGTTGAGAATCCTCAGAAGCCACAATTTTCTGGCTTCACTCCACACATGCGCACACTCTCTCTCCAAGGAGAGGGAACTAACCATAAGATGTTCATCATCAAGTCATAATTCAGAGAGAAACGACTTGTTTAGGTAAGGAATAACCTTCCATCTAAAAAGGTCAAGAGCGCTTTTAAAGGAGAACCTACTCAATAATAAATCGTGCAAACACATATGCGAACTGACGATGGAATAATTTACCCATGAGCTCACAACTGCTGAAGCGTGGACTGTTTGCCTGATATTCACATCTACCTATAAAGAAACCTAGGGAATTAATCTTTATGTACAAATGGGAGATTCGAACTCAATCAATTCTTCGGCTGTACAGAAAACTAATCAAGTTATAACAACTCCCACCAAGAGAAATTCCACTTTGACCAATAGAAAGGATCAAACCCCTTATGTACACTTATTTTCTTCCATCATGTCTTGTCTCTGTCTGCAGCAGGGATCAGGAAGTGGGTGCTGAATGAATGGCAGTATCAGGTAACATGGCTACGGTCACTACGAAGTATTCACAGCCAACAGGGAGACCATATGGATTCGCAGTCGACCCTGAAACATTCAAGGCCAGCCGGTCAGTCTCTGCGTCAGAAGTCAGTTGATCTACAGGGTCTGCCCTACTATGCTCTGGTCGGTGTGGAGAAGGCAAGGGCTTCACAATTTGGCGCTCGATGTGTACGATCAGCCCAACAATGTAACTTGGTCGGCTTGGGAGATGGTCCACAAACAACGCCACGGACTCAACAGACAAATAGTAATTCAAGCAATTCCTATTTATAGCCTCGTAGTGCCCAGCTGAGTTAAGCACAAACGCAGCTATCTCATGGACTTCCAGGCGGCCAAATGATATCTTTTCCTTGTTTGCCTGTTGAAAAACCATGCATTCATTATTAGCCCAAGCAGAAAAAATAGAAAAATTATCGACGTGTTATCAACAAGAATTACACAACCAAATCCTCACAAAGGACTAACCTGATCAAGTTAAACGCAGGAAGTTTAGGATACGCAACAAACACGTATTTCTGAATCAATAGGCAAGTAGGTAACATGGATCACACACTGAAAGTCTCCTATTTAAGCGTAGCAAAGTCATTATCTTAAAAAATCCTCCTGTTTCCTTATTTTCTCTAAGTCACTAGCTAAAATCTCATCGAGAAACCTATGTGCTAGGTCCCAGAAATGAGCCAAATACAACAACTGTGAACCAAAGATCTAGATCTTTCCTGAAGGCATTATTCCTCCCCATTCCTCTGTCGAGATTCACTTACAGGCACACACGACCACATGCACATGTACGCCCACCCATTCATAAGGAGAAAATCAAGAAAATAAACCACTAAACAGTCCCTTTAGATGGCTGAGAAAGGGGGGGCTGCAATTGGACCCTAGTCTCTTTCATCACATCAGACACTGTCCAAAAGAGTTGGAGGAACCACCACAAGTTGAAGAGGAATTACCTGTTTTTCAAGCTGATGCTTTTTATACAGTGTCTTAACTTGCTCCTCCTTTTCTTCCAACTCCTTCCGCAGCTGCTCATTAGCAGCTTCGATTTTTTTTATCTTATCAAGCAGCTCTTCACGGTGCTTAGATAGGAAACCAACTCTATCTGCAAGGACCCTGATACACTTTCGGAAGTCCGCAGCAGCATCATCTTCATTTTCAATTGCAGAACTGAAAAAGGTAATTTAAGCAATTTTTATTATTATGGTACCACAAAGATAAAAAAAGCAAAGACACAATCTAAAACATGGAAAAAAAAAAAAAGTCTGCCATCTAAAATAACGTGAGAAGTGAATGTAATCTTATGGACAAGCAGAGCATTATCTGATGAGCGCTTTTTTCCAAGAAACTCACTTGGCCAAGGATTGTGCCAAGGCACGCAAGGAATTAGCAAAGGCAGGGACGCCTCCAGAAACATATACACATGTCCTCAGCCTTTCAAAGAGACTGCCCATTTTCACAGCAGATGCACGGAGGGCATTGTACTCTGAAGCTCTCCTATCGGCAGCACAAAGATGGGTTTGGGCTTCTTCTCTTGCTTCATGCAAGCAATTCTCCAGGTGAGCACAATTCATCTAAATCAAATTCACCAAATGAAAGGAGATTAGCTAGAGAATGTGAAGATCAACGATAGAACAGACTGCAAGGGACAACAAATATGAGTGAAGATGGTTAAGCAAGTGGACCACCCAAAGTTAAGACAGAAGTCAAGATTCCTAAAACTGAAATACCAGAGTCAAAATTTAATGAAACACCATTCTCCATATTTAGGAGCCCTTATTGTCAGCATCAAATCAAAAAGCATAAGGAAACCCAAGAATCTTTCCACAAGACTTTATGTTGTATCTTAGTCATATAAAGCCCGTCTAAAGAGCTCTATGCATGAAAGAGTAGTGACTACCAGTTCAATCGCTTGAATTAAGAGAGACAAATGGAGGATTACATGTCATATCCTAAAAATACACAAAAGAAGCTCAACGTATCTGCAAGTGCACAAAGACACAAGCATACACATACGCATGGGTATATCATTATCAGCAAGTGCTAGTTCCTTAGCTGGAAACTTTCTATACCACGTTTACGGAAGGGAATGTCAAGTTTAGAGATAGAAATGGAAGTGAATAAATCCAGAGACAGAAAAAAAATAAACAATGCAACAAGAAATAACTAAGCGGTTATTCACTAGATATTACCTGAGACTCATCAAGAAGTTTCTGTCTCACTTCCAGTTCTCTCCTTAGCACAACTAATTCATCCATTACAGCTTTTAGTCTATCTTCTGTTTCATTCACTAGGTTTGACTTGTCAGCCAGAGCACTCTGTAATTCTAGTATGAGCTCATTACACTCATTAGCATTTAAACCTGCCTCAGCAACTGCATCACAAGACAAGACATTCAGAGGCTCATGCATGCTTTCAGCAGCACAACTGTTCGTCGATGACATGCCTAAAGGTCCAAGCATTTTATCCTTCTCATCATTATCAATGACATGCAGTTCTTCTCGGTGTGGCTCCTGCATTGATGAATCCAAATGCGTTTGAAGCAAGCCAGATGAATCCATCATATTCTCATCCACTCCTTCTCGAGCTTTGCCTGATTGCCTAGTAAAAATTCCCAGCTTTGCATTAAGTGAATTCGAAATGCAGGAGACCTCATCCATAGAATCAGCAGCAGATGTGCACGGCATGTGAACTTCACCGCTGCCTATTGTGTCAAGCTTGCATCCTTCAGCCCTTGCACCCGCAGAATTTTCATACTCAAAGGCATCCTTGCCAGTTGAAAGCTTCTGCTCTAGCGAATATCGATCAGATAATTTCTGCTCCAACTCTTGAATTCGTTTCTCATAGGAGGAACACTGCAATTGTTTCTCTCTAAGTACAGATTCAAGATGTTTGTGATACTCATCTTTTTGATGCAAGGCCTCGGCTGTCTTTTCGGAAGCAGTCTTTAGTAGCATGTCGCGCCTATTTTCATCAAGAGACTCAAACTCGATTTCATGCCGGAGTGAGCATATTGTAGCAATTGCAGAAGCAAGGTCTGCCTTCAACCTTACATTCTCAACTTCCGTCTTGCTCGTCCCAGCAATCTCTACCAGCTCACTGCTGTCAGGCAAATCCTCTGAACTTTGAGGGAATTCTGCGGAAAATGATTCTGCAGAATTCAAACTATCATTGGACATGGAAAATGAACCTTTCATGTTTCCGTGCTTCTCCCCCCTAGAAAGACCTCCCGCTAAATACTCAGGAGCATATCGATCAAGATCCGAGATGTCGATATGCAGCAAATCAGTATCAAAGGGCATGATATTCACATCACACTGGTTTGGCATATCATATAGTCCCATAGAGAATAACACTTCTTTAGGTACATATGAACTTTGTGCTTTCGAAAATTCTTCTCGTCTCCTAACCTCAGTGTCCCTCTTTGTCGCAAGTATTTCAGCTAACTGTCCAGCCATGCCCATGTAAAGTTTCCCAGAAGCCTTTCTTCTGACAACTTCAGCAAGGCAGGCTCTATATGCAGGGCCAATCCCACGAACTAACTTCAAGTCCATAAATAGAATTTCCTGGCGCGCCATTGCCTCCTTGAAAACAGGAAACTGCAACTTTATATCTTTTATGAAGTAAGATATGTAGGTAATCCGCTGCATATAGCTATGTACAAAGGAGTTCATCCCATTCTTGTTCTCCTTGCATAATTCAAGCAGCTTATGGATCAATTTGTCACAAGCTTGCATTTTTGGAAGATGATTTTTGTCATGGACATCATACATGGGACCCAAAGCTGAAACAGCATCATGAGGACGAAGAGAAGAAGATAATTGGCAAGACAAGCAATCATCCACCAGCTTCTTGACAGTATTTACATCTTTGCTGCACAAATTTTCATGTTTTTTCATAGGTTAGCGCCGTTAAAAATATATAAAGAATGCAATGAAAATGGCATATTCAGGGCACAAAAGCGCCTACGTTATGATAGACAACCCTTTTTCTTTTTAATATAAAAGATAACTAGAAAATAAGACTGAAATATATTCAAGTATCTTCATCGTATAGATGCGATAAGATACTGCAGAAATACGAACATCATCATCACCAGAAAACTTAAACACGGTGCCTATCAACATGACGCCAGCCCTAACAAAAAGGTTCATCACAACAGAATCAGTAAAGAATGGTGAGAACAGTGACATCCTTCCAATCTATTCCTTGAAATCTTTCTAAGAAACCATGTTCAAGCATCACAAGCATATACGTTAAAGACCATACATATAGCTACCTTTTCAAATCAAATCAATGTAATAAATTATAACAGAAAATGATGCTCATTGTAGATAGTACCACGAGTCTAGGAACTTTATTCCAATACATTCGGAAAATTACTTTGGCAGGAATGACCAAAAGCATAGAAGACCTCGGCACTGCAATCTACAGATACAAAATTAATTTGCTGTAGTATACTAATAAGGACATCATTAGAAGAACAAACAGGGGAAAGAAGAGGGAGGGAAGGGGGAGGTTGTGGAGGAAGTCATCAATCAGAAACCAACGAAAACAGCCGGTAAAATGATTAGAAAAAACAAAGATGATGCTACAAAGGCTGTTGATGTAAAGAAATTCAAACCTCAAAGACTGCATTATGCTCTTCTCTTCGTTTATGTAACGTTGGTGCTCCTTAATCCTCTGGTCCAAGTTCCTGACAGGAAGGGAGGCTCCACTAGAAAACAAGTCATCGACCTTGCACTTCATTTCACCAAACATCTGCTTGAATTGAGAAACTCTATTCTCAAACTGCCTGTGAGAATTGCTACAGTTATCTGCCATCTTCCGCAAATGATCCTCCTTCACGAAATCCAGTAAGCATTTACGTGTTGGTGTCTCCAGTTTAGGGTGAATTTTGATTGACCTCAGTCTATCTATATCCCTCTCGAAATTCGCCAAAAGATCAGAATGGACTCGCTGTTGCTGCGAATAACGCTTCATGAATTCCAAGTAATTCTGGTTAATTACCCTATAGTACTGTTCCAAATTGCTTCTCGCAACCTCCAGCGCCCTTTCTTGCACCTTCTGCTCCCTCCAGAGCCTCCAACAGATCTCATTTTTTGCCTGCGTTTGTCTATATATGGTGTTCCCACAATTGTAATGATATCTAAATCGCCGCTCATACGAAGGAAGAGCCTTCAGAGCAGGATCAGAAGCATCGTCCAGAGGATGGTGGTCATCCGAGGAAGACAGCATTGCAGGGTCTGCGATCTCGACGATGTCCACTTGCTCCGGTGGAGGAGGTAAAGAATTATTATGCAGCCTTGCTTTGTTGAATATGAACACCTCTCGTCCATCTGAGGGAAGCTTGTAAGACGAAAGCGATCTCTGCGGCTCAAGCTTCGTGTCCAAGCAGAGGACAAGCTGGTCATTGAAGTTTACCCCGGAAACAGATTGGATGAACTCCATAACCGTCCCAACAGCAGTGTTTCCATTGCAATCAAGCTCAAAGGAGCGCCCATTTTCAGCAATATGCACAAGCAGCTTGCCTTCATGAACTGCAACCTCGGTGACACTCGAACTCATCTTTTTATGGAAAACAGAGACTCCACACCACACGGGCTCCAATTAAAGCAACTCAACTACCGATGCGGTATAATCCCAAGATAAGGAACGCAGCAAACCGAGCTGACGGGTCACCAGCTCGAACTGGCGTCGGAATCGCTTGAAAAGGAAACCCTAGCCAGAGAGGGCAAAGTTCAACTCCAGCTTTATGAGAAAACGATTAAAGCGACGGCTCCCAGATCAAGTATCCAAACAATACTCCTCCACGGAGAGACAGAGAGAGAGAGGGAGAGGGAGAAACGCATCCAACCCAATTTTCAGATACAGCACCAGGAAAGAAATTGCTCTCCGACTAGCATGCCATCATAAAAAAGATTCGGAATTGCGGCATACCCAACATCCGAAACCCTCCAAAGAAGCGAAAATTTCGAACCTTTACAATCTTCGGAACACCGTCAGTGGAATCCCCAACCAAACAACAATCAAACCCTCGTACACCCACAAGACCACACAATTCCCCCCCGAAATCACGACCACTTTTTCCGGCGGAACGAGATCCGACCAGCTTCAGCGAACCCCGAAACCGATTACGAGCAATCGCACCGCCACGCCACCACCCACAAGATAAAAATCCGAACTTGATGAGATAGAGGAACGACCAGATCAAAACCGCAAAAGGGTCGTCGACAATGGAGAAGAAGGTTACAGAGGAGGAGGAGAATAAGGAGGAGGAGAAGGAGGAGGAGGTTCCTTTCGGAGATGGGCGATTACGTGCGGATTTGGATTGAAGTGGGAATGGAATTATCCTTATGGCTAGGGAGCACCGGGTTTTGTACACGAAACCCCTCTCTGTATTCCGGTCGATTGCTTTTGTCTATTTATCCATCGAAAAAGAAAAGAAAAAGAAAACCAACGAGGAAGGGCCTTAAAAAAATCGAATTTTGATTCGTGGGTTGTTTCAATTCTTGCTTATGGAGCCACTCTACGTGTGCTGCAGCATCTGCAGATGAGAACAGGAAGAGAATGAGGAGAGAAGACGATTTGCTTCAGCTGCTCTAGCCCTTCTCTCTCTCTCTCTCTTTCTTCCCCTTTTTTGGTGGGATTTCCGGAGGGGAATATAAATATAATATGGATGAAAGAGAAGGCTTCAACGGGAAGTCACGATAAAGTTTCGAAGTAGACTTCTGCGGGCACAACTCCTCTCTCTCTCTCTCTCTCTCTCTCTCGATGATCCAACACTACCCTTTTTCCCCTCTTGATATTTTCCTCCTCTTTTTCAGGATGGACACGTTCATCATGGAATTTACTATAATTGCTGCTTTGCTCTCTTTCTCCCTCTCTTTCCCAAGTCGTTTGGGTGCTTAGGGCCGGCTAGAAAGCCTGGATTTTTAACGCTCTCTTTCGCTTGCTAGTTATTCGGCTGTCGACCCGACCTCGGGGTCGGGGTTCTGGATCCTGGCCTCGATATGGGTCGACTAATATCCATCCATCTCACTTGTGAATCACATACACGAGAAAGTTCTTCATTTGAAATATGGTGTAGAGAAGTAAGATGGTTTATATTGAATTCACGGTTAGTGTAATCCATTCGATGGAGATTGAATGAATAATTACATGATCTTAAAATGTTTTTGTAGATAAATATGAAGTTCGGGTGTTTTTGGATTTTTCTTGAATCGACTGTTTATTTATTTTTGTTTATACCTCAACACTCAATGGTAATGATTCACTTTGAGAAAAGCACAACTAATTGAAATCGGATCATTAAATTAATTTAAATTTCGATTCTAAAAGTACTGTCTCACTTATTATATTACTGAGAAACTCTTACATGACTGAATTCATATTATACATTCGGAGCTCAAATAGTACACAACTCATCATTTGTTTTTAAGGAAGTTAGTTTCGTCACTTTTTTTTTTATGCATCTCTATCAAGTTACTTTCTTTGAGAAATTTAGATTTCTAAGGTCATTCATGGTACTATTCGAATTCATCCATGTTTATGTCTACTCTAATGACGTGTTAATCCCGGGGGAGCATGATGGAAATTGCCGATGAAGAAAGGATGGGGCAAATGGGGACACCATGTTGACATTTTATTGCATAGATCTACGACTGAAATTGCCACACGAGAGTTACATCGTTCACCATATTTGTCTTTTTCTGATGATTGGGCTATTTAATAATCTGGGGACCATCAGATCCTCCACCTTCCTCCACCAATCGTCTGTCATTAAGGACTAAATTACATTAAGATGTGCACGTAGTTTCCCAAAGGACTTAAATATCTCTATGTCATTCTTTATGTGAAATTGGGTTTAAATATTTAATCTTATAAAGTCAATGTTGAGAGATCATGGCCAGGATCATCACATCCAACTTTCAACGGTACATATTGATGAAGCCGATTTTCAGTAATTTCATCTTTGAGTTGATGAAGCCGATTTTTTAATCATTAACGACTTGTTTGTTTGAGTTTAAGCGAAAGCAGAAAGGTGCTCTTAATTTCATTTCCGCGCAAATTTATAATATTAATTAAATTTTAAAAAAAAACGAAGAAAATATAAGTGCATTTATTTGTCAACATTTGCATTCTGTAAAATTTTCAAGTATTTCAGCTTTCAAAGTTATCGGAATTTGTAGGTCGCAAAATTTTGATTAAGTGAAAAGTGAAGATTAAAAGTCAATCCAAAAGTAAGGGAGCCGATGACCTTAAAAGGAGAACGGTGAAGCAAAAAATCAATCCTACTTGGAGAAAGTGGCCTTTTTTGAGAATAAACTCTCTTTGAAAAATTATAAATAGATAGGATTATGAGGTAAACCACCATTCAAAAGAATTTAAACTCCTTATCTCTGCATACAATAAATCAAATTTCTTATTTCTAATTTGTTGAAATAACTATTGACAATAGGAAAGAATTTCTTTAAATTCATAACATTATAACACGAATCATTAGATCACGTGAATGAAAACAAAGGTCTACTAGCTAAAAGACGTATGTTAGCTGAATTTTCTTCAAAAAAACGTGGAGTCGCGATGTTTTAAGTCTTGATACAACCGTCCAATCTTCAATGTAATGTCGATCTAAAAAATTGGAAAAACCTGAAGTGGGGAAATGAAATTATATCGTACAATTTGCCGACTGAACAGTGAACATGAGGAGGGCCGACAGGAACGGATTAGAGAGCAAACAACCCAGAAATTCACAGAAGACCAATTAGAATTCGTGGAAGATCAAAGCTAGCAAGTGGCACGAGAAAAAGACAACCTAGCAGCAGTACTACGGCTACCACAGTCCATATCACATCGCTATCGCCCACGACGTGCGCTCTCAAACCGAACCGAGGATTTTGTCCCGGCTTCCGCGGCCAATGAGCGAGCACGAGCGAGTGCTAATAACGTGACGAGAAGCTTTTCATGGCCTCGTGCATGCATGTGACTGAATCACTGTGCTGCTGCAGGAGAGAGAAGAAGAAGAAGATGATGATGATGATGATGATGATGATGATGAAGAACGAACGGTGGACTCGAGCTTGGGGTCTCTGTGTGGGGTTGGCACTCGGTCGTTTTCTTGGGAGTTTCCTGGTAAGTTCTATGGTTGCTGCTTCGCTAGTGAATTTGACTTCGAGCAGGAGCGCATTAGGTTGTTGGCGGCGAACCCATTAAAAAATCGTTACCATGTGTGTTAGAAATGACCCGCCTCCTGCACCTGAAACCGAATCGTGTCGCCCATTGTGGTAAATAAGATAGGGTGTCGAAGCGAAGGACCTCTTTAGTGGATGTGTCGTTTGAGGACGGACTATGGTAGGTCCTAACTGGTCCGCTGATGGCGGAGAATGAACACCGAGGCGGCCCCATCAATCTAAATCACCTATATATTAGTTGGCCATCGTGGTCAAGTTCCGAACACCACTGTTTGAAACTCTCTCTTTCTCTCTCTTACTCTTATCAATTGAGAAAATTCAAATACCTTGGCATTTTTCTTCGACACGAGGATTTGGTCCCAAAAACCAAATGAGTCAAAAGAATTAATTGTGACGACAGAAAAAATTTACACACGATGCGAAAAGTCAAGAGAGACAAAATTAGATTCGTTGGCATCGTCACTAGCTTGCAAGTTGCAAGTGGAACTGACCAAAGTCTCGTGCACAATCATAGAAATCAAAAGCAAATTTCGATTTGGGAAGCGTCCAACCATGACACAGGAAATGGGTTAAGACTAACTCATTCCAAGAAGCCGTCACTCTTTCGAACCGGCCCCCGCCATAAACATCGGATGGGATCTATCGAAGAGCCAATTGAAATCAAGTCATCGACAATTCTGGAAGCAATCGGCAGCGCATTGATTAATTTATGTACGTTTTGCGGGCGGCCTTTACCTAACATCCGCACGCAAAGCTCGTGTAAATTCTCGTCCCCATGACAATAATTCGCGTAGAATAATTGACTGATGATCTTTTCTCGTTCACATGGGCAGAATTCCACGAACTTTTCGAGGACAAAACCGTTGGTAGGTGCCGACCGACCACATGGTTCGACATCTGCAGTAAGTCTAGTTGAACAAAAGCCACACGCAAGCCCGCTGAGCGGCAGATTAAATCAAAGAACAGAGAGATTGGATTGGTTTGATTTTCTGGAATCCATGATGGTTTTTCCTTTTTTTTTAATTTATTAACTGGCCGCTTGCGGTACAAGAATATCTGCTGGAGTTTGGCAAATCTGAAGGGACAATCTTACCGCCAAAAGCAGAAACGACAAGGAAGCCAAACGAAATCGAGTTAATTCCTTCCCCACGGCAATCAAACGGCAAATTGACACAGAGCCTTTAAGGGCCTGTTTGTTAATGTTTTTTTTTTTCTATTTATAAACAAAATTTCTATTTTTTTGTTTCAAAAACCGTTTCCCCAAAATTTTTGGTTATATGTAAAAAAAAAAAAAAACCGAACAATTTTTAAAAACTCTTTGAGTATTTTTTGTTCTTTCCAATTTACTGTCTACTTGTAATCCTTGCTTAATGCTTAATGAATGAATGAATAACGGGCTATTTCAGACCCATGGGCGAAGAAAAAAGAAGAAAAAAAAAAAAATAAAAAAAAAATTAAAAAATTAAAAAAGAAACAAAAAAGAATACAAATTTATCAAACGTGTTTATGTTCGGCAATCAAATGGCAAATTCCTTGAACATAGAGCCTTTAAAATTCCTTTGCCAATTTGCCCCCAAATGGATATACAACAAATTAGACTCTTGAATAGATGCATAAGAAATCTTCACGACGAAATTTATCACTATCTCCTCTTGAAACTCATATTGATCACTGCATTTGATTTCTCTCATCATTATTAGGATAATCTGAACAACTATACGAGTTTCATCTTTTGTAGTATACCAACAACCTTTTGAATTTATGGCACAAAAGAAAATTATGTCAATTCTTCAATACTTAAATATACCTCATTACAATCATTATCCTAATGATATTATTATGCATTCTAATTTTGACGTTGTTGACACCCAAAACATCGCACGGAAAAATTACCCAATCAATCAGTAATTCGATTCGAAAATACCCCCTTAACTATTCTTAAAGCCAGCCGAACGTCGCTCTTTGTCTAAATCTCTGACTTTGGCGATCACTCTTGCCCCTCATCAGACATATTTCAACAAATTGGCCATCGTCATTTTACTACGGTCATAATCCAAATCATGACTTTTCTTCAACACCACTATTTGTAACTCTCTCTCACACGCACAATTGCTTCTGCATTTCTCTTAGACACGAGAGTTTGACCATAGAAATAAAGTGAATTAGGAGATTTTTACGTGCTAAATGAAAAGATAATATAAAAAAAATAATAATAAAGTAACACAAGTAGGCTCATCCATTTGCATCTACATATGCCTACCAAATGGAACAGCGCAAGTCTCGTGCATTATCATAACCTAAGACCAAATTTTCATAGGGGAATGTCCATCCATGATATATGGTATGACATCATAACTTCTTCACGCGTGAGGTGAGATGGATAGCTAATTCCTTCATAGAAGTTTCATCCTTTGAATTGGCCTTCGCAATTACATCCGATAGAAATCAATCAGAGAGCCAATTGGAATTAAGTCCAACAATTTCGGAGTCGTCGTCAAATGCGTTTTGTTTAATTTTTCTATGTTCCGATGGGCGGCCTTTGCCTAATATCTACACGCAATACTCATGTATGTACATACTCAATCACATGTATTAAGTCATATACAACAATTGACTAACTACCCACGGTCGCTCTCGTGCCATAATTTATTCAAATGTTCACTGAATCTTGGGAGGGCGAAGCCATTAGCAAGTACCGACCGACTACATGTTGACATCTACATTTGAGTCTCGTTGAACAAAAGCTACACGCAAGCCCACTAATTGGCAGATCAAATTAGAGGATAAAGAGATTAGATTGGTTTAATTTTATGGTTTCGATTTCGATAATTTGGTCTTAGCTGGCCGCTCATCGTACAAGTATATCCGGTGGAGTTTGGCAAATTTAGAGGGACAATCTTACCGTCAAAAGCAGAAACAACAAGGAAGCTCTTAGGAAAGGGTTCACGCACACTTAAGCTAATTAATTAGTCAATTGATTAATTTTCACGGTTAATTTTCAGATTTCTTATCCATAAGAGCCTAAACTTAATTCCGGTTAATGGTCAAAAAGATGATTTTTTTTTTTTTTTATAATGGGGGATTTCTTTTTCTTTTTTTTTTTCTGTGGAATCCACATGACTTATAATACGTTTTCACAAAGCAGATTTCACGCCGTTCCTTTTCCCATAAAGCAGAATTTATGCCTTGACTTTATTTTTTTTTTTTTTTTTTTTTTTTCCGACTGAAGATCTGATACCTCGACTTTTCAGGTGTCCTTTCTACCTGAAATAGATCAAGTGCAAGATCCATTTTAAGATGATAGGCCCAAATGGATTTTACAAGAACATGGAAAAGGCCCATTTCATTAATTATTTTTTTGGTTTGGGTAGTAAAGGCCCATTTCATTATAATTAGGCTTCATACCCAAATGCAAAACAAATGACAAGAAAATTTTGTGAGAAAAATTAACTTAGTTAACAACTCAAATGAGAATTAGTAGTCCAATACTGGTGATAAGTTGATGAGAGAAAAAAAAAGTAGGCTAATCATGCTAATTTAGGCTTGTGATCTCTAAAATTGAATAAATAAATGCAAGGGGTTTCTAATCGATATAGATAAAAGTTGATAACTTAAGGAAGTAAGTATCAAACAAAGACAACTAGGCATTGGTGAGTAATTAAAATAAGAATTCATCAATCAATACTAATGGGTATTTCGATCTAATAAAAGTTGATAAGTTACTATGATTTTGGTATGTAGTTTCATGCAAGAATTATTAAATTCGAAACATTAAATGCAAAAAAAAGTAAAATAAACCATTCATAAACCATGAAAAAAAGAGTTGGTACTTTGATGTAAGTGTTGTTATGTTACCAATGAAATATCCGGACAAAGGTATTGTTATATTTTCTTACCAACAGTTTCTTTTATACTTACCAATACTTGTTGAAATTTACTAGTGTAGAAAATGTTGTACTATAGTTGGGTACCGCATGTACTTTGACCTCAACATTTTGTTCAAATCCGTCATTAATTAATTGGGCACTAAACCAACTCAAATACCATCCTTAGTCATATTTGACCTATTGTAACTAGAGGTGTCAAAATAGGTCATTGACCCATTTATGGACCCATTTATGTTTAAATGAGTAGTTAATGGGTCAAGTCTTATTTTCTAAAGCACCCATAATGGGTTTTAATGGGTCAAGAAGATATATGTGTCTTAAATGGGTCAAAGAGCTGACCCATTTAAGAACCATTTATCATCCCATTAAAAATGGACCAATTTATTTTCACCCAAAACCTCATAATCTCTCTTTTCTCTCTTTAACTTTACAAAAAAAAAAAAAATCGAAATTATATTTTATTTTATTTTATTTTTTATTTTTTATTTTATTTTTATTTTTTTTTCTTCCTCCGGTCACCTAGGCAAGACGATGGCCGGTGATCGGCCAGTGAGCCTTGAGCTCGTCGGATTTGGCGAGGCGGAGGCCTCGCCGACGCCTAACGAGGCTCAAGTCTCGCCGATCTGGCGAGACTCAAACTCGCCGGCGTCGGGTGAGGCTCGAGCCTCGCTAGATCCGGCGAGGGGCGAGCTCGAGCTTGCCCGACACCATTGAGCCTCGAGCTCGCTAGATCTGGTGAGGCGGAGGCCTCGCCAACTTTTGGCGAGCCTCGAGCCTCGCCGATCCGGGCGACCAAAGAAGAAGAAGAAGAAGAAGAAGAACAATTATATTTAAAAAATAAAAATAATTAAAAAAAAATAAAAAAGAAAATTATATTTAAAAATAAAAATAATTAAAATTCGATTTTTTAAAATAATTTTTTTTTAAATTATAAAAATTGTCCATTAAATTTGTGTTGTATAAAACTATTTTAGCAATACCTATAAATATATATATATATATATATGTCGGGTATGGGTCGAAAAATTTACATTACCATAAATAGGTTAATGGATCAATTTGGGTTGACCCATTAATGGATCAATTTGGGTTGACCCAAACCCAAACCCGACCCGACCCACCCGTTTGACACCTCTAATTGTAACCATAGTGTGTATTCCACAACCCCGTGCCGACGATGTTACAAAAAATCATTTCATTCGGGTTGTAGAGAGTGAATAACATCAATTTTGAAAATGTCGAATGTCACTTTCATATGTAGTTTTTGGGAGCATGAGCATCTGCGTTCTCAGCTTCCAATGCTCAGAAAAGTTATTTAATCATGTCGATGCATATGGTTAATTTAATATCACTATAGGCAAAATGGCCGAAAGCTTTGACGTATGAACAAGACCAACTTGTCTGTTCAAAAAAAGAACAAGACCAACTTGTGATTTTCCTGGAAAAGGAGAGATGCACTTTTCAACGTTGTCAGCGAAATCTTTTCAACATTGTCAGCGAAATGTTGTTGAAGAACGAAGTCGACCCCGCAAAGCATCCACTTGGATCGTTTTCCCATGAATTTCATGTTGACACATTAATAATATAAAGTTCACCTAGGAAAATTCTTGCTTTGTCGGAAATGAACTGAAAACAACATCATGCGAAACTCCAAAAGATTGACCAATTAGGTCTACGCGACTAGTATTATTCTAATTTTTAAGCATGAACTAGGCTTTAAGTCACATTACTTTGTAGTAATGTGAACTAGAGTTTTTGGCAGGAATCTGTAGCAACAACGAGACTATGATATTTTTAAAACTAAGGGAATCATTGTCAAAAAGTCTTAAATCTATTATATGCCGACTAATTTAATTTTAAACTTTTAAAATGTGCTGATTCAGTTATAAACTTATTGAATGGTGGCCAATTTAATCTTAAATATTCATACACATTATAACAATTTGCTAGTATAGTCCTTCCAAAAATCTTGCAACTGTACAAATTCAATCATAAACCTTTTAACGATTTGCCAATATAGTTTTTCTGGATAATTTTGGCCAGAAATCGCCAAAGGACTATATTGGCAAACTATCAAAGGTTTATGACTAAATTAACAAATTGTCAATATTTTTATGATTAAATTAACATAATTAAAAAAATTATGATTAAATTAACACATATGAAAGGTTTAGGACTTAATTAGCCACTATATAATTAGTTTATAACTAAATTAATACAATTGAAAAGTTTAGAACTGAATTGGCCGCCGTACAATGGGTTTTAGGATTTTTGGACAATTTTTTCTTGAAACCAAGCTACACATGGGATTGATTCATCCTTATTTCTTCATACAATACCATGGCATTTGAAAGTCAAAAATGAGAAACAGACGTTGACAAGGAGATTGCAGAATAAGTTGAAGATAACACAAGATCCAAATAGTCGACATCAGAGGGATTTGTCACCACTATTTCACGCCTAGTTAAGTTGACATCATTTTCCTGGACCACGTGCACTTTCTTTAATCGCAGACGCGAGAGGAAACATTATAAAATTTCGCCAGGCTCAAAGCCTCTGGATCTTAGCACTATCACCTTTTTATTAAACTACAATCGATTTGGAATGCACAAACAACCAGGGCGAAAGCATGGACTTTACATGCGGTCATCACGCTAGGTCTCCATATACGAGGTATATACTAACAACCCACTTGACTCTATAAGATTTGCAAGTTGATACTATTGAAGTGGAACATCACATATACCATTGAGCACCATCTCTGAAGTCGTCGACCAAGCCTAAAGACATCATTATGTGCCTCACGGTTCAATTTAAACGTGTCCCATTGGTGATTAAGTGTTCTATCGTGACATTAATTTAATCGATTTCTTCTAGATTAACTTTCCATCATTGTTATTGGAAGATTTGGTTTGGTTATGCAGGCAGATTCACAGATTCCTATAAACTACAATCGATTTGGTATGCACAAACAACTAGGGTAAAAAGCATAGACTTTACATGCGGTCATCACGTTTAGGGATAAGCATGATCAAGATGGGCGGTTCTCACTTTGGAATCGGGAATCGCCCACTAAAGACGGGTTTCGAAAAATTGAAATCGAAACCCATCCATTGGTTCCATAGATCCATCAGGGAACCGGACCATCTGTCCGGTCCGGTTCCCGAGTGGGTCCATGGAATTGATTCCCAACCCCTACAAAGCTTATTCGCTTTTATATTTGAGTTGAATTGTGGTCTATTGATTTTGATTAAGGATTGAAAACTATAAGACAAAACAAATAAACAACAACAATTAGCTAAGAATTTAATTTCTTCAAAGATTATGGTGTGGTCCTCATAAGGTTTCCAACATCGAAAAGATGTGGAGAATTAGGGCACATTTTGTAACTATTTTTCCGATGAACAATTTCTGATTAGAAATTATTCTTTTTCATTTTGCTCTCGAAAACAATTTCTAAGCATTTTAAGGAGCTTGGTAACTGTCCAAAATTTTTATTCCCGAAATAAAATTGTGTTTGGCATTGTCCTCAAAATTTCTACTCCAAACCATTTTCTTTTAATTTTTTATATTTTTATCACTTTTTTTTTCTTTCCCTTCTTATTCTTCAAGGCAACCTTGCCAGAGCGTCGCCGTCTCTCGGCGAGGCCACGCCTCGTTGGCCAAGCCATCGCAAGGCCGGCCTTGCCTTGGCTTGGCGATGCCGACCTCGTGGTGGCTTGGCAAGGTTGAGTCTCGTTGGCGGTTGGGCGAGCTCGGCTAAGCCTGGCCACCACTCGGCTAGGCGGGCCCCACCCGAGCCTCCCTCGGCCACGGCTGGGTGAGCCTCCAGCGAGCTCACCTAATCTTGCCCTAGCTTGGCGAGGTCGAGGTCGCCGGACCTCGGCCAACTGGTTACCGACGACCGGCGATGGTGGATGGCGAGAGGCAGTAACGGTGAAAGAAGAAGAGAGAATGAAGAATAACAAGAAGAAAAGAAGAGAAAATAGAAAAAATGGGTTGGCTTGATTCTGAAATTATTCTTGAGAACAAAGAATCAACTTTTGTTCACTTCTTGATTCTACTCCAAATCTATTCTTGGGAATAAATTTGTTCTCGAAAACAAAAAAGTTTATCAAACGGATTTCTGTTCTAAATCTACTCTCGAGAACAAAATAATAGAAATTTTCACTGTTTGATCGGTTGCCAAATGGGCCCTTAGATTCCATGTTAAAAGTCCTAACCTCCTCAGAAGTTAAAAAATTAATCGCTTGATTCATCTATTTTCAACATCAACCTAATTTAATTATGGAATTAACTAACGAGAGATTTAATTATACTTTTAAATTATGGACATCTCCAATCGGTTCTCTCTTTCCTTTACGTTTGTTTATTTTGTTTTGATTGAAAAATCAAGTAAATGGATTATTAGAATGAAAAAAAAAAAGTAGGAGGTTAATCTTATCACATACTCAAGAGACAAAATTAGTCAATAATATACAATAACTACAAATATCCATATATGTACATATGTATTTGGTCAAAAAACTATAAAATAATTAAATAATGGAGATGGAATTTTTTTAAATATATATTTATTGATCTAATTTGGGCGGGTGGACAATTCCATGCCTTGAACTGGAAACCGGATCGGTACTCATCGATTTGGCTAAATTGGAACTGAGGACCAAACTGGCCCCCATGGGAACCCCGGTTCGGTCCGATTGGAGGTGGTTCAGGCGGTTCTAGATTATTTTACACACCTCTAATCACGCTAGGCCTCCATAAATGAGGTATATACTAATAACCCACTTGACTATATAAGATTTGCAAGTTGATTCTATTGAACTAGATATCACATAGACCATTGAGCACCATTTTTGAAGACATCGACCATGCCTAATGATATCATTATGTGCCTCAGGGTTCAATTCGAACTTGTCCCATTGGTGATTAAGTGTTCGACCCTCTATCGCAACATTAATTTAATCGATTTCTCCTAGATTAACTTTCCATCATTGTTAGTAGAGGATTTGGTTTGGTTATGCGGGCAAATTCACAGATTCCTATAAACTACAATTGATTTGGTATGCATAAATAACTAGGGCAAAAAGCATAGACTTTTCATGCGGTCGTCACGCTAGGCCTCCATGTATGAGATATATACTAACAACCCACTTGACTATATAAGACTTGCAAGTTGATAGTATTGAACTGGACATCACATAGACCATCGAGCACCATGTTTGAAGATGTAGACCATGCCTGATGATATCATTATGTGCCTCATTGTTCAATTCGAACGTGTCCCATTGGTGATTAAGTGTTCGACTCTCTATCGCGATGGATTAATTTAATTGATTTCTCCTATATTAACTTTCTGTCATTGTTATTGGAGGATCTGGTTTGGTTATGCAGGTAGATTCACATTACAAGTTAATAACATGATGATATATATTAGGGGTGTGCAAAATATCCCGGAACCGCCCGGAACCGGACCGAAACTGCCCAGAACTGGTGGTTCTTGAGGGAACTGGTCCGGTTCCCGGTTCCAATTTACGGGAACCGGTGGGTACCGGTCCAGTTCCCGATTCCATGGGCGGATCCGCCCACCCGGACCGGACCGATTAATTTTTAATATTAAAATATTACTAAAACAAAACAAACCCTAACCGAGCAAGATAGGAAGTAGTTCCACAGTGATTTACAGCTCCAATCTTCGATGCAAGATTTCATTTTGTCTTGTGCTGAAGGTGTGTATGGATGTGTGGCTCTTTTCAATTGCCAGTTGTGTTATAGTTTATAGTGAATTACAAGATTACACTGCAGCTTCGAGAGTTCTACAATCCTATCACGTTGTGGATGAGCAAGCAATCTTCTTTGCAGTCCCTTTTCTTTTTCTTTTTTTCTTTTTTTTTTTCGGGTCATGTTTTGGATGAGCAAGCAATCTTTTCTGGATTGTTTCACCTCATGCTTCTTGCTATTAACTTACATTGGCATACAACCGGGATTGTTGTGGATCGAGGTAATCCATCACATAATTTTCGGTTTCATATGACCTTTTGCGTCTCCTTTCGTATATGATTTCTTGGAATGCTAATTCTTGCCAAAGTGTGAGTACCTGGCTATGATGTCTTTGAACTCTTCTGTGGGGCTAAAAAATTTTCGCGTCAAGATCGGTTCCATGGATCCACCCGAGAACCGGACTGGCGGTCCGGTCCGGTTCTCGGGTGGATCTATGCAACATCCCGGTTCCAATTTTCGGAACCGGTCCTTAGCGGGCGGTTCCCGATTCTAGGTGGGAACCGCCGCCCGACCATGCACACCCCTAATATATATAGATATAACAACTAGGGCAAAAATCATAAATTTTACACGCTGTCGTCACGCTAGGCCTCCATGTATGAGATATATACTAACAACCCACTTGACTATATAAGATTTGCAAGTTGATAGTATTGAATTGGACATCACATAGACCACCAAGCACCATGTTTGAAGACGTCGACCATGCCTAATGATATCATTATGTGCCTCATGGTTCAATTTAAACGTGTCCCATTGGTGATTAAGTGTTCGACTGTCTATCGCGACGGATTAATTTAATTGATTTCTCCTATATTAACTTTCCGTCCTTGTTATTGGAGGATTTGGTTTGGTTGTGCAGGCAGATTCACATTATAAGTTAATAGCATGATGATTTATATATATACATATATATATATATATATATATGTATATATATAAATATATAATCAAACGGGCAGATGCTTATATAGTCATATATATGCAAATATGTATCCAAAAAAAAAAAGGGTCGGTCCTGCACTTAGCAAGTGGACATTACTCTAATTCATAGTGCTGGTCTTTAAACGAAAAGAAGATTTCCTTTTTCCTTTCTCCTTTTTCTGTTTTCCATTGGAAGAAAATATATGGAAAAGAGTGGCTACCGATCGCTCTAGCAATAAAGACTATAGCAATACCGGTATGTGCGTGCTTTTTGATACACAAGGGCTCAGAGCACATAAATGATCGGATCATGTAGATCTCAAACAAGGCCCTTGACAATTCAACAGTCGAGCTCAACTGGGTTCGTGGGCATCGAGCTCGTGGCGTTTGTACGGTCGACTAATGTTCCATGGAGGCTAATCTCACGAGTCCTACAGAAGCACTCGATCACGATTCTAAGTGTGATTCAATTTGTCGATACGGGGACCCTTCTAATTTCTATACCGAAACAAAGAAACGATCGATTGGGTGTGTGCCCTAACTCAAGATGGCGACCGACTGACAAGATGATGCAAACGTCACGTAGTGGAGTTCTCTCGATTGCAGAAGGTAGTGTTCATTTTTGTTGGTTTTTTTCTTCTGGTTTTTTTTTTCAATTGGTGCTTTCGAGTGTATCGGCCTAACCCCTCCACTAACAAACAATGCTCCCTTTCGATATCGAGACGAAGATGGAAGAAAAGCTCAAAGCACTTTTGGGCCTTCGGGCATGGAAAGGAAAAAAAAAATATCGATATCTGCAAGTTAAATTTGCAGCCGTAGAACCACACTTTTCTTGCTCATTTTCTCTAAAAATGCATTTTGCTCGTAATAATTAAATCCCCACTATAGAAATGTCCACTTCAAGCAAAACAGAATGACTGACGTCTAGAACATCATCGATGTCTCTATTCTCAATCTTATCTATCTATTCATTTAACCATCCACTTCAGAAATCACAGTGACTTTATGTGTAAGTTGTCGCACGGAGGGGTTCAAGTTTCACTTGTTTCTTTGCTAGCTAGACAAGCTATTTTTTCTCGTGTAATACGTAGATCTTTTGGATAATACCACCAAAAATCCTAAATTGGTAATGTCCATGTCATATTTTTCACATAGTAATGCTCAATTTTGAGGTTGCTTTCATGAGAGAAGACATTACACTTTTTTTTATAGGCATGGAAGTCGGTCACAGTTAATTGATGAAAAAGTGTGAGGCAGGTTTCTACGAGTCCTCGAGAATTAGATCTACGGAAAGGTCCTTGTCATTGGATGAAGATGTGCGCAAATCTCATTCATTGACAGTAAATATTTTAAGATCTTGTCATTTACCACACTTTATAGAAGGATTACAACTCAGGGCACTATATAAGCTCCCATGACCTATTTTGAATTTTATAATAACCACATCCTCACTAGTTTTCCTCATATGCGTATATTCCCTCCACACTAGAGGATATTATCATATTACTTTTATATACAATCTTGATACAATTTCTTTTTCTTTTTTTATCTTCTTAAAGACTGTCAAAATGTGTGAATGATGTGTTCTTCATATATTTTTGTATCATATATTTATATGATACACTATTCTCACGAGTTACTACATTTATCCAAGTGGTCCATAAATGATGAAGATCTCCCTTTGCTCCATCTGAAATATTAGGATGAACTCCTTACAACTTCATTCTTTATTTCATGGTCTTACACCATATGGTAGCGATATCTTAAATATCTTTGCAAGGTGAATAAACATTCCACCCATTTTGTCGAGATGAATTAGAAATATTCTATCACAACTCGCTGTCAAAGCCAAAATAGAAGTGGAGCCTTCCATGGAATTAGGTAACCAAACATGAAGGAGAGGCATTTTGCCTATATAGTAACCAAATCGTCTTATAACACGATGAAATGCTATTTCCGACCGTCACTACAAGACCAGAAAGGAGTCACTATAATCTATTGGCACTTCTTTTTCGAGCTAAAAAAGCGTCCGCAAATGGCAATTTTTTGGCCGTACATCAGGTATGTTGACCCTAACCTTTGTCTATGTAAAACATCAGATTAAATATAGGACAAAGTCTACCTAACAACAAGAGGTGAATTAGTAGTAAGTTCCGTGCACACGCATGCAACTAATGTTTCATCCGACAAATATACCAAAATCCCACGAAAAAAACTTGCCCCGTCACCCTCCTAGGCGTGCCTATTAACTTAGATTATCCCATCCTTAAACAACGCATCCTCCACTAAATTTCAGCCTAAACCCACAAGCAAATCGAAATATATATAAAAAAAAGGAGAGAGATAAAAAGAGTTAGGCCTCGCAGGTGGTGTGGTGACATGTACACCACTTCGCAGCCCGTACGGCTCCCGACGCCGGCTGCCGTGTCGCGCCTCTGGTTCACACGTGGTCCTCTGCCATTGGTTGACCTCGTGAAGTCAAAGTTCATCGGCGCCAAACGTTGCGCCCTCTCCCGTCGACGGCAGTTAGGCACGACCCTTAGGACACATCGCATGAATTCTTTGGTTAGTTTATTACGTTACTTCCTGGTATAGCGTATCCTCGGGGCTTGTGGTTCTCCTTTAATTAAGACGCACCGCGCCATGCATAGTAATGCACTTCCTTCTCACACAACACCAACAAGCTCGTTCGTTTCTCTCTCTCCCTCTCGCTCTCTCCCCTTCGCATCCGCGATCATTTTCTTCGAAAGTTTTAGTTTGGAGAAGACAATTTCATGAAAACAAAAGATGGGTCGTCTCAAATTCTTCTCTTTGTATGTTAGTGTCCTTTTCTTGCTCACTGCCTTTCGTGCTGTTGTTTCTGGAGACCGCGCTAGCGACAGTCAAATCGTGAGCGATAGAGCATCGCTTGTGTCGTTCATGTCAGGCGTCGTTTCGGACCCAGGAAACGCCTTGCAAAGCTGGAATTCTAGCGACGTCCATGTCTGCAACTGGACAGGAGTTGCGTGCAACAGTGCAAGAAGTGCAATAGTAAATCTTGACCTGTCTGGAAGGTCACTAGGAGGCACCATCTCTCCTGCAATTGCTGGTCTCTCTAAGCTAATTATTCTTGATCTGTCCAGGAACTTCTTTGGAGGTCGCATAGCGCCCGAGATAGGCTCTCTTGTTGAGCTCCAACAGTTGAGCCTATCATGGAATCTCCTTGAAGGGACAATCCCTTCAGAGCTTGGTTCTCTTCGCAAATTAGTGTACCTCAATTTGGGAATTAATCAGCTTTCAGGTGACATTCCGGAAGAAATCTTCTGTAATGGGTCGTCTGTTTTGGAATACGTGGACCTGTCTAACAATACTCTAACCGGGAAAATACCCTTGAGAGATGAGTGTGAGCTTGGGGCGTTGAAGTATCTTTTGCTGTGGTCCAATAGACTTGTGGGTCCGGTCCCTCCAGCATTGGCCAACTCCACGAGGCTAATGTGGCTTGACTTAGAGTCGAACATGCTGAGTGGGGAGTTGCCCTCTGGCATTGTCCACAAATTGCCACGCTTGCAGTATCTTTATCTCTCCTACAATAATTTCGTAAGTCGCGACGGTAACACCAACCTCGGACCTTTTTTTCAGCTTTAGCCAATTCATCTAACTTGCAAGAACTTGAATTGGCAGCCAATAAACTCGGTGGAGAGATACCTGCTAACATCGGCGATCTTCCTGGTACTCTGCGGCAGTTTCATCTGGCCGAGAATCTCATCTATGGTTCAATCCCTCCACAAATTTCGAACCTCTTTAATCTCACTCTGTTGAACTTGTCTAGCAATTTCTTGAATGGGACCATTCCAACCGAGCTATGCCGAATGCAAGGGCTGGAAAGAGTGTATTTGTCGAACAATTCGTTATCTGGTGAGATTCCCTCAGCTCTGGGTGATCTTCCTCACCTTGGTCTCTTGGACCTGTCGAGAAACAAGCTATCCGGTTTGATTCCAGATAGTTTTGCCAACATTTCTCAATTAAGAAGGCTCTTGCTATACAAGAACCAGCTCTCCGGAATGATTCCTCCAAGTCTAGCAAAATGCGTGAATTTGGAGATACTAGACCTTTCTCACAACAGACTTTCCGGGACAATTCCTGATGAAGTGGCGGGTATGAGGAGCTTGAAGATATACTTGAATCTGTCTAGTAATTATTTACATGGTGCTCTACCTCTGGAGCTGAGTAAAATGGACATGGTTCTGGCAATTGATTTATCGTCAAACAATCTCTTTGGGACCATACCATCGCAACTCGGCAGCTGCATTGCACTTGAGTACCTCAATCTTTCTGGCAACACGTTGGAAGGTCCCCTTCCTTTTTCAATAGGGCAGTTGCCTTATCTTCAAGCACTCGACGTATCTTCCAACCATTTGATTGGAGCGATTCCGCAATCTCTCCAGGCATCTCCAACTCTGAAGCAGCTCAACTTCTCTTTCAACAGTTTCTCCGGAAATGTATCGGATGACGGTGCATTTGCTGCCCTGAAGGAGGATTCTTTCCTGGGAAACAGTGGCCTCTGTGGATCAATCAAGGGCATGAAAGCTTGTAAGAAGAGGCGACACTATCACTTGATTATTGTGCCAATTCTTCTTTCATTGGTTGTCACTCCCATATTCTGCGTATTTGGATACCCTCTCACACTCAGGTCCAAAATCAGACAGAAGCTCGCGAGTTTTAGTAAGAGTGACATGGTAGTTGAAGAAAAGCAAGAAAGCAAAGAGCACAGGTACCCAAAAATTTCGTATCGGCAACTCATGGAGGCCACTGGTGGATTCAACCCTTCCAGCCTGATTGGTTCGGGCCAGTTCGGGCATGTTTATAAAGGGGTTCTCCAAGATAACACAAGAATCGCCGTGAAGGTTTTGGATTCGACGACTGCTGGAGAAATCTCAGGGAGCTTCAAAAGAGAGTGCCAAATACTAAAGAGGACCAGGCACAGGAATCTGATTAGGATCATAACCATATGCAGTAGGCCGGATTTTAAGGCTCTGGTTCTTCCGTTGATGTCAAATGGGAGCCTGGAGAGGCATCTGTACCCAAGCCACAAGCTGGACCAAGGGCTGGATTTGGTTCAGTTGGTTGGCATTTGTAGCGATGTGGCCGAGGGTGTTGCATATTTACACCATTACTCTCCTGTTAGAGTTGTTCACTGTGATCTAAAACCGAGCAACATACTTCTGGATGACGATATGACAGCTTTGGTCACTGATTTTGGGATATCAAGATTGGTAAAAGGAGATGACGAAGATGTTCCACCATATGATTTAGCATCATTCTGCTCGACAGATGGATTATTATGCGGTTCAGTCGGCTATATTGCTCCTGGTATGTTGCAGTTGCAGTCTCATTAAATTGAATTGCCACTAATCATTGTGCACACTTTAATGTCAACTGAATTGTGGTCACTACATGTTTGCACAAGTTTTAGGTTGCTCATGAGTTAGGAAATTTAATATCTGCATATAAATCATAAATCGTTACACTTCCACTAGTTCTTCGACACGAAGCTATTTTTCTCTATGATCATATGTCAAAAACCTGACTATTTGACCTCCTCTAGTAATAAAAGCCTAACCTTCCTACGCGACTGTTTTGAGAAAATGCAGAGTACGGGATGGGGAAAAGGGCTTCAACTCAAGGAGATGTCTACAGTTTCGGGGTTCTTCTGCTAGAGATCGTGACAGGAGTACGCCCGACAGATGTCCTATTTAATGAATGTTCAAGCTTGCATGAATGGGTCAAAAGTCACTATCCCCACAATCTCGATCCCATTGTGCAACCAGCGCTATCCCGGTGCAGCATGCCGTCAATGTCCGAGTACTTGAGGAAGGCATGTTGCGAGGTGATAGTGGAGTTAATTGAGCTCGGTCTCATGTGCACACAGTATTCTCCTTCAACAAGGCCTAGCATGATGGATATGGCTCATGAAATGAGCAGGCTGAAGCAGTATCTCTCTGATTCTTCCTCACAAGAGATGGAAGCAACTTCTTCTAAACGCTGAGATTTTACAGACAAAAGTTTCGAAAGTTTGTTGTGTAATAATTGTATCAGCTTACTCCATTGTTTCTTGACAAAGATGCTCCAATAACTCAACCAAGCTTTTCTAACGCATTTGTTCACCCCCTACCGCAATTTTCTTGGTGAGGGGAACTTCATGTTGGACAGATATGTCAAAGGAGAACCACTTTTCAATGTCAACTAGCATACCCTTAGATTATTTTATTTTTCCAGAACCATTCATCTGTCTGGATTGTGAACATGATTCGGACGTCAACTATTCGATGAGCAGTCACAGTTTGGTTTTCTGTCTAAAGATTAAGTGATATTTATGGTGAACAACATTAGTACGACCTCCACAACTGTAATTGCACTCAATCCCTCTTTTGGCCTACCACTAATGACGCATTTTCTATTACAAGTAGCAAGTGGAGCTATCGACAAATCGTCCAATTCCTGAAAAGTCCAGGTTTAAGTGCTTCGATATGATCACCTCAACCATCAGGAAGCATGCTAATGTACGTCTCAGTCATGGTGAAAAGCCATTCTAAAATGTGAAATCATCTGGAAGCCTTCTTCCATATTTTCCAATTAAAATGATTAAGCACGCATCATGATTTTCAAAGGAAGCTATTAATTGCTACATCCAAATAATTCGTATAAAACCACACATCAGAAGCAAATTACAGCTAATGAGGGATAAGTCACAATGAAAGCACTCGAAATACATGATGAATCTTGGATAGTATGTATGCTCTTCAATAGAATTCGATCAACATGCCTACCCATGGCTTTTGGAGAATACTTTGTGAAGTTACTTTGTCATGTTTATGTAGTTATCCTCTCAGTCAGTACAACTTCCAAATTCTTTGCCCCAAATTGGAAAAGTTCCTTCTTGACATTGTGATCTGTTCCGGTTCACTGAGTTGGAAGATAGAGTTGGGGCGGGATCTACGATGTGATATTAAAGTATGACCCGGCCGATGTTCTACGGAGCATCAGTTCAATTTAAACAGTAGCTTTCAGAACCATTATGCTACAGCAGGCCGTATGCTGTAACAGGAATTTTAAGGCACAATGTATTCACAAGATCTTAGCTTTACCAACCTCAGAACTTGGGTCTGATTATATAGATACTCGAAGGTTTCAGAGAAGATGCTTTTGTCACTCCCGTGATCAAATAGATGCTTTCAAACATTATCAGCATAAATACCATGTTTCCCCTAGCTAAATTCTACAGCCGAAATTTTGCCACAGCCAGGATCATCTGCGGATCATTTTGGATCATGCTTAGAGGGACAGTGAAGTACACATGGCTTCCAGACACCAGTTCTGAGGGTCGTGCTAAAGACTCTTTGTCACGTTGTCCACTCTAGGAGCCGAAAGTTAAAGTGAGTCGGATTAGTGATTGCTTTCAAATTTGCTACTGCAGGATCATTTTCATCACTTAACACCCACCTACATGGTCCCTCCTCAATAAATCCTACCGGCCAGAGATCCTGGTGAGAGCTTTAAAGCAAATTCCTAGCTTTCCTTGCGTGAAGATATGGAACACTATTCCTCGCCGGTAATTCCTTGAAAGCGCGGCAACGTTTTTAACCGGTAACATGTTTGGAAGTTACCAACAATCTTAAGGATGCACCCCTAATTATCCAATCTTTAACGCATTGATAAGTTACCGAAAGGTTTGTGGAAGTGCCATAAGTTATTTGCTTGTTTTATATTACCGACTATCTCTATAAGTTACCAATGCTTGCGTAATTATCATTAACACGAATTAGAACTTTTAAAGAAAATTACCAACTCCGTGATTGCTTCAAAATTACCAATTGTTTTAAGAATTCATCAATATTTATTTGTTACAAAGCTGGGGAAAAGTATAAAAAATGTCTTAAACCTATTGCATTTGTACCAATTTAATCATAAACTTTTCAATTAGATCAATTTAGTCTTAAACATTTTCTCATTGGTACAAATTCAGTCCATCCAACTAATCTAGAGTGGAAATTGCTGATGTGGACGTCAGTCATCCTACATGGCATGGTAGATGTAGACATTTTAAAATAATTTTTAATTTTCCATTTTCTTATTTTTTTCCCCTTTTTTCCCTATTCTTTCTCATTTGCACTATGGTTTGTCCTGACCACGGCTGACGACCAGCCATAGCCAAAGACCAACAAGGGCATCATGGCCCTCGCCGGCCATAGGCAACGGTCACCCTTGCCGAATCTGGGAAGGACACGACTCTTGTGGCCTGGGCGATGGCGGCCTTCACTAGCCATGGTTGATATCGGCTACGGGGGAAAGGAGAAAGAACAAGAAAAATACGAAAAAAGGAAAAAAAAACCAAAAAATAATTAAAAATCTAAAAAAAATATTTTAAAAAATCTAAAAATGTTAATGTTAGTGCTAGTCGTGCCACGTAGGACTATTGGCGTTCATGTCAGCGATTTTCAATCTAAATTGGCAAAATGGATTGAATTGGTGCTAATGTGAAAATGTTTAAGACTAAATTAGTTTAATTGAAAGGTTTAAAATTGAATTCATACCAATACAATAAGTTCAGGACTTTCTTGGTACTTTACCTACAGAGTTACCATCTTACTAAAGTTACCAACTCTTACAGCAAATTACTTATACTGAGTTGAGTGATTTATCAACTCTTTTAATTTAACATCTAAGATTCTAACTTTACTTCCTCTTATTTGATTGAGTACAAGGGTCTATTTGAATGTTTCAAATTTTTTATCTATTTTGAAAATTTGCCAACATTTATTTATGGATTTTATATGTATGTTAAAGTTATCGGCTCTTACTGAGAAACCTACTTGAGTCCTCTTACCAATGTTTATTTGACTATAACTTTAACACATTGGAAATCTCTCTGAACAAATGTAGGTATGTTATTGGAATAGTTAGTACTTTTTGAACAATCGAATAAAAGTTGGTATTTTCATTTAGAAATCGATAACTTAACCACCGCATTTAAATGTTGGTATTTGACTGGAATGTAATGGATAATTTAGGACAAAAATTGATAATTTTATAGAAGAGCAGTAATTTTAACATGTTAGAGAACCCTCGAATTTTTTTTTTTTGGGTCAAAGATTTCTCCAAATTAAATTGGTATATATTGAAACAATTGGTACCTCTAAAAAAAATCAAATAAATATTAGTAACTAACTCAAATAAAAAGTTGATAACTTCTTAGAAGAATCATCAACATTTATTTATTTATTTATTGTAAGTTGCCATTCAAGTTAGTGAATAATAGTAAACAGTGGGATTGATTTCCGATTTTTTGTTCCCCGGGAGCGTTTGGAAACAGAATCGCATTTGGTAAAACTTTTGTTCCTGAACATTTGGAGTAGAATAAAATAAAGTTTTGAAAAATCAGATTAAATTTAGTAACTAACTCAATTAGCGATCAATTGCTGGCAACACTCTGGTGAGGTCGTCGGCCACAAGAAGAAGAAGGAGAAAAACGAAAAACGAAAAGAAAAAAGGAAAAAAAAAAAAAAGAAAAGAAAAAAAGTAAAACATTTATTTAAAGGTTAATACCCTGAAAAACCCCAAACTGGTACACTTGTGACAAATTTATCCCAAACTATTTTTTTGACCATGAAAAACCCCAAATTGGTATACTTGTGACAAATTTACCCCGACTGACTATAAAAAACCCGAAACTGGTACATTTATGACAAATTTACCCCAAACTAATTTATTCGACCACAAAAAACCACAAACCGATAAATTTGTGACAAATATACTTTCCGCTAAATTGGATTAATATCACAAAAAAATCACATGAAAGAGTCGGTCAAATTGAGCTCTACAAGTAAAAATGTCAGTTTGAGGTAAATATGTCAAAAATTAGTGGAGTCAAAAATAGTTGGTAACTTTGAAATTAGTTAGAAATTTTGTGTTAGAGTTGATAACTTTAATAAATCAATGTTTGTAAATTATAAGAAGGGTTGGTTATTTAAAAAAAAAAAAATTAGGAAAAACCACTTTAAAACAATGTTTGTAAATTATAAGAAGGGTTGGTTATTTAAAAAAACTTATTTGCCCAAAGTGACAAATTTACCCAAAACTTTTTTTGTGACACAAAAAATCATGAACTTTCATTTGTGTGACACATTTGCCCTAAATCATAGGGGCATTTTGGAATCCTTTTACTTTAAAAAAAAAAAAAGTTTTTTTTTTTTTTTTTTTTTATTCTTTTTCTTTCTTCCCTCTCGCCCATCCCGCGCTATGGCACCACCGCCGACCGAGTCCGCCACCGCCCGCCGGCATCCCGGCGAGGGCGGCCTCGGTTGGGTCGAGGCGTGAGGCCCTCGGAGGCAAGCCGAGGTGGGCCTTGTCGGCGGGCAAGCCTCGCGACGCCGGCCTCCGATGGCTAGGCGGGCTCGACCCCGCCCGAGGCTCGGCCGATGAGGGCAGCCCCTCACCGGACACGGTGAGGTCTCCCCTCCGCCATGGCCGGTGGAGGGAAGAGAGAAGAAGAAAAAATAGGAGAAAAAAAAAAAAAAAAATAAAGAAAAGACAAAAATATTTAAAATTTAAAAAAATTGTAAATTTTGGGTATTTCATATCACAAAATCAAAAAAGTTAAACGCAATTCTATTAAATTTGTCACTTTGGGCAAATTTTGGGGTTTTTGGTGGTTTTTTCCCTAAAAAAAAATCTTATAAACTCTACTAATCATATAGTAGTTGATAAATTTGCGTAGAAGAGTTGGTGACTCGAATTAGTCACTAAGCCTTGAAAACAAACGTTAGTAAGATATTGGAACGGTTGGTGATTTCGAAACAATCAAGCAAAGCCTATTATAATCACTTTGTTTTTACGAATTGGATTGGCGAAGAAAGGTAGAAAAGGAAAGTCTACGTTCACTTTGATTCCTTCCTGATTCGGTCGCTTTGCTTTGACCAACTCCAAGTTTCGACTTCTTTCTGGCGGTGGATATAGGTTTTCATCGTTCGGAAGCAGGAGGTGATCAAGCGACCTATTGGTTTTCGATTGAATATTTCGTGATTTACATCCTGCGGTCGTACATCTTCTTATGAATTATATTTAGGCATGTATTCGAGTGATTGAATCTTGTGGTAAAATTTGTGAATTTTTTTGCGAGATTGAAATATTATTTTGTGAGAAATTATGACGCTAAACACCGTGTGAGTTATTAGTGTAATTTGAGACTAGGAAACATTGAAAGTTTTAAAGTAACTCAAGTGTGATTATAATCTTCTTTGTAACACTGGATCTATGGATGAATTCTACATTGGTTCTCCCCGTGGATGTAAGTCACATTGACCAAATCACACAAATTATTGTTCGATTTACTTTCTTGTTGTATTTATTTCATTGCTTAGTCGCTTGTTTCCACAACTAGAGCCATGCTCAGTTGAATTGAAGTAAATTGATGTCGATTGAAGAACAAAAACTGAGAATTGACATATTTGATAGGAAGGATTTGAATTATGAAAGATTCAGATTGAAAATATCTATACTAGAGGAATTTGCACATAATCCTACCTAGGAAGAAGCCGGAGTTGATGAAGCAAGTTGATTATGAATTGTTAGATGGATAGGCATTAGTGTTATTTGGCTAATGTTGACTCACAACTTCGCATTTAACATTGCGAGATAGAGGACTGCTGAGGGGTTGATGAAGCCCCCTTAAATATATACAAAAAGCCCTCTGCAATAAAATAAAATAAAAAGTCTACTTTATGCAACGAATGTTTAAGTTAAAGATGAACGAAGGTGCATTGGTTGCTAAGCATAACAATGAATTCAACGTGGTTGATAGTCAATCAAGTTCAATTGAGATTAACTTTGAGGATGAGGTACATGCTTTTATCTTATTATCTTAGTGCTTGATAGTCGGCATGCTACCATTATTGTTGTTAGTAATTCCTCTAGGTCAACAAGCTTGATGTTTGATGGCGTTCGCAATCTAATTCTGAATGACGACATTTGTAGGAGAGAATATGGTGAAACTACATCTACTTTTTTTTAAAGATAAAAGTAGATGAAGAACTAGCACTTGTGTTAGTAGAATTTGTATAAACCTATTCAATGAAAGATTGGTGGTGCTATCTGTTGGAGTTGTGTCTAATGGGGTAGAAAGATTGCGTTAAGCTGAAAAACAAGGAAGGGTAAGGGAATTCAAGTTGAACCTACTAATAATAATGCTGCAATGGCTAATAGTAATTCGAATGATATCGATTAGGTTTTGTCTATCATTAAAGATTTATCGATTAACAAATGGATTATAGATTCCGATTGTTCGTTTCATGCCACACCAAGTAGGAATTGATCTACCACTTATTAATATATAAATAGTAGTAAAGTGCAATTAGGGAACAACATTGAGTATGATGTTACGGGTGCTAGCAATATAAGAATCAAAATACATGATGGTGTTGCAAGGACATTGACTAGAGTGAGGCATATTTCAAAGTTGAAGAAGATTTTAATTAACTAGAGTGCCTTGGATTAGCTGGATATCGGTATTTGTTAGAATGTGGAGTTCTCAAAAATATTTGAAGTGCTCTAGTGACAATGAGATGAATTAAGCATAGTGGCTTGTATGATTTTCAGGTGAGACAATAACGAATTTTGCCGTGGAGACATCGGATGCATTTGTATGAGATTCTGAATTGTGGCATATGCATTTAGGTACATTGGTGAGAAAACTTGAATGTTTTGAGTGAAAGGAATTTGTTATGTGGTTATATGGACGAGAAACTGAATTTTTGAAGATGTTGTGATTTAGGCAAATGTTAAAAATTACAATTTAGTATGATTGTCAGAGAAATCACAAAGATTGCAAAATCAATTCACTTGGATGTTTGCAAGCTATCACCAAACCCTTCAATGAATTGATGAATAGAATATTACTTGAGAAAGCTCATAAAATGTTATTTAGTGCTGGTATAACTAGGAAATTCCTGATGAATGTGCTTAGTACGACTAGCTACCTAGTGAATAATTCTCTATCAACTACAATTGGGTGTCCGACTTCCGGAGAAGTATAATCAGGTGATGTTATTGATTATTCTACTCTTAGTATTTTTAGTTGGTTGTGTTATATTCGAGTGAGTGATGGTAAGCTCAATATAAGGTGAGAAAGTACATATTTCTAGACTATGCACAAGGTGAGTGGGGCTATCTATTGTGTTGCCCTGAAATTAAATTCAAACAACAAAACCCATTCATGGAAAGTATTGGAAATTATAATAATTTACGTCGTCAATGCCTGAAAGATTGAGATGGAAACTTTAATAATGAGTATGGGGCCTTCGTTTTTACTCACGGAATTCAAAAACGAAAGTAGAGGAAAAAAGTTGGAAGTCGGTAGTTAATGAGGTGGGGACTTCTATCTTTGGAATTTGAAAGCTTTCCCCAAGATTCAATCATTCAGCCAAGACGAGGGGTAATAAGGATGGAATTGATTAAATTAAGGTTAAAGTAATAATTGTCCTCGAGTTAAAAGCGTTAAATGTAAAAGTAGGAGGATATGTGTTCCAATACAAATGCTCCAAGTGGCTCCAAGTGGGTAGCTAGGGTGTACAAGTGATTTAACAAGATGAACTCCAAGAAGATATATTGATTCGAATGAGAGATGGCTTCTTCTTGGCCAAGTAAATATGTGACCCATCAAAGCATCAATGGGCTAAGAGGTTAACATAGATGATGTAAGGCATGATATCATGATCGGCCAAGTTTATTGTCTCAAACTAAAAACTTGGAGACTAAATTTCTTAGTAGAAATTGAAGAGATGTCATACTATAAAATAAAAATAAAAAAAAAAAAGAAACCAAGGCTCAATCCAATGTGAATATGTTGTTAGGTTATCAAAATATTTAGTAAATCCACATGTAATTAAGGAAACCCATATTCGTTTAAACATTGATAAATCCAAAAAATATCTTAAATTTACTAAAATTATGAATGAGCAATATCGGATGTGAGGATAATTTCAATTCAAAAATTTAACTTGAAAATCATCAATTAAATAATTCAAAGCATATTAGCCCTTTTTCTACAAGCATTATGGCACTGAATTAATTATCATCATTCCATATCACTACGTGTACATCAACATATACTTTGCACATTCCACACCTCACAAAATTTACAACCCTCGTGCCATCCGAGATTCCAAGCTAAATAATAGATAACTTTATATCTTGAATATTATCATAAAATTCTGGAAATCACGATCATGGACAATGTTATCAATAGAGGGTAGCTAGGTGATTCAACCAAAAGGTGTGAGCAAGACACTTTGAAATAAATGATCTAGTCCTGAAGAAGATATTAATGATCATTTCTAATCTTGGGGGCAAGTTTGCCTCGAATTATAGCTGTCTCTATGTCGTGAACAAGGTACTCACTCAAGGTACCCTAATCCTTATAGAAATGGATGGTCAAGAGTTCTCCCATCCAGTCAACTTCAATTACATGAACAGATCCTATCCATAACTTGCTATTTTTATTAGCATGTTCCTCCCTTTCAAACATTTAATTCATACAAGGGTTTGGTATATTGACTTGATAAATTATTTTGAATTATCGCAAGTTTTGATTAAAAAAAAATATTCCATTTATGTTTGAATTACCAATCTTCAATAGGGAAGTCATTTATTTAGACAACTCAACAAATCATGTGGAATTTTCAATGTGCTAGACAAGACATGTCGCGATAATGAAAGGAAAGCCCTATTTTATACATCGCCATACATTATATCCCCAAGTGAGTTGAGCGGAAAAATTTCATGTCTACATGGCAAAGAGGTTTCTTGCAAAAAGTACAACAATTGAAATGACGATAGGCAGTTCATTTCTCTATTCTAAACACTATAGGTGATATGTTGCTTAATCTTTTTGAGCCCAAACTATTGGAAAATTCTTTTATATTACTCTTATCAAATACCACCCACACTAAGACAAAACAGGGTGAAAGCGATGTGACCGGGTGAGAAAATGAATAGAACTCTCTTGCTATCACTTGCATCAATCTTCGAGTGCCTATATTGTAGATGAACTCTTACGAAAATTCAAGTGCCTCAGATGAGGAAGATCATTTCTTTCTCATTCATACACACCTAAATTTGTTGTGCAACCAATTGAGCTTGCAATTTCATTTCATATAAACTCAGTTAATGATTATTCCCCCACACTAAGCAAGGCAAAGGTCACCACCATTCAAATAGCATGATAGTGCTGCATTACTTAAGCTTGTCTAGGTTAGTCCACGAGTCAAGTGAGGAAAAAAAAGTTGAAAAAAAGAGTAAAAACCGAAGAAAAGAAAAAATTCGGGCCAAATACCCAATTGTGCAAGTTGCTATCTTTAGTAGAATAGTAATAGTCTTACAAATCTAGAAACTTAGGGATAAGTGCATTAGAAGTCTTAAAACTTATCATGAAAATGAAATTTAGTTCTAAAACTTTCAAAAAGTGCAATTAAATACTAAAACTTGTCAAGAAAGTTCAATCAAATCCTAAAATTTTCAAAATGTCCAATAAAATCCTATTGTCTTGAAAGTGCAATCGAGTTCTAAAATTTTCAAAAAGCACAATCAATTGAAGGACTTAGATTAAATCATTTTGACAAGTTTTAGGACTTGATTGTACATTTTGAAAGCTTTAGGACTTAATTGCACTTTGTGACAAGTTTTAGGACTTAATATTACTTTTTGCAAGTTTTATGACTTAATTGCATTTTTATGACAAATTTTAGAATTTCCAATACACTTATCTCAGAAAATTAAGAGCTGGACTCTTATGGTGAATGGAGATCCCACGATATCTCATGAAGAAGAAGATCGATGATGATGCCAGAATGATCACCAACTTTCATCTTCTATATACATTTTTTAGCTTAACGAATCATTTCGTTTATTGACCTATGAACCTAGCCCATATTTCATCTCTTACAAAGTCTCTTCAAATTGGAGTACTTCCATTAATGTACAAGTTTCATATGCTTATAAGCTTTGCCCGAAGAAGTGCGGACAAAATTATTTTACCTCATTTTGATTTTTAACTTGTAAACCCAAAGATAATTGTAGAATATTTTTTTCACAGCCTTGACTTGAAAAGTCCCCTTTGCAAAGCCAACGACCAAACCCACATAATGATCTTGATAAATACCCTCTTAAATTGGTAAAATCATATTGCTTGCAAGAAAACTGGACCCTTGTCGATATGATGATGGCAAGATTTAGTGATTTAGATATCCCCGCATTAATGGTATGAACAAATAGCCTTTCTAAATGAGAGTGAGTAAAAAGTCTTTCTTGACTAAATGTCTCTCGCTTAGTGTTTTCAAGATAGTAAATGGTGTGAGTAAAAATTGTCTTGACGGATAACTCTCCCTAGTGGAATTTGGTAATGTAGATTTGCCAAAATTGTTATGCGTGAACCCATTTGAGTTGATAAATTTCCAGCATATGTAGTTAATGTGTTCCTGAATGAATATACATATGTTTGCCTTTAACCATGTTTGACAAGAGACATGATCTCAAAGACCAAAGATGTTTGCCGAGTAAGTACGTCATTACTCGGACTTATTTGAGAATTGAGCACTTCAAATCATCCGAGTATTCTAGCATTTTGAGTACCTGTGATCATCAAGTATTCTTTGTTGCTTTATGGACACTTGACTCATTCGAGTTGTCCTTAGAGTTTTCTAAATCTGGAATCATATGAGTATTCCCTTTGAGAAGTTTTATTGTCATGTTGTGCATCAGAAGAAAGGTTCGGATATCTAATGGGTAGCTTATGCTGAGAAGTCATTACGCATTGGCACACGTTGGAAGAAAGGTTCGGATACTAAACACGCGTTCTATACCTCGAGCATTAGGGTTGATTCCCATTATTCATCCCATCATTAAGTAACTTTAACGATATCCATGTATTTATGGATTGTCGTGACCTCCTCAAAGTGGGTGAGACCATCTAGGAATACAACTGATGGATTACGAAGCTTAGACATACCTCGAGCTCTCTCAAGTCCATACCAAATTGCGATTTAGGTTCAAGTTATTTACTATGCTAAATCATTTCGCTTTGGAGTCATCACTATTATATTTTTTTGGTGAATCGATTAGAAACCCAATAAAATATTGGGAGATATACTTTACTCTTATGAATCAGAAATTATGAATTCGGGGACTTGATTATGCTAAATTACTCCAATGTCCTTTCGGTACCATTATCTTTTATTCAAAAAACGCTTGGCAGTTGGATTAGATTAATTTGAAACATATTCACCAACATGCAAGGTAATCATTTGGATGCGTAACCAGTAATGAAATAGCCAATAATCAAAGCAATGTATAAATTGCAAAGGTAAGGGAGGAAACTTACCTCAAAGAAATGTGAGCATCCGTTTGGTTAATTGAAAAATTACATTCTCAATCTAAATATGATTTTTAATTAATACACAATTTCACTCAAATCATTTTTAGGGTTTTCTCTTATTTAATGAAAACTAACTCATATGCAATTTATACTATTAATCCAACATGATAAGCGACATGCAACTTATCTAAATATCCTATTCTAACGACAATTAAATGTACTATTTCTAATATGGCACGCAATGAATATAGACATAAGATAACCGGTGATTATATTAAACAACCTAATGGGAAAATTTATAATGACAAACAAAATCAACATGCAATTACTCTAACATGACATGCAATTCTACTTAAATTGCTATACATGACATGCAATTTAAGTAAATGAACCTAGCATGCAATTACTAAATGACGTGCATTTTATAAACCTAATTTTATACAACATGCACATAACATTTTTTTTTTTTTACTAAATTCGAAATTAATTAAATACCCTAAATTAAAGATGCAATCATCCTAGAAAGAATCTAATTTATTCTAAGACTTTTTTTTGGGTATTTTAAAGTAAAATTCGAAATTAGAAAAGAATGAAAATTGACTATCTAGACTAAGATATTATCCAACTCATTCTAGAAATTAAATCAAGCCAAGTCCTAACCTAAAATGCAATATATTTACAAAAAGCTATCTAAACTTATTCAAATAGATTTTTTTTTTTTTATAAATTATCTATAGAATCAAATTAAAGCAATCTAATTTAGTATGCAATGCCATCAAATAAAATCTACCCTACTTCTTATCCAATATCTACCCTAATCTTATTCAATCTTTTTGTGATTTTTTTTTCTGTATAAAAATAAAAACAAAATCAAATCAAAACAAACAACATAGAGCATCTACCACCAAAGATATCATTCATATCCATTTAAATTTGCAACAAATCGACATTCGTATCCGACAACATACGAGTTGGATTGGTCAAGTATGAAATTGGACTGTCAATCATATTCACGTTATGAAATTAGGAAAATATCCTAATTCATGAATATCCGGAAAAATCTTTTTGGGTATGACATATATTCCAAATATTCGAACAAGATTGCAGCATATACTGAAATTAGGTAATAAATCAACTATCCAAATTCAAAATTCGGATAAGATTCGTACCTAATTTTGAAGATGTATTTCCAATTCAGATGACAAATGGCTTGGGTGGTGACCAGCGGTGAGTGAGTCATGCCTGGTGGTGCTCGGGACGGTGACAGTAGGGTGTTGCCTTAGTCAAGCTCGGCTGGTACGTAGGTGATGCGTAGCCAAGGACAGCCACTCACTGGCATGGTCTTGGCTGGGATTGGAGACCGGCAGCAGGGCTTGCGGATTAGAAGAAAGTTGCAGGTGACCTGCAAAAACAGAGAAAAATAGCACGGATTGTCTTGGTAACCTACGACAAGATAAATAGCATTAATACTGATCCTCGATAGCGGACTCTTTCTCATTTCAATCAACTTTGAGAAAACAAGAGTTTATGATATGAGACCATGGTCATTCTCTAGTCATTTACTTATTTTACAACATGCGACATTTCTACGGGCACCATTTGAAGATAACAACGACATATCATTTCTTGGCAAGGCAAGAATTGGTGGCTAGCCCTAATAAGCCACCGGATCATCCATGAAGATATTAAGCTAGAATTGTCGGGGTTGGGCACACCGACAATCCAGCTCGAGGGTCCTAGCGACCCAGGAAAGGCCCAATGTTATGTTTTTAATGGAGACAAAAAATCAAGAACAAAAGGTGCAACGCATGCTAAGAAGGCCGAGATACCAAAACAAGTTTTGTGCTGAATCCGTAAGGAATAAAATTAGCTCTGTTCGGGATGATCAGGTAGAATTAATCATGGACTCTTGGTCAAATAGATATATTAATGTTCAATGCCTCATTAAAGAAACCAAACAGCGAATGCATATTACATTTGTCCATGCCCCCAATGATTTTCAAGAGAGAGTGGTGTTATGAGAGGATCTATGCAGAACTAGTTCTGGCCACCATCTACCATGGCTTTGCTTGGGAGACTTCAACGAAATACTAAACCATTGGGAAAAAGTGGGCAAGAGGAGGGCAGAAACTTACCGACTTACTGCATTTAGGGATTTCCTTCTCCAATGTTCTTTAATGGATTTGGAGAGCAAAGGTCGTGCTTTCACCTGAAAAATAAGAATCCTGATGTTTGATGAAAAAAGGGCAACAGAAATTCTAGCTACTCCTACCGGGATTACCCACGACAGAAGATAAATTAGTATTTACACCACAAGAGAAAGCGCAGCAATCCCATATATTAAATATATATTTTTATATATACATGATCCTGATCAAAAATAAATCTCCACCAATCTTTTAAGCTTCCAAGACCAAGGCAAACAAAGTATACCAATTATTGCCTCGTTTGATTCTAATCAAGTTAGTTTAATTCAAATTCATAAATAAATAATAATAAAAGAGCCTAGAATGAATTTACATTAAAAAAATTAATCTATTATTTGTTAAAATTATTCGTTGTTTTAATTTGACAAATTCAACTCTGTTTCCAATAATCCATAAAACTTGGAGAAAAAACAAGCAATCACGTGTCAAAGTGTGTTGGAAGAGAAGAGAAAAAAAAAACTTTAGGTGAGTTGAGTGTCATGGGAAGTGAGAGTCGAAAGAGAAAAGAATGCTAAATTTTTCTTCTTTCGCCATTTATTATTTTTATTATTTTTTATTTTCGTACATATTTACATTTTGATAATTTATTTATTGAAAATTTTAAAATTGATCCAATCACGTGTCGTAATTCAACTCACATGTCGAAATTCCACTCGCATGTCGAAAGAGTGTCGGGAGAGTTGATTAGGTGTAAGATTTTTCAATATGTATTGACCAAGTGTCAGAAAGTATCAAGGCCTTCAACAAGACACGAAAACTCCTGGTTCATATCCGTACTTCCTAGACGACAAGAGGGCAGTAGCCTGGTCAGGTCAGCAAGGGGATGTCGGGCACGGTAGGAAGCAGCTAAGCTCGCGGACGGCAATTCGTCATTGCAGGCTGGTGCAGCGACAGAGCAGGGACGACGATGCGTCAATCGACATGGGCTGCAGCTCGACTGACCATCGATGTAGGACTGTGAGGCACGCGAAGCAGCAACATCGGTCGATGGAGTATGCATGGACGACGGCTCGAGCTGGCTGGAGTAGCAGGGACGTGAGGGCAGCTGCGACGTGGCAAGGGCAGCAGGATTACGGCTGGAGTAGCAGGGCGTTGCTGGTCAATAGCCTCGTCGAGGGATCAACGACGGTGGATAATGGAGCAGCGGTGTCGGCGCGCGGCGGCAGGGGCGAAGGCATGGGCGACTCGGCCAAGGCTTGGCCAAATGCCTCTCTCTCTCTCTCTCTCTCTCGTGTGTTTAGAAATCGTAGACCTAATCTCCCCCTTTCATTAATGTGTATACTATCCTACTTATAATGTAATCGACCTGGTTAATTGGCCAGGCTTTTCTAATTGATTTCTCAATGGGCTGAATTAAGCTCAAATTAGGCCGAATAATACCCCCTTTTCCTTGTATATTTCAGCTACAATGCCCCCTCCCTAGCTTAGCCGAATTTCGCTTGTTGTGTGGGCCAAGTCTGCTTTGGCTGCTTCGGGTCCACTCACCGCCGCCGGTTCATTGCATATGTTATTAAATTAAACTATACGATGAATGCTCCTTCAAAACTAAATATTAAGCAATTTAATTATAATTTTTGATTTGGAGTTAAATATCAATCCCTTATTTCATATGCAATTATTCTTAAAAGGTAAACTAAAATTTAGAGTATCAATAGCTACTCATCTTTTAAGGTGAGTTTCGCAGAGGTTTTATTCAAAGACAAATTGATACTTTAATTTTTCCCGTGCATATGCAATGGATGTTATTTTTATCACGATTTTTAGTCCTATCTTTTAAATGCAATATATCATGGTGCATGCTAAAGCGAATAAAACATACCTCTTACCTTGTAGGAGTGGTAGAATAATTCGACACATGAGCTTTGAACCATCTAAGAAGCACCTGGTCCTCACATTGTCTGTTGACCGGGGGATGAACTTCGAACTGCCTGGACATCGTCTGAGGCACCCGAAGGTGTTCTGAATATTTGGATATCATCTAAGATACTTTAAACGTCTGTTCGACTAACACTTATTTAATACCCAAACCTTTCTTCGGCAGTACAATAGTGCATAGTGTCTTCTAGAAGAAACTACCTACTTGTCCCAAACCATTCTCTGGTCATACAATGGGACAACAAAAATAATTTATCCAAAACCTGAACCTTTCTTTGATCACCTAATAGAGAAAATTGTTCATCCAAAGAAAGGTTGCATGGCTAAGAAAATTACTTGTCTAGAACCCGAATCTTTTTCGATCGTCTAATGGTAACGGAGGTGGCTACTTTTTTCGCACCCAAACTTTTCTTTGGTTGCACAGCATAATAGTGACAATTGAGACCCAAACCTTTTTTCGATAACCTAACGAAGCAAGAAATTTTCAGGGGGAATTATCTGTTTTGCATCCAAACCTTTCTTTGACTGTACGACATAGCAGTGACAATTGCCTATCTAGGACCCAGACTTACTGTACAAGTATATTCGATGGAGTGGCAAATTTGGAGGGACAATTTTACTGTCGAAAGCGGAAACGGCAAGCAAGCTCAAGGAAACGGTATGAAAACCCTTAAGCTAATTAGTTAATTAATTAATTAATTAATTTCACGGTTAATTTTCAGATTTTTTTTTCTATCAATAAAAGCCTAAGATTAATTTCGGTTAATGGTTGAGGGGTTACCTCACCTAGGAAGGGAGTTTGCACTCCAATGAGGGTCTTCATAGCCTATCCGTTTGATTTATAAGGACATCAGGCTCCACAAATGAATTCATTATTTTAATGTATTAGTGCCCGCACGCCTTACACCCCCAATTCTCCCTATATCTTTGTCTTCCCTAATGAGAGGGAATACACTCTTAGTTTTTTACATCCCAATGATCCCAAGGTTTGGTTGAGTACCTTTTTAAGGACTTGCTTAGGTCCATAAAACCCTTAAGCTAATTAGTTAATTAATTTCACAGTTAATTTTCGAATTTCTTATCCATAAGAGCCTAAGATTAATCTTGATCAATGGTCAAAAGATGATTTTTTATATTGGGGAATTTTTTTCTTTTTTCTGTGTAATCCACATTAGGGGTGTGCATGGTCCGGGTGAGCGGTTCTTGGCCTAGAACCAAGAACAACCCGCTAAGGACCAGTTCCAATTTTTTGGAACCGGGAACCACTCATTAGTTGCATGGATCCCCTGAGAACCGGACCGCCGATCTGGTCCGATTCCCAGGTGGATTCATGGAACCGATCTCACCAATAATAATATCGTTTTCCAAATCCCACCGTGAGTACTCTTTATATCGAATAATATTTTTCTTTAAATCGAACCGGCTTAATTAATGATACCATTTTTTCTTTATTTTATTGGAAAACACTACCAAAGAAAAGAAATAGGTTTTTTTTTCCTGTTTTTGAATCATTTCAGTTGAAATCTAAAATATTCTTTAAGTTCAAAGTCCTGGATGATTGTCATATGTAGATCATCTTTTCCTTTATCCCCTAACAGTGCTCAATCTCTTACAACCTTTGCTTTACTGAATTTTTTCTGTACAAACAATTCCACCGATACTCCACATATTCTTGAACATAGTATCCTATGTGAGTCTCGGAAGTATCCTTTCAAGGACCCATTTGTTAAGTTGCTGAAAGGCAACTTAAACACTTTACTAAATTCTTATAAAAACATGGAAACCGTGATAGGAGATGAAGCCCTAAAATTTAGGTTTGCTAATTAGTAATTTCGAAGTTTATTTTAATATTAAAAATTAATATATTATTATAATATAATTGATTCAGTCCAGGGTGGACAGTCTCGTGGCACCCTCGAACGGCCCCCGTTCCGTTAGGGTCGCCACAATTAGTTTACATTTCACTTGACCTGATAATATCGTACTTTGATACCAAAAATTAAATTAGGTTTATAAATCCTAGGGGTTTATGTCTTTCATTTCGGTCCCTGCACAGTTTATATATATATATATAGCGGAAGCACAATCAATATCTCCCTATCCAAAATTAGAAACGATGCACACTTACTAGACATTTTTATAAGTCAAGCCGAACACTTTTATTTACATAGACTTGATAGACATCAACAGTCGGTACACCAAAATTTGCCGTGGTTTTCTATACCCGGCTATATACCAAAAGATAACTGACTTCTCTTTTTCTTTTCTTTCCCAACAGTCCTATACATGAGTCTATCAGTAAGTGCTAGCGATCCAAAAAGCTTCTTCTGCTACCCGTCACGCTCAGTCACACCCAGCCTGGTTTGTCAGCTGGAGGCGGCGGCAACATCCCCAGCATGATCCCATCACGACGAACGTGCACTGACAGAAACTTGTGAGCCACGGGGCCATTAGGTAAACCGATGTCATACATGACTAGGACCCGCACTTGGATAAAAACCAACCCTTGTATCTCAACATGAGAGTGCTCCGTACAAACGCACTCAATGTCAATCGGGATACCATAGAATGAACTCAGGGTGACTGGTAGCAACGGCATATCTTCTAATTTGAAATATTAGTCCCCAAATGGGGTGAGTACAGCCACTCAGCAGTAAAAGATTCATCAAGCTATGTCAAGCAGTACCGTCAATATCTAGACTCATGTAGGATAGACAAAATTAGGTAATCAAAGGATGAATATAAAAAATTATGTAATTCTTTAATGCAATGGCAAATGAAATTTTAAAAGAATCAAGATGCATCATGTCCAGTTACCCAAGTCCTGATCATAGGGCCAAACTGTAATGACACGTCCCATTCCATACCATACAATTTAGTCCTATAACCATACCACACACACGCTTAGCAGAATCATCTGTTTAATCATTCAAACAGTTTCATCCCCTCAGAGGACCAATGTTTGCGTCCCTCCGAGCATTCGCATCCACCCTGGCATCGTGAAAGCCTCCGGCATTCAGCAACTAAGGCCATCGGGCATCCGGAGCGTATCCCACCTCCAGGCATCTCGCACCCCACTTGGCATCACGAGGAAACCCTCCGAGGCTCACCATGAGAATGGCTACCCCGGCCCTCCAGATTTACGTACCAACTAGCATACAATCGGGCATCCTGAAGCTCCCGGGGAAAACCTCCGGCATTCAGCCACTAGGGCCACTGGGCATCCACAAGACATCGACTCATTTGATCCTTTGGGCATCCCGACTCCCGGGGCATCGTTGACCCGAGGGTTCAACGGTAACAACTAACATTTTAATTTACAAAAATACTTTCAATTGCCAAAAACAAGATGTCTCGTGGACCCTTTATCTAATCTCAATATTGCACACTATGTCCACAGCCAGTATCATCATATCACATAATTATTCAAAACATATTCACCTTTGGGACAATTTGTGAAAATTCGAAACAAAATAGCTCAATTTTTACAATGCACAGTTCTGGTAAAATTTTTAAATTAATTACTAAATGAACTCAGAAAATTATGAAATTTTGACATGTTATCAATGAGACTTAAATGAAAAAGTTTCATGAAGAACACCAAGTCAAATTCCTTATGTATCGGGAGCAGAAAATTGTTGTATTTCTTGCTAACGTTCTGTAATGACTTCCAGATTTAGCATTTTCATAGAAAAATCGTTTCATTGATCAAACCTTGTTCATTTATTCTAAAGTTTTGATATGTTATTCTTACAGATGTGCCCTACAAATTTCATTAAGGATTTGAAGTCAAAATTTGGCTAGAAAATTACAGAAAAATCACGAAATCACCGAAGGTCATACTGTCTTCTGCAAAAACAGTCTACTAACCTAAAGAGAATTACTCCTACTCATTGAATCTCAGCATCCGACGCCCACAGCCAAGTGTATACAAATGTATTACACTACAATACAGCCTCTTCACTTCCAAAAATCCACCTTAGTTAGATACTTAAGTTCTTATTTTAATTCAAAAACCGAAATCCACATAACATACTCTGATTTCATTTAGTTTCTTGATCTAACTTCATCTTATTTATCCAAAATCAACATGCAGCTCTCAATTCCACATTTTCTCACATCTACCAGCTCCCCACTAGATAATTACAACAAGCAAAACATAGATCAATGAACTTCTACTTGCCTCAAGTTCTTCTACTCGGTTGCTAGCAAAAAAGGGGTTCGGGTGGTCTTGGCTTGGCTAAATCAACAACGGGGATCGGCGGCGTTGACGGCGGCAGCTCGGACACGGCACGGGTGGAGGGTGGCCTTCCTTCTCTGCCCTCACATGCTCAGACCGCTCACTGCTCACCCTCTCTCTCGAACTCTCGCTCGAACTCTCTCTCTCTCTCTCTCACTTGCTCGCCCGCTCACTCTCTCGGCCTCACTCTCCCTTGCTCAAACCGAAAGCTTTTGCTTTCATTTGTTTAATTAATTTGCTAATTTTTTTGCATGTAGGTGATAGATGGCTTCAAGGAAGAGACAAGTGGAAGAAGGTTGAGGCAACCATGGACAAGTGGAGAGTGGCATTTCCCTTGTCCGGTTCTCTCCTCCCCCCCCCTTTGGTCGACAATTCTAGGGCCCTCATGGGCTGCTTGGGCCCAAAAAAAAAAAAAATTAAGGCCAAAAGGGTCCAATTAAATGGCCCATGGTCTTTAAAATATAAGCCCATAGTTTTTGCACAAATATGAAGCATTTTGTTTTTCCAAAGAAAACAATTTATATTCCCATAATCAAATTGCTTCATGTACAAGTGCATAACCGAAGTTCTTGCGTGGAGAAAGGATTCGGTCAAGCGACATGATGGCAAAATTTCTTTTCCTTACTTGTCGAATTGCACGAAGAAAAGACGTACATGCTCCTCATGTTCGGTCCAACTCCTCAAAATTTTATCCTTAAATTCAGCATGTGTGTTCCTCATGTATGACCGAATTCCATCCCTTCAGTTTCTAAAATAAAAATATCAGTCGATCAAAGTCCAAAGATTTTCTCTTGTTGCACGGTTGATGGGTCCATTGCTAAACATATCATATCAATCCAATAAATAAACAAATACGAATCAATGTCCGAAAATGACATCAATGCCACAGTTTGATGATACTTCCATCGATCGGTCACAACCGTCACATACCCGAGGATCGTTGAAATTCTTGGATGCCATAGGATCCATCCATGGAATAGGGAACCGGACCGGTTCCCTCAAGAACCACCGGTTCCGGGCGGTTCCGGTCCGGTTCCGATTAATTTGGGTGGGTCCCGATTTTTGCACACCCCTAATCCACAAAGCTTATAAGTTTTCCAAGTAAGAGAATTTTAGCAACCGTGCTGCAAAAGGTTAAAGACGATTTCACGGCTTTGCTTTTCCCATAAAGCAGATTTTATGCCTTGATATTATTTCCTTTTTATTTTCCAATTGAAGATTTGATAGCTCGATTTTTCATGCTCCTTTCTACCTGAAATAGACCAAGTGCAAGATTCATTTTGAGATGATTGGCCCAAATGGATTTTACAAGAAGATGGGAAGGGCCCATTTCATTAATGTTTTGGGTACGTAAAGGCCCATTTCATTGTAATTAGGTTTTACACCCAAATACAAAACAAATTATAAGAAAAATTGGTAGAAAAATGAACTTAGTAAACGACTAAAATGTTTTGACAAAAAAAAAAATGACTCCAATGAGAAATAGAAGGCAATAATAGTGATAATTTACAAGAGAAAAGAAAAAGTAAGTGAATCACGCTAATTTATATTTGTAATCTCTAAAAAGGAGTTAATATACGTAAGGGATTTATAATCAAGATAGATAAAATTGATAACTCAATAAAATATTCATCAAACAAAGATAATTAAACTTTTGTAAGTGATTCAAATAAGAATTCCGTCAATTAATACTAATCATTTTGATCTAATAGATGTTGATAAGTTACTACGATTTTGGTCAGTAATTTGATGTAGGAGTTAGTAAATTCAAAACATTAAATGTAAAATAAGCTATTTATAAACTATAAACAAACAAAGTTGGTACTTTTATGAAAGTGTTGTTTTTTTTATGAAGTGCTGTTATTTTATCAATGAATGGGAGTTTGGTTATCTTTTCTTACCCACAATATTTTGATACTTACCAATACTTATTGAAATTTACGATTGCAGAAGATGTCCGTACTTTAGAGCACAGAACGGTTGAATTTTGCTAATTCAGCATCGTGTGCATGTGTAACCCTTTTTCCGTCAAATCATCTTGTTCAAATCTATTATTAATTAGTTGGGGAAAATTATCTAAAAAATCCTAAATTTATTGTGTTTTTGCCAATTTCAGTACTAAATATTTCAATTTTGTCAATTGAGTCTTAAATAATTTTGTTAGTTGAGTCCTAAATCTTTTCACGTTTTGCCAATTAAGTCAATTCGGTCAATTTTGACTAAAAATAGCTGATGTGGACATTGATCGTCTTACAAGACTCGACCGGCGTTAGTGTGACTAATTTTTAATAATATTTTAATATTTTTCCGAACTTTTTATTATTTTTATTTTTCCTTCTTTTTTTCTTTGGTTCTCTTTTCGTTCTTTTCTTCTTCTTTTTCTCCTTTATCTTTTCATTTTCCCTCCACCAACCACCACTTTGCCTCATTGATGACCAGCAAAAGTTGCTAGCTTTAGAAGAGGGATGCCTGGCCTTGGGTAGGCCGACGACGGCGGCCCTTGCTTGAGACTATCAACCTCCACCGGCCATTAACAATGCCCGATGATGGCTGGCAGAGGGAAAAAAGGAAATAGAAAAAGAAAAGAAGGAAAAACTCAATTGATAAAATGTGAAAAAATTTATGATTCAATTGACAAAATTAAAAAGTTTAGTACTTAATAGGCAAAAGCGCAATATACTTAGTATTTTTTGGACAATTTTCCATAATTAGTTGGGTACTAAACCATCTCAAATGCCATCCTTAGTTATGTTTGACTTATTAATACTCCGCAGCCCCATGTTAACAAGGCTATGAAGAATCATTTTATTCGGGTTATTTAGAGTGAATGGCACCAATTTTGAAAATGTCAATGATCACTTTCATAACATGTGGTTATATGTAGTTTTTGTGGAGAAGAACACCCCAAGTATTGCAATTTGACACGAAGAGATACATAAGTGCCAAAACTTCCAAAATGTATACTTAAGTGTTTTTTTTTAAATTAAAAAAAAATTGAACACTTAAGTGCTAACTTCAATAAAATTGTCAGAAATCTGACATGATATTATTTTATTAATAAAATCAGTCTACGTGGTTCGTTGAAATATTCACTCAACAATCATTATCTAAATCGACGTCGTCTTCCATGTTTCCCCTGCCGCCACCATTGTCCATCGCCAAAGGGACACATACATTGGGCAGAAGAACACTGCCACCACCACCGCCCATTGCTGGAGGGGCCAACAACCCTCACTAAGCTCGGGCGAAGGCGCTCGTATCTGAGCGACACCAACCTTCGCATGAGGCCAGCAACCATCGCCTAGGCAATGGACGATGACGGAAGCGCCCATCGGCGAGCCTTGCCATTTCTATTTTTAAAGTTTTTTTTTAAATGAATTTTAGCTTTTCCTTTTTAGTTTTTAATTTGATTTTAAAAAGTTGAATAAAAATTAATAAAAATGCCACGTCGGCTGTTTGGTTGGAAATTCTGATCGTTGGAAATTTTAACACTTATTTATCCACTTGTGCCAAGTTTTGACACTGTGAATGTTTTTTTTTTCTATAGTTTTTGGGAGCATGAATATGGGTGTTCTTAGCTTCTAATGCTTGGAAAAATTATTTAATCATGTAGATGCACATAGTCAGTTTAATATTACTATAGGTAAAATTGGCCGACAGCTTTGACTTATGGCCAAGACCAACTTGGATTTTCCTGGAAAAAGTTAAATGCACCTTTCAACACGTTGACAGCGAAATGTTGCTAAAGAACGAAGTCGAACCAGCATCCACCTTGATCGTTTTCCCATGAATTTCACGTTGACTCACCATTAATATACTGTTCACCAAGGAAAATTCTTGCTTTGTCGGAAATAACTGAAAACAACATCATGCAAAACTCCAGGAGATTAAACAATTTGGTCAAGCGACTAGTATTACTCTATTTTTACAAGCGTGAACTAGGGTTTAAGTCTCATTACTGTATAATAACGTGAACTAGGGTTTTTTGCTAGAAAAATGTAGCAACAACAAGATTATGATATTCTTAAAACCAAGGGAATAATTGTCTAAAAAGTTTTAAAATTATTGTATGGCGGCCGATACGGTCCTAAATATTTTAATTATATCAATTCAATGCTAAACTTATTATACGATAGTAAATTCAATCTTAAACTTTTCGACTATGCCAATTAATCCTAAACATTTTGACGATTTAGTCATAAACCTTTATTTGCCATCCTTAGTTATATTTGACTTGTTGTGACCATTGTAGGTACTCTACAACCCCATGTTGACAAGGCTATGAAGAATCATTTTATTCAGGTTGTTTAGAGTGAATGGCACCAATTATGAAAATGTCGATGATCACTTTCGTATTATGTAGTCATATGTAGATTTTGGGAGCATGAGGATTGGCGTTCTCAGCTTCTAATGCTCGGAAAAAATATTTAATCATATAGATGCACATAGTTAATTTAATATTACTATAGGCAAAATTGGCCGAGAGCTTTGACCTATGGCCTAGACTTACTTGTGTTTTCCTGGAAAAAGAGAAATGCACCTTTCAACACGTTGTCAGCGATATGTTGTTAAAGAACGAAGTCGGACCAGCAAAACTCCAAGAGATTAAACAATTTGGTCAAGCGACTAGTAGTACTCTATCTTTACAAGCGTGAACTAGGGTTTAAGTCTCTTTACTGTATAGCAACGTGAACTAGGGTTTTTTGGTAGAAAAATGTAGCAACAACGAGATTCTAATATTCATAAACCAAGGGGATAATTGTGCAAAAAGTTCTAAAACTATTGTACGGCGGCCAATGTAGTCCTAAATGTTTTAAATATATCAATTCAGTGCTAAACTTATTATATGACAGTTAATTGAGTCTTTGACCTTTCGATGATGTCAATTTAGTTCTAAATATATTGACGATTTGTCATCCTTAGTTATATTTGACTCGTTATGACCATTGTATGTACTCTGCAACCCCATGTTGACAAGGCTACGAAGAATCATTTTGTTTGGATCGTTTAGAGTTAATGGCACCAATTTTGAAAATGTCCATGTTCACTTTTGTATTATGTAGTTATATGTAGTTTTTGGGAGCATGAGTATTGGCGCTCTCAGCTTCTAATGCTCGGAAAATTTATTTAATCATATAGATGCACATAGTCAGTTTAATATTACTATAGGCAAAATTGGCCGAGAGCTTTGACCTATGGCCTAGACTTACTTGTGTTTTCCTGGAAAAAGAGAAATGCACCTTTCAACACGTTGTCAGCGATATGTTGTTAAAGAACGAAGTCGGACCAGCACCAGCATCCACTTTGATCGTTTTCCAATGAAATTCATGTTGACACATTATTACATATAGTTCACCAAGGAAAATTCTTGCTTTGTCGGAAGTAAACTGAAAACAACATCATGCAAAACTCCAAGAGATTAAACAATTTGGTCAAGCGACTAGTATTACTCTATCTTTACAAGCGTGAACTAGGGTTTAAGTCTCTTTACTGTATAGCAACGTGAACTAGGGTTTTTTGGTAGAAAAATGTAGCAACAACGAGATTCTAATATTCATAAACCAAGGGGATAATTGTGCAAAAAGTTCTAAAATTACTGTACGGCGGCCAATGTAGTCCTAAATGTTTTAAATATATCAATTCAATGCTAAACTTATTATACGACGGTTAATTCAGTCTTCGACCTTTTGATGATGTCAATTTAGTTCTAAATATATTGACGATTTGTCATCCTCAGTTATATTTGACTTGTTATGACCATTGTATGTACTCTGCAACCCCATGTTGACAAGGCTATGAAGAATCATTTTGTTTGGGTTGTTTAGAGTGAATGGCACCAATTTTGAAAATGTCGATATTCACTTTCGTATTATGTAGTTATATGTAGTTTTTGGGAGCATGAGTATTGGTGCTCTCAGCTTCTAATGCTCGGAAAATTTATTTAATCATATGGATGCACATAGTCAGTTTAATATTACTATAGGTAAAATTGGCCGAAAGCTTTGACTTATGGCCAAGACCAACTTGTGTTTTCCTGGAAAAAGAGAAATGCACCTTTCAACACGTTGTCAGCGAAATGTTGCTAAAGAACGAAGTCGAACCAGCATCCACCTTGATCGTTTTCCCATGAATTTCGCGTTGACTCGCCATTAATATACTGTTCACCAAGGAAAATTCTTGCTTTGTCGGAAATAAACTGAAAACAACATCATGCAAAACTCCAAGAGATTAAACAATTTGGTCAAGCGACTAGTATTACTCTATTTTTACAAGCGTGAACTAGGGTTTTTTGGTAGAAAAATGTAGCAACAACAAGATTATGATATTCTTAAAACCAATGGGATAATTGTCCAGAAAGTTCTAAAACTATTGTACAGCAGCAAATATAGTCCTAGATCTTTTAATTATGTCAATTAAGTTTTAAATTTATTATATGGTAGTTTATTTAGTCTTAAACCTTTTAACTATGCTAATTTAGTCCTAAATATTTTGACGATTTGCCAATTCAGTTCAAAAACCTTTATTTGACATCCTTAGTTATATTTGAGTTGTTATGGCCATTATATATGTACTCTACAACCCCATGTCGACAAGGCTACAGAGAATCATTTTATTCAAGTTGTTTAGAGTGAATGGTATCGATTTTGAAAATGTCAATGATCACGTTGTAACATGTGGTTATATGTAGTTTTTGGGGAGAAGAACATCCCAAGTATTGCAACTTGGCATGAGAGGATAAATAAATGCCAAAACTTTCAAAATGTACACTTAAGTACTACTTTTTTTTAAAATCGAACACTTAAATACCAACTCTAACGAGGTTGCCGGAAATCCGACATTACATTATTTTATTAATAAAATCAGCCTATGTGGCTCGCTGGAATGTCCACTTAGCAATCCTTATGTAAATTGACGTCATCTTCCGTGTTTCCCCCTTGCCGCTGCCTCCATCCGTCGTAATTGGGACACATACGTTAGGTAGAAGAACACTACCACCAGCGCCGCCATTGCTGGAGGGGCCGACAACCCTCACAAGGCTTGAGCAAAGGCACATAGATATGGACAATGCCGGCCTTCACATGAGGCTAGTAACCATTGTTGGGGCAAGGCCTAATCGGCCCTCACCTAGGGTTGGCAAGGCTCACCCTACCCCTCCAACGATGGGCAATGATAGAAGCACCCATTGGGGAGCCCTGCCATTCTTTTTTTTTTTTTTCACAATTTATTTTTAAAATAAAATTTAGCTTTTATTTTCTATTTTTAATTTGATTTTAAAAAATTGAATAAAAATTAGTAAAAATGCCACGTCAATTGTTTGGCTAGAACTTCTCATCGTTTGAAGTTTTGGCATTTATATGTTCACATGTGTTAAGTTTTAACACTTGGGGTATTCTTTTTCCATAATTTTTGGGAGCATGAGTATTGGCGTTCTCAGCTTCTAATTCTTGGAAAAATTATTTAATCATATGGATGCACATAGTTAATTTAATATTACTATAGGCAAAATTGACCGAAAGCTTTGACTTATTGTAAAGACCAACTTGTGTTTTCCTTGGAAAAAGAGAAATGCACCTTTCAACACGTTGTGAGAGAAATGTCGCTAAAGAACGAAGTCTAACCAACATCCACTTTGATCGTTTTCCCATGAATTTCATGTTGACACATTATTAATATAAAGTTCACCAAGGTAAATTCTTGCTTTGTCGAAATAAACTGAAAACAACATCATGCAAAACTCCCAGAGATCAACCAATTTGGTCAAGTGACTAGCATTACTCTATTTTTACAAGCGTGAACTAGGTTTTAAGTGTTATTATTTAATTGTACTAATTCAGTCTTAAACTTATTATGCGGTAGTTAATTCAATTGTAAACCTTTTAACTATGTTAATTTAGTCATAAATATTTTAACAATTTGTCAATTTAGTTATAACCCTTTGACTTATTATGACCATCATATATACTCAGTAATCCCATGTCCACAACCTCTTAGGTTTAGAACTTTTCCGGCACTTTTCCCAAGAGTTAGGCCTCCTAGTATGGCTCCCAACGTTACTAACATGTCGCACCTCGAGGTCATACGTGGTCCTCTGCCATCCGTTGACCTCGTGAAGTCAAAGTTCATCGGCGCCAAACGTTGCGCTCTCTCCCGTCGACGGCAGTTAGGCACGACCCTTGGGACACATCGCATGAATTATTTGGTTAGTTTATTACGTTACTTCCTGGTATAGCATATCCTCGGGGCTCGTGGTTCTCCTTTAATTAAGACGCACCGCGCCATGCATTGTAATGCACTTCCTTCTCACACAACACCAACAAGCTCGTCTCTCTCTCTCTCTCCGTCGCATCCGCGATCATTTTCTTCGAAAGTTTTAGTTCGGAGAAGACAATTTCATGAAAACAAAAGATGGGTTGTTTCAAATTCTTCTCTTTGTATGTTAGTGTCCTTTTCTTGCTCACTGCCTTTCGTGCTGTTGTTTCTGGAGACCGCGCTAGCGACAGTCAAATCATGAGCGATAGAGCATCGCTTGTGTCGTTCATGTCAGGCATCGTTTCGGACCCGGGAAACGTCTTGCAAAGCTGGAATTCTAGCGACATCCATGTCTGCAACTGGACAGGAGTTACGTGCAACAGTGCAAGAAGTGCAATAGTAACGCTTGACCTGTCTGAAAGGTCACTAGGAGGCACCATCTCTCCTGCAATTGCTGGTCTCTCTAAGCTAATTACTCTTGATCTGTCCAGGAACTTCTTTGGAGGTCGCATACCGCCTGAGATAGGCTCTCTTGTTGAGCTCCAACAGTTGAGCCTATCATGGAATTTCCTTGAAGGGACAATCCCTTCAGAGCTTGGTTCTCTTCGCAAATTATGGTACCTCCATTTGGCAATTAACAAGCTTTCAGGTGACATTCCGGAAGAAATCTTCTGTAATGGGTCGTCTGTTTTGGAATATGTGGACCTGTCTAACAATACTCTAACCGGGAAAATACCCTTGAGAGATGAGTGTGAGCTTGGGGCGTTGAAGTATCTTTTGCTGTGGTCCAATAGGCTTGTGGGTCCGGTCCCTCCAGCATTGGCCAACTCTACGAGGCTACTGTGGCTTGACTTAGCGTCGAACGTGCTGAGTGGGGAATTGCCCTCTGGCATTGTCCACAAATTGCCACGCCTGCAGTATCTTTGTCTCTCCTACAATAATTTCGTAAGTCCCGACGGTAACACCAACCTCGGACCTTTTTTTCAGCTTTAGCCAATTCATCTAACTTGCAAGAACTTGAATTGGCAGCCAATAAACTCGGTGGAGAGATACCTGCTAACATTGACGATCTTCCTGGTACTCTGCGGCTGTTTCCTCTGGAGGAGAATCTCATCTATGGTTCAATCCCTCCACAAATTTCGAACCTTATTAATCTCACTCTATTGAACTTGTCTAACAATTTTTTGAACGGAACCATTCCAACCGAGCTATGCCGAATGGAAAGGCTCGAAAGAGTATATTTGTCAAACAATTCGTTGTCTGGTGAGATTCCCTCAGCTCTTGGTGGTCTTCCTCACCTTGGGTTCTTGGATTTGTCAAGAAACAAGCTATCCGGTTTGATTCCGGATAGTTTTGCCAACCTCTCTCAATTGAGAGGGCTCTTGCTATACGAGAACCAGCTCTCCAGAATGATTCCTTCAAGTCTAGCAAAATGCGTGAATTTGGAGATACTTGACCTTTCTTACAACAGACTTTCCGGGACAATTCCTGATGAAGTGGCGGGTATGAGGAGCTTGATGATATACCTGAATCTGTCTAGTAATTATTTACATGGAGCTTTACCTCTGGAGCTGAGTAAAATGGACATGGTCTTGGCAATTGATTTATCGTCAAACAATCTCTCTGGGACCATCCCATCACAACTCGGCAGCTGCATTGCACTTGAGTACCTCAATCTTTCTGGCAACATATTGGAAGGTCCCCTTCCTGTTTCGTTAGGACAGTTGCATTATCTTCAAGCACTCGACGTATCTTCCAACCGTTTGATCGGAGCGATCCCACAATCTCTCCAGGCAACTCCAACTCTGACACAGCTCAACTTCTCTTTCAATGGTTTCTCCGGAAATGTATCAGACAACGGTGCATTCGCTGTCCTGACAGTGGATTCTTTCCTGGGAAACAGTGGCCTCTGCGGATCAATAAAGGGCATGAAAGCTTGCAAGAAGAGGCAACACTATCGCTTAATTATTGTGCCGATTCTCGTTTCGTTGGTTGTCATTCCCATATTCTGCATATTCGGATACCTCGCACTCAAGTCCAAAATCCGACAGAAGCTCATGAATTTCAGCGGGAGCAACATGATAGATGAAAAAAAGCAAGAGAGCAAAGAGCACAAGTACCCAAGAATTTTGTATCGGCAACTCATGGAGGCTACTGGTGGATTCAACCCTTCCAGCCTGATTGGTTCGGGCAAGTTTGGGCATGTTTATAAAGGGGTTCTCCAAGATAACACCAGAATTGCCGTGAAGGTCTTGGATACGAAGACTGCTGGAGAAATCCCAGGGAGCTTCAAAAGAGAGTGCCAAATACTAAAGAGGACCAGGCACAGGAATCTGATTAGGATCATAACCGTATGCAGCAGGCCGGAGTTTAAGGCTCTGGTTCTTCCATTGATGTCAAATGGGAGCCTGGAGAGGCATCTGTACCCGGGCCACAAGCCGGACCAAGGGCTGGATTGGGTTCAGTTGGTCAGCATTTGTAGCGATGTGGCCGAGGGTCTTGCCTATTTACACCATCATTGTCCTGTTAGAGTTGTTCACTGTGATCTAAAACCGAGCAACATACTTCTTCGATGATGATATGACAGCTTTGGTCGCTGATTTTGGAATAGCAAGATTGGTCAAAGGAGGCGACAAAGGTGTTCTGCCATATGATTCGGCATCATTCAGCTCGACAAATGGATTATTATGCGGTTCAGTCGGCTATATTGCTCCTGGTATGTTGCACTTGCAGTCTCATCAAATCGAATTGCCACTAACCATTGTGCACATTTTGATGTCAATTGCGTTGTACTTGTTAGAATATGTAAATATAAACTACGCACTAAGAGCTTAAGTTTTTAAAATAATTGATTGGTCTCACAAAATCTTCATATAGTATTTAAGTTAGAGGTGATGAGTTCAAATATTTCCATGCCATATTTATTTTCCCAATTAAATATTTCCACACTTAATGCTAACAAACGACAAGACTAAGCATGAAGAAGAGTGATATAATATTTAAATAATAAATTACAAATTCATCTAACAACTTAAGTTTTTAAAATAATTTGTGCAAACTTTAATTACTTTATGGGTTAGGAAATTCCATTTCCTACATATAAATCATAAAATATTACACTTCCACTGGTTCTTTGACACGAAACGATATTTTCCTATGATCCTATGTCAAAACCTGACCATTTGTCCTCCCCTAGTAATAAAAGCCTAACCTTCCTACGCGACTGTTTTGAGAAAATACAGAGTACGGGATGGGGAAAAGGGCTTCAACTCAAGGAGATGTCTACAGTTTTGGGGTTCTTCTGCTAGAGATCGTGACAGGATTACGCCCTACAGATGTCCTATCTAATGAATGTTCAAGCTTGCATGAATGGGTCAAAAGTCACTATCCCCACAATCTCGATCCCATCGTGCAACCAGCGCTATCCCGGTGCAGCTCACCGTCGATGTCCGAGCACTTCAGGAAGGCATGTTGCGAGGTGATAGTGGAGCTAATCGAGCTCGGTCTCATGGGCACGCAGTATTCTCCTTCAACAAGGCCTAGCATGATGGACATGGCTCATGATATGGGCAGATTGAAGCAGTATCTCTCCGATCCTTCCTTACAAGAGATGGAAGCAACTTCTTCTAATCGCTGAGATTTTTCTGATAAAAGCTTTAAAAGTTTGTTGTGTAATAATTGTATCAGCTTATTTCATTGTTGGTGAGGGGAACTTCATGTTGGACAGACACGTCTAAGGAGAACCACTTTTCAATGTGAACTAGCACGCCCTTAGATTATTTTATTTTTCCAGAACCATTCATCTATCTGGATTGTGAACATGATTCGGATGTCAACTATTCGATGAGCAGTCACAGTTTGGTCTTCTGTCTAAAGATCAAGTGTGGTGAACAACATTAGTACGACCTCCACAACTGTAATTGCACTCAATCCCTCTTTTAGTCTACCACTAATGAGACATTTTCTAATATAAGTAGCAAGTGGAGCTATCTGCAAATCGTCCAATTGCTGAAAAGTCCAGGTGAAGTGCTTCGATATGATCACCTCAACCATCAGGAAGCATGCTAATTTGCGTCGAAAAGCCATTCTAAAAGGTGAAATCATCTGGAAGCCTTCTTCCATCTTTTCCAATTTGAAATGATTAAGCACGCATCACGATTTTCAAAGGTTGCTATTACTTGCTCCATCCAAATAATTCATATACAACGACACATCAGAAGCTAATTACAGCTAATAAGGGATAATTCACGGTGAAAGCACCGGATATACTTTTTGAAGTTTCTTTGTAATCAGACCCGTGGGTGGGCATATTGATGAATCTTGAATTGAAAGTATGTTCTTCAATAGAATTTGATCAACATGCCTACCCACGGGTCTTGGAGACTACTTTGTGTAGTTTCTTTGTCATGTTTATGTAGTTATGGTCTCGGTCAGTACAACTTCCAAATTCTTTGGCCCGAATTGGAAAAGTTCATTCTTGACATCGTGATCTGCTGATGTTCTGCGAAGCATCAGTTCAATTTAAACAGTAGCTTTCAGAACCATTATGCTACAGCAGGCCATATGCAGTAACAGGAATTTTAAGGCACAAAGTATTCACAAGATCTTAGCTTCACCAACGTCAGAATTTGGGTCTGATTATATAGATACTTAAAGGGGCAGAGAAGATGCTTTTCACTCCCAGGATCAAATAGATGCTTTCGAAACATTATAAGCAAAAATACCATGTTTCCCCCAACTAGATTTTGCAGCCGAAATTCTGCCACAGCCAGGATCATCTGCGGATCATTTTGGATCATGCTTGGAGGCACAAAGTATTCACAAGATCTTAGCTTCACCAACTTCAGAATTTGGGTCTGATTATATAGATACTTAAAGGGGCAGAGAAGATGCTTTTCACTCCCAGGATCAAGTAGATGCTTTTGAAACATTATAAGCAAAAATACCATGTTTCCCCCAGCTAGATTTTGCAGCCGAAATTCTGCCACAGCCAGGACCATCTGCGGATCATTTTGGATCATGCTTGGAGGGACAGTGAAGTACACAAGGCTTCCAGACACCAGTTCTGTGGATCGTGCTAAAGACCCTTTGTCACGTTCTCCACTCTAGAAGCCGAAAGTTAAAGTGAGTAGGATTAGTGATTGCTTTCAAATTTGCAACTGCAGGATCATTTTCATCACTTAACAGCCACCCACGGGGTCCCTCCTGAATAAATCCGACCGGCCAGATATCCTGGTAAGAGCTTTAAAGCAAATTCCTAGCTTTCGTTGCGTGAAGATATGGAACACTATTCCTCGCTGGTAATTCCTCGAGCCCCGCATGTATTTAGCCGGCAACATGTTAGTAATTTACCAACAGTCTTAGCAATGCACCCGTAATTATCCAATCTTTAACGTGTTACTAAGGGGTGCATGATAACTGATAATTTCTGTTCCAGAAACAATTTTTTATTCCGCACTGTTTCGGAATAGAAACCGTTGATAAACCTATTATGTTTTTATTTCTGGAATAGATTTTATTCCGAAATAGGTTTTGAATAGAAATCGAAGTTGAAATTTCTTCTCTAATTTTTGGAACAGAAATGAGAAATAAAAAAATTTTCTCATCGTTCGTCAACCGATCCTTCATCCGTTACCGCCGACCATCGTCCGTCGGTCGCCGACGCCCGAAGCCCCCGCCATCGGTTGCCAAATAAATTATTTTTATAAATATCATTTTAAAATGAAATTTATTTGAATAAATAAAATCATATTTATTTTTATTTTTACGAATAAATATTTATTTTACGAATAAATTAAAAAATCCTTAAAAGTAAATAATATCATTTTAAAAATAAAAATTATTATAAAAATATCATTTATTCATTTTTAATTTTAATTTTAACTTTTATTATAAATATTGTTTTTTATTTTTAATAAATAAATTTAATTGAAATAAATTTATTTCTTAAAAATAAATAAATTATTTTTATTTATCATTTTATTTTTAGTTTATTAAAAATAAATTTATTAAATTTATTAAAAATAAATTATTTATGATAAATAAAAATAAATTATTTTTATTGGTCTTGAGTGTTTTGCCAAATAAATTTTATTTATATTTTTAATTTTTATTCATTTTAAAATAAATTTATTCGTAAAATAAAATAAAATAGAATAAATAAAATAAATTTATTTTTAAGGATATTTTTATTTTAAAATAAAATGATATTCTTATATTTATTTTTTTATGATTTTTTTATTTTATTTTTATTTTTTTCTTTTTTTTTTTGTTAATAAATCATTTTTATTTTTATTTTTTATATTAAAGGTCGCCGGTCGTCGCCATCGCCGTCCGAAAGGAAGAAATTTTGTGTCGTTATCAAACGGTTATTTTCTTAAACTCTTACAGAAATAGAAATAGAAAAATTTATTTTGTTGAAACTATTTACGGAGTAAATTTGTCATACACCCTAAGTTACCGAAAGGCTTGCAGAAGTGCTATAAGTTATTCGATGGGTTTATATTACCGACCATCTCTATAAGTTATATCACATTGACCAAATTACGTAAATCTAGTGTTCGATTCACTTTCTTAGTATGTTTATTTTATTGTTCAATTGTTCATTTCTACAATGAGAGTCAAGCTTAACTAAGTTGAAGCGAATCAATGTTGATAGAACAAGAAAAAGTGAGAATCCACCAATTTAGTAGAAAGGATTTTCAATTATGGAATATGCATATTGAGAATTATCTGTACCAAAGGAATTTGCACATACCCCTAACTAGAAAGAAGCCGGAGTTAATGAAGCAAGCTAATTATGAATTGCTAGATAGACAAGTGTTGGTGTTATTCGGCTGATGTTGACTCATAATTTTATGTTTAACATCATGAAAAAAGAACCACTGGTTGGTGAAATCTCTATTAGACATGCACAAGAAGCCCTCTACAAACAAAAAAGTATATTTAATGCGACATGTATTGAACTTAAAAATGGACAAAGGTACATCACTTATTGAGCAAATTAATGAAATCAATGTGGTTGATAATCAATTGAGTTCGATTGAGATAAACTTTAAGGATGAGTTATGTGCTTTTACCTAATAGTTGGAATATTATCGTTATAGTTGTTGGTAGATCCTCTGGGTCAACAAACTTGACGTTTGATGAGGTTTGCAATTAATTCTGATGACGAGATCCGTAGGAGAGAATTTGGTGAACCTATGTCTGCTGCTTTAGTAGATGAAAGTACATGAAGAACTAGTACTCGTGCAAGTAGAATTCATATAAAATGATTTAGACTAGTGGTGTTGTTTATTGGAGTTGTTACAAGAGTTACACCTTAGAAGGAATTATCTTAAGTTGAAGAATGACAAAAGGTTAGGGAACTACAGTTGAGTCTATTGATGATATTGCCGCAATGGTTAATAATACTTCGAATGATATTGATTATGTATTGTATATCACTAATAATTTATCAATTAACGGATGTATTATGGATTCTAGTTGTTTGATTCATGCTACACCAAATAAGAATCGGTCTACTAATTAATATATGGACAGTGATAAAGTGCAGTTGGAGAACAATATTGAGTACAATGTTGTGGGTGTTGGTGATATATGAATCAAAATGCATGATAGTGTTGTAATGACATTGACTAGAGTGAGCCGCGTTTCAAAAAGAAGAATTTAATTTACTTGAGTGCCCTAAATTCATCTAGGTGTCAATACTATTCAGAATGTGGAATTTTGAAAGTTGTTTGAGATGCCTTAGTGATAATGATGAATGAAGCATAGTGGCCTTTATAAGTTTTGGGTGAGATAATGACGAATTTCTCTATGGAGATATCGGATGCATCTCGTGGTATATATATTTGGGGTACATTTGCAAGAGAATTTTGAAGGTTCTAAGTAAAAGGAATCAATTGTGTGGTTATGTATATGAGAAACTGAATTTAAATAGGTGTTGTGACTTAGGCAAACATTAAAAATTACGATTTAATGAATGTCAAAGAGACCTCAAAGATTGCAGAATCAATTCACTTAGATGTTCGCAAGCTACCACCAATTCCTTCAAGAAATTGATAAATAGAACATTACTAGATAAGGCTCATAAAATGCTCTCTAGTGCTAGTATCGTTAGAAAATTCCTACCGATAATGCTTAGAATGGCTAGCCACCCGGTGAATAGATTTCCATCAACTATAATTGAGAGTTCGACTCTCAGAGAAGTATGGTCAAGTAATATTACTAATTATTTTGTTCTCAAAATATTTACTTAGTCGTGTTATATTTGAGTGAATGATGGTAAGCTTGATGGATGGACAAGAAAGTGCTAAGTGAGGCTATCAATTGTAGTGCCCGAAATTAAATTCATCTCTTGTCAGCGGAGAAGTTATATATGATGAGTCTCTAGTACTTCCAAGTAAGAGTGATTATGGCAATGTTTATATAGATATAGATGATGTTTAGCTTGAAGTGGAGTTACAATAAGAAACTCTTAAGGTAATTGGTACTAATATAGTAATCGATATAAATAGTACTTGTAACAAGGTGGAGCCTGTAGGGCCAATAGTTGTTGTAGTTGCTGAAGTTGATAAGGTGCATGGTCGATTTCCTGATATATATGGATGCAACGATGGTTTTATTTTATATGTGACAAAAGAGGTTGTATCGGAAAATCCTTGTGGAGTAGTTAAAAGCTAGGTAGCACAGACACGGCGACACGGACACGCGACACGACACGACACGACACGTGACACGTTATTTCTCAAAAAGTAGAGAATTCCGACACGTTCCGACACGTTATATATTAAATGAATATTTTTATTTTTAATTAATTTAATTCAAATTCAGTATTTTTATTTTTCGAAATTATATGTTAATCTCATTTATTTATTTTTCCATTAAAAAAAAATCTTCACTAAGGTCCACCCCACCCTCTTCTAGTTCTTTCCCTCGTCCATTTCCCCCTCCCCCAAAATTTATTTTTCTTTCCCTCCCCACCATCCTTCGTTTCCCCCACCCCCAAATTTATTTTTCTTTCCCTCCCCTTCACTGACAGACAGACAAGCTGTCTTGTCTCTTCCCCTCCCCCAATACACGATGGCCCATCAAAAACCTGTCCGTCTCTTCCCCTCCCCCAATACACGATTGCCCATCAAAAACCCTAGCTCCGCACGACCCTTCCTCTTCTCGTTCCTCGCTGCCCGCCGCTTGCCGCACAAACCCCTTTCCTCGCCGCTCGCCGCATGACCCCCTTCCTCGCCGCTCGCCGCCTCTCGCCGCTCGTTGCCTCTTGTCGCTCACTGCACAACCGCCTTCCTCTCCTCTTCCTCTCGCCTTTGGCCCTTTCTCCCTCGCAGCTGCAACCTCGTCGGATCCGTCGCAGCATCACAGTGGCGGCCGTCTCTCGCCGTCGCTTCCACCCTCCATCATCTTCCGGACACACGTGTCGAAACGTGTCGCGCACGCGTTGACCGCGTGTCGGATTTTCGACACGCGTTGACCGCGTGTCCGAGCTTGTCGACGTGTCCGACACGCTCCAACACGTGTCGGACACGACACGGAAGCACGGACAACGTGTCCGTGCTACCTAGGTTAAAAGTATATATAGAGTTGGCATTTTGGTATGATGCACAATTAATGTGACATCTTGAAATTCGAGCCCTCTGAGGGATGAATAAATGTGAATTTCGTCAATGCATTATTGGTTGATCTCACTCGAAATTGATCACTCAAGAGATACTGACCTTGAAGGGAAAGGCTAATGAGGACAGAACTTGTACAACTAAAGAACTTGACCTGGGAAAACGACTTAACCGTGAGATTTGCGTGAGGACGATCCTGTAGATAGGCAGGCTGATTTCAAGGATGACTAGAAGTTGATTCGCGGACAGAACATAATGGAATGACGGGTGATTCCGTTTACTTTTATCGAGCCCACGAACGACCCTAGGTCGATCCTTAGTAATCATATACTTTGAAATAAGAATCTATCCTCCACAAATTCATGTAGTCAATGACGTCCATGTGTCAAGATGTCTTGAACGTGGTTTGGCACAAGTCGATTACCTGTGAATCCTCGAAGCCGCCTGTCAGTCTGAGTTATACCAAAATGGCATGTGGACAAAATTGACATGGCATGAGAGTCCATGGTTGGACTTCGAATGTTCGGGAATGTCCAAGATGGACTTTGGATGAAGCTACTTCGTTAGTCGACAGCGCCAGTTAAGCCGAGTATTTGGAAAATGGATTTTCGGACCGAGGAAGCGAGCCCATGAGGAAGTGGGCTAGGCCAAGCCAGTGTGGGCCTTATGCCCAAGGTGGGACAGCCACCATGGTGGGCCTAAAGCAAGCAATTAAGGCCATTGGGCCCAAACCAACTATTCCTCCTTCCAAGCCCATTACCAAACCTCAAGCCCATTTGAGCCCAATCAATTCCCGAGCCCGTTACTATACATTGCCCAGCCCATTTCTTAGGCCCATACATCAATTTCAGCCCAAGGGTAGATGGGGAAATTGTGCAAGGTGGAAATTACCATTTTGCCCCTAAAAGCAAGTGGATAAAGGCAAAGCAAGAGAGAGAAAGAGGAGGTGATGTGCATGGGGAAGTGGAACAAGCATTTATGAGCCTTGACGGAGAAGACTTCAGTTCTATCTTCACTCTTTCTCTCCTCCTCCTTTAGCCCAAACCATTGAGCTCTCTCTCTCCTCGTTCTCCCTCTCTTCCTGCTTCTGTTCCAACAGACCCTCCTCCAAAGATCCGAGTTGATTGTTGGCTTCTCGGATGAATTAACTCCCGTGCCACCCACCACCGTGTCGAGGACACCCAGACCGTCCACCTGGACCTCGCCGTTCACCGGTCAGAGCCGTCGGCTGACCCACCAGCCGGCTAGAAGTCGCCGGTCGCCCGTCCCCGGCCCTAATGCACTCCAACCGACCTTTCGTCAAAAACTCGAGTTAAAAGTGATCTTCTGTGGAATCGACCCTACGCTCCACCCACCACCGTGACCAGGAGAGAGAGTCTGTACGAACGATGGCCGCCGCTCGCCGAACGAAGCCGCCGGCCGTCCCTTTCGCCGGCGAGAAGGAACCGGTCACCGAATCGCCCAATTCCGCCTGGTTCGCGATTTCAGCCCGTTTTCTCCCCTTTCGACCGAGCTTTCACCCAGCCCAACTATCAGCCACTCCCCCTTGACCCCCTGGTGGGCCAACCCCCTTGTCGGAGCTCCGGCGAAGCCATTTCACTCCTTTTCCTCCTCTGCTATTCGATTTCTTGAAGTTGCAGAAGGAGTTCGAGTTTGTGGTTGCTGTTTCAGCCTTGGGACCGCCTTGGGTGATCGTGGTCAAGGTCCCGGTGCGTAGCCTCCATCGTTGCCGCCGCATGCGCGTCTCTGGCCCGTTTAACAAGTGAGTTTAGCTCATAATCCTTTGATTAGTGCCTAAACTTGCTTCGGGTTGGTTTAGTTAGATTTAATTTTAGTTTAGGTGATTTAATTAAGTTGTATTAGCCCTAAAGATACGTGGTTGGATGGATGTATTAGATTAGTTTAGCTTAATCTTGTTTTATTTGCTTAATTGTGCTTATGTGTTTAATTAAGCTTGTTTTGCTTAATTAATTGTTTGATTGTTTTAATTAATGTTTTGTTTAATTTCTTAGTTTAATTTATTATTGATTTAATTCTGGAAATTTACTGTTCATGCAACATTGTTCAACAAAACATTGTTCACGAAACACTATTCACGCGCACTGTTCACCCGAGAATGAAAAGTTGTCTAAATTCTTGTATTTTAATCCTATAAAGTGAATGGATGTGTAAATGCATGGGCATCCACATGAATTGTATGATTTTCACAAAAACGGGAAAAAGGGTTGTCCGAGGGACATTGGAGATGGACCGCCTTTAGGAGAAAATGATTTGAAATTTGTATATGCAAGTATTGTGCGTGGCGAGATGCAAATAGGTTGTGTTGAGAAACCCGATTGGTTGTCAGCAGGTAAAGGACTAAATGCTACACGATGGTGAGACTACGTGTGAGTTACCTCTAGTGCCTTATACTATTGCTTATTGTACTCAAAGGCTAAGTCTTACATGGAAACTTGAGTTGCATGGAAACTACCTCTAGAGCCTTGCAGTATTGTCTTGCATAGTCAAGAACGAAGTGCTACACGATAGCGAGACTACATGTGAGTTATCTCTAGAGCCTTGTACTATTGCCATTTGTGGTCAAGAGCTAAGTGCTACACGATATGGAAACTCGTGTGAGCCACCTCTAGTACCTTGTACTATTGTTATTTGTAGTGAAGGGTTAAGTGCTACACAATAGAGAGACTTCGTGTGAATTACCTCTAGTGCCTTATACTATTGTTATTGTTGTCAATGACTAAGTACCGCACGATGATGAGACTTCGTGGGGGTCACCTCTAGAGCCTTGAGTCTGTTATTGAGTAAGATAGTTGCACCTTATTATGGGGTAAAATTGTGTAGCATGGTATGGAACGTGTCATAACGATTTTACCTTATAATCGAGACGCGTGTGATGGATTGATGCATGATAGGTGGCGCACTAATGTGCAAGAACGCATGAGAATCATTGCATCGTTGATTTCGGTCATGCATGGTTGAGCACATTGTTTAAGGCACGCACGCACGAATCGATAATGTGCAGGGTGTGGCAATAGCCAGATGAGATCGCTTGTGACGCAATTCGTATGTGATTACCATTGTGTGTATTGTGCTAAGTTATAACGTGCAGGGTATGGCATACCAAGTAAGGTTGTATGTGAATCGAATTGTTGTTTGTTGGTTTCTTTGGTTGTGGGTCGTTGGTTGTTTGTGGGGTAGTTGAAGAGATACCCCGAGTTGAGTTGGTGTACTAACTGGGGGCTTAGGGGAAGAACTCACTAAGATTTATATCTCACTAGTTATTAAATAACCATTTTCAGGTCTCTAGTGTAAAGAACCTGGAGTTTGAAAAGGGTTAGGAACATAGGTTGCTCAATAGTTCTATATGAGATAGACCTTCTATATAAACTAGCTTGTTTATGAAAGTGTATTTGATTTGAAACTGGTTGTCCTGCTTTTCTATCCCATGTATGTTGTTGTCAGGGGATTAGTGAATTCGCTTCTGCATGTGCAATAAAATGAAAATGGTTAGCAACGAGTCCTAGGAACGTCGCAAAATTCTATCAACCACCGAGGGATGTGCGCATACTCGAGGTTCGGGGCGTGACAATTAAGGCAAAGTTCAAGCAAGACTTGAACTTGAAAAATGTATGTGATGATTGAGCTCATGAGGGATTGTGGGAGAGTAGTAGCAAAATCTAGATTTCAACAAAGCGAATGTGACTTAGCTCAAAAAGTCGGATCAATGTAGAAATTGTTAGAAATATATCTCGTGTTTAACCTCAAAAAAAGGAAACTTTCCTAATTTTAAGAGGTTTCATGCATGAGTGGTAACCTTGTTTGAATATGTTTTCTGTTTTGGATCCAACTCTTGTCTATATATAAGAAGTGTCTTTGCCATGAATAACATCAAAGAGGCTACTTCTTCATGAATCACACCTTGAAGCAATTGAAGTAATTGAAGAGTGTTGTAGCTAATAAATTTGTATTAAGATTTGTAGATTATTTCGTGAGGAATTATGGGGTAAAACACTATTGGTATAATAAGAGGCTGGAAAAGTGTTATATCGTTTGATCTAAAGTGGAATTTGTGCTCCTCTTCCATGGACATAGGTCATACCAACCGAACCATGTAAATCGGGTGTTTGATTTATTTTCTAATTTTATTTATATTACTATTCAATCAATTGTTTCGCAGCAATATTAGTATATTATTGGAACGGTCGGTAATTTCTAACATTCAAATAAATATTGATAAAATGAGTCAAGTAGGAGTTGATAATTTTTTTACGAGTTAATAAATTCAATGCATTGATAAGCTATGTGATTAAATATTAATAAATTACTGAAATGGTTGTTGAATAAGAACAATCCATTGATTGTTGTTACTTTGGTAAAAGCATCGTAATTTACCAAGTCATTATAGACTAAATAGGTTGTCAATCATAATTTTATCACCGACATATTTTGATAGTTATTGACACTTTTCACGTTAACTAACACCAAACAAGGTTTCGATTTTTACCCTACGGAACAACAAAATCGTCCTGGCAATAACACTTCAGGGTAGAGTCATGTTGTTCTCATTAATCTACAATTGATATCATCTTCTCCGCGTGGAGCCCTAAAGATAAAGTCGAGGCAAACTCAACATGGTGCTTCGGATCGGCAACCTGCGCCACTGGAAAAGGCCCACCCAGTGATTAGACGCTACGCAAATAGGAGAATGAGGTGATCAAAACTAGTAACATATCTCACCAGATGGTGTGTTTACATAAGTAACAATATCGATCGTCGCAAATCACTTGATGGTCGGTGTAATTTTAATATGCATAGCAATGAATGAAATTTCATATGATCTTTGTATAATTTCTTAACCACTGATATTAACCAAATTTGTTGAGTTGAGTTTAAACTAGGAAGAACGTTTTTATTTGTGTAATGAGGATTTTGATTAATGGTTAATACCATGAAAAATTTCAAACTGGTACATTTATGATAAATTTATCTCAAATTAATTTTTTAACCACTAAAAACTTCGAACTGATACACTTTTGATAAATTTACCCTAAACCGGTACATTTGTAATAAATTAACCTCTATTATTTTCCATTAAATTTTATTGTCAAATTGTTAAGTTTGATAACACGTGAAAATCGACTCATGTACCAGTTTGGGATTTTACTATCCTTTTATTACAATTGTATAATTTCTGCGATTTTTTATGGTATTAATCCAATTTTACGAATGATATATTTGTCACAAAATATACTAATTTGAGGTTTTGCGGTTAAAAAATTAATTTTGAGTAAATTTTTCACAAATATATTAGTTCGGAGTTTTTATTATCAATTGGGGTAAATTTGTCATAAGTGTACAATTTTGAGGTTTTTCATTATTAAAAAATTATATTTTGGTAAATTTGTCACAAATGTGTCAATTTTTTATTTTTCCTTTTGATTAATGACATCATTGTTCCTTAGGTATACCCATAAAAGATGGGGAAACTAATTTGAGTTGATATCACAAAAATCCCAACACATGTGACAAATTTATTACAAACTAATTTTTTGACTATCAAAAACTTAAAAATGATACATTTGTGACGAATTTACCTTACATTAGTTTTCGTTAAATTATATTAATATCATGAAAAACACAAACTGGTTATACCTATGACAAACAAAGGCTAACACCACAAATTAATACGTTCATCGATTCTTACACGTCATCCAATTCTATTGCAATTTAATAATAAAATTTCATAAAAACCAACAGATGATAAATTTGTTATAGATATATCAATTTAGGATTTTTAGTGGGCAAAAAATTAATTTTGATAAATTTATTATAAATGTTTTAATTTTTTCGTGACATTAACTCAATTAATTTTTCAATCTCTCCTTCAAGGGAGAAAACAATGGTCCTAAATAAAACCTAAAATTGCTTTATCTGAGATCTCGTGTAAGAGACCCCCTTTTAGGGAAGAAAAAAATACAAGGAGAATCGGGGTGCGAGGAATACGAGTAAATTTGTTTTTATAGGTGTATTAATTTGAAGTTTTTCGTCATTTTGACCCAATTAATTTTCCTTATCTCTTCCTCATAGGAAGAAAACAGAAACGGCTGAGATCAAATGCGGTTGCAATCTGAGGTCGCAAACCCGCAAGGACCGTTGAAAGACGACCCGCCCTTCATCATCGGATTTCACCCCGCTCGTGCTTCTTCTCCGACAGTTCATCGGACCCTTCAACTCCATCCTCGAATTTCGCAGTTCTTGGTTTCCATGGGTGAGAATTGAGTCAAAGGGTGGTCGTCTCGGTGGCTGCCTCGAGCCATGGCCTCGCTGAAGCTGTCCGTCTCCGTGGACGCTCGGGATTCGAGGAGGGTCGGTTTCTCCGTGAACCCTGTTCCATCATCCGACCGTGCCGCCTCCGTTTTAGCCATCGCTGGTTCTGTACATGTAAGTGGAGCCTCAGCAATCAGTCCTTTCAGTAGGTTCAGGCACTGTAAGGTCTCTCGTGTTGATGCTGAACCGTCGCATTGTCCTGCTCCCAAGTTGGAAATTGATGGCGTCGAGCCTGCGGAAGGAAATTCTGTCGGCGAGACATTGTTTATGCAAAACCCACTTGCTGGATGTGAGAAAAATCCGAACTTTGACGGTCCAAAGATAGGAAACAGGCGAGATAGGAAGTGGAAGTCCAGTTTCCGGAGGTCTGGCGATGGGAAAAAAGATGTGGCTTTTGTGCAGGATTATAGTAGATTAGATGTGAATGACATTGCGTCTGATTTAAGCGTGGAAGAGTGTAATGGGATCTTGAGACAGCTCGAGAAATGCAGTGATAGCAAGACTCTAGAGTTTTTCGAGTGGATGAGAAGTAATGGGAAATTGGAACGAAATATGGGCGCTTATAATTTGGTCCTCAGGGTGTTTGGTAGGAGAGAAGATTGGGATGCGGCAGAGAAATTGATTAGCCAGCTGAGTGTAGATCCTGAGTGTGGCTTAAATTATCAGGTCTTTAACACTTTAATTTTTGCGTGTTACAAAGCAGGGAGAGTTGAAATGGGGGGGAAGTGGTTCAGGATGATGTTGGGATATGGAGTTCGGCCTAACATTGCAACATTTGGAATGCTCATGAGTCTTTACCAGAAGGGTTGGAAGGTCGAGGAGGCAGAATTTGCATTTAGCCAGATGAGAGATTGTGGAATCAAATGTCAATCAGCATATGCTGCAATGATCACGATCTATACACGTTTGAGGTTGTATGAGAAAGCTGAGGAAATAATTGACTTATTGAGAGATGACGATGTGATTCTGAAGGTGGAAAATTGGTTGGCAATACTTAATGCATATTGCCAGCAAGGTAAGCTAGAGGAAGCTGAAAAGACATTGGTTTCCATGCAAGAAGCCGGATTGCCACCGAATATCGTTGCCTACAACACTTTGATAACTGGATATGGAAAAGTGTCCAATATGGATGCTGCACAAAGAATTTTTCAGAGGCTACAGGATATTGGATTAGCACCTGATGAGACAACTTACAGGTCCATGATTGAAGGATGGGGGCGAGCAAACAATTATCAAGAGGCAGCCTGGTACTACAAAGAACTCAGGAGGTTAGGGCTGAAGCCTAATTCATCCAATTTGTTCACACTGATAAATTTGCAGGCAAAATATGAGGATGAAGATGGTGCCACCAAAACTCTAAATGATATGGCAGAGATGGGTTGCCAATATTCGTCGATCTTGGGTATTCTTTTGCAAGCATATGAAAGGGCTGGAAGAATTGATAAAGTGCCTCTCCTTGTAAAAGATTCCTTTTATCAACATGTTTTGGTCAACCAGACCTCATGCTCCACTTTGGTCATGGCTTATGTGAAAAATGGATTGGTGGACAGTGCCATAAAGGTTATGCAGGATAAACGGTGGACAGATGCAGCTTTTGAAGAATATCTGTACCATCTCTTGATCTGCTCGTGTAAAGAGTTGGGCCATTTCGAAAATGCAATCAAAATATACACGAGTATGCCTAAAACTGAATGCAGAGAGAACATGCATATCTTATGCACGATGATTGATACGTACAGTTGCTCGGGCCAATTTACAGAAGCTGAGGAACTGTATATGAAGCTAAAATCTTCTGGAGTTCGGTTAGATGTGATTGCTTTCAGCATCGTTGTGAGAATGTATGTTAAAGCTGGATCCCTAAAAGAGGCTTGCGCTGTTCTTGAGATGATGGAGAAACAGAAAAATCTCGTGCCTGATGTTTTTCTGTTTCGAGACATGTTCCGCATTTACCAGCGCTGTGGTATGCAGGATAAATTAGAAAAGCTCTACTATAAATTTTTGAGGAGCGGCATCAGTTGGGATCAGGAAATGTATAATTGTGTAATAAACTGTTGTTCTCGTGCTCTGCCTGTTGATGAGCTCTCCCGGGTTTTTGAGGAGATGCTTCAGTGTGGATTTTCTCCTAATACAATTACCTTCAATGTCATGCTTGATGTTTATGGAAAAGCTAAGCTTTTCAAAAAGATGAGGAAGTTGTTCTTGATGGCTAGAAAGCAAGGGCTGGCTGATACTATTACGTACAACACCATCATAGCATTGTATGGGCAAAACAAGGACTTCACAAACATGTCATCAGCTATTCAAGAAATGCAGTTTGATGGCTTTTCAGTTTCTCTCGAAGTGTACAATTGCATGCTGGATGCTTATGGGAAAGAAGGCCAAATGGAGAGTTTTAGAAAAGTCTTGCAGAGACTGAAGGATTCAGCTCGTTCTCCTGATTGCTACACATACAATATCATGATGAACATTTACGGAGAGCGCGGATGGGTTGATGAAGTTGCCGGTGTATTGAAAGAACTTAAAGATTGTCGTCTAGGACCTGATTTGTGCAGCTATAACACGCTGATAAAGGCATATGGAATTGCAGGAATGGTTGAAGAAGCTGTGGCCTTGATAAAGGAAATGAGGGAGAAAGGGATAGAGCCTGATAAGGTCACCTACATAAATTTGATCAATGCACTACGGAAGAATGACAAGTTTTTGGAGGCTGTTAGATGGTCCCTGTGGATGAAGCAGATGGGTTTAGGATGAACTTTTGTTGTCATCCAGATGGCTTTTGGCCTCTTTAACATCTACTGCGGAGAAGTCGACTTAAATGAGGAATCAATTTCCGAATCATGAATATGCATGTTGGCATTCTCCGGGAAATTGCTGTTCAGAGACTGCACTGAAAGCTCAGGGACACCCCCCCAATCCGTTCTATGGCATATTGGTATAGTTTAATCAATTCTCCCTGTATATCGATATTAGTCAGCTATTCTTTGCAATGTATAGCCGGCAAACGTTTAGATCATGACCTTTTTTACAGTCAAGCTTTTTGCCGATGCAGCAACCATGTACTGGGGAATTATACCATCCTGGCTTATGTGGAATTGGCTTCCTCCTTAAGAAAGAGAAGGGTGAGTGACCATGAGAGATCTCTCAGGTGTGGACCTAAAAATGAGCTTTGTAAATGATCGACCTTGTCGATGATTGTTATCTCATCATGTCTTATGGCAGAACTCTTGGGTTCAATGACCTTTTATTCAGACCTCAAGATCATTGCCGACGGCCATATTATGTTTAATGACACCAGAATCTTGATTCTCTGGTTTTGATTTTCACGTTTCAAAAAAAATTTCCAAAAATTATCCATATTAACGTAAAATGATTGACATCCATATCAGTCATTTTTGACCAAAATTAGCCAATCGGAGCACATTGGTAAATTGTCAAATGGTGTAAAATTAAATTAGCCAAACTCAAAGATTAAGGATTGAATTGACACAAGTGTAATAAATTAAGAATTTTCTTACTAATTTATCCGCTTAAGTATAAGACAATATGACTCATATGATCTAAAATGCTATCCACCGGATTTAGTATATTTGTTCAACCTATGAATTGATAGTTTTTCTTACTCGTCGCAGTTTCCTCAATCACACGCAAGTTTGGTCACCTTGCCAGTAACATTCCTTAAACATCCATATGTAATGTTACTATACAACACCAATTTTATAGATAACCGATTTCCCTTTTGCAAACTAGTCCGACTGCCGCTGCCTTTTCTCCTTTTATCCAACTGTGCAAGTTGAATGCAGGATCAGTCCCGCCATCATTCCCAGTTTTTTTCCGCTTCCGAATGGATTTCATCAAATAGTATTTGCTACCTGTCAAATGAATACATAAACATCAGAGTCAAGATTGGAGCACCTCAAAGTGAGCTTCCCAGGCCTTACTCCCTGAAGGAAGGAGTGATGGAGTTGGTAATAAGAAGGAAATCTAGACAGCCAAAGGAGAAAAAAGAAATGCAAAAATCAAGAACATCCAAAATGTCACCTCTTCCTGCCTAGGAATCCAGTTATTCGCCCGCAAATCAAGAACATCTTCAACCATGAACCTCAACCTTGGAGCCAGCTGAGCGTTGGTTGTCAATTCTTTCAACCGGTTGAAATATAAATTATTTATACGCCGGGTGCTATTTGCCAGTTTTTCAACACCATCGGAAAGCATTCTGTTTTCTAAGAATAATTTTTGTTTAGAAATTTTCTTTTTTTTTATTTCTTAGAATATTTTTGAGCATTTGAAGACACTTGGTAAAATCCTTAAAACTTCTATTTCTAAAATAGAAATGCATTTGGTAAAACCTTTCAAATTTCTAGTCCAAACCATTTTCTTTTACTCTTTTAATAATTTTATTAAAATTTTATTTTTTTTCTTCATTTTTTCCCTTGCTCTTTTCATCTTCTCCTTCCATGGTTGGCAATGCCAAGTCATGGTGAGGTTTGTCGGCCCAAGCCTCACCCAGCCACAGTGAGGCTCAAGCCGACAACACTTTGACAAGTCACTGGCCAAAGGGAAGAAGAAGAAGAAGAAGAAAAAGAAAGAGAATAAAAGAATAGAGAAGAGAAAAAAAGAAAAATTAGGCTTAATTCTGGAATTATTTTTAGGAACAAGAATCAAATTTTTTTTACTTATTAATTCTATTCCAAATTTATTCTTAAGAACTAAAAAACGGATTTATGTTCCCAAGAATAAAAAATTTACCAAATGGATTTTTTTTTTTTTTATTTTTATTTCGAGGACCAAAAGAATAAAATCAAGTACTGTTTGGAATATTACCAAACATGTCCTAAGGAGCCATGGAGAAAGTAAGAGATAAAGTCCAAAATCAAGAATTCCAAAGTCCAAGTGAATTTTGATTCTACATATTTGTCTTTATTGGGTCATAAATCTTGAGAGAAATACTAAAAGAGTGATTAAGTGACATGGTGATACACTGAGTGTCATTACTCATTATTGTAATCTCTTATTGATTATTTAGTGAAATCTAACCAATATGCTGTTAATGTGGGAGAATGGACATGGGTTTGATTTAAGCTAACAAATTCTCTTAACCCTAAACTCTTGTTGGTTATTATTATAGTTTATTGCACACAAGCAAAACCACTTCTGAAGTTTGCTTAGATTATGAACTTTGCACTCTAAAACTCCAGATTCAGATTGTGACCTTTTCATTTCCACTTTTGTCAAGATTTATAGAATCACTTATTCACCCCATCTAGGTGATACTTGCTAGTTACAATAAGTTTAACCTAATGTCCAAGAGGGACAAACGAACTATCAGATTGGATGGTCAAGGCACAGCGAAAAAGGATCTTCCCCCTAGTTGGCTGTTTTATACAGCAAATCCTATGTTGGATATTTTAGTTTACTATGTAAAATGGGCTTTTGCAAAATTAATGGAATTTCAAGCATTACATATATATTTTCACCGGGGGCTTCGGGGGCCAAAGCCCCTTAGGAAACCGAACCAAACGGGGCGATAGACACACTTTAGAATCCATAAATTTGTTCGATCCATGAGTCGGTAATTTTCCTCATGCAGACAACCTTCCGCCAACTTTCCTAGTGGTGCTAGTTTTGGAAGCAGCCGACGACAATTGCAAACGCCAACAGGGGACGAGGAGCAAAAACAAGCGGAGAGGCAAGCTCTGTCGTCGCCATTTCGCCAAGCAGATGAACTTCAGAACAGCCCTGCCCGCCGCGCTCGAGCGCAACCGCAACTTCTTCCTGTCGCTCCTCAATGCGTCCACCACGCTCTCCCACCTCGCCCAGGCCCACGCCCAGATCATCGTCGGCGGCTACCGGAACGACATCTCCACGGTCACCAAGCTCACCCACAAGCTCTGCGACCTCCGGGCCATCGGCTACGCCCGCGACCTCTTCCTTTCGGTCTCGAAGCCCGACCTCTTCCTCTTCAACGTCGTCATCAAGGGGTATTCCACCAACGGCTCGCCTCGGTCGTCCATGTCTCTGTTCGCCCACTTGCGGAAGAACACCGGCCTGCGGCCCGATAACTTCACTTATTTCTTCGCCATCTCGGCTTCCGCGGGCTTTCGCGACGAAAAGGTCGGGACTGTGCTGCATTCGCAGGCTATCGTTGATGGGTTCGGGTTGGATTTGTTTATCGGGTCCGCTTTGGTGGATCTTTACTTGAAGTTCTCGAAAGTGGAGCTTGCGAAGAAGCTGTTTGATGAGATGCCTGAGAGGGACACTGTGTTGTGGAACACCATGATCTCTGGGTTGGTGAAGAATTGTTGTTTTGAGGATTCGTTTTTGGTGTTTAAGGATATGGTCGCCGATGCCGAGATCAGGCTGGATTCAACGTCTCTTGCAGCTGTGCTTCCGGCTGCAGGGGAGTTGCACCAATTGAGGGTAGGTATGGGGATTCAATCTCTGGCTATGAAACTGGGACTGCATTCTCATGTGCATATACTTACAGGACTAATATCATTTTATTCCAAATGCGGGGACACTGGGACAGCTACTTTGTTGTTTGACCAGATTGACCGGCCGGATTTGGTATCTTATAATGCGATGATTTCTGGGTACACGTGCAATAATGAAACCGACTCTTCCCTGAGGTTATTCAAGGAATTGCTTGCACTTGGGGAAAGAGCAAATTCAAGCACGATTGTGGGATTGATTCCTGTGTTCTTTCCCTTTGGTCATTTGGGCCTGACGCTCTGTATTCATTGTTTCTGTGTAAAATCTGGTATGGTTTCAAATCCTGCCATTTCAACTGCGTTAACCACTGTGTACAGTAGGTTGAATGAAATTGAACTTGCACGGCAGGTTTTTGATGAATCCATCGAGAAAAGTTTAGCATCCTGGAATGCCATGATTTCAGGTTATACGCAGAATGGGTTAACGGATGCAGCTATTCATCTTTTCCAAAATATGCAGACATTCAAGGTCCAGCCGAATCCAGTGACAGTGACTAGCATTCTCTCTGCCTGTGCCCAACTAGGAGCTCTAAGTCTAGGAAAATGGGTCCACGACCTAGTTAAACAAGAGGGATTCCATTCAAACATTTATGTTATGACTGCTCTGATAGACATGTATGCAAAATGTGGGAGCATTGTGGAGGCACGGAGAATATTTGACTCGATGCAGGAGAAGAATGTAGTCACTTGGAACTCTATGATTTGTGGATATGGTCTTCATGGACATGGAAAAGAAGCCCTGGATCTCTTCACCAAGATGTTGCAATCTGGAGTTTCACCATCTGGAGTTACGTTCCTTTCTGCCTTGTATGCTTGCAGTCACGCTGGCTTGGTGACAGAAGGAGATAGGATTTTCCATTCCATGGTACATGATCATGGCGTTGAGCCCTTAGCTGAACATTACGCCTGTATGGTTGACATTTTTGGCCGAGCTGGAAAGCTAGAGAAGGCATTGGAATTTATAGAGAGAATGCCAGTGGAGCCGGGGCCTGCTATCTGGGGTGCACTGCTAGGAGCCTGCATGATTCACAAGGACACAAGACTAGCACATCTGGCCTCTAAAAGGCTATTTGAGTTGGACCCTGAAAATGTTGGATATTATGTCTTACTCTCGAATATATACTCTGTTGACAAGAATTATCCGCAAGCAGCTTCCATACGACAAGTAGTTCGACGCAGGAGCTTGGCAAAAACCCCTGGCTGCACTTTGATAGAAGTTGGTGGGTTACCACATGTCTTTACCTCCGGAGACCGTTCTCATCCTCAAACCAAAGCAATCTATGCAGAGCTGGAAAATTTAATGGGGAAGATGACAGAGGCTGGATTTCAGGCAGAGACTGTCACTGCTCTGCACGATGTGGAAGATGAAGAGAAGGAGCTAATGGTGAAGGTTCATAGCGAGAAACTCGCTATTGCTTTTGGCCTTATTTCTACTGAGCCTGGAAGTGAGATCAGGATCATCAAGAATCTTCGGGTTTGTATAGACTGCCACACTGCCACAAAATTCATATCGAAGATCACTGGGAGAGACATTGTTGTTAGGGATGCTAATCGTTTCCATCATTTCAAGGATGGGATTTGTTCTTGTGGAGACTATTGGTGAAAAGGAAAAAGTCCTCTTGCTGCTTGTTTTGCTTGTGATCACAGCTGCATTCGGCCTTTCATTCTGTCAGCCCATCTGGTAAGGATATCTACTGTGCCACCTCATTGCATTAATTTACATGACATGCACAAAGGTTGACAAGTATATTCAAACATGTGCTGCAAAATAGTCGCAACTCCCTTGTTCTGGTCTTATGACCAATTTGTTCCTCTTTTTACCTATTATGGCAAACTAATTAATTAGTTGCACAGTGAACCATTCTTTTCACCCTCGTATACACGTAAGCATGCTTATCATTTTGTGCAGTTTCATTTGCCTTTTGCTCATATAGCTGTGACCATCAAATCTTTGTCTCTTAGCAAACCTTAGGCTGTCAAATATATGGCTTCCTTGCCTTGATTAGGATACACTTCGTTTTCACTTGGTGCAGTGCGGAGGTGGAATGATAGTGGTTTGTGTTGGTGAGCAGAAACCAGTGCTTATGGCTTCAGTTATTACTCATCAAGATGCAACATATTTCTTTTTCCAACTTCCAATTGATTTGTTCACTGATAATGTTTTGATGAGAGAGGGATGATTATTTATCTCACCCTTTCTCTTTGCTTTTGATGCACATCAGATGCTATTCTTGAGTAATACCTGTCTTTGTTAGTTGTGTTCTTTTTCTACTTTCACTTAAAACAATTGATTCTAGACTTGGGCACTTGAAGTTGTCTTTGCACATACATTATTTTGAATGTGATGAGAATTCCCATTGGAAAATAAACTGTTAGGTTTGATCATTTGGAATCAGAGATTGCAAATATAGAACTTCCTAGAAACAAACCATGCAGCCTAGTACGACCCACTGAGAATTTCTCCAGTCTGAGCAATTAAGACAATGAATAGTCTGCTACGAAAATGGGCATTTTTGCTTTGTACTTCACAAAATACACACTCTATCTTTATTCAATCTTAGCACTTCTGTGCTGTGGATTTGTACACTAAGTTCATCTGGACGAAATGTCCTTGTACTTCAGGAGATGCACACACTGAAGCAGGAATTTTGAGATTTAGCAATTATTTCCACATTGCTTAGTATCAGGTCCCCCGGTCTTTAGCACAAACGGATCAATTTTGACCCACAGCAAGGAGAATATAGAAGCCAGTAGTATTGACCATATTACCACTATGGTTGGTGTTCGGTTCTGTCGCCCCATCAGTCCTTTGAGGAAGGGATAGAGATGGGCAATCACCCAAAAGGAGAAGAATAGTTTACCAAGCAGCAGTCCCATTGCTTGGTTCCCATTGTTAATGGCATCAGTGAATCCAGCGACTATTCCGACTAGGTTTATAATCAATATTGTTGTGGGAGGGATTAACAAGGTCGTCCATTTGAATGCGTACAGGTCTCCAAACTCTTCATCATGGGCTGCTTTAGATGTCACTGTGAAATCAGTGTCTACTTTAGCCAAAATCTTCAGGAGACCCAGTACAACAGCAAACAGGTGAGCCGACACACCACCAATGATCGAGAATTGCTCGTTTCTCCACCATTCCTCAATGCCCACTCCACTCCACCTTGATTCAAGAATGCTCGTCGCGAACATTGAGATAAAAAGACCAATGAAGAAAAGACTGGCAAAAGTGCTAATCTGTAAAATGCAAAAGTAAGATGAGAAGATAAGCTAAAAATCTGACAAGTTCAACTCATATAGATTGTTACATCTTTATATGTCTTTGTATACTTACAGGCGGCATGATGAACTTGTCTGTGAGCAAGCAAATGGCCGGTAGAGTACAGTAGGCAACGAGTGGTAAAGAGGTGAAAGGATAGATGGTTGTGTGAACATATGCAAACCGTTGAAGCCACTTAAGTTTCCCTCCTTTGTAACCATACCAGACTGGACAATGGTGGCTTAAAAATATCTCAACGGAGCCATGTGCCCAACGAAGCACTTGACTGAGCCGATCCGAAAGATTGATTGGAGCAGATCCCTTGAATGCCGGTCTCTTTGGCATACAATAAATGGACCTCCAACCACGGCAATGCATCTTGAAGCCTGTTAGGATATCCTCTGTGATAGAACCGTAAATCCAGCCCAGCTGCAAGCAGAAATTTCAGAGTTATCAAGTTTCAGTAAGAATTTGTAAATGCTGATGCCAAGGTATCAACCGTGTTTTTAAGGATTGAAAAGATAGACAGTAGCTTTTTGAAAATGCATCTGTTTTTAGAACTGTGACAGCTTAGGACAATCGCAATATCACCAATTGGAGCACTAACTAATATATGCAGCAAATCCATAAAATTTAATATTGCAACAAGGTTGCAAAGCTCTGTATTCTGTAATGGTGGAGATGTTCTTTTTTTCTGGTAATGGCTTGATACCCCTATAAAGACTGACAAGAGTGGTTTTAGATTCCTAGAAATTGATATTACCTCAGTGCCCCATTCAGTTTTATCTTCGTACCCACAACTCATAACATGGATGGCTTCTTTCAGCAGGGCTGCTGGACTTGAAGAGGGGGGTACACCACCCTGGTCCATCAAAGTTGAAGTAGTGAATATCTCTGACTGCCCAAACTTCTCGAAATTTATCTGGGACTTCAATAGCTCCTTGTCATCATCCACTCCTACTCAAGAGGTGAAGAAGGGTCCTAGTTTAGTGATGGAGGAAATTACGAGCAAAGATGGAAGGATTTTGGCATGCAGGTACCATATGTGCTGGTAAAAAAAGAAACAATTTCAAAACCTTGCAGATTTGCAGCTTCCCCACTGGCACCATGCTTAGAATACTGTGGCAGTTTTTTCCAGTGGCCAAAGCATGGGCAGCAGTCACAGCTTACCATCTTAGGACGCTTATGATCCTTGGGGGGTTTGTAGCCATATAATGCTTTTCTTCGGAAGACACATCCGGTGCCCACATAGACTGGGCCCTGGATTCCATCTAGACCTTTCATGTTGATCTGCAGATATAAAGAAGGCAAACCCGATTCATTTCTTACTGAGGGAACGTTGGCATATGAATGTATTTTCTGACCACTCTCAAGAAGGGCTTACATCAAAGAAAACTGTGTTTTTGTTGGCATATCGGTCATGCCTATCAATGCCATCAAATCTTTGAGGGAATTGGACAAAGCAAACTTTCTTTCCTATCTTAGGGTCCATCAAGAAACACATTGCCTCGCGTACAGCTTTGCTGTTATTTATGTAGTGGTCACAATCCAAGTTCAGCATGAAAGGAGCATTTGTAAGCACGCCGGAGACACGAACCTTAGGAATCGGAAACATTATTAGGAAGCCAGACTGAGAAAAGGCTGATTCAGTTTTGAGTAGAAGTTGGGATCATTTACCAAGGCATTCATGGCACCAGCTTTCTTGTGATGTTGGAAGCCAGGCCTCCTCTCACGAGACACATAAACAAGGTGAGGGAGCTCATTTCCTTCTGCATCAAGATCTCCATTGTGTCCAAGGAAGACTTGAATCATACCTGGACGATCCTGTGTGTTGTTTCCTGGCCATGGTGTCCCATCTTGCATGATCCATCCCTCTGGGGGTACAATTGAAGCTTTAGCGACCAAGGCATTGATCCGCACTTTGAATTCTTCATATTCCCTCTGCCAAATGAAAAGCACAATTAGATCTCGATTGTAATGGTAGGATTTACTCTATCTGTCAGTCTGAGAAGCTATCTAGAAACCTTCATTGCTCGCCGCTCTTTGACAAAGGTTGGCTGGACTTTGTCTTGGAGATAATCAATCTTCAAATTGAAGTACATTTCCGGGGCTCGAGGCTCTATAGAGAACTTTTTGCAGAAGGGTACCCATTTTCGAGCAAACTCCGCAGTTTCGGACAAAGATTCAAAGGTGAGCATGGAAGCTCCATCATCGTGAACATAGCAGGAGATCTTATCCACTGGATAGTCCATAGCCAATATCGATAGAGCTGTGTTTGCAGTCACAAGTGGAGGCTCCTTCTTAGGATCTACTGTAGTCACAAAAATATCTACTGGGGAAAGCATATTAGGTTCACCTTCCCTTTCATATCTGCAGCATAGGCAAAATAATTATGCTGCAAGGAAAAGATACATCTAATTTCTATAATTCTGGCAATTAAGCTAAGTGCCTCGTATCATAAGATCAAGCACCAGGAGGATAAAGTTAGGTAGAAGGCTGCTTTCGAGGATCGATCCCGTAATTTACATTTTGATATGCTTACTTTTTTCAAAATGACATTCTTTTGTCTGCTTCTTGGACATTTGAGAATACTTTCATTTTACTTTAAGCAATACAATGTACAGTGTAGAGGAGATGTATTATATCCTTGACCCCTGAGATGTACTTGTCGTTTCTTATTTCACAGTGAATGTTCTTGTAAAAACCTTTTAGTAAAGGTTGCCTCTTGTGAGCTGTTATGTCCAGGATTTGACTATTTCACGTGTCTACAATATTATGAATATCAAATATTTATATCTGAATCTAGAACTTTTATCCTCATCTCATCCAAGAAGTGGAAATTTTTTGGCTATTACCCACCTGAGAGAAAGGCGATCGAGATGGGTCTCGCGATGGATTGGGAACCATTTTGGGAACTGATCCAGGATCCATGATAAAGTGAACCATATCTCACAGATTATGGATGTTAGCCAGAGACCAATTGCATCGTGCACTGGATTTGAAATTCTGTACTGCAATAGTAAGACCATTATGACAAGTCGAACGACTATCAGCATCCGATAGGGGTTGATCTTGCTAGGTGCAATAGGAACTTTCCTAGAAAGTGGCTGCCTAGCCTCGTCTATCCTGCATTCAGTTCGACCGGTTTCATGGCATACAAAACGTTAGTCCTGGAAATCTATTTGCTTTAATCACTTCGCCTTTTGCAATCAATCAATAGAAGACATACGCTGCCATGTCTGGGTCATTGATGTCATTAGGGCCTAGGTTGCCTTGCTGCAGTTTCCAGTCATCCATCCTTTTTTTCCACCCTCTCTCGTTCTTTTCATCCCATCCTTCACTTCCTGCTTGCCACAAGATCATTGCAATGTAGAAAAAGGTCATGGAAGTCAGAGAATTTTTAAGAAAGAACTTTTTGCTGAAGCGTGATTTAACTGTGAAAGGTCATTGGAGATTTCAGTAATGGTTAACTTGGAACAAAAAAGGTGTTAAATTCATAATTACTAGGTTCAGAATTTGGATCTGGATGAACTCGTTTATGAAGGGAAGAAGGCATCATCTGCTCTCCTTGACCATAAGATGAGACTGGGAACTCTCCATTTACCTGCACAAATGCTTGCTTAAAGATAGATAAACTTGAACGGGAAAGGAGAGACTTGAAGCTGAATACATGAGATGCAATTAGAAAAGGTGTTCTGTTGAAAGCTAACGAGAGTGGTGCTCACCGGTTGGGATCTGACACCAGCTATAACTGGTGGGAATTGAGCGTTGTCATCATCATGAGGTCCTCTTCCATAGCTCATCTTCCCATGAAGCATAGCTTCTGCAAGGTGATTGTGCTTGTTCTGTTCAACTTCAACATTGAATTCGTGCTCAATATCGTCGATATCTTCTTCATCTTCATCACCCTCCACTCTCGGGCTTCCTTTGACAGTTTTGAACCATAAAATATGTTATCGCATATGCATAATCATCTTGTCATCTATAAGTAAATATCAATACTCCTCATATCGCAAGCGCATCTCAAATGCATGGCTAAATAGTGGTTATCTAGCTCTTGGCCAAGCTTCTCATGATCACATGCAGTGTCTCATATATTGTGAACCAAGAAAAACGTTGCGGACAACTTACATGTTTCGTTTATATTCTGTTTCTGTAGTCCTGTTTTGTGAATCGAATCGCTTATCAGCTACATGACTTTATCTTTACAATGGTTCATCCGAAAGTACATATTTCCATTGAATTAACTGGCTTTTTGCTACCTTTCAGACGCTGATATCGAGTCTTGCACTGAGGGCACAATTGGGTCCCTTCTCTCCTCTCATACTCATAGCAAGGCCTACACGCCGGAAATCCACACTCATGGCATGCCACAAACAAATCTCCATCGACCGTGAGCCCAACCTCATCACCGCATATCTCACACACTTGCCCATCCAATTTCTTCGAGTTCGAAGGCTTTGGCTGCACCGAAGAGAGAGAAAGATAGTCATTACATACAAGAACATCATCAAAAATCTAACTTGTTTCGTTCTTCATTGTTATGGCTTGAAGTTTTGTCATTCTTGTTTTGTATATTCACCTCTTCATGGCCGAGAATGACGACGACCTCATTGGGGTTGTGAGAACCAGCCACAAGTCCGGTGCTAGCTTCCATGGAAGATGTAAGGATGCTGGCGGCGGCGGGGCGGTGTTGTGAGAACAGGCGAAGCTCAAGGTGGTGATGATGGAGGGAGAAAGGCTCTTTTAAATGGAGAAAAGGTAGGAAATAGCATTTCAAACCTCAAAGCTGAGCTCACCTAATGTGTTACACACAAACCCACATAGCACTAGTTTTGGTTGCAAAGTCCCCATTGCCTTGAAGTTAAGCTTTGTCCATCTCACCTAATGTGAGGAGAAACCAATGCTTATTGCTAAAGTTTGTAGTTATTAAGGTGCATCATCTTTCTTTTCCGGACTTATTATCAATTCGAGCACCCTTAATTGTGAGGAGCAAGGGAGGCTTATTTGTCTCACCATCTCTCTTTGCTTTCGATGTATCAGATGAAATTCTTGCATAATAGACATCTCTGTTAGTTAAGTTATTTTTCTAGTTTCAGTTGAATAAGTAAATTCTCGACTCAGCTACTCAAGGTTCCTCTCGACATGAATATGAGATGAGAACTCCTTTTGAGAAATGTAGGATTGATTTTTTTAGTATGAAATAGGATATTGTAAATACTTAATTTCCCGGAAGAAAACGCTTATAGCCTAGTATGATCCACTTAGGATTTCTCCAATCTTATCAGAGGACATATCATTCAATTACAAAAATGGACATTCTTGCTTTGTGATACACAAAATTTGCACTCTATCTTTATTCAATCTCAAGCACTTCTGTGCTGTGTATCTGTACACTAAATTCATCTGGACGAAATATCCTTGTACTTGAGGAGATGCACACACTGAAGCAAGAAATTTGAGATTTAACAATTGATTCCGCATTTCTTGGTATCAGGCCCCTTGGTCTTTAGCACAAACGGATCAATTCGGACCCACAGCAAGGAGAATATGGAAGCCAGTAGTACCGACCATATGACCACTATTGTTGGTGTTCGGTTCTGTCTCCCCATCAGCCCTTTCAGGAAGGGATAGAGATGGAGAATCACCCAGAAGGCGAAGAACAATTTCCCAAACAGAGGTCCCCATGCTTGGTACCCATTATTAATAGCATCAGAGATTCCAGCAACTACTCCAACTAGGTTGATGATCAATATAGTAGTTGGAGGGATTAACAACGTTGTCCATTTGAATGCATACAGTTCGCCAAAGTCTTCGTCATCAGATGCTTTGGATGTCACTGTGAAATTAGTGTCTATTCCAGCCAATACCTTCAAGAGACCTTGTACAACAGCAAACAAGTGAGCTGACACACCACCAATGACCCAGAATTGCTCATTTCTCCACCATTCCTCAAGGCTCACTCCACTCCACTTCAGTTCAAGAATGCCGGTTGCAAAGATTGACATAAAAAGAGCAATGAAGAAAAGACTGGCAAAAGTGCTAATCTGCAAAGGGCAGAAGTAAGTTGAGAAGATAAGCAAAATATCTGACAACTATAACTCATATAAATCAGTCCATCCTTGTGTTTTTCTATACTTACTGCTGGCATGATGAACTTGTCTGTGAGCAAGCAAATGGCCGGAAGAGTACAGTAGGCAAGGAGTGGTAAGGAGGTAAAAGGATAGATGGTCGTGTTGACATATGCAAACCGTTCGAGCCATTTAAGCTTCCCCCCTTTGTATCCATACCAGACTGGACTGTGGTGGCTAAAAAAGATCTCAACAGAACCAAGTGCCCAACGAAGCACTTGATTGAGCCTATCTGAAAGATTAATTGGAGCAGATCCCTTGAATGCTGGTCTCTTTGGCATACAATATATGGACCTCCAACCACGGCAATGCATCTTAAAGCCTGTTAGGATATCCTCTGTGATAGAGCCATAAATCCAGCCCAACTGCAAGCAGACATTTTAGTAGTCATCAAGTTTCATGTCAGGAATTGTAAATGCCTGACGCCAAGGTATCTACTATGTGTCTCAGGATTGAAAAGACGTTCATTATCTGGATATGCATCTGTTTGTAGAGCTATGATAGCTTATAAGGACATTATCAGGTGTTGGAAAAAATAATTAATAAATGCAGCAAAATCGTATCAATTATATTTTAAGCAACAAGGTAGCAAAGCTCTGAGTATTCAATATTGGTGGAGATGTTTCTCTTTTGTAGGTAACGGCTAAGTGGGTGCCTCTATAGAGGACAAAGAGAGTGATTTTACTTCCTTGGAAATTAATATTACCTCGGTGCCCCATTCAGTTTTATCTTCGTACCCACAACTGATAACATGGATGGCTTCTTTCAGCAGTGCTGCTGGACTTGAAGAAGGGGGTACGCCACCCTGTTCCATCAAAGTTGACGTAACAAAAATTGCCGACTGCCCAAATTTCTTCTCAAAATTCATCTGGGACATCAATAGCTCCTTGTCATCATCCATTCCTAATTAAGAAGTGAAGATGGAGTTTAGTTAAGTGAAGGAGCAAATTACAAGCAGATATTAGCGTGTAGATACTCTATATGCTATTGTAACAAAAAAAAAAAAAAAAAAGAGTATGAAAAACCTTGCAGATCTGCAGCATCCCCATTGGCACTATGCTTAGAATACTTTGGGAGTTTTTTGCGGCGGCCAAAGCATGGGCAGCAATCACAGCTGACCATCTTAGGACGCTTAGGACCCTTGGGTGGTTCATAGCCATATAATGCCTGTCTCCGGAAGACACATCCAGTGCCCACATATACTGGGCCCTGGATTCCATCTAGACCTTTCATGTTGATCTGCAGAAACAATGAAAGTTAGCCTGATTCATTTCTTACTGAAGGAATGGTAGTCAATAAACATTTTCTCTGATCACTCTCAAGAAAGACTTACATCAAAGAAAACTGTGTTCCTGTTGGCGTACCGGTCATTCGTATCAATGCCATCAAATCTTTGAGGGAATTGGACGTAGCAAACCTTTCTTCCTATCTGAGGGTCCATCAAGAAGCACATGGCCTCGCGGACGGCCTTGCTGTTATTTATGTAGTGGTCACAATCCAAGTTCAGCATGAAGGGAGCATTTGTAAGCACACCAGAGACACGAACCTAAAAAATAGTAGGCATTAAAGCATGAGTTGTCACTAATCCAGACTAAGGAAAAGGCTGATTCAACTTCAAGTAAAAGTTGAGATCAATTACCAAGGCATTCATGGCACCAGCTTTCTTGTGATGTTGGAAGCCAGGCCTCTTCTCACGAGATACATAAACAAGGCGAGGGAGCTCATTTCCTTCTGCATCAAGACCTCCGCTGTGTCCAAGAAAGACTTGAATCATGCCTGGATGATCCTTTGTGTTGTTTCCCGGCCATGGTGTCCCGTCTTGCATGATCCATCCCTCTGGAGGTACCTTCGAAGCTTTAGCAACCAACGCATTGATCCGCACTTTGAATTCTTCATATTCTCTCTGCCATATGAGAAGCATAATTAGATCCAGATTACACGTGGTAGAAACTCACTCCATCTATTTTTCTGAGAAGCTTTGTTTGAAACCTTCATTGCTCGCCGCTCTTTGACGAAGGTTGGCTGGACTTTGTCTTTGAGATAATCAATCTTCAAAGTGAAGTACATTTCAGGGGCACGGGGCTCTATAGAGAACTTTTTGCAGAAGGGTACCCATTTTCGAGCAAATTCAGCAGTTTCAGACAAAGATTCAAAGGTGAGCATTGAAGCTCCATCATCAGAAACGTAGCAGGAAATCTTATCGACTGGATAGTCCATAGCCAATATCGACAGAACTGTGTTTCCTGTCACAAGTGGGGGCTCTTTCATAGGATCCACTGTACTGACAAAGACATCTACTGGAGAAAGCATATTAGGTTCACCTTCCCTTTCATATCTGCAGCATATACAAAACAATTTTACTCCTAGGGAAAAGATTCATGTAGAATTCTGGCAATTATGCTTTAGGGCCCTGAATTTTAAATATTGGGCTGTAGGAAGATAAAGTTGGATGATATGCTTTCTTTTCAGGTGACATAGCCTTCCGTCTGCTTATTGGAAGATATGAAGATAAGTTCATTGTACACAAAATGATAGAGCATACGAGCGAACAGCTTATAAAGTCGTATTATTTATCACTGAGAAGTAGTTCCTGCCGCTTTTTTTTTTTTTTTTTTGCAATGATTGTCTTCGCACCATTTAGTGAAAGCTACCTCTTGTTGATCTTTCAGTTACAACATTTGACTTCTTCACATGCATCTGGTTTATGGTGAGAATAAAAATCTAATGATGAATATAGTAGATTTTCCTTTGACTTAGAATGCTTATCCTTTTCAGAAGGGTAAAATTTTCAGTTCGTAACTACCTGAGAGAGAGGCGATCAAGATAGGTCTCACGATCAATAGGGAACCATTTGGGAAACTGATCCAGGATCCAGGAGAAAGCGAACCATATCTCACAGATGATGGATGTTAACCAAAGACCAAATGCGTCATGTACTGGGTTCAATATCCTGTAGCGGAGGAAGAAAGCCAATATGGCAAGCCGAGCAACTATCACCATCCGGTATGGGTTGATCTTGCTCGATGCAATTGGAACTTTCCTGGAGAGTGGCTGCCTTGCCTCATCTATCCTGCATTCATTCACAGTTTTATGACATGTTAGGATAGCATCTTGGAAAACTATCTTCTTTAATCATTTTGCCTCTAGCTGTCAATCAGTAGATTCTTACATTGCCATGTCCGGGTCATTGATGTCATCAGGTTCAGGGCCGAGGTTGCCCTGCTGCAGCTTCCAGTCGTCCATTCTTTCTTTCCACCCTCCCTCTTTCTTTTCATCCCATCTTTCACTACCTGCTTCAACAAGACCAGTGCAATGTAAAAGGTCATGCAAGATTATATTTGCAGAGAGTTTTTCGAGTGGAACTTTTAGCTGAAGCATGCATGATTCGTGATGAAAGGTCACAGAAGTTTTTTGTCGACGGTTAACTTGGAATAAATTGTGGTGGATTCATAGTTACCGGGTTCAGAAATTGGATATGGATGAATTCGTTTGTGAAGGGAAGAGGGCATCTCTCCGTGACCATAAGATGATATTGGGAACTCGCCACTAACCTGCACGAGTGCATGCTTTAACATTATCAAACTTGAATGGAAAGAAGAGATTTGAAGCGAAATACATGAGATGTAATAAGGAAAGATGTTTCGTTGAAAATTCGGGACAAAGTTTTGCTCACAGGTCGGGATCTGACACCAGCTATAACTGATGGAAATTGAGCGTTATCGTCATCCTCAGGACCTCTTCCATAGCTCATCTTCCCATGAAGCATAGCTTCTGCCATGTACTTGTGCTTGTTCTGTTCATCTTCAATGTTGAATTCGTGCTCGAGATCATCAATGTCTTCTTCATCATCATCACCCTCCACTCTCGGGCTCCCTTTGACATTTTTAAATCATACAACGTGAAATCACTCATTCACAATATCATCTTCAAGTAAATAATCATTGCTTCCGATATTCCATCTGCATGGCAGATGCATGCTAAATAGTGGTTTTGGTTGGTGGATCTTGAAGTAGCTAGTTTCTCATTATCAGATGTCCAGTGTAATCTGAACTAAGAAGAATGCTTCGAATAACAGATACGTGAACTTTTGTTTACTTTCTGTTTTCCAAGTCCCGTCGTGCGAGTCTTGGTTAGCTAAGAAAAAGTTATAATAATGTCTAGTTCATCTGCTACGTGCATATTTTACGCTGCATTAACCAGCTTGTTCGTTACCTTTGAGACGCTTGTAACGAGTCTTGCACTGAGGGCACAACTGGCTCCCTTCTCTCCTCTCATACTCATAACAAGGCCGGCAAACTGGAAATCCGCACTCGTTGCATGCCACGAACAAATCTCCATCAACCGTGAGCCCAACCTCATCCCCACAGATCTCACACACTTGCCCATCCAAGTTCTTCAAAGGCTTCGACTGCAGCGGAAGAAAAAAAGAAGAGAACAAAAGATGATAACCATGACCATATCATACACAGAATATCATCAAACGTCGAAGTTGTCTCGTTCTTTCTTGATATGGCCTAAATTCTTTTTGATTCTTGTTACAGATATTCACCTCCTCATGGCCATGAATCACGACGAGCTCGTTGCGGTTGTGAGAACCGGCGACAAGTCCAGCTCCGGCTTCCATGGGAGAAGGAGGAGCAGGAGGAGGAGGATGGCGGTGGTGCTAGAACAGGACTTAGCTCAAGGTGGTGGTGGTGCAATGGAGGGAAAAAGGTTCTTTTAAATGAGAGAAAGTAGGACACAGCATTTCAAACCTCTAAGCCGATCTCACCTAATGTCCACAACGCACTCGCACGCACATGGTACAAAAGCGTCGGTTGCAAAGTCCCCATTGCCTTGAAGCTAAGCTTCGTCCAAGATTTCCCGTCTCCAACCACCATCTGCCATCCCTCTACAGGCTTATCTGCAACGACCGGTCTTGACGCCCCTTGATGCTGAAATCCGAGCAGAGACTCTCCTGCGTCCCACGGGTCTGATTGTGCTTGTATGACACTCCTAGGATCATTGAGTTTCACTCTTTTGACCTGTACAGTTTAAGAGGACTCCTGTTGGCAAGGCTCGAGCGAATTAAAAATAGTCAGTCGTCCGGTTTGATTAGCCGTTTCTCATGCCTTTGTGAGTTTATCAGATGAACTGAAAGATCAAGCTAACCACGACCATCGTATAAACATGTATAAATCTCAGCACCGCTGATGTCCGCTCACTGGCTTTTAATACTACTGCGCATGATATTTTACACGTCCACGGTCATTCCTTTCGGGTATCGTCAGCTAATCGTGTCGAGGATTAAGTTGGACATGTAACACTGTATTCTCGATCCGGTCAAGAGTAAAAACAGAAGCAATTATCTTAAGAATTAGGACCGCGTATTAATTACATGAGATTCGGGCTCATGTATTGATCCGAATATCACATAAAGCATGCACAATTGAAGCGTTACGCGGAGGACGGACCCGACATCATAGTCGACTGCACGAGTTTACTGCTCCATCTTACTTGGATTTGCTTTGTCGCTCGATTTATAAGGAAATACGGGGCAAAACTAGCGTAAAATCCATCGGATCTTGGAAGGATTGGAAGTAATTAGCACCAAAAGGAGATCCCATTTTCCGTGCAGCATCCTAGAAAATATCCCCAACCAAACATTTTTAATATTAATCTGTGAGAAAACATTGCTTTCCAACAGCGGTTGGCTGGTTGTGAAGAGAAACAGGAGAGAGAGAGAGAGAGAGAGAGAGAGCTGGGCGAGTCATATTATGCTTGAGATCTAAGCACTCCAGCTTGAAATCCAAGTCAACAATTTTTTAAGTCGTTAGGTGAGTGAGTTGAGAGCTCTCCATCTCCGACAGGGCAGCCACTCCTACTCAGTGTGTATATCACGCCTGGAATGCTCCTTACATCAGACATTTTACATATGTACCGATCAGGTTGACCAATCGTCCTCCCTTGAAACCGACAGTATACCCGCATTTTCTCATTCATGTATCAGAAGAAAATTGCCCATAGTTTAATCTGCAAATGACCCAGTGGCCAAAAACAGATGAAGAGTGTAGCATAGTCGGCCAGCACAATAAGGTGGAATTCAAGAGTCCGTCTAGTATCCAACTCAAAAAGAGCAGTTACCAACAATAGGGATAAGCGGTTCCATGGTAGGTAGGTTTCAAAATTGGAACTTGGAATCTGCGCTCTTATAACCCAATTTTTGGATCTTGAAACCTACTTTGTTTGTCTAGAACTAGTTTTGAAACCTATCCTATCTTTTTGATCCGGTTCCAAGGTCACTTGAGCACTTGTTCTTTTTTCTTCTTCTTTTTTTGGTTTATTTTTTATAAAAAAAAATCATATCAGGTTATAAACAACAAAACAATTCAAAGTAAAATATGAACATCTCAAATCCCAATCCACCAAAAATGTAATTCATAAAATGAACACGTAGCGACGTATAATTATAAACAATAAAAAGTTTAAACATGTAACATATAACATAAATTATAAAACTTTATTCTCTATTCATCCATCAAAATAGGGGAAAGAGGAAAACTAGTGAGGAGTTATGAGAAAGGATAAAGGACGAATGAGCGCTAAGGTTCATATTTAGGGGAAAACAAAATTAGGATTTGGGCTTTTCAACTTATAAAATTGATTCTAAAACCAATTCCAAAACAAAGCAATCCAGTCTAGTTCTGGGATGAATATTCATTCGGAACCTATTTTGGACAAGTTTCAATAGGTCCCAAAATTTTGGAAACTATATCCGAATCGGTTCTCAAACTGTTTTTGAGCAGTCCGATCTAATTCTTGGGTAGAACCAATCTAGTTATACATCCCTAACCAATAGTAATGTTCTTCAAGTGTTCATTAGTACAATAATGCAAGATACATGAAGATCAATTTGTAAAGTTGGCACCTTAAGTACTAATATGGCAGACTCGTGCTGATTGTTGAATGGTCGATCCCCGCATATCGTTCGCCGCATCATATGTTGTATCGATCTGTCATCCGATGTCAATACATCCATCGTTGCTTCAACAACCAATCTTGCATCGATTGATGGCTATGGCTAGAAAACCAAACTAGTTTTGCCTCAGGCAATTTTCCCTAGAAAAATTGGACTCTACGTTGACCCATACCCATTTTTCCAACCTCAGCCCACCTCAAAAGTTAGATAGGAGACTCCGGGCCACACAAGGCCCTGTTCAATCAATCCAGCCAAGCCCAACCCAATCCCAGATTTTCTCATCCCAATTCTTTTGTTGCTATAACTTTTTGCTCATAACAAGAATTCATAAGAAAAATCATGATGATATTCCGTAGTTTAGCATTTTGCAGCAAAAAAACCCTGTGAAAATCACTTCATATATTTTTTTTTTTTTTTTTGCTAAAAGTGAAGTAAGTATCTAACTTTAAAATGGAGTCTGGACCATAAGCTTTTCTTTTTTGGGCCAAAGCCATACAAGGCTCACAAAAGAAGAAACCTAGTTCTCATGTCCTTTTGGTAGCATGGAGGACTTTCAATCATTTTGGTAATGACCATCTGGCCAAACACCCAAGAGGTGCCAACATTAGAGAAGATCACTTTAACACCTTTACCTAAAATTTAGCTCAATCAGCTCATGCCACATAAAAATAATAGCCATTACCTCTCTGCACTCAATAAATTATTCTTCCCTAGACAATACCTCTATCGTCGTTGATGTTTTACAATTTTTTGAAGTAGAGTGATGATTCATTTGAGGTATTAAGAATTTTAATGATGCCGTATTTCTTTTAGTTTATGGTAACAATAAATATTTCTAGATGTCAAGTGAGACTTTTTTTTTTATTCATCTATAGTTGTTCTTTTGAATTAATAAAGAGAAAATTCAATTAATATAGTCGATATACTAGTCATAGATGTAATATACCCATAAGTCATTGAAGGGACAAGCGGCGACCGATGAATGAGTTTCACACCAATTGCCAAATTTCGAGGAGCCAGATAGGTGCTTTGGATACGTTATTTTGACCTTACAAATTCTCGCATTCAATGAGAAAGAGAAATGCATACAGAAAACAAAATCTAAGTGAAAACGCCGTTATATTTTAAATTTCATATTTCCTCCGATCCGACACGCTAGTAACGTTTCTATGTCTCAAACACCTATCGGTCTTCAATTATTACTAATTATGAAAAAAAATACAGGGCTCTCACAAGCACACGTCCCTATTGATTCCTTCTCAATTTAATCCATGCTCACACCTCTAAAAGAAGAATATCCATGGCAAGATGTCATTGTCAAAGGAACTTGAGGAAAACCCTAGAAAATAATTATAAAAGAGAGAGAGAGATGATCTCATCTGGGAAAAAAAAAAAGAAAGTAATTTAGGCAATAATCACCTAGAAAAAAAAGGAAATAATAATTGGAAAAATATATATAAAAAAAAAAAAAAAAAAAAAAAGAAGGGAAGAAAAGCACAGGAGGGTTTCTATCTCCTTCCCTCTGTCGGCCGCACATAACAGTCTCTCCTTGATCTCTCCTCTCCGCAGAAGAGAGAGAAATAACCTAATCTCTCTCTCTCTCGATCTTTCTCTCTCTACCTCTTCCATCTTCGATTCGGCGATTCCTCCGCCGCCGCCGCCGCCGGATCGGTTGGTATCGGGGCCTCGTCGGCCGGTCGTCCTCCGATCGTTCTCGTTCCCCCCCCTTTCTTTTTCTCTCTGTGGGTTGGAGATCCTCTCCAGGGCGATAGATCTGAGTTATGCAGCAAGGTGATCCGACGGTCCTGAGCTTGAGACCTGGTGGCGGTCGAGGGAGCAGCCGACTTCTCGCGCCTCGCTTCGACTCCTCCTCCTCCTCGGCTTCGTCGGCTTCGTCGGCGGCGGGCGGCGCGGCTTCTGCCTTCGCCTTCGGCTCCCTCTCCTCCGATCTCCCCCTCCTGCGCCCCCATGGCGGGCTCTCCGGGAAGGTGCGCCTCGAATCTGCGGCCGCCGCCGCCCCTCCCCGCGAGGGATTCCTCCCGCGTTTCCCGATAGCCGATTTGGTTGTTATGGATTGGGGATGATTGTTTTAGCTGGCTGCCCTGATTTTGCCTGATTTGGTTTGGATTCCGTGGGTGCTGTTATTGGTTCCGCGTTCATAAAGTTACGTGCTTGGGTATATCGTTGTTGTGGGATTTCGAGTCGCTTTGGTGGGTCCATCGAATTTCCGGTGCTCGAGTTAGATTATGAAAGATGATCCGCGTAATTTTGTAAAATATTGGATCTTTTTCATGAAAGTGAATTAATTTACGTGGGATTGTATCTCCTATTGGCCACACATGATGTCCGAGCAGAACGAGTTGCGCTTTTTTAATGGAACGGCTGCGAGAATGCGGTGTAGTTTGCTTTATTGTTATTATTTGGGATACTTCCTCTTGCCGAAAATGCGGGGGATTTCAGAACTTGGTTTTGGAATGATAATATAATTTCCTGAAAGGTTGTTCGCGTGATTAATAGAGTGAGAGCTGAAATATTTGTCAGCTGCTTCAGACAAGAAACCATTGAGCATCTGAAGCTTTTGCAATTCGTTAAAAGCGTGATTTTTTTTGCTTTTCGTTGGTTGTTAATCACTTCTTTTGTGCTGTCGTATAACTTCCCCTGTGTTTCATATTTGGTTTTACTGGTGGGCCTATCATTTAAAGAGAAGAAAATTTTATGGGATGGTGGATATTTTCAATGTCCTAATTCTTGGTTGGGCACTCAATATGTGTACCTACTGTAAATATGGACAAAGAGAAATTTGTAGGCTTTTAGGTGGGCATGTGATGAGCTGTTATTGCCCATAAAGGACCTGCAGACATGTCGATGGGTAGTGAGGAACTTCAATTTCATATGCTGTAAAAAAATTTCGAACTTGTATTGTGTTTTGTATGTGTGGATCATGATGGGAATGGGATGTGGTGGCGGTAGCAAGAAAATCATTTGTCCGTTTAAATTAAATCTGCTCTTCCTGCCTCATTTTCCAAAAGTATATATTCCAGTAAATTTTAGTTCTTCCTTATACGTGCTTGTTGGAGCCTTTTTATATACATTCAAATGATTAATATGCTATATTAGCAATTTTTTTCCTAACTGCATCTTTTTGAACGATTAAAGGAACCCCTTCATCCATACTTTTGGTGTAAGATTACTGGAAGATGGAAACAAGAACTTTAAATTAATCAGATGCTCATTATTGGTGTTCTTGAGTTCCATCTTTCTAAATTTCAGTTTTGATTTGTTTGTGCCCTCTGCATTTGGTTGTCAAGTTTGGCAGCAGCTTTCTATGGCTTTACTCATTTTTAGTAGAAAAACTTGGATGATGTTTTGGGAGGCTTACTATCTTTTAGTGGGTTGGGTATGGTAACTGATATGAATGCTTGACTGCAATGTGGCACTTATTTGTAAACCTTATGTAAAAATATAACAAGTCGTTCTTGGGTTCTTTTAGTTCATGGAAGGTTTCCTGGCACATATAAATTTTCTACCTCTCTAATATTGAAAATTCTGTACATATGGCTCCCTAAGCACATGATTTTCTTTGCTTTCAGAGTGGAGACACAAGGTTTGAGAGTCGGGAGCGCATTCGTTATTCTCGAGACCAGCTTTTGCAGCTTAGGGAGGTAATAATTTATCTATTGCTGGATAACCGGACTCATGCAAAGCTCATGTGGTAATTTTGACTGTGAAAAAATATATATTTTTTTTTCTCAAGCATTTTACAGGCTTTTCACTTTCACGATTGTTTTCTAACATTTTTGCACACATTAAAAGTAATGGGAAGCGTTCTGCTCATGCATCAGATGTTCAATTTATTTAATATCTTCTCTTCCCTTTTTGTTGGATCACCTGGGTTATTTACTGGAGTGGCTGTGTTCTGTAGGCTGTCGAGCCCCATGATGAGATCTTGAAAATAGAAAAGGAAATTGAGGCTGAAATTTTGGGTGATGATCAACAAAGCTGGGGCCGCGCAGAGACCATTGTGAGTTGCATTAGTTCATTCTAAACTTGGGTTGTACTTTTTTGTCGTTCTCTTTCTGGCTGCATTGGGGGAAGGATTACTTTGGCAGATGGAAAGTAGATCCATTTACTTTTCTCAATCTTTTTTCAAGAAGGTGCTTTTATGGTGTTAGGCTATGAGATGTTATGCTATGAACTTGTCCCTGGTGAAGGTACTTGATTTCAGTGGTTTAATCATGGTAACAATCTGACAAAAACTGTTTATACCCTTTCCTATTGTACTTGCCAGGCATCAACCCAACCTCAGACTCAAACTCGTTTTTCTGAGCCAGACAATCGTGATTGGCGTGGTCGTTCTGCCCAGCTTCCTACCTCTGGGGAGGAGAGGTCCTGGGATAATATCCGAGAAAACAGAGAAAACAGAGATTCAAGTGGCCGGTCTGACTTTAGACAGCAGGAAGGAAACCAAGTTAATCGCAAAGATCAACTCAACTCCCAGTTTTCAAGGGCACAGAACTCGTCACTCCAGGGGGTAATTGGTTTTTTCACCCCAAAAGAACTTAATTCTAAGTTCCATCAATGTTTGCCCTATGTTTTATGTGTTTATAACATTAAGCTTCTTTTCGTTTGATGGTAGTTCCTGTAGTTGTGGTAATAAAGAAGAATGCAGTTCGTTTTGATTCTACGCATGTGTATAGTTAAATACTCCTTTCTGCTTTCTGTTGATGTATCATTTTGAGATCATTTTTCATGCCATATTTTCGTTAGTGGTACACTGATAGGTGAAACCTTCTTAACTTGGTTTCCTTCCTGCAATCAAGTTCTTCCAATGTGACTAATCTCTCTTTTGGCACCCATATGCTCTTCAAAATAGGGAGGACCTGCTCCTTCTCTTATCAAGGCTGAGGTGCCATGGTCCGCCAGAAGGGGTAATCTCTCTGATAAAGACCGTGTTCTGAAGACTGTCAAAGGGTAATGTAAAGATATACTGTATCAGTCAGTATTTGCCTTGGATTTAAATGTTCTAAGTTCTTCTTTTTGATGCTTCAATTAATTCCATCATGTGCAATCATGAGAATGTTTTCTCCATAACTTTCGTGATTTCTTGTGGGAAACTAAATCTAATTCTGTATCATTTTCCTTATTGCCCATTGATGATGAAGATGAGACTGAAAACATCAAGCTTTAATCTGCCTTTGGCAGTGCGATATAAGATGAAGATCATGCAATAGTCATGGGAGGCTGTCACTTCTCATGGTTGTATCCTTGACATATTTAGCTAAGTATATATCGTGTACAATCAACATAGAGATGGTATGCTTATGTCATGTACAAGAATTCTGTAAGTTTTTAGAAGTGATGGGAAAATGCCATTCCTTTTGCCTTCCTAGCTCGCCTTATTGTGCTTCATTTGTTTGCCTTCAACCTATTCTGGATGAATTCATATGTTAAGTAACTCCTGGACTTTCTCATTAGCAAGTGGTTTCGCCTAGCTTGACTCCATTTTTTGGTCTTAAGTGCCTTTCATTCATGGCTCATGGCTCATGGCTGGAGTGGTGTTGCCAGACTTGTCAACATTCCAGAGTTGGTTGATACATCAAGTTTCACTTTCTGATTTTGTATGCAGGATACTGAACAAACTGACTCCAGAGAAGTTTGATTTACTCAAGGGCCAACTAATTGACTCTGGCATCACAACAGCGGATATTCTGAAGGTTTCAGCTTTACAGATTCTTATGTGCTATTATTAATGGGTTGACCATCTTGTTCTGTTGTTACATGATTCTTTGGGATGGTATGCAGGGGGTTATTCAGCTGATTTTTGAAAAAGCTGTACTGGAACCCACATTCTGCCACATGTATGCTCTTCTGTGTTCTGATCTGAACGAAAAGCTGCCTCCATTTCCCTCTGAAGAACCCGATGGGAAGGAAATCACTTTCAAGCGGGTGCTCTTGAATATCTGCCAGGAGGCTTTTGAAGGAGCTGATAAACTAAGAGAAGAGTTAAGGCAAATGACATCCCCTGAACAGGAGCTCGAACGGAGAGACAAGGAAAGAATGGTCAAACTTCGAACTCTCGGTAACATTCGTTTGATTGGAGAGCTTTTGAAGCAGAGGATGGTACCTGAGAAGATTGTTCACCACATTGTGCAGGTTCTGACATGCACATTTCCTTTATTATGTTAGGGTCTTTTGAAATTACAGTTACGATTGTCTCTCATAGTCTTACTCCCGAAGCAGGAGCTTCTGGGACCTGATAATAAAGTTTGTCCTGCCGAGGAGAATGTTGAGGCTATTTGTCAGTTTTTCAACACTATTGGAAAGCAGCTTGATGAGAGCCCTAAATCACGGCGGATAAATGATTTATACTTCAGCCGGTTGAAGGAGCTGGCATCCAATACTCAACTAGCTCCAAGGTTGAGGTTCATGGTTCAAGATAAAATTGACCTGCGTGCACATAGTTGGGTTCCCAGACGAGAAGAGGTAAGATATTAGGTGTTTACAATTTTTTATAAGTGATTTGAAACCTTATCTGCGTGCAGATGGAGGTTGCTGTTTTTCGGTTTCTGACATCTTCCTCTCTATATGTGGACCTTTGAAGGTAAAAGCCAAGACTATAACTGAAATCCATTCCGAGGCAGAAAAAAATCTTGGTTTACGTCCAGGTGCTACTGCGGGCATGAGGAATAGCCGTGGCATTGCTCCTGGTTCTACTGGGAGTACGACTCCTGGAGGTTACCCAGTTACACGACCTGGTGCTGGGGGCATGATGCCTGGAATGCCGGGAACTAGGAAGATGCCTGGAATGCCGGGAATGGATAATGACAATTGGGAATTTCCTAGGAATAGGTCAATGCCAAGGGGTGATGGAGCTGGAATGCAACCTCCTGGGCGGCTCCAACCGCCATCGGCTGGAAAGTCACCCTCACTGAATGCGAGGTTGTTGCCTCAAGGCAGTGGTGGACTTATCAGTGGGAGGACCAGCGCGTTGCTACAAGGCAGTGGTGGGCTTCGTCCTTCCAGCACAGAAGCTCCATCTCCAGTTCCTTCTCCAGCACCAGTGAAAGCTGTTCCTGTTGTGTCAGTTTCACCCGTTCCTGAAAAGCCATTGGCACCTGCAGTGAAGTTGAATAATAAGGATGAGCTTACCAGAAAAACGAAGTCGCTGCTTGAGGAGTATTTTAGTGTGCTGCTTTTGGATGAAGCATTGCAGTGTGTGGTGGAGCTGAATGCTCCAGCTTACTACCCTGAATTTGTGAAGGAAGCCATTTCTCTTGCACTGGAGAAAAGCCCGCCATGCTTTGAACCTGTTGGCAAGCTCCTGGGGTTTCTGTTGACCAAGAAAGTTATTTCATCCAGCGATGTAGGGACTGGATGTTTGCTGTTCGCCTCTATGTTGGATGATTTGGCCATTGATTTACCAAAAGCGCCGGTCCACTTTGGTGAAATTGTTGGGAAACTAGTTTTGGTTGGTGGATTGGATTTTAAGGTGATTAAGGAGATCCTGAAGAAGGTGGAAGATGACAGGTTCCAAAACGCCATACTTGATGCTGTAATGAAGATTGTGACCTCTGATGCTTCTGGTCAAGCGGTACTGAGTTCGCAGGCGTCGGATATCGAGGAATGCAAGGGTCTGCTCCAGTGAGCGCATTCTATAATATCGCATGAGTAGTCCGGACCCTCTCACCCGGGTCAAATTTGTGTCTCCATATGCAGATTTGCAGGATGCTTTTTGGCAATTCTTTTTTGAGGCTAGCAACTTTGTACGAAGGCCATAAGGCAGAGCTGCAGAGGGCAAAAAGTTAATTTTTGAGTTGTATATTGAGGTCATAAAATCCATGTTTTATTTAGGAGGAAGTCGAAAAGATAATCTTACTTTCGATTGTGGTTGATCCCTTCCCCGGATTCTCAAGACGACTTAGCCCGTTTGCGGGATTAAAGTTTTGTATTCGATTAGTTTCCGACCATTTATCATCTTCTTGTTTTTCAGGAATTTTCAGGTCATTGTTATTTAGGATTTGTCATAAACGCGACCCCTCGAGAGTTACTGCTTAAGTTTGTTGTTGTATGCCCTCTTGTTTTTTTTTTTTTTTTTTTTTTTTTTTGTGTATCTTGCTCTTTTAGTGGGACCTTTCAAGTGTGTTATCATGCTTAATTTGTTCTTTTAACTGGGGCCATCTCGACCATTTTCTGAGCTGTGAACTGTGATCTACTACTGTTGAACGAGGAGGCTCTGCTCGTTCCCTCTTCCCGAAGATGTCTGTAGAATGTTCAGTGCACCAATTCATGAACTTGTACCATGAAAAGTAATCGAGATGTGTTTTTATTGGAAAATTCATGGTAGATTATTTAGCGGAAAATGAATGGTTTTATTTTTAGAAAAATAATTTTGTATCTTTTGAAATAATTAGTAAGTGAAAATATTTTTATTACTGATTATATGCAATCATAATGAAGAAAATATTGTTTGTCTATTTATTTTTAAGTGATATAAACATTAATCTTTAATAAATTTTAATTTGTTTTATGTGATCATTGAATTTTTAATAAATGTTGAGTCTAGTTTCTAAATTATATTGAAATATTCGCAATTCTTTACATGATGACTTTGCTCAAGCTTCTTTTAGTTTCGTTTAACGTTGAAGATTCGCAGTTCTTCAAAAGATATAGCTATTAACATCTATAGAAAATTACATGTTACCTCGATGTATGTTGTGACTTTCCATATTTTCTCTGTTATTATAAGTTACATATTTGTATTCTCAATATTTCACACTTGTGTAAATTATGACAATTTCACACATTACTAAAACGATATATATAAATATATCGTCTTTTTTAAATTGGTAATATTATAGCTTAAAACATGCAATTTCATGGGATACATGTTACCTTTTTCAAAGGAAAATTAGGTTTTGGGGGGACAAGCGCTCCCATAGTGGCAACAGTATTTGGAAAGATCATCTTAAAAAAGAAAGTTTTCAAATTGAGAAACCAATCATTTTTTGTTGATTAAAATACATCACCCACGTCAAGAAAAATGGTTAATATCATAAAAAAATCATAAATTAATATACTTATAACAAATTTACCTTGTCTATTGTTATATGTGATTTATTACAAAAAATCTTTAATTAGTACATTTGTAAAAATTTACCATCCATTAATTTTAGTTAAATTGGATTAATATAACGAAAAATCATAAACCGGTACACTTGTCTATTGTCACGTCATTCAACTTATTAAATTGACGATAAAATTTAACGAAAACTAACGGAAGATAAGTTTGTTATGGGTACATACATCGGTTTAGGAAAGTTTAAGATAAATTTATCACAAGCGTAATTGTTAGCGATTTTTCGCGGAATTAAGAAGAAAAAAAAAACACAAAGAATAGTGAGATTTACTTTTCCGGCGCAATTATTAGCCTATTAGGGCTAATCTCAGATATTATTTATTTATATAACAAGAAAGAAAGAAAGACACACAAATTATAACTCTCGACTCAAACTCCCCCTCGGGCTCGGACAAGGGTCTATAAATCTCGTCCCCTGTCCACTCCCGACGCCCCCCTCGCTCTCCTCCGTAGAGAGAGAAATCATTCCTCTCTCTCTCCTCCACTCTCTCGAAAAATTCGATCTTGAATCCCAGATTCAGCGTCCCTCGCAGCTGAATCGCGGGGGGCAGGACGCCGCAGATTCTTCTTCCGGCAGTCGCAGCAGCTCGCGCGTGCGTTTCCGATCGATCAGAGAGACGGGTGTGATGCAGCAGAGTGATCCGGCGGTCCTGAGCTTGAGACCTGGTGGCGGTCGAGGAGGCAGCGGCAGACTTCTCGCGCCCCGCTTCTTCGATTCTTCATCGGCGTCGGCGGCGTCGGCGACAGCTTCTCTCGCCCTCGGCTCGCTCTCCTCCAATCTCCCCCTCTCGCGTCCTCATGGCGGCGCGGCGGCGAAGGTTGTCTTTCGGTGTTTCGACTTCTGTCTGTGCCGTGCTGTGTCGTGTCGTGTCGTGTTTTCTTTCGGTTTGTGATGATTGTGTTCTATGTGGAGCCTTCGCATGATTCGGTCCTGACGTGACTAGATCAGGGAAAGTGATGCGAGGCGATGAAACGCGCGATGGAATTGGAAAGTTACTGGATCGTGTTGGGAAATTGTGAACTTTCTGTCTGGGGAATTATAGGAAAAAATTGTTTTTTCACTTGCTAGAATATCAGGTTGGGATGGTTATGTTCGTGTGTTGGTTTGTGCAGTTGTATTCGACTGTTTGACTTCCCAAGAAGAGTACAGCGTTGTCTGAAATTGAGTTATTGAACCCAGTGGTTGGTTAATTGTGGCTGTTGGGTCTTGTACTGAATTTCCTTAATGTCTGAGCTTTTTAAGTAAAGTGTCTGATACACAAGTTCTTGCGTTAGCAATTTTTGTTGTTCTTTTGTTTGTTTCTCAATTGGTGTTATATTCGTTTTCAGAAACATAGTGAGATATCGCGAGCTTGTCGACGTAGCAGATCTTTCTTTTCGCTTTAGATCAGAGAGAAGTAATGAATTACCAGGGACGTATTATCATAGCTTCCATAATGAGTTCCTGAGCTTTTTTGTATGGCTTTTATTGTTTGTATGCTGCTTCTTTATCAACCTGGCTCTTAGGGCCACTTTGTCTCTTTCTTGTGACGTGTAATACCATACTTCGCTTTTAGAGTATCGGGATAGTGTAGTAAGTATTAGTTTTCATTTTATGTCTTTAATTTGGTAAAGTATGGCGAAATGAGCTGAGGGATTAAGTCAATTCCGTACTTCCTTGTCAAGAATGGAAGTTGTTATAGCTTTTGAGAAAGTTTGTTTAGGTCCTACTTTTTACTGCTCATATCGGTATGAAGCAGCTTAGAAAATACTGTGGCTGGATTATGCTAAAGCTGCTTTTTTTTCTCTCTCTCTATTTATACTGTTTTGACTTGATTGAGGTGCTTTTTATTGCTACGTTGCTACCTTAATCATGTTAAGTCGCAAGTTTTTGATAAGTTTTACCACAACAAGCTCCTGAAAATTTATTCTCTGTCCCTGCCAGCCTGGAGACTCATGGCTTGAGGGTCAAGAACGTGTTAGATACACCCGAGACCAGCTTTTACAGCTTAGACAGGTACTGATCTATCTTTCCTTTTCAACCATGTGTTTCCCTATGTAGATGGAGTCTTTTGTTTTGTTTTCTTAGGAGCAGTGTATATATTCTTTTCATCTTAATTTAATTTTCCTCTGTGCCACGTGTATCGTTTTTCTTGAGGATGATGTCTAGATGTATTTATAATTTTTTTATGTGCACTTTTACTAAGGCATTGGGTGGAAGTCTCCTTTGGTGTCATGGTAAAAGCTATGAATAGTCATCGACTTCCAGGATGATGTCAAGTCTCTATTTTTCCCTTTTCTGCTTCAAGTTGAATATCAGACTAAGATCGTAATATACTCATTTACCGTTATTCTGTGTACTTGTAGGCTATTGAGGTGTGTGATGATATTCTGAAGATAAAAAGGGAAATTGAAGCTGAGTTTCTTGGCGAAGATCAAGACTGGGGAAGTAGGGAGAACAATGTAAGATTTCCTGCATATCTTTCGCTTTCTTTTGCCTTTTCCTTCCTTTCTGGTGGTTATAAAGTGGACAAGCGATTTGTTTCTTTTCTGTCAATTGCATATCAAGGAGATCTCTTAATGGCGTTTCAATGGTTTCATGCTGGAAAACTCTAAGTTTGGTATTTGGCGTTGCTTTAGCTTTAGTGATGGAGTCATAATTACTTTGTTACCCCATATAACAATATGTTCTTTCCCCAACAGGTGCCAAATCAACTGCTTAATCGCTTTTCAGAGCCAGACAATCGTGACTGGCGTGGTCGGAATCCCCAGGTTCCTGCTGCTGTGGAGGAGAGGTCCTGGGAGAACATCAGGGAAAACAGAGAGTTTGGTGGCCGATCTGACTCTAGGCAGCAGCAACAGAACCAAAATAATCACTCGGAGCAACTCAACTCCCAGTTCACAAGAGCACAGATCTCTTCTAATCAGGTAGCATTAGTTTCTGGCTAGACTCGCGTATCTTCACACATGTAAATGTTAACTCACCTTCTTGAAGAGTATCTTAGTTCTTCTTATCTAATAGCCAGAGAAGTATGATTCACAAAAGCTGTCGTTTCTTGGCCACAGTGGTAGATTGCATGTGTTTTCTAGTCTCCCTTTAGTAATTATGATACGGTTCCTATTTGCTTGTGAAATTGAGATCTTTGTCAAGTTAATGTCGTGTTGTTATTTTAACTTCCTGTTTCTGCTATGATACCTTATAGAGTGTCAAAGCTGGAAGAAATATTCTTATGATAGTTGAAATATTGGTTAAGTCTTATGAGGATAGTGGGATCAAGCTTGCATCCCTTTTTCCATTCATACATGCACATGTGCAAGTGGTGTGTTTCCTTTATTTCCTCGTTTTATCCTTAAGCTGGGGGAGGGTTATAGAAGCCTGGAGTATTGTGCTAATATTAGGTACCACTTGCCAATAGAAGAACGATGCACCATCAAAGATCAGATCACGCCTTCATTAAATGCATCGACGAATGCTTCACCTGCCTATTAAAATGAGTTTCTGGCTACTTAATGTCTCATTTGGCTTCACTTATGTTGATCGGTTGCACAGGGAGGTCCTGTTCCGACTCTTGTTAAGGCTGAAGTGCCTTGGTCAGCTAGAAGGGCTACTCTGTCAGAAAAAGACCGCGTGCTGAAGACTGTAAAGGGGTAATGCATGTTTTACAATGTTTATCTAATGAGTTGTTCTTTGCAGTGTGCTTAATGTATATGTACGATACAGCCTTATTTTTGCTGAAGTGTCATTTTTTGGTTGCTGATGTTTGGCGTGGTTGCATTCTCAATGTGCTTAAGTTCCTGATCCTCAAATATTACAAATAGAAAAAAAGAAGAAGAAAAAGATAGATTTTCAAGTCCTCATTTCTTTGGACCAAAAAAAAAGAAGAAAGTCCTCATTTCTTGAATATAAGCATGGATAGTTAATATAATAGTCTGTCGAATATTATTCTTGGCAGATTTTCAAGTTGCATTTTCAAATTAACTTTTTGAGTGATTTTATCATTGGAAATTTTTTCTTTTTTAATTGTGACCCACAACTCAGCATCATTTTTTGCAAGTTATCTGCATTTCATGATCTACAAAAGGACCATCACATATATGCGTTTTGGATTCATAAGCATGCAAATTAATCTATGAACATTTATCTGTATTGGCACTCCAAGATAATGTCAATGAGAATAACTGTTCTTTTTTATGTACTTCCTATACCCAGTTGCTTTCTATGTGATTGAGTGATCTCGATATTCTCTTTTGAGCATCTTTTTTTAGAACTTCCCTTGTGCATTAACTTTTTCATTGCTAGTGTGGGAATTTCTATGCATCGACCTCATTTTTTTAAGGCTCATGGCAGTGTCGACAATTCTGATTTGTTTGCAATATATTATTAGTGGTAATCAGATTGTGCTTCCTGTTTGTTATCTCCCCTAACCATGTTCCATCTTTCCATGCTTGAGTATGTGATCAAACTAATTCCATGTATCAACTTTTTACTTTTGTTTCTTGACACGCCACTTTATGAGGTCCTTTTTTGCATTCCTCATGGAGATTAGTCGATGCAATTGAATTGGTTGTGTTAGACTTGTATCCCAGTTAGGATTGACTCTTACAATGGATAGTACTTTCTTTTCAGGATTCTGAACAAGCTGACTCCTGAGAAGTTTGATGTACTCAAGGGTCAGCTTGTTGACTCTGGAATAACCACAGCAGATATTTTGAAGGTCACTGCATGTTCTTTTCTCCATTTACGTACTTTTATTTGTATTTATCGTGACAACTTAAGTTTTTTCTCGCAATACAGGGCGTAATCCAGCTTATTTTCGAAAAAGCAGTGCTGGAGCCCACATTCTGCCCCATGTATGCTCTTCTATGCTCCGATCTCAATGAAAGGTTGCCCCCATTTCCCTCTGATGAACCGGACGGTAAGGATATTACTTTCAAGCGAGTGCTTCTAAATAACTGCCAGGAAGCATTTGAAGGTGCTGAAAATCTAAGGGAAGAGTTGAGACAACTGACTGCCCCTGAGCAAGAGCTTGAGCGAAGAGAAAAAGAGAGGATGGTCAAACTTCGAACGTTGGGAAACATCAAATTGATTGGGGAGCTTCTGAAGCAGAAGATGGTCACTGAAAAGATTGTTCACCACATTGTTCAGGTTTTGATAAAACACATCATATATCCAGTTGTTTTTTAACTTTTATAATTGTATTGAGGTTACTCATTGCCTGCCCAATGAAACCAGGAGCTTCTAGGAACTGATAATAAGACGTGTCCTGCGGAGGAGAATGTTGAGGCTATTTGCCAGTTTTTCAAGACCATTGGGAAGCAGCTTGATGAGAGTACAAAAGCACGGCGTATAAATGATCTATATATTAATCGGTTGAAAGAATTGACAACCAACACTCAGCTGGCTCCAAGGTTGAGGTTCATGGTTAAAGATGTTCTTGATTTGCGTGCGCATAGCTGGATTCCTAGGCGGGAAGAGGTGACATCTTGGATGTTAATTGCTGTTTTTTCTTTTTTTCCTTTAGTTGTCTAGATTTCTTTATTATTACCAACTCCATCACTCTTCCTTCAGAGAGTTAGGGCTGGGAAGCTTACTTGGAGGTTCTTTTTGAATAATTAACATGTCCGCCCAAATTTTTACTCTGTTGTTTCTGTATACTCTTGTACAGATCAAAGCAAAGACTATTACTGAAATCCATTCAGAAGCAGAAAAAACTCTTGGTTTACGTCCAGGCGCTACTGCAAGCATGAGAAGTGGCCGTGGGGTTGCTTCTGAGTTGCCGGGGAGCACAAGTCCTGGGGCTTACCCAGGTCACCGACCTGGCACTGGAGGGATGATGCCTGGCATGCCTGGGACCAGGAAGATGCCTGGAATGCCTGGCATAGACAGTGACAACTGGGAATTTCCTAGGACCCGGTCAATGCCTAGGGGCAATGGATCAGGCGCACAACCTTCTGTGCGGATCAAGCCATCCGCTGGAATGTCGCCATCGCTGAACCCTCGATTATTGCCCCAGGGTAGTGGTGGCCTTATTAGTGGTAGGCCCAGTGCACTGTTACAAGGCAGTAGTGCCCCTCTTTCTCGTCCTTCAAATTTGGTCCACGGCACTGAAACTGCAGTTCAAGTCGCTGCACCTGTTAAATCTGTTCCCATTGCATCTACATCACCTGTTCTTGAGAAGCCAGCAGCTCCTGTTGCAGTGAAGTTGAACATGGACGATCTTAAGAGAAAAACATCATCTCTTCTTGAGGAGTACTTTAGCGTATTGATTTTGGATGAAGCGTTGCAGTGTGTGGAAGAACTCAATGCTCCAGCTTACTACCCTGAATTCGTTAAGGAAGCTATTTCTCTTGCTCTAGAGAAAAGCTCACCCTGTGTTGAACCTGTTGGTAGGCTCCTTGAGTTCCTGCTTGCCAAGAAAGTTGTTTCATCTAGAGATATAGAGACTGGGTGTTTGCTTTATGCCTCTATTCTGGATGACGTGGGGATTGACTTGCCTAAAGCACCATACCTCTTTGGTGAAGTTATTGGAAAGTTAGCGTTGGTGGGTGGATTGGATTTTAAGGTGGTTCAGGAGATCCTTAAGAAGGTGGAAGATGACAGGTATCAGAAGGCCATTTTTGATGGTGCAATGAAAAATGTTGCTTCTACACCTTCTGGTCAATCTGTATTGGATTCACAGGCACAGTATATCGAGGGATGCAAGAGTCTACTCCAGTGAGAATAGTACCTTTCTCAAGCCAAGTGCCTGTGATTATAAAAAACTCAGGATGCTCCTGTTCACTCTTTTGAAGGCAAAAAGGCTGTACTACACTGTTGTAACTTGGTGCCATCGAGGATAGCCAATTCTCGAGTCGTATACTTTTTTTTCTGGGGTTCATAATGTCTTGTTTCTCTAGGAAAGACACAGCATCACGCCATGGATTTTGTTCTTGGGTGTGGCCAATTGTGCCATGATGCTTGAATAGGATGGCCCCTTTTGAGGGGTTCAGGTAGTTTTGTATTTGATTGATTTTGATATCATTCTTCGTGACTTTCAGGGATTTAAATTATTGTTAATTGGGATCCTCATAAATGCAAGGTCTTTACTTATTACTCTTGGAGAAAAATGTGTGCTGTTTGCAATCCGTGAAACTCCCAACGTGCTTTTCCATGAGCTGTTTTGAGATTGCTAACGTGCATTCTCGCAGGATTTCCTGTTGGAAATTAGAGCTTGCGTTTTGTTTACTGGCATTAGGTTGTTTTCTTATACTGATGGTTGGATAATGGATATAAATTGATTATGAAAGAGGAATGGTAGGGACAATGTCTCATCTCATCGGCTTATCTTTTCGATTGATGGCTTGACTTTTTCCAAATTTTTTGCCCCCATCTTGCATCTTCGCATTGCTTGCCAAGGAAGACACTCAAAACCAATGTGAGTAGTAGTTCTATAGGTGCTGGCTTGCTTATATGTTTTGCAATGCCGTGTCGCGAACTTTCTTGATGGAGTAAACTCGATAATTGGCCCGCAAAGAAAATGAGAAGCGTGAGATGAATGCATGTTCTTTGAGCTCTATTACAATATTTAAATATTCAATCAAATGCCTCAATTTAATCATTTAAGTCTTTAGATTTGTTGATAGTCGTGTGTCCCAAAGGGGTCTACTATTTCTAATATGAAGACCTCTTAGCCGTAGCAATTGCATGGTAGACTTATCAAAATGGGTCTATGATTCATTTTTTAACTCATATTTGATGGGTTGAATTATATATGGCTTAGTTATGTTTAGTAAATGGGATTATAAGAAACCTTCAAAAAAAAAAAATAGGGGTGTTAAATGGGTTTCAAAGTTTATCCAAACTCAACTCACGTTTGTAACTCTTTTCACCTGAGAAAATATTACATTCTTGGAACTGTTCCAAGATGAGAGAAGTCCTGGTGGGTTAGTTAAATAGGGTCGATTTCACCCTATTAAAAATATCAAGCGGTTTCTTTTTCTCTATTTTTTTTTTATTAATTTTGTAAGTTTCGTCTCTTAATTATTGGAGTATATCTTTCCGCATTTTGCATTGTTATTTATATAATATTATTATCTTAGTTCTTGTTATTGTAGTCCATTGTTGGCATAAATCATCTTTTTCAATATTTTATGCTCTATTTAATTTAAATTTCATTTCCTCCATGCTATTTGTTGCTGCAATTTTATAAATTCACTATTAAGTATTAATTTTCTCTTATTCTTCATTGTGAATCAATGCAAAGGTTGAAAATTCTTTGCAATGTTGTAAGCTAATTCTTTAGCATAGCAATTCATAGATTTAATCAAATATGGAAGTATTTTTAGCATAGCATTAAAATTTCATAGATTTAATCAAATATGGAAGTATTTTAATAAACGGGTTAGGTAAGTCACGTTTGGTAAATTGTAGTTTTAAATTTATTTGCACCGTTTGTAAATTTTTGGTAAATTTTATATCAATTTAGACCGGCGGCCAATGTCTCGATCTGGCCGCCGGACGTTTTTTATTCTACCAGGCGACAGTCGCCTGTTGCCGTTGGACCTCAGGCGATCCCAGGCGCCGTCATTTGATGGTGCCGACCCAGGCGTTACGTGGACATCAGGCGACGCCGGCCACCCAGGTGACCCGTGGGTCACGCGACGCCTTTAGTGCTCCCACCTAACGTCACTGAATCCAACCAACTCCAAAGAAGATGTGCGAAGAAGATGAACAGTACCGAACGCTTTCAGACACAGATATCTTCTTGCCCTTGCAAATATCAGAGCTAACGTCACTGAATCCAACCAACTTGTGCTCCTTTCAGACACAGATATCTTCTTGCCCTTGCAAATATCAGAGCTCTATGAAAGACCGAGTAATTTTCTGGATCTGAGGACAAGAAGATATCTCCTCTTCATCAACTATGGATGTTAAGAGATGGCTACTCATTCTCTCGCTTATCACACTTGCTTTGCTATTTCAATCTCCCGCAAGTTCTGCTCATGAAGTTCAAAAGGGTTATCTGGGAAAGTCACTCAGCCAGCATCGTGAGCGCCAAGAGAGCAAGCTGATGAATAAGGACATCCTCATATCGTTTCGCAACAGGAAACTAATCGGCGTCCAAGTGAAGAAGGTTAAAGGTGTTCAACCAAGGGCCCGCGTCAAAACATCAGCAGCTGTTCAAGTTCATCAGATCCCATCTTTCTTTGTAGTTTCTCTGTGTTTCTTGACTTTGATTGGATTGTTCATGCTTTAGTCTTGCTGGTTATGAATGAGGTGTGTCAGGACCGGAAGTACTTTCCTTGTACTAACTAGTACGGGCTTGAGAGATAATTTCCCTAGGAAAGTACGATTTTGGTCTACTCATTCCAAGCGTTCACCTTGTTGAAGTTGATATCGTAACAACTCCTACTTTCTTGTTCATAATATTGGAACACTACCTTCTCTCCTCCAGTAGTGGCACCATACGATGAACTACATATGCTCGAGTCTATGAGCGTAAGTTTCGAATTTTTCTTACGATTCTTGCAACACCGTGTTGCAGTCGTGCTTGTTGAATGAACTAGATGATCCACGTGTTTCCAGGAAAGGGTTTGGTTCTTTGGTTTACTGTTTACACTGAGAGATAAGTATAGTCGCTGTGCGATCGGTGTTAATCGATCCAGTGAAACTGGTCGATGAAAGTGATTCAAGTCATTGAACAATCATCGACTATATGGCATGGATATCGACATCTATAAAGTACGATCATTGATAGTTGCGTAGAATCGACATCCACGAGTAGGTGTTCAGTTATGGAGCAAGCAAGAGCCATCTTGAAATTTAGCGTAGTTGGAAACAGGAGGAGAACACAAGGATCATGATGTCGATTGAAGGCATGGATACCGAGCAACAGATAAGTTAACCGCTTGTGGATAAGGTTGGCGTGTGAATAGAAGTCCTGAAATCTCGAGATTGCAGTTGTAAGTGTACTTAAAGTTATAACAGCTGGTGAATGGTAGTGTAACTGGGAGGAAAATCCACAAACACACGTTCCCAATGTATTTTTATCAGTTTATCAACATTATTGTCTTTTCACTTTCCATATTGTTTGTCATCATTTTCCAATACTTTCCTTTCAAATTTACCGTTCATTTTCAATGACGCAAATCCAAATGAATTATTGTCTAAATCATCGTTGAACCCATTTCCTTTGATGAAAGATTTTTCACCATCAAGATAAATCACCCATTTCCGGTGAAATAATTACGAAGATGTGATCGATTTGACTTTAGGTCACCCACAATCCTTTTGGAGTTGAACAAGAACAAGTGGAGGTGTCAAAGAAAGTAGTTAAAGGCATTCTCTTATGCACACGTCATAACTCTAGGGGAAAACAATATAAATGGTCCTTAAATTTTGATCCAATATATAATATATTTTTAAACTTTAACTTAATGTACAATGTGCTCATTGAATTTATAGTTTATTCAATGTGGTCAATATAATCCTTAAATTATATGATAATTTTAAATGTTGTCTTTCCATTAATTCAAATTTGGAGATAACATTAAAGATCTTCATATAATCTAGGGACTCTATTGAATATGTACTAAAAGTTTATAGACCATATTAGACAAATTAAAAATTTAAATACGATATTGTTTATTGAATCATAATTGAAAGACCATTTGTGTAATTATCACTAATTCTAAGAAAGCGTACCAAAAGATGGGCTCCCATAATTATAATATACTATTGTGAGTGGTTGAAAGGTTGTAAGCAACTCTCTCCCTTCCAATTGGTGACCAAAAGAAAAGTCAAAAGAAGAAATAAATAAAGCTCAACGTGCCAAGGACTTTGAATGAACGGCAATCTTCTTTTTCCGATCTTTTCCTTTTCTTATTGTTTTTTTTCTTTTTTCCATTTTCTTTTTATCTTTTTTCTTACTCGTTGGCCTCAGGCAAGGGCTGCCCTTGCCGGCCTTGGGCAAGGGACAACCCTGCTTGGGCTGGCGGGGGCCATGCTCCCTTGGGCCAGCAATGGCCGCCTTTCGTTAGGGGTGGCAAGGGCAGCCTCCCTTGAGGCCAACGGACTACTAGTCATTGTTGAGCCTTGGTGAGGGAAAAAAGAAAAAAGAAAGAAAGAAATGATATGAAAAAGAAAAAAAATTAAAAAATTTGCCGACGTCAACATTGATTGAGTCGCATAGAACGGCCAGCATGCATATTAGCAATTTCTAACCAAAATTAATTAGATGGACTCAATTGATATAATTAAAAATTTTATAATTAAATTGGTAAAAATATAATAGATTTAGGACGTAATTGACAATTTTCTCTCTCAAGGGCTGATGGTATCTTTTTCGACTTATAAGCTAAGATGAGACTGGCGTGCATGCTCCCTGTCATTGCATCTCTTTCTATGTCATCTCTCTTACTATTTCAGTCTTCTATAATTTCAAGTTTTGCTCATGAAGCTCTCATAGGTTTGGGCTATTTGTGTTTTCTAGTCTCCCTTTAGCAATTATGGTACAGCTCCTATTTGCTTCTGAAATTGAGATCTTTCTAATTTTATGTCGTGTTGTTAATTTATGTGCCTTAAAAGAATTTTATTTCACCGATACCCTTCTACACAAACAAATGGCCCGTCATCGTATCCAGACCAAGTTAGCTATTTAGGGTCCGTTTGTTAACGTCTCTATTCTTTTGTTTCCTGAAATAAAAAAGAACAAATTTCCGTTTGGTAACGTCAATTAATTTTTATATTCTCCAAAATAGAAAAGTGGCCGGGGAATAGATTTGGAACAAAAACAAGAAGTAGAAAAAAGTAATTTCTTATTTCCAAAAACAATTTCTAGAAATAAGTTTATTTTTTTTCTTTTCTTCTTCTTCCTTATGGCTCACGGCCACCCACCGCCGACCGCTTTCGACCTTCGGCCGCCGCCACCGCCCACCGCCAAATTGTTAAAAATTAAAAGAAATACTACGTTATAAAAATATTTATGATTCATACCAAACGATTTCTTGTTATTTTTCTATTTCGAAAATAGAAATTTTGTGTAATTACCAAACACATTCTTTTACTTAGAAATTATTCGAGGGAATAGAAATAAAAAAAAGACTACTTCTAAAAAGAAATTAGTTCCCAGAACAAAAGTGTTCCTTAAGTGCCAAATCCTATTTTTTTTTAGTCGTTCATATTCTACTCCTATTCTGATTTTCGCTCTTAGATTATTACTTGTCTCCTTGTAAGACTTGAGAGTCAAAATCCACACATAATATTAAATCGTTTTGAAACCCCACATTTTCCTTTCTATGTAGGAAGGGTGGCTCCACCCGTTAAAATTGTCAAATTCAATGGCTACATAATGTACCCTTAATTCAACACTTGCTTAGTCAATGCTTATGTGTTTTCTTACCAAATATCTCTCTATTCAATGGTGCTTCATGTGGACTTTTTTCTTCGTTGAAAACATGTAATTCCAATCAATGCGAAATCGAAGAAACAGCTCTATCATCATCTATATCACGAGGAAAAAAAAAACATTGCGACGGACCGAACCAACATCTTTGCAGTTGCAGAGCGGCATGCCGTTGAAGGCGATTGGCTGCGGATCAAACAAATTGAAGGCTTGCGGTGTCTGGAGGTCGCGACGTGCGCGAAAAGAAAATCGAAACGAAACACCAGGCGAAATTAGAATTATAATAATAATCAAACGATGCCCATTGAAAAGATTTCACCAATGGCCCAAAAAAAAAATTAGAATTTGGAAAATTCTAGTGTCCCTCTAGTAATTATGATACCTTGATTGTCAAAGTTCGAAGAAATATTGTTTCGATACCTGAAATAGAAATATTGGTCCAGTCTTATGGGGATGGTGGGATCAAGCTTGCATCCCTCTTCCATGCATACATTCAAATGTGCAAGTCTCGTGTTTCATTTTTTTTCCCCTTTTAATCCTTGGGTTAGGGGAGGGTTAGTATTGTCTAATATGAGGTTCCACTTGCCTATGGAAGAACAATGTTGTCACACCCCAATTCCCATCAAATTTGGGGAATGACACAACCGTCCTTCCTCCCAAACGACACAACCTCAAATTAGACTCCAAAATGAACTCCCATTAGTCCATGTCTAAAGCGCTCTCACACTTCTTACGATTCATTGAAGAACCTAAAGGCAAGTAACGTGAAATGAATGAGCTGCCACAGCTCTATGAGTAATACATTTATTCTGAGCAAATCGAACAATCACTATACATATTTAAAATACAAACATAACTCACTTCACCAAATCCGAAATTTAACAAACCTTCGAGATCAAAATGAGTTACATACATATCACTTCAATATAATATATCCATAGTAGAAGTGCTCATTTCAATCACTAATATTGAAATAAATTTCAAAGGTCCAACTCATTAATTAATCTTATCAAACACACGTTGATGATCCATTCTATAAATTAAACTTATGCTCAAATATCTAATCATGGTCATGCATAACATCCTGTGACAAGGCAATCAAGATTCCCCATTTGAGTAGATTTCCACCAATTATTAGCTGGTGGCTTGGTCCACAATGATATCTTAGATTAATATGCACATAGCCACAAACCCCTCAATGGATTCACAAAGATACTGTGCATAATCCATCAACCTCAATCTCTAGTAATCCACAATTAAAATCAGAAACTATCTCAAAACTCAGGTTTAATAATCAAATCACAATTTTTCACCATTCGATATATATCAAAGCGCATTTAAAAAATCACATTCATAAATCATGAACTTTTTGTGATTCTTTCATAAAAAGTTTTACAAATCATTTATAGGCAACCGGTTCAAACTGAAAAAAAAAAAAATGACTTCCCATTTCAAATAAACAAAACGGAAATAAATGCTCAATCTTGTTTTATGTAACAAAAATGCTATTTCTTAACTTATAACATATTTAATTCATATCATTTTGTGAACGTGAGTTTGCACAGAAAGGGATGTTTCATTAAAGTAAAGCTGGATGTTTTACAGCGTTACTTTAATGAAACATCCCTTTCTGTTCAAAAACAAGCCGACGCAATCTCATTTCTATCAATTAATAAAAAAATGATATTAAAAATTGAGTAATACACAACTCTAATAGACGACTTGACCAAACCATGTTTAACCATCGATAAAACGACTTCTATGCGCTAACAAGTAACCTCATTTATAGCACGTCCATCATTTTCCTTATGTGTATTATTAGTTACGCGAATTTCAGAAGCTAGTTCCAATGAACCCTACTTTGGAATCGATTTTTGTCAAATCCCACCGCTCTGCAACGTCTTAAACTATCATTTCCACAAAAACCCATAGCCTAATAATTCCTCAATCGAACCCTCTAGTTCAAAATCAACACCACTTCAAATTCATGCCCTTAATGAGAAAGTTAGTCCAGTTAAACGAATAGTTGACTTGAATACTCACCAAGCATTGCGATTACGATTCGCAGTTGAATCGGCTTGTCAGGACGTTTGGATGGATTACGCAGGAGAAATTTTCTATTTTTCCTTCGTCTTTTCTCTCCCGCAGGCGTCGTCTATTCTCTTTGTTCTCATTCTTTCCGCCACCCTCAACGTGACTAATCTAGAGAAAGAAAAATGAAAGATGGGCTAAGCTTTGGGCATTTCAGAAGGGAATGGACTGGGCTGGGCCCATCGTTACAAATGTTGCTCTGTCAAAGATCAGATTATGCCTTCATTAAATGCATCAATGAACGCTTCACCTGCCTATTAAAATGAGTTTCTGGCTATATAATGTCTGATCTGGCTTCACCTACGTTGATCGGTTGACCAGGGAGGTCCTGTTCCTGCTCTTGTTGAGGCTGACGTGCCTTGGTCAGCTAGTAGGGGTAAAACCGTGTGCTGAAGACTGTAAAAGGGATAATTCATGTTTTACAATGTTTATCTAATGATTTGTTCTTTGCAGGTTACTTAATGTATATGTACTGTGCCGCTTTATTCTTGCTGAAGTGTCATTTTTAGTTGCTGATGTTTGGCGTGGTCGCATTCTCAATGTGCTTAAGTTCCTGATCCTCGAGGTTTGCAAATAGCCAAAAAGATAGGTTTGAAGTCCTCATTTTTTTTACCCAAAAAAAGTCTTCAGTTCTTGAATATAAGCCTAGATAGTTAGTATAACAGTCCGTCAGATATTTTGTTTGGCAGATTTTCTAGCTACATTTTCAAAATAACTCTCTGAACCATTTTATCATAGAATTTTTTTTTTTTTTTATCGTGACTCACAACTCGGCATTATTTTTTGCAAGTTATCTGCTATTTATGATGTTTAGAAGGACCATCTCATATATGCATTTTTTATTCATAAGCTTGCAAATTCTTATCTCGCCTTCTTAGTATTTTTACTTTGGGAAAAAGCCACCAAAAACCCCAAACTTCGCCGAGTGACAGATTTACCTCAAACTTTATTTTCATGACGTGAAAAACCCCGAACTTTCTTTGCTAATCATGTGACATTTACCCCAAACTTTTTTTTTGACACCAAAAACCCCGAACTTTCATTTGTGTGACACATTTACCCTAAATCATATGGGCATTTTGGTCTTTTTACTTTTAAAAACTTTTTTTTTTTTCTTCTTCTTCTTCCCTCCGCCATGGCCGGCGGAGGGAAGCCTCGCCGGCGTCCGGCGGCCCTCGCCAGATCTGGCGAGGGCACCCTCGCCCGACGCCGGCGAGGGTACCCCTCGCCCGACGCAGGCGAGGGCGGCCCTCGTCGGCGTCGGGCGAGGGCCGCCCTCGCCAGATCTGGCGAGGGCACCCTTCGCCCGGCACAGGCGAGGGCGGTCCTCGTCGGCGTCGGGCGAGGGCCTCCCTCGCCAGATCTGGCGAGGGCACCCTCGCCCGACGCCGGCGAGGGCACCCTCGCCAGGCCCTCCCCGACGCAGGCGAGGGCGGCCCTCGTCGGCGTCGGACGAGGGCCTCCCTCGCCAGATCTGGCGAGGGCACCTCGCCCGACGCCGGCGAGGGCACCCCTCGCCCGACGCAGGCGAGGGCCGCCCTCGCCAGATCTGGCGAGGGCACCCTTCGCCCGGCACAGGCGAGGGCGGTCCTCGTCGGCGTCGGGCGAGGGCCTCCCTCGCCAGATCTGGCGAGGGCACCTCGCCCGACGCCGGCGAGGGCACCCTCGCCAGGCCCTCCCCCGACGCAGGCGAGGGCTGCCCGACGCCGGCGAGGGCAGCCCTCGCCGGACGCCGGCTTCCCTCCGCCGGCCGGCGGAGGGAAGAGAGAAGAAGAAAAAAATAAAAATAAAATAAAAAAATAAAGAATAAGACGAAAATACCCTTAATGGGGTAAATGTGTCCACAGCCAGAAAGTTCGGGGTTTTCACGTCACAAAATAAAGGGTAAAACTGTCACTCGGCGAAAGTTGGGGGTTTTTGGTGGTTTTCCCTTTTACTTTTGTATCTTAATGTTAAATGTTAAATTTAATAATAGAATGTTGATTGCTTTTTTTTTTTTTTTTCTCTCTGTTTTATGGACCGGCGGAGGAAGAGAGAAGAAGAAAAAAATAAAAATAAAATAAAAAATAAAGAATAAGACGAAAATACCCTTAATGGGGTAAATGTGTCACACAGAAAGTTCGGGGTTTTCACGTCACAAAATAAAGTTTGGGGTAAACGTCACTCGAGCGAAAGTTGGGGTTTTTGGTTTTTTCCCTTTTACTTTTGTATCTTAATGTTAAATGTTAAATTTAATAATAGAATGTTGATTGCTTTTTTTTTTTTTTTCTCTCTCTGTTTTATGGATGATTGAAATGGAATGTAATTACATTTGTCAAATTGAAACAATGAATGATATTAACAAATTGTGGGTTAATGTTTTTAGTGTAAAATTATACTAGACTATTGTGACATCTTGATTTTCATATTCTGATTTCGATTGAATAAATTGGGCCTTTTGTCGATGAGCCTATAGTGCTTTTCTCTGAGATGGCCACTCATGAGTAAAAACCGGCACTATCGGGTGAAGCCATTAAGGGATTTTAAATGTAAACTTGAAAATTCGGCCCAGGAATCGGCTTAACCATGCTTAGTTTGCAAAGGTCATTACGGCACAATTAAAAATCGATCAGAGACCGGAGATATGTCGATTTGACTGAGATGTGTGATCAAGTGTGGGTGATTCCATCTGATTGCAAAATTCTCGTCGATTGGCACTAGACCAATTTTCTTTCGTTTTGGGTACCTTGTGTCCGTATTTAAAATCTCGAGATTTTCATGACCACCGAGAGTCGCCGATGTGTCGAAGAGGTATGTGTTGCTTGAAGAAAATCGACCACGGGTCAATTGCACCAAAAATTTCTAAAAGTTACCCAGCAGGCTAGGTCACGCTAAAATCGCGTATGATTGAAATTAACCGCGAATTTGAATTCGATTTCAGAAATTGAAATTTCTGTCGTGTCATGAGTCATTCTAGGAACGGTGACTCACATTTCGAGGAATTTCCGTGAGTTCAGGATTTTTACAAAAAATCGATTTGGGCGATTCGGAAAACGAACGGAAATTTGGATTGACCAATTTGAAGGAATTTTTGGCATCTAGTGTAAGTGAATTAGTGAAAGGAAATTTCGTGGGCTTTTTCCACAACAAATCGGACCCCAATCAGAGAAGTTTGTTCAGAAAATTGGATTCCGAAAAAAACGAAATAAAATTCGGAATTGAGGAAAATTCGGAGGTTTGAGGGAATGTTTTATTTCAATCCTCAATTGGACTTCAAATTGTACAAGATGATGAAGAAATTGGCCCTAGGATGATCAATTGACAAAGTTGTTTGAAGTTGAGCCGAATTTAAGAATTAATAAACCTTGTTTAAAACATTTTGACTTTGATTTTATTTCTTCCCCCTTTTTCACTTTTTGGTCTCTCATTCCCGCACATGCTTTCCCTGTTGCGTGCGTTCCTCCGCCCTTTCCCTCGTCGGTCACTCTCTCTCTCTTCTCTTCTCTTTTTCCTTTTTCCCTCTTGACCGACACTTCCTGCGGCCTTATCTTCTCTGCTCTCTCTCTATTCGACCAAGCCGCCAGCTGCCCCTCAATTTCCCTCTTCAGTCTTCTGCTTTGACTTATCTTTTCCTCGCCCCGTTCGTCCGTTCCCTTTGACGAGCTGCAGCTGTTCTTTTCATTTTTTTTTAGTTTCTTCGAAGCCACCGCCTCTCCATTGTGGGCTTTTCAACCGCGGCAACCCCACCGAGCGTTCTGCTTCTCCTTTGTTTGTTTTCATTTTTCCCGCATGTCCGCACCCCCACCAAATTTGTCCCCACGTCCACCTTTCCCCTTCGCTTCATGCTTGTTAGTCAACTGATCGAGCTCCATCGGCCCGTCTTTGAAACCCAAACAGCAGCCCGTTCCAGCAAGCCCATTTGTCCGTGAGCCTCAACCTTCAAGCCGAGCCCGCACCACCACCCACGGCCATCGAACCTAGCCTTGAACCGTGCCCGAACCAGCCCCGTTGCAGCTCTTTGGACCTAATTTCTGAAGCTGTTTTCAGCGAGGGTTGTGGGCTTTGCGAGGCCATTTTCGGGCCTGTCCCGACCCCGCTTGGCAGTCCCACTTTGGAGAAGATCGAGCCCCGTCGCGTCCCCGTCGAATTGATTCGAGTGGATCGTTAAACAGGTGAATTTAACTCACTAATCCTCGCTTAGTATGTTAATGACGCTTAATGGCTGATTAGTTTAAGTTAAGCTTGGTTTATGTGAATAGTTAGATTAGATTAGTGATTTTAATTATTTACCGATGCATGTTAGGTGGATAGTTAGTACAATTAGAGCCTAAACAAGCTCTAGTATTTATCTAGAGTGATTCGGAAATTTTCCGGGTCCGTCTCGGCGTTCAATTAGGCTTTTCGGGCCTAAGTTGCATTTTCGGTAATTAATAATTAATTTTTGTAATTATTTATTTATTTATTTATTTTCCGAAAATTAGACCGGGATAACCGGTGACCTAAATTTTTTGCTGATTATTGTGGTGCAATTTGTTTATTTAATTGAGCTTTAAATTGTGCTAATTTTGCAAGATTGTGATTTTATGATTTTATTCCTAAATTAATTGGAAAATCACTGGGCGTCGGTTGACAGCGCCGGAAATGAATTTGTGCACTGTAATAAATGGTGGGATTTTCAAAGGTGAAAATATTGTATTTTGGCTAAGGCCGACCGTGTCTCCACACACGAATATTTTTATCGAATATGATAAAAATGATGAATTGATTAAATGATCAAGGTGGTATACTATATCAACCTTCAGGTGATATATCAGCTTAGCGAGAGCAGTATACCGGTATACTATATCAACCTACGAGCTCTAATATAATATGTCAGCTTAGCGTAAGCAGTATACATTATCAGTTTAGAGTGAGCAATGTTACTACCAGCTTAGAGTGAACATTGTTAGTATACTATATCAACCTGCGGGTAATATGTCAGCTTAGAGCGAGCAGTATACTATTTATCAGCTTAGCACGAGCTATACTATCTATATATCAACTTAGAGTGAGCGGTCCTGAACTATGGTCGGACTTATAGGTAATATTGATTGAGATGACCGGGGAAGGGTCTTGATAACATGGAATCGACTGAGTCGATTGATCGATAATTTGATCTGATTGAATGTATTGTTTGAATGAAATGATTGAAGAGTCATTTGAATTATATTGACTTGCAGAAAGGAATTGAGGCCAAGGTAAGTCCTATGACTCATGTGTGTGCATAGGTAGCCCTCATGGCGTATTTTCTTCCTAGTCGAGTCTTAGGGGATTGAATTTGCTGAGATGTCGTTTCACCCCATTGTGGGATAACATTTTCAGATTTGCATATGGCGACTCCCCCTGGGCGTCATGGTTGCCCCATGAGAGTGACCAGGTCTCTGTTTTCCCTAATCCCATAAGTGATTGGACTTACGAGTTGGTTGTGACCACAGTCTGGGTTGAAGAGGTCCCACACCAGGAAATACCCAATCGATTCAGAGCCTGGTTCCGTACCACTTCCTACGATGTTAGGATAGGACCCCTTAGAGATTTTGATATCTGTGCTGAGGTGATTGATGCTGTCCAGGATGAGGATCCAGCAGACCCACCTGATGGTGTAGTGGAGGACCCACCATCTCGCTCAGATCTCGTGGACTCTGAAGGATCGGCAAATGAGTCTGAATAGTTGGTTATAGGACAACATTTTTGGTAAACCTTGTAAATATCGGCTAGTAATGTATATGAATTAGTTTGATATGTATAAATGTGTGGTTTAGTTTTCAAAAATTTGTGGTCCTACTTTCCTATCCCATTGAATTATTGTCTAGGAATTATTTATCTACTTCTGCATGTACATTAAAATGAATGGGTCGGCGATGCATCCTGAGACATCACTATTTAATCAACCATAGAGGGATGGACACGTGTTCGAGAGGATTGAGGCGTGGGAACTATTTTTTATTATTAATTTATTTGTGAATTTGAATCAAATTAATTTGATTGAAATAATAATAAAAATGATAATTTATTATGTATATATAAAAATATACATTTAATATACAACGGGTCCCAACATATCGAAATTCTTTATTTTTGAAAAAATGACATGTTAACGTTGTGTGTCATGTGCCGGTGTCAATGCTACTTAGGCGTGAACCACCACCGGCAGACTGTGATCCACAACATCTTCGAATTAGGTCACGATCATTATCCAAATTTAAATATTTAATTTTATTGCCGAGTTTGAATTGTTGTCATCTAATCAGGATATTTGAGTCATATTGCATATCCGTCGAGAATCCTTGAAATTTGGAAATTGTCCTAATTTGACAACATCAATTGGTCGGCAATCCGATCTCTAATCCTGAGATACAATTCGTGATTGCACAGAAAATCAACCAATCCTATTCATAATCTATTAATACGATTGTCGATTTTTTTTGTTTCCAAATTTGAATGGGTTGGAATATGCGATAATTATCTTTTGCCGTTTGGTGAACATTTTTGTTATGGATGATTATCTTATTTTTGATTGTTTCCTTAAAAGAAAATACAAAAATCTGATGGTCAGAATAGATTATATTTTAGATAATCTTGCATCTTTAGGAAAATTGTAGAGAATGCTTTCTTATTCTTAGTAGATTAAGATAGATTTTCGATGGAGTTAGAACAAGTTAGAATGCATGCTAGATAAGATTTTCTTGCTTAGTTAGGGTAATTTGGTAAATTGTACATTTAAATATATTATAGGAGATTAGGATAATGTTTTGATTTAAATTAGATTTTGCGTAGTTTAACTCCTAGTTTAAATTTAATAATATCTTAATCTTAATCTTGATAGTTAATTTTGAGTAATTTTTAATTGTGAATTTAATAAAAAATTCCAAAAACATTATCTTAGAATAGGTTAGTTTCTCTTCTTAATTAAGATCACATGTTTAAATTAGGGCATTTATTTATTCCGAATTTTAATAATGGAAAATACAAAAGACTATCATGTGCATGCTATATAGAATTATGTGATGTAACTTAATACTTGCATGTTTTATTCAATTAAATTGCATGTCATGTAGAGTAGTTTAATTGGAATTACATGTGATGTTAGAGTAGTTGCATATTGATTATTACCCCAACTTAGATCATTTAATAAAAATCGGATGTCATTTATCTTGCGTGTTAGGGTTATTTAATTAGAAGTCACATGCCTTGATAGAATGGACACGTCATTGCATTTGAGTAATCCCCTTGCATGCATTGCATTTAGGTTAATTCTCATTTGAATAAGAGAAAATCTTCTTTTTTAAAAAATAGTGAAATCGCATGGTAAATAATAATTAGAAATCATATTTAGGTTGAATATGTGCATTTCTAATTAATATTTTAGTGGATTATATTGCTTCGAGGTAAGTAAATCCTTCCCTTATCCTAGCAATATATTATTACTTTACTTTATTGAGTAGTTACATTAATGTTTATGCACTCATGTGAACACCTCATGTGTTGGTGGCTAAGCTAATCTGGCTAATAAAATATTTTTGAAAATAAAAGAAAGAATGCATTAAAAGGACGTAAGAATAATTTAGTGTAATTAAGTTCCCGAATCCATAATCTTTGATTCGTAGAAGTAAAGTAATCCTCTCAATAATAGAATAGTAACTTGAATTTTAAGTTGCAAATTGGTATAAAGTTGGAAGAGTCCGAGCTATGATTATAAATTTAATAATCCATTAATCAACCCCTAGGCATTGACTCATTTGGGGAGGTTGTGACAATCAAACATTTTCGGAAGATGATTGATTCAACTTTCATCACCCACCATCCGACGTCCAAGAAAGAAACTCTCTTTGAATTTTTTATTTCACCAAAATAGTTGATTATATTGCTCTCATTTAATATAAGGTTAATATTATGAAAAGCCCCAAAAACCGATACATTTGTCACAAATTTACATCAAACTAATTTTTCGACCATCAAAAATCTCAAAATGATACACTAGTAATAAATTTACCATTTGTTAATTTACATTAAATTTTTCCGTTAATTTGTTGAGTTGGACACATGGCAATTAACGAATGTACCAATTTGGGATTATACCCTCTATTTGTTATAGATATATTTATTTATAGCTTTTCGTGGTATTAATCAAATTTAATGGAAATTAATTGAGGGTAAATTTGTGATAAATATACCAATCATGAGTTTATTGTGGTCAAAAATTAATTTGTAGTAAACTTATCATAAATATATCAGTTTGAGATTTTTAATAGTAAAAATTAGTTTGGTATAAATTAATTATATTTGTACTAATTCAAGACTTTTCATGATATTAACCGTTCAACATAATAAATGATGAGCCGACAACACTCCAACTTCCAGCTACTTATCCATATAGCTTGGTGGTCCACCAAATTCAATGATATCGATCACTAAACTAAAGAAAGTACGAGAAATCATAAAAAAGGAAGGTCGACAAAAGAGAAGTCCAAACAATCATCTTCATCTCTCTTCTCTCTAACTTTTGCTGCACTAAACATTATGAAATTGATTATTATTGCTCAGCCAAAAGCTTTTGCATACCATCTCGAGGGTCAACGGTTTCTTTTTCCACTCATCAACTGAGATGAGCGCTGAGCGTGCATACTCTCTGCCATCACTTCTCTTTCCATGGCCATTTCTGTTATTATTTCCATGTTCTATAATTTCAAGTTTTGCTCAAGAAGCTCCCATGGTGTCCAGGAAGGATGTATCTTGACTAACATGAACAACAAGAGAGAACCGATGAAAAAATGGTGGCATGCGAAAAGATCTTCAGCTGTTCGAGCTCACTGGGCGCCTTTGGTTTCTGAAGGATGTGCAGAGAATGGAAAATTAAGATTGCAGGGTGAACGACTGGAAACTTCTATCTTGTTTCATCTCTTCCATTGCAGTAAGTCCAAGTCAAGGCTTGTCCTTTCTATTGGGAGTGTGCAGCGAAAACCCAATATCTTTATGGTGAGAGATTGCCAAAAGGGAGCTCAAATCCGAGCCCATCCATATATCCAGTCAAATCTGTATTTATTTAAAAGTTTAAAGCCAATGGATCATGAGCCAAAAAAATATATATTAACTGCTCCACACCACATTAATTTTCCGATATGAAATTCTTTTCTAACACACTCACACGTACATCTTAACATTCCCCCTTTAATTCAGAAATCCTTTTTGCATTAATTTATCTCAATTTGAATCTTCAATGCCCAACTTCATCTTTAATCTCTTTCTTTGGATTGACTGTGAAATCTACCATCTGGCCTGCATTGCTACACCACAACATCCACCTCCCATAAATGAGTTGGTTACCATATTCCTCTCTTGAATGATTCACCGAATATTGTAGGAGGATACAATTTGTTAGCAGTGTGCAATAAAAACATATACCTTCTTTTGGGGATATTGCCAAGAGAGCCTATATTTAAGCCTGTTAACATATTTAGTTGAAATCACCTTCATTCAAAAACTTAAACCAATAATTTATAGGTGAAGTAAGATATATTATCTGCTCTCCATCATATCAATTCTTCGACATGAAACTTTTCTCTAACACTTACATACATCTTAACACTTTCTATTGGAAAGATGAATGCTCCAATATCTGTCCAATGCAAAATGATGGCTTGTCACCTTAAGGGCATAACTCCCAAGGCATCTGAAAGATTTCCAGCATGTAGAGGGAAATATGGACATATTACAATGTTCTGCAATATGATATCTTGGGTTCAATCAAGTTACTGCTTTTAAAACCCATTTTCGCACAAATGATACTTATTCGAGAGAGCGCAAATCAGACCATCAGATGTCTTTTCGGAAAAGTGAGCTTGCTTAAGCAGATATGATACGCAAACCCCGCGTGACAGATCTGGCTTCCTACGATTTCTAAGAAATTTGAACTTTCTTCTTTCTTAGAAGAGATTCTAACTGAGCCACAGGCCAGAGTTGTCCAATCCTACGTCGACAGAAGCAAAAATTCGAACGGGCCCTATTAAAAAGTCAAGCAAAGTAATATTCGCCTTCGCAGGGTTCCCACGATCTCAACCATTTCTGCAAACCTTTCTGGAACTGTATTTCCGAATCATGTGTAAATGGAATAATGATCCGATTTTTGGGAGAAAGCATCTAATTCGGGTAGTCAATGTGCTGTTGAGCATTCTCCAAGAGGAAAAAAAGACCAAGTAATGAAAAGTGTAGGACCAAGAGAAACCCTTTTTTCTTCTCTTTTGTTGCAAGCATCCACCATGAAAACGTTCATCGCAGCCGGATTCCCACAACAAAAAGCAGATTCTTTGGGTTTCAATTCCATTTCCTGTATTGATAAAAAGATCTGCTGACAAATGGAGCCTAAGCATCCTACTATTTCCGTCTCAACGACAAAGGAACACTATACGCATACTCGAGAATCTCGTGTTTTAGTGAAATAAACCTTCTCTCGACAACAAAGGAACACTATAAGCCTCACCCATGGCCGGCGAGGCTCGAGTTGGCCCGGTGCGAGGCCGCCCTCAAGGCCTGGGTGGCAAGGCTCGCCCTCGCGGCTTGGGCGGCCTTGAGGCTGGCCTCGCGCGGGGCCGGCGAGGCTCGACCCTCTCACCCAAATCCGGCGAGGGTGAGCCTCGCCGCCCGGCGAGGCCGCCCTCATGGCCACTAGTGAGGTGGCCGGCAAGGTCAACCTTGCCAACCGTCGTCTTTGGCCGGTGCCGAGGTCCGCGACCGGTTGGAGGGAAGGAAAAAAAAATAAAGAAAAATATTAAAAATAAAAATTCAAAAATTCAAAAAAATTAAAATATTATTAAAAGTTATCTACGTCGGCGTCAATTAGGCCACGTTAGTTGGCCGGTGTCCAGTCAGCAAAAATTGGCCAAAATTGGCTGGAAATGATTAAATTGGCACAACGTAAAAAAGGTTCAGGACTAAATTGGTATAAATGCAAAAGGTTTAAGACTTTTTTAACACTTTTCCCCACCACGAAAACGTTCATCACAGCCGGATTCCCACAACAAAAAGCAGATTCTTTGGGTTTCAATTCCATTTCTTGTATTGATAAAAAGATCTGCCGCCAGATGGAGCCTAAGCATCCTACTATTTCCGTCTCGACAACAAAAGAACGCTATACGCATACTTGAGAATCTCGTGTTTTAGTGAAATAAACCCTCTTCAAACAGCAAAGCATCATCAACGAGACTAAGTATATATATAGAGTGAAGGACTTGATCAAGTTGAGCAGTGAGCACAATCCTAACTATTGATCCAACTCTTTATCCCTCAGAATCTCCGGTTTAACCAAAGCTCCGATATGAGGAGACTACTATTTGCGTGCCTCTTCTTCGTCATCTGCAGCAAGGTTCTCTCTTCCGAATCTGAAAGCACTCTCAGACCAGCCTATGATCATTACAAGCTAAGAGAGGGGGAAAGTTCAGGTAACGTAAGCTCCTAGAATTCTTTATGAAGTGTTCACCAGAAGATGAAACTTCCAAAGCCAAATTTTGCATGCTAAGTTACACTTAGTCCCTGCTGTCTCTATGCAGCTGCCCTTGACTTGATCAGTAAAACCGAAGAGAGACGCCATCAAAGGAAAACCGAAGAGAGAGACTACCAAAACAATCAGGGGGAAGTCCAGAAAGTTCATCTGAAAAGTGTCAACAAAGCGAAGGCCGTTTATGGTAGCACGGCAACTAAAAAGACTCACAGCGGTGCACCCTCCAACGTGCTTCATGCTTCTTTCCTGTCTGCAGCAGTAGGACCAGTAATAGTTGGACTCGTCACCGTGACTCTGTTCTTCTAAGTTCAAGTGTGTGCAGTTCCACTTAGGATGGAGACGCTGGCAAGAAGCACTACCACTATCATAAAAGCAGGTTAAATTTTGGGTTCCTCTTCTCTTGTATAAGGCGTTCTTTTCGTTTGAAGTTTGTATACAAGCAATAACTGTTTTTTCCTACTCACCACATAAGCACTTTCAAGCCAATTCTATTTACTACAGCGCTCTAAAGATGCATAAGCTTCGCATATAATCCCTGAAGCAAACCATGATAAATAGCTCCTGCTCTAACTTGGCTTGTTTGCCATGATCTCCACAGTAGACTAAGGTTATAGACAATAATGAGCTAAAGAGAAATTCAACATGAATGATCTGATGTAGACCTGTACTTTACTGCCAATTCACCAACCACCAACATCTACATCTGCTATCGACACATCATGATCGATTGCTTGAGAACTTAATCTAACATGGTTGCTGATTAATTCACACAAAAGTGCGTGAGGTAGGCAGATGTCTATTGTCTGTGACATTTTTGCGTCAGTTTTGCCTCTTCAACATTAATTTTCGCAGTTCCCCTGTCACGTTTTAGTGGACAATGGTACGGATCTAGTTTAGTCCAAGCCAAAAATCAATCCCAGCACATCCGATTGGAACAAGAAAATATCAGAATATAGTCACATCAAACCATCAAAACGGTATCCTAGCCAAGCAAACAGTGAAATTGTCACAGTACGGAGTTTAAACCGTCAAATTACAGCATATAAAGGCCAATGATGGTGAAAATATCAAAGAAAAGCTAGGCAGGAGCATAAAGCGGACGCCGGTACTCGTCGAAGAACTCATCGCGGTTGACGAACACGATCGCATAGAGCGCGTATATGATTCCCGGGATGTAACCCAGGATCGTCAGCAACACGCAGATCCAGAACTCAACCTGCAAAACGAACAAAAAGGCATCCAGACGACAAAGGATGCAACAGGATCATTAGATTGCTGAACGAATCCCGAAGGAGAAATTGCAAGAAATTCCATCGGGGCGATCGGGGTGACGCAGATTCGATCATCAGATTATCCAGATAAACAACAGACGATCTAGACCCAAATGAGATGGCAGATTAAAGATTCCATAAGGAACCAAGATCAGGCCCAAAGGACCACCTTGCGCCACAAGTCAGCCAAAGATGACAACTTTACTTTGCAAAAAGACTTCTTTCCGCAACAGAGAGCCAATAAAGACGAAAACAAGCAAAAGGGCATCTCATTTTCTTCAATTTAACGAGAGAGAGAGAGAGAGAGAGAGAGAGAGAAGGTGCATATACTGCAGCAAAACCAAGATCAGGCCAAAAGACCACCTTGCACCACAAGTCAGCTAAAGATGACAACTTTACGATGCAAAAAGACATCTTTTCGCATCAGGGAGCCAATACAAACGAAAACAAGCAAAAGGGTATCTCATTTTCTTCAATTCAACGAGAGAGAGAGAAGGTGCATACGCTGCAGCACCCATGCCTGAAGCAGACGCCCAGGGGAGGGAGCAGGATGGCGATGAGGATTTCGCAGAAGATCGCGCACCCGCTCGGCATTGCGACTCGCTGCTCTGTCGGTGGATAGAGCGAGAGCGGTGGGTGGATTGGATTGGATGGGATCGGATGTGCGAGAAAGCTCGGAAACTTCCGATCTTAATGAAGAAGAAAACAAGGGAGGAGGAGAGAGAAATTCTCTCTCTCTCGACGCGGCGATTTTTTATCTGGTCTACATTTCACGGGCCCAATTAGCTGTCTTTTTTTATTTTTGTTCTTGTTTTTTCCGGCTAAATTTGACGTTCATATGTCGTCAAAATCCGTGATCTTCGCTCGTCCTCAGTCAATGGAAAATCCAAAATTGATCTTCCGACATATTCATCCCAAATTAATTTTATTATTAAAAAGAAAATACCTAAATCACCATTTCTTTTTTAAACGTCCCAAAGGAATCTCCGAGTTTCTCGCCTATATGTAAATCCATAGGAAATTGATAATGTCTATCAAGTATAGTATTATTATCAATTTCCAAATTGGTAAAATTTGTCGATGCAATATTGATTCGGGGCAATTCGATCGGTGTCCTAGCAATCCTTTCGCCACAAAACCTGATCATTTCATTAAAGAGTGGAGTGATAATTGTATGTCGGATTCCCCACATATATCTTATTTGGTAGTTTTAGATTAATTTATTATTTTTTCAAATAACACATCGGATCTTAATCAATACGTTGGAAAAGAAAAAAAAAGAGTTCTTTCTCAAATGTCCCCTACTGCACATTAGATTCGCTGCATTAATCTTGTTTGAATTATATCCTTTTTCAAATAACACATCGAATCCGATTCAACATGTTGAAAGAGAAAAAACAAGTTCTTTTTCAAATGTCCCCTACTTATCTAATAGTCATTAAAGAGTGATGACTACACATCGGATTCGCCGCATTTATCATGCTTGGTAGTTCTTAATTAATTTATCCTTTTCCAAATAACACACCGGATCTAATTCAACGTATGATAAGAGGAAAAAATGAGTTATTTCTCAAACACCCCCTTATTGATCTTATATGGAATCGATAATTACTATAAAGAAAATTTCTATAAAGTCTGTACCTATTATAATCTGTCATTATTGTATGATTACATAATGGTTAAACCAATAAAAGGTAGATGGCTAAGCTAATTTTGTAAATATGTCTACATAGTTCATCTTACAACTACTTAGCTTCACTCTTTTTCATGTAACCCTTAAAAAAAAAAAAAATCTTTTCTAATGTCTTTATTTCATTTTTACACCGATCATCCAATTTTCTCAACCTTTTCCTCATTCCCCTTTCCGGGCCGCCAATCAAAATTCAAAATAAAATAAAATTCAAATTCAAAACGAGATTTGACAGAAAAAAGGAAATTAAAAAAGAAAGAAAAAAGAAAAGAAAGTACGATGTTTCGGCTCCATGTCTGGTCGATTGAAGGAGCGGGAGCTGACAAGGATAAGCAGCTGCGCTGCTGCTAAACAAGCAAGTAATCCCCAGCATTGATGAGGTTCCAAAAGCGCATCGCTCCCACCTTTAATCTCGTTGATTCTCTCCTCTCTCCGGCCATTTCACTCGATCTTCAATCTCCTAGATCTTTTGAAATCTTGGGAATTCTTGAAATCTCGAAATCTTTCCATGGAGTTCAAGTACCGAGCCGGCGCTTCCGCTTCCAGGCCTCAGCCCGTCGTCCCTCGTCCCTCCCGCGCCGGTTTCTTCTCCGACCAAGCATGGCGAGGTGCCTTTTTTTTTTTGGCTTTTCTGGTTTGTGTTGAGTTCGTTCCCGTTCTTGAGTTTTGGGTAGGCCCAAGTTTCAGTTTTTTTGTTTGCTTTGTCTTTTTCACTGTGTTTCGGTTTTCTTGTGGGAGATTGCTTCGTTGGTTTCTGCTTTGCTGATTCTCTTGTGCCGGAGTTGACTGTTGAACCCTGTTTGATGCGAAGGCGGATTGCTGGAAAAGATTGTTTTTTGTAGTCGAATATATTTGTTTTCGTCTGCCGGTACGTTGTTATCACTGGAATAGACAAGAAAGTTTTGATCTTTGCTTGGGCCGCTGAAGTTTTTGCTCTGATCATGCGGGTCCAGTTGATTATCCGGGGACTCGCAATTTAAGACCCCACTTGAACTGCGACTTTGACGCGGTGCGGGACCCTTATCTAGTCCGGGAAACTATCCAGAGGGAGATCGAGAAGCAGAAAATTCGGGAGGAGATCATTGCCTCGGAGGTTGCCCGGCGGCAGATGCTCGAAGAAGAGGTGAGGAGGGAGTTGATGTTGGAGCGACAGATGGTGCTGCGGCGCACTGGCGATGGATTGCCTTTCGAAGGGAAATCGGCAATGTGGTTTGGCTTTAACCGAGGACATCCTGCTTTGCACCGGCTTGAAAGCCGTGCCATGGAGGATCACCTGGCATTTTTTGGTCATAATGCAGTTGATATGTCACCATCGATTCGGTCTCCCGAAGTTACACCGACTGAGATTAAGCCTGAAGTTAATAAGGATAGACTGATAATGCTGGTAAAGTTCTCAACTCTGAGGGGCTTTATATGTCTTTGCCTTTTTATATTATTTTTCTTAGGTGAGCCTTTCTTAGGTGTGGCTGATTTTGAGAGTACTTTATGCTATTCTTATCTTAAATTAGATGTAGAGGAAGCTTGTGAGATTATCTTTGGTGTGAGAATATGAGAGCATCGGACATTGCTACTGCTGGTATTAGTGGGAGTGCTATACATATTCTAGATATTGACATTACGATAGTTGTTTCATGAAAGTGCTTTCTGCTGGTTGCAAAATGAACTATTTATGGGGTTACTTGTAAGAATTGATTTCCTTTTCCTCAATAAAAATGGGAAGAAAAAGAAGAGAGAAATTTGCATGAGATTTTCTTAACTACATTGTGAATTCCGGGCATGACATTCTGCAGCATCTTCAGTATTCTGTGACACCTTAAACTGGATAGGTGATGGCGGTCTTCAACTGTCAAAAGAGAAAAGCCAACATGCTGTGTTATTTTTGTGTATATAATTAATTATGTTGATGCAAAACATGGTAAAGAGAGCAATAAGGGAATTGCTGCATTGACATAATTAATTACTGGATAACTATATGAATAACTCAATTGGACATACTGTTATGTTATCTGTCCAAAGCACACTCCATAGTGCTAGGTCGATAAAAATGATTGTATGCACAAAGTAGAATTTACGGAATTTGCTTTGCACAAGTGCCATCTCTGAACTTTCTTCGATGGAGTAGCTTGAGTCATATTAATCTGCTGAAAGTTGTATTCCAGCATTTCGTTACTAATGAGGTAACAACAATTGATGTTTAGCATGCCTTTGAAATCATATTTCTGTTTGTTAAGAGACACATTGTGATTTGATATGATTATTGCTGATTAAGACCCACCTATTTCAACAAAAAAAAACAAAGAAGAAGAAGAAGAAGAAGAAGAAAGACCCACCTATTTCTTAGGTAGATAATTTCAAATGAGAGTTCTAAGCCTAGTTTTGTCAACAATATATTAGTTCTAGATGAATTCAATGAGACCTACTACACCCTTTCGAATATTCGAAAAGAAATTCAACATTTATTCAATCTCTAGCATTTTCTAGCATAAAGTGTCTCATACCAATCATCAATATGCTTTTGATGGTGTGCTAAACATCAATTTTTGTCATCAATGACTGTTTGGTCCTGCTTTCAATTGATATGTCCGGCTCAATTAGCTCCATCGATGAGAATTCAAATATGAGTACTGCTGCATAAAGTTATCGTGGCTCCTGCCTTTTGTCTTTGTTAAATTTTTCTTGACCCTGCACTAGGGGTGGTATATAGACAACTAAAATCATGGTATCATTTACAGAACCTTTCGCATCTTATGATTTCCATTATCTCTCTGGCTTTATGAGGATGGTATAGGGATAATGTTACCATCTTGAAGTATGCCTAGGATGAACGCCTATTGCTTGAAAAAAGTTATAATTTAAGCCTAATTGAGTGGAGAAGTTTTTGGGGAAAATCTATGTTCTCCGAACCTTTCAAATGGGTGGGAAAGTACATAGGAATGACATATGAGTACATAGAAAGAACGAATGGTCTGAACTGGAAATTACAGACATTCTGTCAGGATCATGACTAGTCATATGTTAGTACACTGGAGAATTCATGTCCTTTTTTAAACTTGTGAATTATCATGGATAATAGCTGTCGATCATAAGGTAGTGATTTTGATGTCTGGTTTTCTTTGAATATTAGCTAGCGCATTTTTATATAGGCCTTGAATTTTTTTCTGTCTATTAAATTGTTTTGTGCAGACAAGCTTGTAAGGTAATTTTGGTGGTTGGTGCAAGCATGTTTTGTTTAGGTATTCATTCAGATTTCTGGTAATTACTACATCTCTCGACAACACCAGAGACCCGATATGTTTCTAACTGCACAAATATGTGGAAATATGCTTTAGTTTATCTCTACGGTTTAAAGATAAAACAGGCATGCTTATAAATATAGTCACAAGTCCTTGAAAGTAATTGAAGAGCCTTAGTGAATAGGAGGTCCCCACTCACTGAAATATTCAAGCATGGATAAAAACCAAGTTCTCACTTGAACTAATGGGCTTCACCTCATTGTGTCTCCTTAGGCGTAGGTCGATGTCCTTGTGTTTAAGGGGGATAAGAAAAGGAGTGGAAATCTGCTCTCCGTTCTTCCCAAATTCCCCTCTTCACTCTGTAGAATTTCTTTGGTAGGGGTTACCATTCTTTGGTCTTCACCACTTGAAGGCCAAAAGATTCAAATGCTTCTTAGCTTTAACTAAATGCTTCTTCTACCTTTGATCTTTATCTCTAGAATATTCTTCTTCATGCTGGAAATCTAGGTGTGCTGAGGACTTCTTGATTTGGAAATTCTTTGTTTTACTCTTTTACTCTCCCTTTGATTCAAGTCAAGAGATGCAGTTAGAAAAATTAATGAAGTTTGAGGTAGAATTTCATGGATAGAGAATTTGGTTTGTAAAACTGATGTTTATTTATTCTCCATGGCAAGATGGCAACTGAGGGCCTTCAAGAAATTTGTTGAAAAATGACGTCTCTCAATTTTGACATAGAAGTTCATAGCTAAGAAATTAGATTTGAAAAAACTTGTGGTTGCTTTAGTCTCAATGGCACCTGAAGTCGTTCAAGAAAATAGGTCGCTCAGTGGACATTAACTGTGCCAAGAATTTTGATCAGTTTTTTTTATCAAGAACTGAAAACAATAAAGTAGACACTGGTAGACTTAGTTTTGATTTGACTTTTGAGTTTCAGCTTTTTCTATTCATTTGTTTATAGGTGACATCATATCTAGAACAGTTTATCATTCCTGCAGGTTTTTATAGAATTTTTGTGATCTCTGTAAATGGATTGAGGACATACAATCCTGTAAGTTAGTTAAGTGTAGATGTAATTTAACTGCATTGAACTGGAGTCTGCAGACGTGGTGCGCTCAAGGAAATTTGCAGGCATGGATAGATGCAGGTTCTAAGTGGAATTTTTTGGCTTCACCTCATTGTAGCATTGCAAGTCAGTTATCAACCATTTTTTACTACATTGATGCCAATATCTTTGTTGTTAAATCATGTTACGGCGATGAAGGCAGAATCTTCTCAAGGCCTACAAAGGGTTGATTCTCCACGACGAAGTTGGATTAGTCAATATGTTGCTCAGGCTCCCAAGCTCACCTACTCACTCTTTTTAAATGGAATAGAGCTTTAATGATGGCAATTCTGTGTACTTTCTTGCAGCCTAGACCGGATCCAAATCTCTCCACTGTCAAAAGAAAAGCTTCAACATCTCCAGTTGATGCAGATGAATTATCCACATTTAGTCAAAAGAAGAAGACCAAGGAGGAGTGGACATGTGCACTTTGCCAGGTCAGTGCTACAAGCGAGAAGGGTTTTAAAGAACATCTCGAAGGGAAGAAGCACAAGACTAAAGAAGCTTCTTTAGCTCGGAAAATTGGCAAGGAATGGAACACTGAATCACGAGTAAACCAAGAGCTTAAGGATTTGAAGATGCTTAACAGGCCGAAAATGGCGCAGAATTTGGAGAACACAGAAGGTTCAAGAAAGAAGAATTTCCAGTTTTGGTGTGCAATGTGCCAAATTGGGGCGTTCTCCGCGACAGTAATGGAGAGTCATCAAAAGGGGAAAAAGCACATCGCTCATCTACGAGAACTGGGTCAAGCTGACGAAGCTGGCTGTGCTGCCATGTCCAGAGCATCCGCCACCTCCGACATGGAACAAAATGTTTCTACCGATGTCACCACCGCATACGGTGCGAAACATCCTGAAAGGGACGCAGAGGAGCGAAAGAGGCAACTGAGAAATGAGAAAGCAGAGACGGTCTGAGCGAGTACCCGGAAATTTTGCCATCATTCACTTGAATCTCGCCGGTTTGACTTTTGTAAAATTCGTTGTATTTAGTAATCTTGGGAATAAAAATGAGCGGAGTTATTACCTGAACAATTTGCTTTAATTTGGTGGGTTGATTGGAAGCTGATTAACATTTAGAGACATAGATGTTATTTCACCAGACATTTGTGTTGCTCCTCTCTTCACAATTGCTGACTAACAATTTGCTTTAATTTCCCGTGCCTATCTTTATTACTGAAGAACAAGTAGATGATTATCAGGAGACGGTTTCACAGGATATCCCTTTGATCGAGATAATAAGCCGATAAAGCTCATTTTCATGTCGAAATCATTGATCCTTAGCTGGAAGATATATCATACTAACGGGGAATGAGACAAGCCCCGATCTCGAGAGCAAAGACGAGATGCTATGATCATCGTTGGTGTCGATGCATCCCTCACCAACTTGCAGTTGATTTGAATGACCATGGGCATGGGGTTAAGGCTCTCCAGGCATGTGAGTGAAGCAGTGACAACAATGAGAAGATCAAAGATTCAGAGCAAGAAAGAGTTGTCATGGAGTTAGAAGGTCTACCTGGAAAAGAAATTAAACAAGAGGAAATACAAAAACATTGAGCATTGATGTGTCCAAAGTGGTCTCTACCTTAAAAGATGCATAGTAAAAAATTATAGTGGTTGATGCATCAGCATGTGCTTATTGATTCCTTTGCAACCCCTTAAATAAATAAGGGTGATCGATGCATTAAATGTGCTTAGTGATTCTTACTTCACACCAGTACCTTTTTTGGAGTCGACATAAAACCTAATAATCTAATGTTTCATGTTCAGATGCATTGTAAATAGGAAAGCATACTCTTGATAGTTTTCTCTTTTGTCCGCTCATGTTATGCGGAAAATGAAACAGATATCTAAGTATTTTATGGTTATCTATGCGAGTAAAGCTGCTCAGTCTATAGGAGTTTGCAGCTTTCTTTCCTATCGCACAATCCCTGAAGAAAAGAACAGCAGAAAAAGATGAGAATCAAGAACAATTAATTTGTATATGTACAAGTAAAGCTGCTCATACTAATGATTTTGTATGATGTCCTAAGACTCCTAACCCAGTTCAAGCCCACCGTGACAAATCCTGAGCTCTGCTACTACGATTTAGATGTCCGTCGTTGAAACTTTCTTCCAATTTGGCACAGAACGAGCTGGTGGGCTTGAGAGTTTCGACCAAAATAAAAGCTTGAGAGGTCGACAAAGTCTGATAAATTGTCATCCTGAATTCCGGAGTCAGCAACAGACTTGAAGACGTACGTAGCATTACGTTCTAGGAATTTGTTGATGCTAGGGAGTTGGACGACGGCGTGGGCTGATAGGGGTGATCGGTTCCTGAGTGACGGGACCAGTTTCTAAGACAGCTTTGGAACTCACCATTGCATCGATCACGAGCACCCCATGATGACAGAGCGGAGGGCGTCGCAACTGGTGTTTCCGACAGCGGGCCTTCCCCCGCTCCCACTCCTCCGCCTCCTCGGGAGCTCGCTGGGACAGCCGCCGTTCGCCTCGGGAGCTCGGTCAGACGATAAGTTGGCTGATGAATGAAGATTGGATTCCAAAAATTTTGGAAAGAGAACAACATACGCATCAAAGATTGAGTGGATGCAGGCCAAATATGGGGAAGTGATCGACGGGATTTGCCCATTACTCAGCAGTATGGAAAGAATATTCAATATGTGCAATTAACGCTCGGTCAGCCAAATTCAGCCGTTCGGAGTGGAAGGTGCAGCGAAGGGTGAAGCAAAGGCAGATTTGGTGACTGCAAATCACGCCAAACAGAGAGGCTAAAATCTGGGATCCGAGTGCGTAAAGAGAATTTTTTTGCATAATAGAGAAAAAGGAAAATCCTCACAATCAAAGAAGACTTCACGGGTCCAAACTTTCCATGAGAGGAAGGTTAATATTCTGATCACGGCGTCTTCTCTAAGCAACATGATGATCACTCCTTTGGCTAATCAAATTGGTGACCTCGGAACCGCCCAGGCCAATCCGGTCCGTTCCGGGCAGTTCCTTTGGCTCATCCTAGTGATGAGCACTCTCATCAGCCCGTACTGGCCATGATTTCTTCCCTCGACGACTGACAAAGGCTGCGTTTGGTTCAGCATTTCTAAGGGCTTTCAAACATGAAAGGCTATAGAACTCAGCGCTCTTTCCTCTGCCGCTTATCAATAAGCATAAGCTAGGAGCACTCATCGGCATCCAAGTCCGAAGCCGTGCACGCGCGACCCTGCTGAAATTGATTAGGCCCTCCGTGGCTATCTTCTGTGCCATGAGTTGGAGCAGTTCCTCAGGAACATTTATCCCATCGTTCGCCATGACACGAAGCATCGGACGTGTGATTGAGCAGTCGCATTACAAATTCAAACCCGCTCTGACTTTATACTAGGACAAACGAAGAAAAAGAAAGGACTGACAATGACCGACCAACATAGGATATCTTCCTCAAGATGGTCGAAAACCATAGACAAGAAGCCACCGGAAATTACCGATAGGGAGATCCCCTTTTGATCTTGGGGCATCACATTTACACAATGCATAAAATCATTCAACTTCGTCTCTTGATGAAAATTCTTTCTTTAATAAAATGGCCAAGTTTGAGTGGAGGAACTGTTACTACTTCATGCCACTTGAAGAGGAGATATAGCGAACACGGCGAGGCATCAGCGAATTTGGCAAAGACTCGGGATGCTATTTTGTTCAATTCCTACTGTACTCGATAACGAAACAACACCAAGCAAAATTCTCTGGCGGGCCAAGACGCGGGTACAACTTTGCATGAACCATTCTCCATTCTAACTTGCGATTTCCAACTACAATGACTTCATGCTAATCAAATTATACTGAACCGAAAAGTTGATACAATCAGCTGGAAACAAAGATCCATAGATATGAACATCATGCAAAAGCAATATTCCTGAGAATAGATATATCACATGATTTATCTTGTTCCCACAAGAGTTATAGTATACCGATTCACGCATGCGCAGAAAGTTCAGTTATGGTCCGGTAAAGAGTATTCTCATATTATGTTCCTAAAGCCATTGATGCAAGATTGCAGGGTCAAATGCCTCACCACATGCAGCTATTCAAGGAGTAGAAGATCGTGCAGTGACTTTTCACTGTCCTCATGGAAACTGATATAGGTTCAGTATATAGGTTTTTCGTTTACCTTGCTACTTGATTCTATACCTAATATGTATTAGGCAACTATGTGACTGCATAACCTGATTGTTGTAGACAAAAAAGGAGGCAAAAGTGAACATAAAGGCACATATGGGGTTATTTGCAAGCCCCGGCAAGCAACAATCCCAGCTCGGCGAATATGTAAATGTAACCTCAAACTCTTAAAGCCACCTGATCTTGCCACGAGATCTTCCTCTTCCCTACCTTGCTAAGCCCATTCACAGTATTCTTACTCCTAAAACTCGATAATTTCACATCACTACTGAGCTCCTCGCCTTCCCCTGTGCCTAAACTTCTATTTACTTCTTCAGCTCCTGGCTGCTGATCATTGATCTGCAACTCCTCTGTCTGCAACAAAAGGTGGCCATCAATGATCTACTACCATACATACAGCCGACACAGATATAAAAGATAAAGAAAAGAACTCAGTTCTAGTAAAAGATTGATTACCGAAATCTGGTTTAAATCAAAGACGGGAGTGGGGTTTCTCTTGGTAACTTCTCTTCCTGCACGAAGCCTCTCCCTATGATGCATATCAAAAGCTGGGGTGGGAGATTGGATGGCAACTTCCCGCGCACTAGCAATCAAATCCCTCTCGTTCAAGTCCAAACTTCGTGCAGAGTTGTGGAACGCAGCTTCCCTCCCAACAATGGTTCTCTCCTCTTTTGCATTTAAAAGAGGCAGGGGATTTTGCAAGGTTGCTTTCCTTCCATTCTTGACTTTCCCCCTTTTTTTTAGATCAAGAGCTGAAGCAGATTTGCCTTGAGCAGACCCCTTTGCCGCTGTATTCCTAGCCTTTGCGAGGTTATCACTTTTTATTTCTATATTTTTACGTTTCACTCGTCGTGGCTGTTGCGGCTGTTGTGGTTGTTGCGGCTGTTGTGGAGATGAAAGCTGGTTCTCCATTAAGTACTTGCATCGTCGCCTTAAGAATCTGTCGATAAAAATCACAAATAGCTCAGGCTTCTAATCCGCTTGACGACAATTAATGTATGCCCAAGGGCCAAGGATGTAAGAAACCATACTGGACTTCAGCAAACAGTGTAAATTTGTGCTGTTTCAGCATTTCCATCTTCTTTTTCATGGCATTCGTTTCCTATAAAACAAGTACTGGCATGAGCCCATATATGCAACAAAACCAAGGACTTGCAGAAATAGTCCTTAAGTTACAGCAGAAGACAGGGCAACACCTACAATGAGTAAACAGTCTCGTAACTAAAAATATATTAAAATCACTATAAACTGCAGATGGTCCGCTCATGAAGCTGACTAATATCATCCTTGAATCAAATCAAGCACATGATTTTCATCTTACTCGCTCGATATGCAGAAGAAAACCTTCAAGATATCTAATTTTTCTTCCTTTTCTCAGACTGCCAGACCAGAATTAAACCACTGAAATAAAAATGATGCTGCAAAAATTAGTTTTTGAGGGATAAAATTCCTCGGGCGTAGGCAAAATTTGAAAAAAATAAATAGAAACTCTAGCAGCCATAAAAATCTATTACCACCTTAGTCCATTAAGACATCTCTCTCCTCTAGTAGTCTCCCAGCAAACCAGAAAAAGTTCTCCGAAAGCAATTGATAAAACTCAAAATTAAGTTCAACAGAGAGGAAATTCACAAGGTACGTTTATTCTCCACAAAAGGGGAAATTTTAATCACCCCGCAGCTAAAAATAAGGCAAACAAACACAACCATGAAAAGCCACGAATCATACACCGATCCAAAACCATCCATTCCAATTAACCAAACTTGCAATCACCATCTCAGGGATATATCAGAAGATCAGCAACGAAACAACAACGGAACAGGGCATACTAGATAATTATCAATGGAAACATGAAGAAAACCTAGATCTATACCAAACCAATACAGAAATGACATAAACCGAGCAAAAGGCGTAATTTCAACGAATACCCACATGGAAATTTTTACCTTTTCCAGATCTTGGTAGTCCTGCATGAGACTCTGGTGCTTGTACCTGATTCTCGGATCTTCAGGAGCAACATATGGAGAAGACTCCATAACAGCCAACCCTTTCATCTTCTTCATCTTAGGTCAAGAACGGAGGCAACAAAAGGCAACAAACAGAGTCGAAAAGGGAGGCCCGGGGAGATGGGTGCGATTGAAATAATGAAGGAGAGAGAGGGACGGAGGGTAGGAGGACAAAACAATAAAGAGGGAGAGAAACAGGAAAGAGAGAGAGGAGGGGAAGGGGAAAATGAGAAGGTTCTCGCCTTCCCTGTTTTCTCTGTGAAAACTCTGACCAGGACAAGAAACCCAATAAAGCCCACATAATTCGGTTGTGTGGAAAAAGAAAGAGATGGGGGAGAAAAATAAAAATGCGTATTTCTTTTGAGGGGGAGAGAGAGCTGAGGTTGAGACAGTAGTGATGAAGATGGGATTTTTTGGGGGGTTGCAGAAGGGCATTTGTGACCCAAACATTGTTTTTATTGGAGAGGGAGGTGGGTTTGGTTGGAGGACATCTGAAGGCACCTATCTTCTCTTTCTTCTTTGCTTCTCTCTCTCTCCCCAAATTTCCTTTGCTTTCTTTTTTGTTTTACCTTGCAGCTACATAAGTTTTGGTCCAGCTGAGCTGGGCCATTGAAGAAAAGAGAAGGGTTTGGGAAAGTTGGGGCGGTTGACTCTTCTTTCTCTGTTTTCTATTTTGTTTAGGGATGATATGAAAGCTTTGTTTGGTGTGTGGAGCTTCTATGTTTCTTCTTCCATGTTGGGTGTATGCGACTTTGCATTTAATTTTTTTCAGAGAGAGAGAGAGAGAGAGAGAGAGAGAGAGTTTGCAGAGAGGGACAGGCACAGAAAGGAGAGGCAGAAAAAGGCAGGGAGAGAGATAAAAATGGGGGGTTGCCGGTTTTCTCTGCTGATTTGCTGTTGCTTGCAGCTGTTATTACACCTCATTGCTAGGACTAAGAGCTCTCATGGGTCATGCTCGTGTGGGGATTCCTTTTTCATTTCTTTCCCTCAAGGAAAAAGGAAAAATTCCAAGAGAAAAGAGAGGAAATGATAAAGATGCTTCCTTTGCTTGCTTTTGTCAGTTTACATTATTATAACTCCCCCACCAGCAAAGGTCAATTTCGCGTGAATTCACCATTTTGTCCCTAAACGTTTCTCTTTGGGTTCAAAGATGCTTCGACTAGCAGTAGCCCCCATGGAACACCTAATTCGGAGCTTCAGCTGAAGCCAGCTCCAAAAGAAAAAGGGAAATTTCTTTCTACCCCCCTTCTATATTTTTTCTCATGTGATTATGAACCGCTTGAGCTGAGCTGCGATAGAAAAGATGCTCAGAACTTTGGGCTTTTCATCTTCTGATTGTTTGACCTCAATATTCTCATCCTCACCTGAATCGCAAGCCTAATTTTTGTGGCTGCGGATGGGGGTTTTCCTTTCGAGCACAGTACTGCAACATGTACAAAGTTTTGCACAGTTGGAACATGAATGAAGCTTATCCATTTTTCCTTTTTGGGTCGAATGAAGGTTATGGTTACTTTTTCTGCTTTTTCAATGAAGGTTTGTGGTTGAAAAAGCAGTGTCCCACAAAACTAGCTAGCCCTTAAATCTAGCTGAGTCGTGGATGACTTATGCCAAAAGATAAAGTGGAACCGGAAGACATGGAGGCTTGGGTAATGACGACTATTTGGAAAAAGGAAATGGACACTTTATGCATTTCATAGTAGGTAAAGCATCCTCGCAACAATTAAGCCTGAAATAGTGAGAATAAGCATGATGCACTTAGGCTAGGTCTCACCTATATGTCTTGTGTTACAATCCAATTTGTTATCGACGCGGAAGACAAAATCAATTAGCTTTATTAAGTTGTACGATGCATTTCGACTCTCATTTATTTTGTGAACTGCCACCTGCAATATTTTTCCCCGGAGGAGGTGATAGGCAAGTAGAAGATCGAGGAGGGATTTCCCAGAAATGGACATTTAGTTGAGAGCCAAAGGCCTGTATTTTCGACTTTTGGTTTCTCTTAGAGAACACTAGTATGACAGGCTCTTGATTGTTTTGCTTGCCAAACACTCATGGTAGAGAGAGAGAGAGAGAGAGCTTCCTCTTCATTCTTACACAGTGCACTTGTGGTCCTGTGTCCGAAGACGACTCTAGCTTTGAACTACCATTCACGGCAGAAAAATGACAAAGTTTGAACTACAAACTTCCAAACCAGCGCAGTGACGGACTGAAGCAATAAGCCTTCTTCTCTTGCTGGCCTTCTCTTGTTGAGTCTCCATTTAGTCTACTGAGCTAGACATGCTTCTGTTTAGATTTGTCGCGGTATCATTCATAGACCGATCTTATGCCCGGAAAATTAACGGAAACATCTGCATGCATCTTAATCACTAGGTTGATATAATTTTGACAGTGCCTCACGTGATTTGGTCCACCATCGAAACATTCCTTGTGTAGCCTGTACTTAGCTCATCTTAGATCTGGGTCTGTCATATAAAATGTCATACCAGATCTCTCTATTGAAGGCTATAATGTTGCCATAGCTTTGGTAACATTTTGACTCGATAGTTGAGAAGTTCTTGCGTTTTCTCTCTCATTCCAGCATATCGCAGAGCACTTCTAATGAGAAATAATGCTTCCCTTAGCTTTCATGATAAACTAGCTGAGAGTGATCAAAACTACCAACAGGAATATCAAGCTAATCAAGATCAAAATTTTGAGGAGAGAAGGAAGGACATGATGAACAAAGAATAGAGAACAACCTTATGTGCAATTACCATTTCTTGAAGAATTACATTCCCCTTGCATTGAATTGATATTTGACACCCTGCTTTTACGATGTTACCAGAATTTCAGTAGAGTTCCTCCTTCAAATTCAGACACTTTCATCCATACAATCAAAAGAAACTAATGTAAATGAATCATTTGCTTCCCTAGCTTTTACTTGCTTTTGTCCCCCATTATTATTTTGTATGCGACAAGTTGTTTGGATTGCTCCACCAACTCCCATCAAAGCTAACAAATAATCCAATCCCTATCTTGCCTTTATTTTCAACCCACAGCAAACCGTGTCAAGACTTTGGCAGTTCTTTTCCCGCCAAGAATGATTTGAAAAGAATGAAGGCCCTCTTGGGTTGGAACAAAGGCACTTCGTGCCCAGCTCCTCTCACTGTCGCAAAAGTTAGCCCATCATATACCTCGGTCCATCCTCCAACCTGATTGCCAGAATACCATGGGTACCATCGAGTTTTAATGGCGAGGTTCAGATGGTGGAGGGCGAATCTGGTGGCTGTCACCGGAACCACCGAATCTGTGTCACCGCTGCCCAGTTTTAAAAAAATGGTCACTCAGCAAGGAGTTAATTTTCAAGAATGTGTACTGGTAATATCATTTTGGTGTTGCTTCACAGTATCATATTTAACAGATGACACATAAGTGATTAGGTAAATATGCAATGAAAATCGGGTGACATGAATGCAAGGTGAGAAAATGCAAACCGGTGCAGAAGCTGAAGAAATCTATCAGATAAATGCCTGTGATTGGAAGATTATGTTCCAAGAACCCTCTAAAGACTGTTATCTGTCCAGTCAGCCCATGCTGGTCCAAAACTCCCCCAAAGATCATTTTAAGAGACTGTTACTAGTCCAATCAAGACAGCCAAATTCTGATATTGACCTTTCCACAATAGCCTCATTTTTTTGCTCCTGGTTGATTTCAAGACTCGAGATCAAGAGGCAGGTTCACTATTTCCACAAGCCACCCGTGAATGCTCAATCCAGTCACTTTTTTTCTGCATGGACCAGGAAGGAGAAGAGGGCTCCTGAACATCACTGTCTATCAAAAGAACTCCTGGATGGTGCTCATCAAAAAGTTTTTGGAGGCTCAGGGATATTCTATTTTTACCCTGTGGTAGTCTATGATTCAAAGAGGGAAGAAAGACGCGTGAAGAAAAAGTCCTCTTTTCCTAAAGCTGAAATCAAATGTTCTAAAGAACACAGGCATTGAAAAGCTATGCTTTAACATTCATTCTACTGGCCTCCATCTTACATGGAGGCTGGTCTGTGGGATCGGGCCAGTTGGATCCTTGTCGTTCGGCCGGTGTGGGAATCCGGGTCAAGAAAAAAAAGAAAAAAAAACACTCATTCTCCTAAGAAACTGGAAGGATCTGTGGTGAAATCAGTAAGTACGACAGAGGTGAAAAGTCACTGGTTGTTAGGAGTCGGTAAAGACAGATATAGATGAGTTTTCTTTTCTATAAATCTTGTCCCAGTCTCATGGCATGATGAATGACTGGTCAAAATAGCTCTTGTCATTGTCTAACAAGCGAAATCGGAAAACTGTAGCAGGCTTGATTGTTGGGGGCCCGTGCAATGAATTAGACACCGCGTAACGCCAAAATGCATCGCAGCAACAACAGCTGTCGATTGCTTATGAATGCAATAAAAATGTTTGAAGTCCCTGTAGTTAGAAGACGAGGGGAATCGATTTACCTGAACACCCAGATCCTGAGTCCAGTTGCAATTAACTCCTTGTACGTTGGTAGCATTGAATTTTGAGAATCCTTCCAATTCTTGATCAGAACGTCACTGCTCAGCACACGATACAAGCAACATAAAAACCCTGATGTTTTCTAAGAAAATGGAAGAGAATTAGACTGAGCAAAGTCGGATTGAATAGATAACCTGCAAGCAGTCCACTTATAAGGAATCCCCGTGACGTTCGCGTGCAAGGCCTTTTGCACATCGGGCCGGTTATAATACTTCTCGGCGTAGTTCTCTGTACAGGGGTCGTAACCCGAGATGCGCCGTCGCAGGAGAGTGTTCTTGACCCTGATAGTGCCATTGGCTGAGGACAGGCAAGAGGGTGTGTAGATGCTGTACGGATCGATGTTGCCCAACTCATAACTCGTGGCATAGTTCACAGCATCATCGCATTCGTTGGAGGAGTTGTCGGATGTGAAATTGCAGTTGTTGAGGATTGATTTGTAGGTGGCGTCTGAGATCAGGGAGTGGGTCCACCAATATGCAACTGTTCCTAAGCTGTCGTAGTAGTTATCGGTCACTGCATTTCCCACCTGCATTGCATTACGCACGCATGTCCAAATTAGAGACAGGATTCCGAGAAAATGATGCCATTACAAATTGTGGAAACAGATTCCAGATTTTGGAGTCAACTGGAACTCACAATGAATCCTTTGAGATTGATGATGGGATTAGAATGTTGTTTGTTGTAGTCATGAATCGCCTTTGCTAACTGGGGAACGTAATGCCCTGAGCGCGAACCCAACCGAAGAGGAAGCAAACATTAAACTGTCATGTCAGTCACGTTTTCAGTCGAAATGGGGAATTATGCTGTGAGGAAATGTGAGACTCGCTGCAGGCAGAGATCGGTTAATTACCCACCCGCGTAGCTCTCCCCCGAAATGTAAAAATCACGATGTTGGTACTGAGGGAATCTGGACATCCATCTTGTTAGAAAAACGAGAGCATCAGCAGCTGCGTCACAAGAGTTGGCGAATCTTAATTAGTCTCCAATGTTTAGAGCTAATAATGAAGATTATTAAAACACTTATATGATCACCTGTTCGATTGTCCCCAGAATCTTTGAGATTGGAGCTGGTATTTGTGTAGGAGAAACCAACTCCAGCTGGGGATTCAAGAAAGAGAAGATTTGCCTCTGCAGATCATGTTACGACATCATTTTTAGTGTTGCCAGGCCAAACATAATTCTCGTACCCTTTTCCTTGGCCTAACTTCTATGTCATTGGAAAGAAAATGTCTCAAATTCCCGAGTGTCAGATCGCGACACGAGGATACCTCGTACCTGTATTCCACGAGTACTTGTTCATGTAGAGGGACGAACCCATCTTGTTGAGCCGGAACGGCCCGATTTCCTCGGACGCTCCGTATGCGACAGAGGAGCAACCTGGTCCTGCAATCTCAGATCATAAGGAGAACGGAAGGCCCGTTCACCCGTGAACTTCCAGGAGACAAATCGAATCAAACCAATCATAGTGCAGAATCCATGTGGCACCACATAAGTTTACCAACATCTAACGTAACGTGCGTAATCTAAATCAATGTTAGATCTTTGCTTTCTTTTTTCTTCTTTTCAATCAAGGGTCGATGGAAAGTCGAGGTCATTCCCTACACACGGAGCAATCGGGAGCTTGCCACCACCATATTAGGAAGTTGAGATGTCAAACCTCCGATGCTTTTCACGGGACTAATGATGAACGGGGACCAGCTTGGGCATGCACTACTACTGCATGCACCAACCGCACAAGGTGGTCCGATTCTTGTAGTGGAGCAGAAACTATGGACCTTGGTGGGTCTCTCTGCCTGGTGAATAAAGGTGAATTGTCGCAGCTCTCGATCAGTCAGTCAAGTCCCAACATACATGTGCGGAAGCTTTCGAGCTTCGGTGGTCAGACCAGTCCCCGTTTCACACCGTGAGGCTGAAAATCCGTGAAGGGACTGCAAGCTCCAGTCCCAAAACCTTAATCCCTCCGCCAACCTAGGCTTCGATGCTATCGGCTGTCTCTACGGTTCTACGTCTAGGTTTGGTAGTTGTTCGATGCATGGAAAGGGAGGTTAGGTCCAGTCAACCCGTTTGGATGTCTTACTTAGGACCCACCAAAAATATTATGTTAAAGAGACAAAAGAAAGAAATAAACCCCCGGTACACAAAAACTAATAAATTTAGTATAGTATAACACAAAGCACCACTCCTGGAATACAATTCGACATGTTTCTTTAAGTAAAATATAGCCATTTCCTGATAATGATGATAGACAAATTGGGTCGATATAATCGGTAAATCGAGGGAGCCCCACTAGATTCACAGTCCTTGAAGTCATTGCTTGTCTAGATGCAAGCATAAGCAATGTTATATAATCATAATCCATAACTTTTGAAACAATTTCCAAGGCAATGCGTTGACAGAAAGAGCACAGTCCCTGCATAGAGATGAGCTCCAACACTGGCGATATAATTGATCAGAGCTTGTCGCTAGTTCACGGCAAGATCTCCTTCCGGCAAAATTTGGAGTCACCAATAGCCGTCACGAACCGAAGTCAAAAACCATACGGTAAAAATCAACTGCCATAAATGATTAGGGACCGACCACGACGGCTCCCCCAAGTAGTTTTAACCTAAAAAAGAACGCCTCTAAGTTTGAATACGACGACTACGGAATAACATCAAGACCCATCCCTTTCAGGATCGACCGCATTCAATGTCCGCCCGTCTTCGTTAATGTCAATCTGCCATGCAACACCTACCAAAGCTTATACAAACCCAATTTCCGGAACGTATTTTATTTCTCTATGAAATGTCGGCTTCTGCTATTGAAGGGCAAGGACAATGACATTTTTGTTTTTGCTTAAAAACTCATTTAGCAGCCTCTTTTATTCTCTTCAACCATTTTGGAAAATGCATTTGAATCTTTGACGGGGCCCCATGTCCAAACTGGCCATCATTTGCTCCGAATGCGCATGCCTTTGGAGGTACAGAAACATTGGTATCATCCATTGCAAGCGACAACTTGGGAAAAATTTTACATGGCATGGTCGCCCAGACACTGTGAAAAGGTGGGCTTTTTCCTTTCCTCCTCTTTTTTTTTTTTTTTTCCTCTTTTAGGGTTGTTTTCGGTTGAGTTTTTTTTGGTTCATATGATGTCTGCTTCTTCCTTACAACCGATAGCTCTCGAGAAGGGGACGAAAAAACTTTCAGGCAGGCTTTTCATTAGCTTTTGGGGGAATAAACATCAGTCGTGGAAGGAATAAACCCTAAAAAGATAGACAGTGAGTGGTCACGAGGACCCCTGTGGGCTCATCTATTGTTCTCTCTTTGATTTTCTATTTCTTGGGCCTTGGCAAATTTCTTTTCTTTTATCAATGTTACCTACTTACCCACCCTGCTTTTATACATATGAGGACGCATGTGGTTCTTGCTTTCCCTGATGGAGACAAGATCATCAAATTTTCGTAGCTTCTTTTATCGTTGTACCGATGGGTGATTCTTTCTTACAGTGGAAGGGTTAGGAAGCAAAAGATTGCATGCGTAGTGAAACGAAAAGCTTACGTGGGCCTATGTTTCTTGGGGCCCTTATGTGAAGAACGCGGTAATAACTATTCCTTTTTGTTATAAAGTTGGTAACTTTCTAAGACGCAAGGTAGAGAGAGAGAGAGGCACGTGAGGGTGGTGACACGTGCTGAGGATGAGGCGGTACAGTTGGGATGAACTGTGAATAGGGTTGCATATTTATGGAGGGGATCGACCATAGCTGTCTGCTTACGTTCAATGTCACGTTGGAGTAATCAAAATCCTTTCACAAAACCAAAAAGATAAAGCAAGACATTAAAAGTACATGGATGGAGACCACTGAATTTTTCTTGGAAACTGGAATCCGGACAAAAAGAGGAAGGTGCTACAGTGAATTTTTTGGTGTAATTGTGCTCGTGTTCAGCAGAGCAGGAATTCATTGCTTTGACTCGCGAAAGAACACTTGAGATTAGAAGCTACGGTTCGAGTTCATAGCGAACATAAAACACCAAGATCAATTGCTATGTATGGCGAAAGAACTGACCTCCATTGAGCCAGAGAAGGAGCGGCTTCTTCTCGGGAGACGAGGTGGCCTCGGTCAACCAATAGAACAGAGCCCGACCCTCTTGCTCGTTCACCGTGACGTACCCAGAGAATTGGGAGAATGCCACCGGGGGCTGACCCGGGAGCGCTGAGACCCTGTCCGTCTCTTGCTCTCTTGGCAATGCAGCGGCAAGTGTGAAGATAATGACTGGTGAGGATAAGAGAAGAGACAAAAAGAGGGGGAGGGCTGTGCTTTGGACTGCCATTGCAGCCTCACAAGAGAGAGAGAGAGAGATGCTGCTTTCTTTCTCAGTTCTCAGAGGGAGAGTACATAGAAGGGAAGAGAAATTGTCTGCTTGTGCCTTTTTGGAAGGTTGATATTACACTCGGGGAGGGAGAGAGAGAGAGAGAGAGAGATGGGGGAAGATACTGATGGCTCAATAATAGGAGTGGTATTGTTGGAATGCAAGTAGAGGGAGAGCTTGGGAGGGGGCGCTTTTAATGAGTTGCTGAGTTGCTACACTTCTCTGCAATTTGGGCACAGCTTGGTCCTACCCAACCCAAATTCAGACCTCAAGTCCTGTTGCTTTCTTAGCCATCCCCCATAATCGCATCTCAAATAAATGAAGAAATATTTTTTAAAATTAATGAGTTACGCGGTAAACAGAATTGATCATGATAAATTAATTATTCGAAAACTTTGGGTATTTTGTAGGGTTCGGTGTGGTCTAGACAATACCTCCACTACATACAACTCTCTCTCTCTCTCTACTTGATGAATTATTTCGATAAAATTTAGAAGGTTAGGCTTGAGGATAAGAGGTCAGCATTGACTCGATGACATTTAAGCATTGAAGTTTGGAGCTTAGTATATATAATATTGGAATAGTTATGCAAAGTGATTGGAAGATTGGGCATTGTACCATCGAACAATTCCAGTTGTGTTGCATCGTAATTCATGAACATATATGGATGTCGTCAATGTAGTTTCTATTTTTTTTTTTCTGGCCAGCAACCACTCTCTCTCTCTTTCTCTCTCGTACAAAATTTGTGATGACTTGACTCCCTTCACAAGGCTAAAATCGAAACAAAAACGTGACTCACGCAGCAGATGCTCGATATGGATTTTTCCTAACACTAGCTCATCAATCGAATCAAACAGGTCATGACAAACAAGATGTTTGTCTGCTTTTGACATTTCTCAACCGTAGCTCAAGGGCACCACGCAACACTTATGGTGTCTTTCAGTGTATGTAGGCCGCGCACCTGTATAACTTCGCATGAGCAAAACCCTTCTGTATCTATACCTGGAATGACTCGAATAAACTAAGGACTTCAATCATTCTCTTTAAATAAACTCATCTCTCTCTCTCTCTCTCTCTCTCTCTCTCTCTCTGCATATTCTTTCTCCTGACTAAACGGGCGTGCACGCTGTGCCAGCCAATAAAATACATAAGTCATGAGCCAACCGTGCATGCATGAACTTCATTGATATGAGAGAGAGAGAGAGAGAGGGAGGGAGGGAGGTATGAACATGTGGGTGTAATGGATGATTACGAAACGAGGGCAGGTTTTCTTCCTATCTGAAACCAGCTACCAAAGTAGGTAAATTCATTTTGAATGTGGGTTTTTTTTTTTTTTTTTTTTTTTTCGTTTTTCCTTTTCTTCTGGTGAATTCTCTATCGAATCACTCTGAATATGATTGAGTGGCAGATGGATTGATTAAGAGAGATTAGAGAAGCTTGATGTTTTACTTACTAATTTGACTTCTCTCATTGAAGGTCTAAGTTGCAGAGATGCTTTTTTTTTTCTTTCCTGAATTTGGTGGCCCTTGAATATTTTATTATATTTTTTGTTAGGTGAGGAAAAAAGAGGTTCATAAATGGATGCCATGTTGCTGGTCCTGTGATCTCCACCAGCCTTGGTGTGATCTTGATTCCGCGAATAAATGAGACAAAAGTGAAGTTAGAACCTACTGAAAATGGGATCCTCACATATCCACGCAAAGTCCCTTTTGCTTCTCCTTTTATACTACGTTTAGTTGTCTAAATTTTTAATAATGATAAGACTAGATGGGATAAGATATGAAATATAAGGTTTTTACCATATCACATCCATTATTTGGTAGATCATAGTACGGATTTTTTCATATCCTATCATATCTATTGTTTGATATGGATGGTAGGATATGATTGAATGAGATATGATATAAAATGTAGAGTATTTTGCTATATCATATTTACTATTTGGTAAATTGCAATACAGATAATTATATATCCTACCATATCCATTATTTAGTATAAACGCTACATTGATGAAAATGAACCTATAAATATACAATTGAAGATGATAAGAAATTAAATCTCAAATGGAAAATGAACTCACTGTAGCATTTCAAAGTAACATATTGACTATGTCAAGAAATGTAAACGAGATACAGCAACATCAATGAGGTAGATCGGTGAGAATGCCAAATTTAGTAAAAGAGAGAAAATATGGTTATCTACCTTTGCAATTCCAAAAGGTACAGTGCATTGATTGTTTCACCACTTTGGTGAAAACTTCAACATGAATCATGAAACTACAAAAAAGGGGTTTTCGACTCTTTTGCTACTTTCGTGGACTTTTGACTTGAACCAAAGAGCTATGGAGGAATCGTGAAGCTTCAACATGAATCAGAGATACGAAGAAGAAGGATATGAATAGAATTAGGAAGATCCGTTTCAAGTTTGAATTTGTTCATATATAATCAAGGTTTTTACACTTCATTTTTATTTACTTATTTTTTAATTATTTTCCCTCTATTTTATTTCTTTTTGATTCCCTTCCATCATTCCTTAATAAAAAAATTATTAAATAATAAAATATATAATAAATATAGATTCTAAATATGTTTATATATCTATAGAATATATATTATCGAACAGAAAAATTATTCAAATATATAAATATAGGAATAATATAAAATTGTCCATTACTTTTTTATTATTTTGGATTTTCTTTAATATATTAGAATCCAGATATTCTTTTATATTTAATTATTATTTTATTTTTAATTTAAAATATTTTTATTCAAGAAAAATGACTTTTATACCATAAATATGATATGTCCTATCTACCTTTATCCCACTTCTTTCATGGATATATGGATTTGGGCTATATTTTGTAATATTCGATTGTATCCTATTTTGAACAGAAACTAAACATAGGATATGAAAAATTAGGGTTTAAAAAGCACAAGATCTCTAGTACTTTATGGGTGCAACATTCATCTTGTTTATGAGTTAGTATGAATAAAACCGAGGAAGAACTCTACGGGCTGTTCAGCATCCACGCGAACGGTTAAAATATGTCTCGAGTTTGAATCCAATATGAAATTCAGAATATTCCGAATTGGATATGTTGCGGACATTCGAAATCGAGCAAAGAAGATCCGAATATCAACTTCCCAAAGTTTGAATCTGCGTTGGAGAAATTGGCCGCTGAAATAGGAAAGTTCAACTTTGACTTGGATTTGGATTTTGTTTAAAATATATAAAATCGTTTTAGATAGGAAACAGAATCCTATTAGAAGTTGGCATAATAATAAGGGTTTTACTTATATATAGACTTGTGGTCGTGGGTGGTAGATGTGGATCACAAATTGTCTTGAAGCGTCGCGTGAGTGCTTGGTGTTCCGCCGTTGATCATGAAGAGTTGGTCTTGAAGCGGCGTCTAGTTGTCGAGTGCTTGTAAAGGATTTTCTTTGTCGTTCTTACTTGTGAATTACATCCAAGAAGTTTAGTGTTTGTAGCCGATTAAATCTTGAGGTAAGATTTGCGTGTAATTCCTTTGTGAGATTGAGAGATTATTTTCGAGGAATTTTCGGGGCTAAACACTTGTGTGAGTTATTGGTTGTAATTGAGGCTTGGGAAACACCTAGAGAGTGTTTGAGTAACTTGAGTGTGTAATCTCCTGTATCGCTTGATCTTGTATAAGAATAAAACCGGGGAAGAACTCTACGGGCTGTTCAGCATCCACGCAAACGGTACGACTGCATAAATCGTCCAGGTTTAATGAAGCTGAAGATTCAGATAGGCTTGTTATAAGAGGGAAAGAAGAGCTAGCTCGGTAATGATTTCCGTGTAAAAGTAATCTCGACATGGCATGTCATGCAAAGCTAATCCACAACAAAACATGGTGAAACATGCACAAGATTTGAGTCGGTAGACTTGAAAATGATTTGGTCAACCTTCTATAGTTACCATGACATATCCATCGACGTCCCTCCAATGGGAGTCGTTGAATCTAATCTTAGTTCACCAAATCCGGCCTCCTCCCCATGTCACGGATGCTCGAAGATGCGATTAGCTCATGACAAAATCAAAGATTACGTGCATAAAAACCTTGCCCCCGTGAATTCTATCTGTCAATCGCAATCCATCAATCACCCTACTCACTGTTGAAATACTGAAATTTATACACACGACGTCATACGTTTGACCCAAATAGAATATGTCCGAAAGGTCAATAAAAAGAGTCGACCAAATCATCACTCTGCGGGAAAAAGAAGGTATTCAATGAAATCCATCTGTCTGTCCATGATTTCCGAGATTTTGTTTGGCTGCAAAGCCACTGTTTCTCTCCCTGGTTTCGATGCGCACCATTAGACTCCATGTGCATGCGATCCGATCGTGTTCTTAACGAGCATGTCCCCCTGGATTTTTAATTTGCGAGATGTCAACCATGGCCTCGTTTAACACCATTGATCTCAACCGAGTTTCGATGTTGCAAATGACAAAACGTGACTCTTCCTATTAAGTATCATCTTTTATGTTTTAATCGTGATCAAGACGCTATATTCCACGTTAATACAATTAATGGATATGAATATTGTGAAAAAGGATTTTTTACTTGAGATGTTTTAATCATGATCAAGATGTTACGTGACTCTTCCTATTAAGTATTCTCTCTTATGTTTTAACCATGATCGAGATGTTGTATTCCATGTTAATATAATTAATGAGTACGGATATTATAAAAAACAGTTCTCGTGATCCCACCAATCAAGATGTTTTAACCATGATCAAGGTGTCGCTGGTCCCGGTTAACATTTATTAGGAGCATTATCGTACTCTATCAGAAAATTCAGATCAGTAAAGTGTCCATCCACCGTCACTTAAGCTTCTGTCTTCTTCACTTGCAAGCAAACGAGGTTAAAGCCAGCGTTAGCGTTGACCGCTCGGGGGAAGTGAGAGTTTTATCTAGGCAATGTCAGCCTTTAATTAAGAAGGGACAGCTTGGGGGCCTTTCGTGTCTTGGACACTCTTCAAGCATGGAGCTTCGATTGGCGGGGTCCGTGACAAGACCCTTTTTCTCATAATTCCAACACACCGATTGAATTTAGAAATTGGCTCTTTCGTTATTGCAATCGATGTCAGTTCATGATTTTCCCCAAGAGAAGAAAGCACCAGAGTGGAAGCTGAGGTGGCACACCACCCAATGTTGTCAAACGCCACTAGTACTCTCCATCAATTGTCACATGAAATTCTCATTAGTATTTCACAAAATAAAAGTGACCCAATGATACGAAATTACGAATTATTCTTAAATTTTAGCTCAATGTACAATGTGGTACATAAAATTTTATTTACTCAATGTAATTTTTGAACTGTAGCTCAATATGTAATATGAGCAATGAACTTTTAATTCAATTAAGTCCCTTAACTATATGAAATTATTTAATATTGTCCCTGCACTTGAATTAATGGAAGGAAAATGTTAAACATTTTCATATAATTGAATGATTAAACTGAGTATCTACTAAAAGTCTATGGACCAAAGTTTAAAGACCATATTACACGTCATGCAAAGTTTAGAACTATTTATCCCCAATTGAAATGATCATTAAAGTTAAGTGGTTTCAGCCTATTAACCTTATAACTATAGCCTCGAAATTGTAGGAGTACTATCATAATATTTTATAGTGTTTCAGTTCTAGGAATGATTCTTACTGTGTCTAATTCATGCATGTTTTAATGCATGCGTACTTTCAAATCTAGTAAGTTCCACGTGGAGCACGCGACATCTAATACATTGAATGCATTTAGGTTGCACGAGCTGAGTACAAAGGATAATTTTCACTATTTATGCCCGACTCCCGACATATAATCCATGCCGCTAAATGTTTGTTAGGATCTTGTCACTTCCCCATCAACAAAAACAGCTACATTATGCAGTGGTTAGGCGCCACAGCACACGGCATGAATCATTGTTGTCCATTCAGTTGAACCTATTAAAATTGTTGGTTGTATAGACAACTCTACCCTAAGACCATAGATCCTAAAATAGAAAACGACATATACTGCTCTTAGAAAACCTCTATAAGTGATAATAAACATGGAAACACAAATTTGATATATGCAAAATTCTAAGACATCATCTCCACAGGTGGCCGAGGATATTGGCATGGATTAACTCATAGAAAACAATGAAAAGTTTCTCATATTTTTTAGTGATATCTTATAATTCATAATGAACTTAAGCATGTTCTTTAAAAACTTCATTTAAACTCTGAAACGTAAAATTTTAGAGATATTCCCTCGGGAAGAAAATATTTGCTTGAGAACTTGAGGGGTCATAGCAGAGGAAGATAGAGTTTCCATCACTTATTCGGAAATAGCTATCGATGGATAGACAAGTATAATAGCATCTCATGTTTGCGGTGAGATGGCGAAACACTCCGGTGTTCCTGTTAGGTTAATCGGTGTTTGGCATAGTATCTAGTAACCAACTTATCGGTCTAGTACTCCGATTACCGGACACTGTGGCTCGCAATTATCAAAAGTTTAATATGCCCATCAGTCAAAGAGAGAGCCTCAAATGCAGGGCTGAATTGCTACTTTTTTTTTTTTTTTTTTAATTTTTATATCTAGTCAAAGTTTTAGCTTTTAATAGTTTACACCCACGACGGAATGGCGACAAACCAAGGCGTGGACATTGGGGTCTCCGTATTTATTAGTTGATGATTGCATCGTTCCTCATTTTTTAAATAATTTTTGATATTATTAGTCAACAAAATCCTTTGAAACCAGCGATAATAAACCAAAAATGTCACGTCCATTAGTTGATATTTCACCAAAAAGAAAAACGACAAGCTCGACACCACTCCACGAATTGAAAAGAACCACAGATGAGACATCGAAAAGGGTCCTACCTAAGCAAGAGTCAAATCGTAAGTAAAGCACGAAACCTCGTGATCCATGAAGCGAAAGACCTTTGCGTAAGGCGATACAGTTCAGGATCCTGAGTTTCATGATGAAGCTCGGTAGAAAAGCAGCATCGTGCTCCTGTAGCATGGCACATTCTAAGGCTCCTCCACCTTGGTTGGTCCTCGTGACAATTTCTTCAAAGGGATTTAATCTTATCCGAATATGGTAGGCCAAACATAATTGAATCTCTGTCCACATTTCGATCATATAACTTCCAAGATTTTTGTGTTCCTAAATAATTGATTGTTGGGAGTCGATTGAAACCTTGATTGAAATCCTAAAGTATTTTAGCTCCCGAGCGGAAGACTCTTGAAATGGAATCAGATTGTCATGATCTGATTAATAGTCTAACAAAGTAATGTACAGACGAGTCGGAAATTGAGTGCTTCCAATCAATGAGGCCCATGGGCTTCCAGGGCCTTTTTCGAACCTGAAGCAAAGCCTGTATCAACAGAGAATCCAATGGAATGGTGGGTTTGGTTGTTAAGGCCTAAAGAAGAAATTCCCTTTTGAGTAATTGGATATCTTACCCTCCTCAAGCCATTTGGGAGCTACTTTGTTTTGAAGTTAATGTTACCTATTTCACAAACTTTATTGTGTCATATAATTTAAATAAGGTAACCTGTTGTAATAAGTTAACTCTTTCCTCCTTTGTCGGATCAATTAATGGTTGCCAGCTAACTTAGTTGACCATCATCGGGAAACTCAATCGGTCAAAAGTTTGGTCGCACTAGGCCATAAATAGCAGTAAATGCAGATTTATTACGGCGACTTTCTATCCCTTTGATGTAATATTAACGTTGAATTATACTTTTGTTTCCCGAAAATGCTAATGATAGGCTTTGTTAAAATGAGTCAGGCATGAAAATGTGAGTTTATGAATCATGATAGCTAATGCAGCTAGTTTTCTTGAATGCGAAAAGAAGTTTTGAAAATCCTTGCTCTCTACCTACGGATAATAATTTCATTAAAAGAGAAATAAGCGTGTGTATCGTCTATCATGTTTAATTTTCCCACGACATCGATTAAAATATCGTTGATAAATAATCTTTTTATTCTATACAAACGATAATACATCAATTTTGTTGAACTCTCATTTTTTTTTTTTAATTAATTGTTCTATCTCTCCATTTTGCATTTTTTTTTGGCTTTTCTATTCTTGCACACTCATATGTATGAGTTCACTTATTGAATTTCATGATGAAATTCCATAAAAAATCCATAGCCAAGGTTCTTATTAATTCTGGCGATATTTAAATATATATAGTAGATCGACATAGACCTACTTTCTTCTAAAGTACTGGTCACAATATCTAACTCACTCAATAATTAGGTGACAAAATTTCACATCCTCTCTATCTAGCTCCGTATTTTTCATTTCTTTCTCTCAACACGCAAGTGATATGTGTGCCTCTTATGCTAGTTATTAAAAGTTGTTGTTTGCTCCTTCAATTATTGAATTTATAATTTAAGTTTTGGCATCTTAATCTTAAACAGGGAAATGGTAAAAAGTAAGACGTCCCGATCCTAATTCATACGAGGAAGGATGGGCAAGTTGACTACAAGAACAAAGAAAACCCTTTTGGCTCACGATTAATTGGTAACTGATATGTTTTCCCCTTTTTGATAGCCTCTTTCTTCATATAACCAAAGAGCATGAGTGCAAAGATAGAACAATAGCAATCAATCTCAAACACATTGCTATCGAAATTAATCAACTAGAAACATAGAAAGTTGGGAAAAAAAGAAGGAACCAAAGAAACATCAAAAGAAGAGGACGAGAGATTGCTAGTGATACGATGAGAGTGGTGATCTAGATCTGTCTAAATATAGTTATAAATGCAGATATACGATAAAACCATCCGGTCATGTGGCGCTTTGTAATCTTTCCATGTGTAGGTAACGGTGCGTTAGGATATAATTGAAAATTTAAGAATTTTATATAGAAAATCACTTTGGAATTGTATCACACGATTTGAATATTTTCATCAACTTTTTATGGTGCTTGGAAGACCTAGTCCTGATAATGTTAAATATATGTTAGGTGAATATGAAAGTCAAGATAATCAAGAAACAAGAGGCAGCAGTTGAATTGTGAGTGCGTGCATATGATATGCACCCGTACATGCATTACTTTGCCGTGACGAGGGAGGAAGGGTGATTTATTGGCGAGAGGTGACAAAAATAATTATTAGGAAAAGTAATAATAAAATAAATGTAATAAAAAAATAATTCTGATGTCAGATTTACGTGATTTGATTAATATGATTAATATTCATGGGGAGAGCAGCATATAATTCTAGTCTTAATCAAATAATATAATGGATATTACAATCACATTAAGATAATTTAAACATTTAAGAGTTCTCCAATTTTGAATTACACTTAACAAACACTTAATGTGTTTAACTCCACAATACCTGTTGAAATGACTTTTCAATTTCACAAAGGAATTCATAAAACTTATCACAAGATTTATGAGCTTCAACACTCTCAAATTGTTTCAGGGTGTAATTCATGAAAAAGCAACCTCTTGAATACTCTTCATATAGAAATTCTTATATATAGACAAGAGCTGTATTCAAAATAGAAAATCCCCTTTAGGAAATCAGTTCAAATTAAAAAACTAGTTAGATTAGGAAAATTTCTTTTCGGACTCAAACTTGAGACATATTTATAATATTTTCGTTGAATCGAAGTTCAATGCAAACGGACTGTACCTCTCGGTATTAGATTTCACAAAGTTATGGCAATGTTAGTAATTTTGTAATTTTTGACAAAGAAAAAGTAATGTTGTAATTTGTTTTAAGCTTTTGGGCCAAAAATTTGAACAAATTCGAATGTGATAATTGCACGCAATTATCTAGAACGTCGGCAACTTATAACTTGCAACGTGCAATATAGACTGTTAGGTCAATTTTTTATATTCGAAAATAAAATAATTGACTCATACATTCTGACCGGCGAGCAATGGTCCGATGCTGTCCAAGCAAGATCTATATATATATGAAATATTAATAGATTAATATTTTGGTGAACGGAATTAGCGGAACCAATTGCATATTTTCTCCAATTCGATCTTAGCGACCTTGGTTTGTCATTTTTCGTCTCAAGTTAAGCAATAACATCGACGTGTTCAAACCTCTATTTACTTACTCGAAACAGGGCAACATTCTTATAGCAATTCAACAAGGTAAAGAGACAATGACACAGATCAAAGGAAATACGAAACTTGTAATTCGAAGAAGGAAGTATTTGTCTCCAGGAAACCACATTTTTCATCCCAACTCCATCTTCTGCGAGTCAAACGAATGAGGAATAATGATGTGCAGAAAATAAGATGCATGTGCCATGTATCCACACGAGAAGAACGGCGAGTGGCGACGAAAACAAAGTTCGCTGGGGTCAAATTCGAGCAGAAGACCCTAGGTCATATGTGATAACCATGATGACGAAGGCTGCAGTGGCTTTCATGGCACGCAAGGTGAAAACCCAATAATAAAAATTATGGGTAAGATTTAGTCCAACCGACCTTCCAGGAAAATGATATTCTATTGACCAAGACTTGCGGAGGCCCTTCCCGTTCATAAATCTGGACCCATTTCTTCCTAAGCCATCACAAGACATCGTCTCTTTACATAAAATCACACACACAGAAACTTCAGCAATCAGCAGATCATCCATGGAACACGGACACCATCACGGCGGCCACCACTGTCATCATCATGGCCACCATGGTCATGGTCACGGCGGCGGCGGCCATGGTCACGGACACGGACATGGTCATGGCCACGGCCATGGCCACGGTCATGGTGGCCATGGCCACTGTCCGCCACCACCATGCCCGCCACCACCACAACCATACTGCCCGCCACCACCTCCACCGCCCCCGCCTCCTCCGGTGATCTACCCAATATACGTGCCTCGTCCTGTATGTCCACCTCCTCCCTGCTTCCGTCGCTGTTAGCACCTTCGACCAGATCTCATGATTCTAAGCCGCTTCTTCTCTAGAGTCGTATTACAGCTGAATGCAGCTCTCATCGTCTGTGCCTGCTGTTGGATAATTGCAATCTACAGATTGTGTCATGATGTGTGTAAAACAAGTCTACTACTATGCGTCGTGGTTTTGTGTCATGTGTGCTCGTAGTCAAGACCCGATTCTTCTGTCGAACTTCATTTTACTGGGTCAGAGCACAAGTGTCCTTGTCTATCATGGTTAACCAGCTACCGTCTCATTGTAGTTTTGTGTTGCTGGATAATGTCATTATGGGATTTCAATTCCTTTTCTTCGGTTGGTTGAAGTAATAGATCTTATTTATGTATATATAATGTTGCGATCTTAACATAGATGTGCGTAGTCATAGTTTTCTTTTCTGATTTTTCCCGTACAAGTTGTTGAAAAACCCTAATCAACAACTCCTTTTATCCCAAGGCATAGAGCGTTATGATAGGTAATTTAAAGACTCATAAAAGTATAATTTATTTGAATTCAACTCATAAAAGTTTATTTTCCAAGTAATATATTGTTGCACACCAAATTGAATCAAAGAAAGCTGAACTAGATTGTTTAGTTGGGGATGACAAGTGAAGGATCAAGATGAGCAAAATGTAATGCTTGTCACAAAGGGCTTTGGGAGCAAGAGAGATGCACATTATGCAATTAAACTAAATGATTTTTTTTTCGTCTAAAAAAGTCCATAAGTTTGCTGGTCAAACAGATGATTCCCCAAAAAAAAAGGATAGGTTTCGACTCCCACGCCTCATGTCATGTAAGCAGGCAAAAAGTTTGAGAGTGAGAGTTAGAGTAGGAATCACCAGTAGGATCGACAAAAAAAAAAAGAAAAGAGATGCCTAGTTAAGTTTAGAAAAGATTAAAGACTCTCTCTCCCCGCTTTTGTTGCCAAATCATCCTGAAATCAAAGAGATCATTTAAACTGCATTAGCTAGTAACCTTGCACTAGTTACAGCCTTTATTTCAGGTAGATATGTCTCCCTTTACTTAAATCAACTCCACGTTTTTTCGTGTCAATAAGTCCTCTATCCCAGGTCATAAGATAATTTAAGCTATCAAATGTTGTTAATCAATTTTGGCCGAGTTGTTACAAAAAATTTCAATCTTATGATGGGCGATTATTCATAAATTTTCTATTTAAAACAATCTCTTGTAGCCAAATTCAGACTTAGAGTTAATTTATCTCTGATTATTCACCGTACTTGGAAGAAACAAAAAAGAACAAGCTATAACAACATAAAGCAGAAAGAGAAACTTAAGTATATCATTGCAGAACAAGAGAACTCATTTGCAACATCTAACCATGCAAATTGGGTCCTACACTGCCCAAAATAGGAGAAGCATACATTAATTTCACAATACTATGGTCCATCATGCAGTTCAGAAATTATTCAGTAACCTAAGTAATTACCCTAACTAACACCCACAAATTCAATAAAGACCTAGATGCATTCTTTCTCCCAAACACACTTCATCTCAAGCCATAAGCAGCCCCACTATCCGACTTCCCACCCCAACCATGACGATCCGAAGGCCACCACGTAAACCAGCGGCGCTGTTGCCGGCGTGGGGCGCTGGAGCAGGCGCTTCCATCGGTGCAGAGGTGACGCCCTTGGACCAGTGCTTTTCGGACATGACCACAGTCTCGAGCTTCTGTCCCTTCTGGCGACGTCCCTCGGCTCCACTAGTGATGTAGTATGGTCCCGAGCGCACCAATTTCAACTTTGTGTCCCCGTCTTTGTACTCTTTGAGCGGCTTCCTCCTTGGTTGCTTCCAACACCGAATAGGCATTTTTATCATATTCGAATTCGACGCCTGCTTTCGTAAAATCACTCTACTTAAGAAAATCACATGAGGACATTATATGATCATACATGTTTTCAAACTGATATCGGCTCAAGATTTTTCCACAAAAAAAAAACACCAAGTTTGATATCAATGCGACATGCGGCAGCTTGCCACGGAAATGTTTTAAAATGGCATTAGCATTTGCATTCTCCATTAAGGGTCCGTTCGTTTGCGGAAAACATTTTTCGAAAAACGTTTTCCGGATTTTCCGTTCGTTTGCGGAAAATAAATTCCTCGGAGGAAAATGTTTTCCATCAAAGGAAAAAGTCTTAAAGTAGGGAAAATGTTTTCCACTTTTGAAAAGTGGAAAACATTTTCCTCACTTCGATCTCTCTTATCTCACACCTCTACAAATTCTGACTTCCTTCTCCCATTTATTTTTCTTATTTTCTTTTTTTCATTCGAATTATTTTTTATTTTCTTTTTCTTTTTTTAATTCGAATTATTTTTAATTTTTTTTTTCTTTTTCTTTTTTTTTTTTTTGTTTCCCATTTTCTTCTTCTTCTTGCTAAAGTCGTCAGACCAAATTAACCTCAAGCTTGTTGATCTCAAACTTGCGCTCGTCGATCTGGCGAGCCTCGAGCTTGACGCTCGCGCTCACCAATCTGGTGAGCGGAAAATATTTTCCTTACCGAACACCGGAAAATATTTTCCGAAACATTTTCAAGTTTTAGCCGAACACCAGAAAATATTGTCATTTTCTTGGAAAATGACTTTTAGGAAAATATTTTCCGGAAATGGCTCATTTTCCGTGAAACGAACGGACCCTAAGTGTCATGTCCAATTGTCATAAACTCTCAAAAGAAGCGACGGAATGACCTCAATCGAAATCTTGGTTAAACGTTGTAAAAGCTCATTAACCTTAATATATACAATATATATATATATATATATATATATATATATATATATATATATATTTATATAGACACACACATAATTTGAAGGAGTACCTCAATAATATGTTCATGATCATTATATCTCTTTGGTTCTAGGAGCAATCCTTACTGCATCTGATTTATGCAAGTTTAATACACGTGAGTTTCCAAATCAAGCCCATTCCATATAAGGCACACCAAATCTAATGCGTCACATGTAGTAGGTTACACGAGCTGAGTACAAAGCATATATTCTAGAAATACCTTATGCCGGCATTAGATTTTAACATAAACCTATTTCTTAACCCATATTTGATGGGCCAGGTTGTTTATGAGTTAATTATATTTAGTAAGTAGGTCTTAAATGAATTTTGAATGATAAAGCTAAAAATAATATGGTATTAAATGGGTCCATAACTTATCTAGATATAATCCACCTCTATGATTCTTTCTTCACTCTCTTTCACCCTCACTTGATCTCTCTCTCTCTCACCCCGTGCTCTCACTGTAATTTGGATATGAGTTTTCCTAAATTGGATTAAATATGATACTGTTTTTAGCAATATGGATTGGGTTGGGTATAAATCACTAGATTTGTATAATATTAAAATGGGTCAAAATAGGTTAAATGGGTTAACTTGAGTTGGATTATTTTCAATGTGACCCAAATCACCTGTTTCACCAATCTAACTGATATATAATCAATGCCGCTATATGTTTGTTTAGAATCTCGTTACTTCCCCCATCAACAAAAGCAACTAGAGTGTTAAGTAATTAGTCACCAAAATTCTTGGCATAAATCATTGTTCTCCGTTTAGATGTACCTATTGATTGTTGGTTGTACAGACAACTTTACACTAAGATCATAATGCTAATAATAAAAAGGGATAAGTGCACTAAAGGTCCTAAAACTTGACACGGAAGTGCAATCAAGTTCTTCCATTGATTCTATCCAACTTGGCAAACTAAAAAATGCCTACGTTGCATTTTTTAATTAATTTCTCTCTCCTACATGGTTTCTATTTTATTTTATTTTTAAATTTTACTTATATAATATTAAATAAATTTAAAAGGATAATTTTTATTTTAACAAAAATCAACTATCAATAGAAAAGGAGGAACAAGGCCTCGTTGATGGCCATTGCAGTCACCTATTGTTGGACAGGGCCGACGGAGGTCACCTAGGCCTTGCTGAAGCTCGACGACTCTCTTCGGCCATCGAGGAGGCCCAGGTGGCCTCCACCGATCCTTTCCGATGATGAGCGGTGGCAATAGCCATCGACAAGGGCCTTAATTTGTTTTTTTATTTAACTTTTAGCTTATTCATTTTTTTTTAAATCTAATTTAATTTAGTTTTAGTTTTAGTTTTTGAATATTTTTCTGACGTGGCACTTGATAGGCACCACATTATAGGGGTGTGCAATTGGACCTTTCTACTCGAGAATCGGATCAGATCGCCAAAAAAATAGGTCTAGGAACTAGTTCCTATTGGAACTCCGGGAGTAGGTTCCAAATTTTTGGAACCGGTTGAAATCAATTTGGAACAAGTTCCAAGTGAATGCCAACTTAGGAACTAGACTGGACCACTCTATTTTAGAATTGGTTTTGGAACCATTTTTATAAGCTAAAAAGCCAAAACCCTAACTTCTTTTTTTCCCATAAATTCTAACTTGAACACTACTTCGTCCTTTGTCCTTTCTTGGAACTTTTCGCTAGTCTTTTCTTTCTCCAAATTTTTATGGATGAATGGGAAATGGAGTTTTATAGTTTATAGTTATGTGTTTGAACTTTTTATTGTCTATAACTATACTTGACTACGTGTTTATCTTATAAATTGTTCTTTTGGTGGATAGGGATTTTGTAACTAATATTTTACTTTGAATTGTTTTGTTGCTCATAACCTCATATGATTTTGCTATAAAAGAGGAACAAAAAAAAAGGTTCTTAGGTAGACCCTGGAACTGGACCAAAAAGATAGGGTAGGTTCCGAAACCGGTTCCAGACAAACTAGGTAGCTTCCAAGGTCCAAAAACTTGGAATCGGTTTTAGCAAGATAGGTTCCAAATTTCAATTTTAGAACCTCTCACCTTGAAACCGATCACCCCCACCACATTGTCATTACATGTTATAGGGAAAAATAAAAATAAAAAGTCATGTTAACATTTTCCATTAGTTTAGTGGGACAAAATTAACGGAATGACTGGATTGAATCAATTTGACAAGTTTTCTGTCTTAATTACACTTTTTAAAAGTATTTAACTCAATTATATTTTTTTTTGACAAATTTTAGAATATCTAAAGTGATTTTCCTTTAAAAAAAAAAAAGCAACATAGACTGCTCTTAGACAAGCTCTAACATTCTTTTAATTATTTTTTTGACATAATTGGTCAACGGAATCCTTTGCAACCGGCAATAATAAACCAAAATGTCATGAGAAAATATCAGCTACATCTCGTGCTGGCAAACAAGAAAGCGATGGGAGTGCGACACGTGTCCTTGTGGGATCCACATTCTATGGAGAGAAAAAGAGGCGCCAATTTGAAAAAATTTCAGTCCTGGTTTTCTTTCTTCACGCCTCTCTCTCTTTGTCCGAAGAACTCCCTCTTTCTCTCTTTACCCTCCCTCTTTTCGACTGGCGAACCACCGGGAGCAACCAACGAACTAGGAGGATACCGGCAAGACAACCGCGAGCAACCGACCGACGTGCGACCTCCCTCTCTCTCTCTCTCTACCCTCCCTCTTTCCGACTGGCGAACCACCGCACCACCCCTCCGGCTCCGGATCTGGCCCGACTCGTCTGTCCCCTACTCTTTCTCTCCCCTTGCGTCTTTGTCTGCCCTTCCTCTCTTCGCAGCGAACTAGCGCGTGACCAGTGAACCACCCTGCCCGCCCCCTTCCAGCTCTAGATCCGACACCGGCTTGTCTTGTACGTTGGAACGTTGGCGCCCGATCGCCTCACACCCACCGGCCTGTTGATCTCCAGTTCCGCCTGCATCACGATCCCGCCTGTCGCTCACTTGACCTCCTTGGTCAAGTCCCCAGCCCTCCTCTCCCATGTCCAGGTAATTTCGCTTTTCTCTCTTTTTCTCCGATGGCGTGCGTGTTTTGCTCTGATGGGTTTGCGGCGATATTCGGATGTTATATTGTTATGTCGATGATAGATATGATTGTCATGGATGTGCGGACTAAGAATATCGTATATATTTAACGATTGGTTCTAGTTCTCTCTATCTATGCTATGGAATTTGTGTTTTTACATGTTTGATCACTTGGCAGTTTCATACCTGAAGACACAACAGTAGACAGAGAGCTGACAGGATGGAAGTGCATCCGTTCTGATGTCTTCCGGTATCCAAATAACGGGTCTTTGTTTGCTGCAGCCCTCGGTTCTCGTGCTCAGCTGTGCATTCTGTGAGTTTCTTAACCAATCAATGCATCTGAGATCATCTTACTCAACAGGCCGATCGGCAGTCCTCTAACTTCTTGTGTTATAAACTTCTGATTATTTACAATCTTTTTTCTCAGAGCCACATTTACTTTACTACTTGGGGTTCTGGGTGTATTTTATCCATTCAACCGAGGAAATTTGTTCATAGCATCGATAGTCCTGAACACCATGACTTCTGGCTTTGCTGGATATTTAGCTGTCTTATTCTACTGCCAGATTGAGGGAAAAAAATTGTGTATGTTCTAACAAGCTAAATTTTAAGCATCTCCATTTGAACACTTTAATATTCATCGTGAAACTTGAGCCTAATCTTCTGAGTTTTACAACAGGGCAAAAATTTGCTGCTGACAAGGTCTTTATTTTCTGTGCCGTTGTTTCTTATATTCTGCTTCCTTAATACTGTCCCAGTGTCTTACCAAGCAAACGCAGCACTTCCTCTAGGAACAATCTTGATATTACTGTTGATTTGGATATCGCTTGCATTGCCATTGCTTGTTCTTGGGGGAATAGCTGGGAAAAAGAGCCACTGTGAGTTTCAAGCTACTTGTGAGACCTCAAAGTGCCCCAGAGAGGTCCCGTCACTCCGATGGTACAGGGGCACACTTCCATAGATGGTCCTGGCAGGTTTCTTGCCTTTTTCTACAATCTGCATGCAGCTGCATTACATGTTAATGAGTATGTGGGGTAATAGGGTCTATACCCTTTATAGCAAGATATTTGTCACCTTCATTATTCTGCTCATCACAATTTCATTAATCACCGTGGCTCTGATGCACTTTCAGCTAGCTGCCGAAGATCATCGATGGTGGTGGAGGTACATCTCTCTCTCTAATATGTATAGATGATGCCCGGGTTTCCCGATGACAAAACCAATGGTGTTAATTACAAATGTGCATTATAATGCATCTGTCTTCGCATTGATACAAGTGTATACGCTGGCAACTAGCGACGGTGCATGCACACAATTGCTTACCCTTCCACTTCGGGAGGCTCGGTTATCTTCAGGGCTGTTTTATCATCTCGCGATGTATGTTATAGTACTGAGACAAGTTCTCTTACGTTGTTCTCCAGGTTAAAGCTATGAATACATCCATGAGACAGTGCATCTTATGGCATGGATTATGTCATGTTTTCATACCTCGGAATCCTGTCGGATATATGTAATACCGCAGAAGTTGGAGATCGATCGTCCTCCAAAGCTTATACAAACATCGTTTTTCTCATTTGACGTTTACTTTTTGTCCAAGTGAACAACACTGAATAGTAGTCTGACTGAGGGATGAGGAAAAATACTTTTTCCTCACAACTTTTAAATAAAGGCTTAGTCATCGGATTGGACCTTCATTGAAGGGTTTCTGGACGCCTATATAGAACATATGAGAAGTTACAGTGTATGGCTTTTTCCTTTTAATAACTACATGCAAAGTTCTGCAACTGTTTCTCCCATTCTTGCATGTTCTACTATCTATCTGTTGTTTCTCATTTAAATATTATGTATGAGGAAAACCAAAGCATGCAGAAACATGGGTTTTTACCACGTACTACCATTCTTTCTAGATAGAGATGCCACTATTTCTAGACAATTGTGATAAAAAATTATCTCATTATGCTATCTTTCTCTATGGACGTTGTGTTTCAGATAACTCATTTGCCAGTGTGGCATGGACAAGGTTGTCGTTCTCTTGGTTTTCGGTTTGGTAAAGTCTGCTACATCAGGTAACAATGCTTAGTACTTTCTAGATCCATTTCTAAGATCTTATGCTTCAGTGACTTGACCTGTATATCTGTATGCAGCGATGTTAGTGAAATACTAGAAGAAACATATCCTCTTCTCAGGGACTGTGATATCTTGATAATGGTATGTCTTTCCCTCCCACTGCAGTGAACATGTTTCTTGATACAGACATTGATCGTTCATGAGCAGGTGATGTCTAACATTCTAGTGTATGAATATGAAACATTTATAAAGGAAGCCAATCAACTAGGGTAAAACCTTCAATACCTCAAATTTGTTAGAAAGGAAGCCAATCAACTCTTTGATAACTCACATTGTATGTCTCTCAATCAAGCTTTGGAAGAGGTCCAGAAAATCCAACCAAAGCAGATACTTTTCACCGGTATGTTGAAGCCCCATTTTGTATAAGTAATATTGTAGGAGGAAGGATCATCTAATAAATTTTTCTGCCCTTATTAAGGTTGCAGAAGTTTAGTTTCAGATTTTAGGCCCGAAGGGTTTCATATATTTCATATTTGTAGTCTTGGCATATATCTTCTTTTAAATTATTCATTGTTCTTTTGTTATGATATATTGTTTTGGAATCTCCTTCTTAAAACTCTTTCTCCTGGTTTGGAAAATTGGTGAAAGGTATGATGCATCTAACTCCTCACGAAGCAGTGAATGAAGATCTTAAAAAGCTCTTGGAGACGGAGGGCATTGACGTACAGCTAAGCTATGATGGACTCCGCATCCCTATAATGCTCTAGCCATCAAGTTTGACGCAAGTCTTGTTCTTTGATCAGATGAAACTGTGATGAATAAACACCTCAGTGTCAAGTATCTGCTATTGAAGTATACAACAGATATGTGGTGATGCAATTTTAGGAGCTATTTGCGAAAAGTAAATTAGTTATTGACAAAGGCATGGTAATATAACTATATAATCTTAGTCCATCATAGGGGTTTTCAAAAGATTAGGGTGCATCTATCAATCATGTGTGTTAATACTCTTAAGGACTATGTTTCCACGTGCATAAGTCGACATGTGTTTGTGCATAGATAACCATCCAAGATCATTTTGTTTTGTCACACAAATGTTCTAGGGATTTGGTATATGCTATATTCAGATATTAATTAGGAGTACCTTTTTTCTTTTGCATGGCAGGTCTATAAACCAACTCTTGATCGGTTTGCAAATGCAGGTGGCTTGGTCGGAAACTCTCCTGCAGAAGCATGTAAAGGTCTAGAAATTTCCTTTCAAACTTGCTATGACTTTGTTGTACTGTTTATTAATTTTCCTCTGTACATTGTGTATAGAACTTTGTTGTTGCTTTCACTTCAATTTGATCTAAGGACCACCGGTGACAACCCCCAACACAAAAAAAAAAAAAAAAAAATCTCTAATGGTTTTTGCACTCCATTCACTGTCTCCAAAATAAGTGAAGCCTTCAATTTAGCAGCTTCCCCCTTTCCCTCATCCTATTCTTTCATGATGAAATGTGAAACCATGGGCTAATGTATTTTCAACCTGTAGATGTTGATGTACTTGCGATCATGGTCACAAATGAAGCTCAAGCGGAAAATGTCCTATTTGGAGATGTTGGTGCAATCCCAGGTAAATAATTCGTTTCTATATTTGTTTGATTTTTCATGTCTCTAATGACATGTTGTTTGGTTTAACCTCAGTGCTTGCATCTGGTGCATCCATAATTCTTTCTTCCACTGTTTCTCCCGGATTCATGACTCAGCTGGCGCGACGATTGCAAAGTATGTCCTTTGTCATGCAATGAATTGATTTAAAAGATGAACGCCCATCTAAATAAGAAGAATAAATTTAAATGTCAAAATGATGGTGCATTGAATAAGGGAAGTTCTGCAGACACTCATAGCTAAACAAGGTTCACTTTGGTTGTTGAAAACAGAAAACTAAAAGTTTTATTCGATAAACTAAAGGGTTTATTTGCCAGCATTCTTATTCTAAATTTCATGCTGCATGTGTCATATTGCAGGTGAAGGAAAAGATCTAAAATTGGTGGATGCCCTTGTTTCTGGTCGTGTTAAAAGAGCTGCTGAGGGAAGTCGATGACTTCTCATATGATGTGGACAGGCTTTAAAGAGTTACGGACTTATTAATGTGCAACAAGAAGAATCTTATGGTGATATATCATTGAAGTTGACTCCTACATTTTCAGAGGCAGAAATTTGATGTTAGATGGTTGTGTGCTCACTATTATCTTGCTGTACATAGACACAAGGTCACTATGAGTAATGAATGTGACTCCTCTCAGCAATGATGTTGCACTGTCCACCAAGTTCTCTTCCCCCCTCCATGTTCAAAGGCTAGAGAGTTTTGTAAAATCATCAACCAGCTGTTTTCTTTATCTATATGGCGCTTTAAAACAAAATGTTTAACCGTGGTTTATCTGTGGCTCATGTATAGAAATGGTGTATACAATATTTTTTTCCTTCGGATGCATGTGAATAGGCAATTGTTCTTCCATGATAGGAGGAGCTTGCGATTTGCAGCCAAACTGGCTCTTCACTAACTCTAGCCTTTGCGATTGTTTTTAGTGTTAGGATCGTTCATTAGGACAAGGTCGAAACCACTATAAATCATATGGAACAAGCTGGACAGTCTTCGTGTGCAAAAGCTCATTCTGAACTGCACAAACCTTTGGCTGAGTCATCCTTTCCAACTTTCGTGTTGGATGTCAAAAAGGAGGAACTTATTCGAGGGAATTTAAAAGAGAGAAAGCCACTCTTGGAGCTGGCCAAGAAATCTCACAAGATGAACCTTTGTCAAGTTAGCATCAATATCCAAATCCTGACCTCTCAATTCTCTCATTCAAATTGTTGCATCTTCTTCGATAATGGTCCCTCAACTGTTGCTTGAACTCAACAACCCCCGAACTGAAAAATGGTAAAGCTCAAATAACCTACAAAAACATCAATCTTGTTCTTTAGTGTATGATTCATTTGCTCCATAGGTTAGTTTTTGCAAAACCCAGAATATACAATGTTAAGGATCCTCAATCAGACGTTTATAATTTGAATTTAAGAATCCTCAATCAAACATTTATAATTTCAACTAAGAATTTGGTCAAAATTTCAAGAAGTAGCGGCATGGGAAAATATGCAATAGCAAAACAAATTTAATGATATGCCAAAATAAATGTTCACTTTATTCATCCTACAAACAAAATGCGCATACATTTACAAACGACAACTAAAACTCACGAACAACCCAACGAACATCTTCAGGTTTGTCAAATCTCACAATATGTCAAGTTTTAAAAAGGTAAAATTACCATAAACAACAACACAATCAACATTTTCAATCTACAATTTTCTTTCTTTTGTTTTGGCAAATCTTGTTTTACTTTTGTATTGAGGGCCTTGTCTTCAACATCCATTGAACAGCCCTTGTCCTCATTATGGGTTGACCTTTGTTTTTGCTTGACATTGCTTTGGCAAAAACTTTTTGACACACTCCTTGCCGATTGATTAATTTCCTTATCAACCCAAACAAAATAATTACAACTTTCTCCTTTTTTGTAATGGTTGTATTTTGGGCAGCCGTGGTATCTTCTCCCTTGGTTGTCCTTCAACCTTGCCGTTCGTAGAGGACATTTTAAGCCACAATAGCAAAACACGGACGTATCGAATATTCTGCCAAAAAAAAAAAAATGAGGATAGCCTAATGTAAACCTTCTCTTTTGCACTGCATGCCACAGAAACACCATACAAGCAATGTTATATAAAAACATGCAATTACTACTGACAACTGTGAACTAGCAAAGAGGAGAAAGAGACAATCACAAAGTCATGTTTAAACACTACTTGATTACTACTGACAATTGTGAACCAGCAAACAGGTGCTCCATGATGATTGCTTCGAGAGAGAATGAATTCTACCTATAAATTCCAAGAGATGAGAGAAGAAAGCATTTTGATGTGTCGACTTCTATATATCTTCAGAGGACAAATTGTTTTGATTGAGCTGCATAAAATTATTTTTCCATCTGGTTGGTAAATCACATTGAAGATTATGTTAATTCATCCCAGAGCATGCTGATTTCTTTTGTTTTACTGTTTGAAAATTAAATGCACAAAACAGAGTGCTAACAGCCTACCCTCAAATGAACTAGAACCAATCGTTAAGTATATACAAAATACTTAGTCTACACATTCATGACAATCCGATCTCATCATCGACATAACAATATAACATCCAAATATTGCCGCAAACCCATAAGAGGAAAACACGCACGCCATAAGAGAAAAAGAGAGAAGCAAAATTACCAAAGAACATGCATATTGTTAAATGCTAACAGTAGAAATTGAAGCCTAAAGGAGATATCCGAAATTGTTACCTTGATAGTCTGCAGCTCTAGTGATCTAGCAAGCAAAGACCGAATATACAATATCCTGACATGTGAGACGAGCATGATATCCATAACTCTCTTCGATTCCATTTTATGAATAAACGTAAAAACAGCATCTCTAATTTCCGCAGGAATCTCAAGCTCTCTGGAAGTACTTCCTCCTGGTCGAATTTACCCAAATATAATCTGGAAATTTAGACGAATGACAAGACAAAGACTAGCGAATCCAAAGCTTTGACCAAATAAAGGGCATGTAAAAGCTGGTCCTTAGAACGGGCGATTCTCCTTCTCTGATTGTAATTCGAAACAAAAATTTCCCTAATTTGATCCTTATAATAAAAAGAAAACAATAAAAGAGAGCAATGTTACCTTCCCAAATGTGTCGTGATCCCAGATTTCGATAATCAGCATATCATGTAAGCCATCTTCTACAACAAAGTCAAATGTCTGATTCCAAACAGGGTTTAAACTGTCATTCACAACCTGAAAAACAAAGAGTTCTTGTTAGAAGCTTGGAACTAATAGAAAGCAAAACAAGACAATCTCTTATGTCCGAAATTACGCTATTGGCATGGATTTTCTAACTTGATGAAGGTCATACTGTTTATTTGTATTTATACGGCAGAACACGAAGATTAAAGCATAAATTCTTCATAGAACCAGTCTTAGCTATTCATTAAAAGAATAAGGGATGCCATATACAAGTAGAAAAGTCAACGGATTTTTTAAGCGACGATGCAAAGATATTTATTGAAGGTTAAAAGCAAACAGGAAATTTTTACAATCAAAGGCATGCACAACAAAAAACTGACCCTGGTTTTATTTCTCAATCCGGATTTTTTCATGCTCACTACAACATACGGATCTGCTTTGCCCATCAGATCTGAGGGTGGTAAATCTTCGGCGGATATCACAGTGACAGAAAGTACTCCTCTGACAATTACATCCCTCTTTTTCGACATATTTCCATTTCCATTTTCAGTAACTTCAAGATCATTCACTCCACCTTTTAGAACCCTCTCCAAAGAGGTCATTGAAAAATCACGCTTGAACGGATTGGTAAAACCACTCTCCATCCCGTTGGGACAGTACAGCAACTCCAAATGCACCTAGGTTTTGAGCATAACAGAGGGGATAAATAATTCATTTCTGCAAGAAATATGCTTAACCCATGATACAGAAAAGAGAAGAGTGAAGTCATGATGGCAATACATAGAAATTAGTACTAATGACATGGATAGCACTTCCCACAAATAGCATCACATTGATTTTTTAGCCTGTGGAATTTGCTATTTCTTCAACATTCAGAAAATTGCTCGAGAGATGGGCATTTATACAAGTTTTCCAGCACTACGAAATTCAGAAAACAGCCAGGCCAATTTGAGAAACGACGATGAAGAAACCAATAAGTGTGCCAGGCAGCCAAAATGTATGCAATTCTACTAGGGGTCTGGAGATCCAGAGGAAGTTCCTTTATTTGCACTATACCATTTTCTCCTTATATTATGGTTTGGATGGTAGAAATGGCGGAAGGAACAAAAAATAGACACGGGTCTACAAAGGTCGAAGAGTAGATTAAAGAAAAAGAAAGGACTATGAAACATTTAACAAAAACCCGTATTCTCACCTCCCCCTGTATTTATTATCTCTTTGGATTTCCAAGTCTTTGACCAGCTTCAACCACACATCCTTCACTTCACCTGGTTCAAGGTCCTTTAGCTGTACTTGAGCACACCCAATCAACTCAGCCGCCTGGAATCCCTCATCATCATATATTTTAACCACCAAGTGCTGAGTAGATGCATCCTCTATAATAAATTCGAAGTGTTCATTCCAGACTGGATTCAAGTCATTGTTCTGAAAAATAAGTTCTTCCACTGTTAGTTTCAAAAATTAAAGAGTTCAAGGACCAAGCAACTGCTAAGGAACTCACAATTGTTTTGCTCTTTTTCATTCTATCACGAAGAGGCCTGACATACAACACAGCGTAAGGATCTGATTTCCCAACGAGGTCCTTGTTTGTTAACTCCTTTGCTTGGACAAGTTTCGCTTCCAACATTCCAACAGGCTTTAACTCCAGGTCAGTGAACAAGAAAAGGTATTAACCCTCCTAGCATAAGGACAAAACATTGAGATTTTGCAACCTCGTTTCCAAAGAACCAATATACTATTAACATGAGGCTAAAATTACAATAACAGCTATACTACACAAGTTGTAATCCAGCATTCCTCTTGATCAAATTACTTTCAAGCACTATCTTCTCCAAGATCGCATGTGCAAGCTCCATACAAGAAGATACTATTTGAAGAACTAGAAATGGTTCGATCCACATCTGCAATATCATAGTTAGGACTTTCCCACATTAGGCCTAAATATTTTGATGTTGATCCTAGAATATATTCTTCATTTTTCCATCTTTTTCCATCTTTCATTGAAGCTAAGGAAGAACGAGGCAGCTCAGATCCAATCACCAATAGCTTGTAAGGGATGTCCCAACTGCTATTCTAACCATTCCTCTCATAAGGAGATTATTCTGTTACCTGCTATTTGAATGCATTTCTACCTACACTAAATCCACTTCATATCTTGACAAGTCCTCATGAGGTTCATCATTCTAACAAAGAAAAATGAGTCAATGAACCAAACTTGTAGTTCAGTAAATATCTTCTACATCTCAATTTGCTTCACATTTACTGGGATTTCCCATATTCACCTCTTTCTTAATCTAACAAGTCACAACCGAGTTACTAACATAGAACTTATCTCATCACAATGAAATGCTGCTGATAGCAGGAGAGTTGAGTAATGGTTCACCAATATCTTCACAGAACAATGACCATAAGCAAACCTATAGACTTGCATTGGAAATGATAAACTGATAACTGAGGCTGTGAAGGAGGGAAAACAATTCATGCATATATTTCTACATCTAAGTGAAGTCACGTCCTAATTAAACCAAAAAGGAGGGAAAACAATTCATGGCAGGAGAAGGAGATGCAAAGACTAGCTTCCAAATGACTTGGCTGCACTATGCCTTGTTAAATCAGTAACTAAGCGACCACCTCAAACACAGACAGGGTGTACAGATCATGACATAAGAATGAAAAGGCAATCAATGCACTTAACGGATACAAATTGTCTAATGCGTTCTCATTATATGTTATTGCAGCTGAATTATGTGTACCAAATTGAGGTACATACAAATGCCCCCATGCAGTTTCATGGATGTTGAGATGGCATCTACAAGTCCATGGACACATACACCAATGAGAAAGCACGGGCACACAAGCATATGCTCCTACTTAAAGGCACACATGCAGACACCAACATCTCTGTACTTCAACAAAACTTTGGAGCCATATCAATTGTCTCCCATCATATACAAACTAAAATTACATCAACCTTTTCCAATAATATTTGGTGGTTTATTTCACACAAATAGGACCATCATCAAAACTTTCCAAGAGCAACTATAATCATAAAAAGCATATTTCAAGAGTTCAAAGAGGGAAATTCCAAGAATCCAAGATCCAGAAAAGAACGGCAAAGCATATGATCAACTTAGTGGTGAAACAGATGATAAAGCACAGGCTGAAAAGCATTAAGTTTCAAATAAGACGAACTTGCAAAGACTGAATAGTTGAATCTTGCTGTTGTATCTGTAGCTTCTGAGTCTGCTCCAACTGTGCCAGTTGAGCAAGTTGATTTCTGAGCTGCACATTCTACTCCTTTTCAATCTTATGCTTATCTGCCGACATTATGTTATCAGATTGCATCAGAAAAAGTTCTAATTTCAGTAAATAATCCTAATGGAAACCACACGTGGAAATCATTTCGAAATTAAAACACAACATTTTCCTGGATTTATATTGAATTGCTTATGCACTTACTACAGACAAGGAAGAATTTAATTATGGGTGTTAACATCATTAAATATTTCCCAAAAACTTCATTATAACTACAAATTTGATAAAAATTTCACACTACAACACTTATTAAAAACCAAATGCAACACTGCATGGGAATCCATCATCAGAAATGTATTTCACAGAGGATAAAAGATGTAGATAGAGAGCAATATGTCTATCAAACATTAGCATCCATTGAACTAACGTTACAAGAAAAAGTTTTATTTGGAGAATAGTATCTAATTCCCTTGGGAAAAGGCGGTCATTTGGAGGACAACTATATGGAAATCTTGCCCTAAAGAAAGACATTTGTTCAAAGAGGTTGCTCAAATAAATCTGGGACACATTTTTCCTCAGAGAAGCCAGCATTAATCAGGAGTGCAAATGACATAACCATCAACCGAAGTAATTGATCATCATACAAGTTCCACGCAAAACTTGAAGAAATGCCACTATGAAGTTGCACACCTTCAAATCTGACTACAGAGTAAAGGAGACCTTCCACGCCTTCTGAACTTCATTGAAAAGGAGGACACATTGATCATTTGCATCTTTCAACGCTTGTTTTAGCCCCAAAACCATCTTTCAATGCTTGTTTTGCATCGGTCGGAAAGAGGGAGGGCAGAGAGAGAGAGGGAGGTCACACGTCGGTCGGTTGCTCGTGGTCGTCTCGCCGGTATCCTCCTGGTTCGTCGGTTGCTCACAGTGGTTTGCCGATTGGAAAGAGGGAGGGCAGAGAGAGAGAGAGAGGGAGGTTGCATGCCGGTTGGTTGCTCGCGGTCGTCTCGCCGATATCCTCCTGGTTCGTCGGTTGCTCGCAGTGGTTCGCCAGTCGGAAAGAGGGTGGGCAGAGAGAGAGGGAGGTCGCATGCCGGTCGGTTGCTCGCGATCATCTTGCCGATATCCTCCTGGTTCGTCGGTTGCTCGCGATGGTTCATTGGTTGGAAAGAGGGAGGGTGGAGAGAGAGGGAGTTCTTCGGACAGAGAGAGCGAGGGTAGAGAGAGAGAGAGGCGTGAAGAACGAAAACTAGGACTGAAATTTTTTCAAATTGGCGCCTCTTTTTCTCTCCAGAATGTAGGTCCCACGAGGACACATGTCATGCTCCCACCACCTTCTTGTTTGCCACGCTGGAGCACGAGACGTACCTAATATTTTCCATTAGTTGATCTTTCATTAAAAAGGAAATAACAAACTCAATGTCACTCCATGAATAGAAAAACCAGGGATGAGATCTCGAAAGGGTTTATCTGATAAAGAGTCAAACTTCACTTATCTTTTTGGGCCCAAATGTTAGAAAAGTTACTTTCCTTGTAATGCCCTAGTGACCACACTTCTCACTTGAGTAAGGGAGATGAAAAGTTTCATTGAACCAAAGTTCAATGCAAACAATCTATACCTCTCGGCATTAGAATTGACAAAGATATAGCATTGTTAGTAATTTTGTAATTTAAGATTTGGGTCCAAAAGTTTGAATAAATTTAAATGCAATAATTGCATGCAATTACCTAGAACATCGGCAACTTATAACGTGCATCGTGCAATAAGGACTCTTACGTCCATTTTTTATATTGGAAAAAATAATTGTCTCATACATTCTGTCCAATATGATTCTGTCCAAGCAAGATCTATGTTAAATCACGTGTCTCAAGTTTGAATATTTGCAAAATGCGATCCACTTGGATAAATTTTTTCTATTATTTGATCATGAAGATATTTTTTTGATGAAGATAATATTCAAGATTACACACAAGAAAAAAAATTCGAAATTCTTTTTGGGTTTTAAATGTTTTCAGTCAACAGAAGAAGCTTCGTTGTGGACTCTATGAAGTTTTACAAAATAAGAAATAATATAATAAAAAGTAAAAGTAAGGGTTTCTTCACCTTACCTGCAGCGTCCAATTCCCATAGAAGAAAGAAACAGACCGTGGGGCCCAGAGTCAAAGTTGTTGACTCTGGGCACACATTTAAGGACAGAATACGAGTCTTTGTTTTGTGTGGAGCTGCGAATAACCTAGAGAGCACCGCACGACGACAGAAATAAAAGGCAAGAGTTGCGGGTCTAGGAGTAGAGTCACGCGGCACGAAGCTTTGAACAAAAATGCGAATCTGTACATACGCGGACCAAAGATGAACGTTATTCACATTTCATTTGATGGTCAGAGGCAAATTCTGGAGTAGTTGATTTTGGCGTACGTAGAGCGTTTTGTTTAAAGCTTGAACACGCAGTAATTTTGTACTAGGAGTTTATGTTCAAGTAAGTTATTTATATATAAACGCTTTGAGTATGTAATTAAATCTAGGTGTAAAAAACACTTGAACACGTGAGCGATTGTAAACTCTGATTTTTCGATTATAGTAGATTATTTGCTGCTGGCTCTCCTCGTGAATGTAGGTATTGATATTCAGACCGAGCCACGAAATTTCCAGTGTCCTTCTTATTTCTCGTTTATTTCTTTGAAGATTTTTTTTTTTGTGTAAATTTCTTTGGAGATTTTGCGTTAACGTAAATTGCAAGATCCTATTATTTTCGTGTATTATATTCCAATAATCTATACATATGAAAGATTAATAGATTAATACTTAGGTGAACGAAATTAGTAGAACCAACTTGCATAGTTACTCCAATTCGATCTCAACGACCTCAGTTTTTCATTTTCCGTCTACTGTTATACAATAACATGGATGGGTTCAAAAATCAATTTACTTTCTCGAATCAGGGTAACATTCTTACGGTAATTCAACAAGGAAAAAGACAACAGCACAGATCGAAGGAAACCCGAAACTTACAATTCAAAGAAGGAACCACATTTTTTGATCCCAACTCCATCTTTTGCATGTCAAACTTGAATAAGGAATAACGATTGGGCACGTTTGGTAATACTTCTATTCCGAGGAACAATTTTTTATTAGAGATGATTTTTTCTGATTCTGACCACCGGCTCAGGTGGCTCCGCTGGGTAGGCTCTACAACGTCCTCCTCGGGGAAGGCGGGAGTTCGAAGCCCCGCAACGCAAGTTGCGGGGGAGGGGCGGATCATTAGGCGATTTAAGCGTGGCGTCGGGGTGGTGGTTTTCCGCTAGCGTCACCGGGGTTTACGGCGCACCGTCGGCGCAGTTCTGGTTCCTCCCGCATCCAAAAAAAAAAAAAAAAAAAAACAATTTCTCGAGCAAAAGAACACATTTGGTAACTCTATGAAATTTTTATTCCCGAAATAGAAATGCGTTTGATAGGATTTTTAAATATTTTTATTTCTTTTAATTTTTTGATACTTTTATTATATTTTATTATTTTTCTTTTATTTTTTCTTTTTTCTCTTTGGCCTAGGCTATCGGCTAGGCGAGGTTTGGCGAGGTCTAGTGAGCTCGCCCGGCCACGGTGAGGCTCGGCCTCGCCTAGGCGACACGAGGTCGGCTCGCCTTGGCCTCGGAGAGGCCAAGCCTCGCGCCGGCCGGGAGGCCGAGCTCGCTCGTGGCTCGCCGTTGCCGGGGCCGGCGATGCTCGGTGAGGTTGCCGACCCTCATCCTGGCTGGTCCTTGGCGCTGGCCATGGCCAAGGCTAGGAACCGATCAAAAGGAAAGAGAAGAAGAGAGAAGAGAAGAAAAAATAAATTCTTTGCTTTTGTTCTTTTGATTCTTAAGAATTGTTCCCGGAATAAGCCTACTTTTTCTACTGTTTCTGTTCCAAATTTATTCTCGGAAACAAAAAAGTAAATTTATTGTTCCCAAGAACAAAAATTTTACCAAAAAGGTTTTTATTATTTTTTCATTTTCTGAAACAAAAGAACAGAGATAGTTGTTCCGGAGAATATAAATTGTTTTTACGAAGCAGGGCCTTAGATGCTTGTATCCGCGAGAGGTTGACGAGAGCAGAAACGAGTTCACACGAGAAAGAACGGCAAGTGGCGATGAAAACAGGTTCGTTGGGTCAAATTCGACCAGAAGCCCTAGGTCATATGTCATACGCGTGATGGCGACGGCTGTTGTAATAGCTTCACGGAAGCTTCCAGGAAGGAGAAGTTGGACCAGTAGACCAAGTGCCAATGAGGACAGACTCGTCACGTTCTTAAATCTGGTGATCAAGGCGAGTCTACTTTTGAAGCACATCAATTCGTCACATTTTAAAATCAGATGATCAGGTTGGCTCATTATGTTCAAGAAAAATCCGTCTTATCAGGATGCAGTGCCAATTTTGGTAGGTCTAGATCATGCATGTAAGTGATTAATTGGCTAGCTGAAATATGATCTTAGAACATGTGGAAATTAAACTAAACGATGTGAGAATCATCTTAAATTGGAGTTTAAATATGGTTAAAGCTCACGCAAGGTTAAGTTAGATAGCATGCTCACATTCTAGCTTTACCTGGTAATTTGTTTTCTGTAGTCACTTCAGCAAATGTTTAAACTCACAAAATCTCTAATTTTGCATCTCTAATTCTCATGCGTAATTCTCATGCGTAGCCCAATATTAATTCTCTAATCGATTTCTACGCATGTTTTGGTAATAAATCTCTAATGCAGATGGCAGGGTTCAGTTCCAAATCTCCACATGAATAAAGGTCAAGAAAATGAATGATGTGAATAATTTAATTTATTATAATTTTATGCATATCGATTTGCTAGCGAAAATTCACGTCAACAACAACATATGAAGTAATATAACAAATATAGTTTTAGATTGGTAACACACGGACATCATGTTACCACATAGTAAAACCAGGATGCTAAATCATCGCGATGGGTGCAAAAAAAAAAGAGCCAAAGGCAAATTGAGAGGTAAGTATTAATACTGATGTTTTGAGAATAATATATGAATTCACAAGCTTTTTTTTTCCCCCCGTTGCTTATTGTATAATTAGCTTTTATTTTTTATTTTTTATGGGGCTACATTGCTCCACCCGCGTGGTGGAATACCGAGTAAACTGCAAACATTTTAATATATATGGATCTTCTAATCATTATTAAACCATAATGCAGGGGTTTATTTCCTGAGCAAAATCGTCAGTCGGAAAACCAAATAAAAGATTATGGAGGATTTATTTCAACCGACCTTCCAGGAAAATTATGTGCCATTGACCAAGACTTGCGGAGGCCATTCCTGTGTATAAATTCTGGACCAATCTCTTCCTGAACCATCACAAGACATCATCTCTTTACATAAAATCGCACAGAGAATAACTTCAGCAATCAGCAGATCATCCATGGGAAACGGACAGCATCACGGCGGCCACCACGGTCATCATCATGGCCACCACGGTCATGGTGGTCACGGTCATGGCCACGGCCATGGTCACGGTCACGGTCATGGCCACGGACATGGTCATGGTCACGGTCCGGGTCACGACCTTGGACATGGTCACGGTCACCGTCATGGTGGTCACGGTCATGGCCACGGCCACGGTCACGGTCCAGGTCACGGCCCTGGACATGGTCACGGTCACGGTCATGGTCACGGTGGTCACGGTCATGACCACGGCCATGGTCACGATCACGGTCCAGGTCACGGCCTTGGACACGGTCATGATCATGGTGGTCACGGTCATGACCACGGCCATGGTCACGGTCACGGCCTGTGTCACGGCCCCGGGACATGGTCACGGTCATGGTGGTCACGGTCATGGCCACGGCCACGGCCACGGCAACAATCACGGTCATGGCCATGGCCATGCTCACGGTCACGGTCCAGGTCACGGCCTTGGACATGGTCACCGTCACGGTCATGGTGGTCATGGTCATGGCCACGGCCACGGCCATGGCCACGACCACGGTCACGGTCACAATCAGGGTCACGGCCCTAGAGATGGTCACCGTCACGGTCATGGTGGTCACGGTCACGGCCACGGTCGCAATCCAGGTCACGGCCCTAGACACGGTCATGGTCACGATCATGGTGGTCACGGTCATGGCCACGGCCACGGTCCAGGTCACGGCCCTGGACACAGTCACGGTCATGTCCACGGTCACGGTCACGGTGGTCATGGCCACGGCCCGCCACCTCCACCTCCTCCGGTGATCTACCCGATATTGGTGCCTCGTCCCCCTCCTCCTCCCTGCTTCCGTCGCCGTTAGCAGCTTCGGCCGAAGCTTGTGATTCTAAGTGGCTACTTCTCTAAAGTTGCATCACAACTGAATGCAGCTCTCATCGTCTGTGCCTGCCGTTGTGTAATTGCAATCTACAAAGCGCTGTCATGATGTATTTGTAAAACAAGTCTACTCTATGTGTCATGATTTTGTGTCATTTGTCATCATGGCTAACAGCTATCGCGTCATTGTAATTTTGTGTTGCTGGATATTGTCATTATGGGATTTCAATTCCTTTTCTTTGGTTGGTTCAAGTGATGGATCTCTATATAACGTTGTGATCTTGGAATAGACGTGCATAGTCATGCTTTCCTTTTCTGATTTTTCTCCTACAAGCTGTTGGAAAAAATGTCGGAAGATATGCTCGAAACGAAGGAAATCAATCCAGATTTAGATTGACACATCAAATCAATCAAGCTGTTGACACCTAAATTTTTGCATAATTTTTGGGGTTAATTTTTACTTAAAAAAAAACACACGGCATATAATTTAGAGACATTTTATTTTCATTTTTTGTTTTATTTTAGGTCGCCGGTAAAGGAAAATTTTTCACATATTCTGTTCAGGTTTTTAGGCAATATATACCAAAGGATGTATTTTCGAGCAAAAAGGAAAATTTTGGATAGAATATGTAGAAAATACAAAAGAGAATATCACGTGTGGTGAATGATATATTAAAAAATATTGCACGAGCAAAATTGGAAACGAAATATGCAATAAGGATTCAATTTTTTGCCCTATAAAAAGTGTGATGGGGTACAGAAAAGAGGTCGGCAAATTTTGAGAGCAAATACATGGAGAGGTTGATTTGAGCGATTTTCGAAAAATTGAGAGAGTTGGTGCGAAGAGGGAATTCGTGCAAAGCAAAAAAGAAAGGAAACCCCTCGACGCCGCCGCTGCACGCCTCCGACGCCCACCGTCGCGCCTCTGCACCCGCGACCCGTTGCTGCCCAACCCAACACCGGAGCTCCGCTGAATCCACCGCCTGCGACGCTCGTGCCCAGCCCCGTGCTCGATCCCGAAGCCTCGGTGCCGCGTCGTTGACGTGCCGCCTCGCCTCGCCGGTGATTCCTCAAAAACCGGCGGCCAACATTTTTTTTTTAAAAGAAAAAAAGAAAAGGAAAAATTAAATTAGGTATTTTTACTTTACTTTATTAGGCAGGTTTAGGTTTTTTTTACTTATTTGTTTATTATTTCTTTATATGTTGTTTTCTTTGTTTGGAATGTCTATCTATGCATAATTGAAAATCTCAATGCATTACCTAATTCGCAACCACGCTAAGGTTTTTTGTTTCATCTATAAGGCTTTAGATGAAATAATTAATCAAGTGGGGATAAATTTGATATTTTGATCTTTAAGGCTTAAGATCAATTTATCGATTTTACTAGCGAAATATTATCCCTGATTTGAATGATATGTGATATCCTTTTTGGGGTAATTTTGAATGAACTTGATTCTTTTTTATTCATCTTGAGATATGCCTGAATTGGGATATTGCATGTTTTAGGGTTATTTGCATATTTAGGTTAAACATTCTATTTATCATGAATTTTCAAAAAAAAATAAAAAATAAAAAATCAAACCAATTAATTTAAGTTGCTAGTTTTCTAACTTAAATCGCATGTTTAATTATTTGGCAATTGTTAATTTTGAAATTAAAAAGGAAATAAAAAGAAAAATCCAAAAATGTTGAATTAGGGTTATGTTTGCTTTCCTTATTTTGCATGTTTAGGATAGAGATTTTATTTTGAATCATAAAAAAGAAAACAAAAAGAAAGCATATTCATTTAGAATGTTAGTTTTATTATTTGATTTGTATGTTAAATTTTAATTTCAAAATTAATAATAAAAAAAAAAACATCATGTATATATCATATAGGATTAGGCATCTTTTGCACGTTATTGCATATTAGGGTAAGATTGCGTGTTTAATTTTACTTCCTAATTAATTTTAAGTTTAGATAGATTTTTTTTTAGATAGATTGCATTCTAGGATTATTTGGGTTAAGATAATATATTAGTTTAAATTAGGATTTAGTTTAACCTAATTCCTAATATAAATTGAATAGGATCTAATCTAGCTAGATAATTTTCACATTTTTTAAATTCCGAATTTCATAAAAATACAAAAATGCTTTAGGCTAAATTAGTTTCATTATTTAGATAGAATGCATTATTTTAGGAAAAAGAAAATATCATGTGCATGTCATTAGGGTTAGATTTATTGAGATGCATGCCATTTAACATTTTTGCTAGGCCCATTTAATTAGAAATTACATGTCATTAGAATTAAGTCATTTAGTTAATATTGCATTGCATATTGCATGATTTTCATCGATTAAGTGAAAAAAAATGAAATTGCGTGTTAATTATAAACCATGTCTAGGGTTGTTGATGTGGATTTTAATTTAACATCGCAGATGTTTGTTGTTTGAGGTAAGTTTGCAATTTATTCATTATTTATCTGGGTGTTAAATTGATGGATTGCGCACCCGCATGATCACCTCACATGTTAGGGAAATAGATTTAAAATCAATTTAAGCTGCCTGCAAAAGCATTTTTGAGAAATAAAAGAATGGTACCGAAAGGGCATTAGAGAAATCTAGTGTAACCAAGTCCCCATACCCATAGTCTCTGGTTCGTAGGAGTAAAGTAAACCTCCCGTTGCTTTACTTGGGTTTCTAATCGACTCACCAAAAATAAATTAGTGGCGACTCCTAATTGAAAATCATTTGCATGTTAAAAACTTGAACCTAAGTCGTGAATTGGTATGGGCTTGGGAGAGCCCGAGCTAAGTCTAGGCTTAGTAATCCATTAGCCAAATCATAGGTGGTCCACGCACGAAAAAAAATTTGGTCGCGACACAAGGATTAGAATAAATCAATCAAAGATTAGGATTGATTCCCTAGAATATATTCCTTCCTTTCTTTGTCTATACCTTGTACTATTTATACAGAACATTATACATGTAATATTTCAAGTTAAAGAAATACATAAATTCTCCTCAAATTCCCTTCGTCTTTGACTTCTGCATTTCCCCTTCGACTTCTTTCAAGGTATCAGAGCGTTTTCGAGTTCTTGACCTAGCTTCCACATAGGGCCCGTTTGGTTCGGCTTTGGGGAAATGTTCTTGGGAGAATGCAAATACCTTTAAGGTAAAAGGGTTTTCCGAAATACTAAACTGCTTGGTAAACTATAACTGGAAAGTGCTTTAGGAAAATGCAAGACTATTTGGTAAACATATATTTGAAAAGCCCTTTAGTGTAACCAAATTAAGTTTTTTAGTTTTAGTATTTTTAAAATTGCAAAAAAGAAACAATGACTATATAACATTTTACATTTCATGTTGAGAGTAATGTAAAAAAGATATATATTAGTAAATTTATTTAAAAATGATATTAAAAGAATTTGATTATAGATTAGATGCAAAGCTCAACTTTTGGCCTAGGTTCTTTTAGGTTTGTTTTCAACTTTGAATAATTTTTTTTTTTTTTAATTATTGTAGTATTAATCATCTTCATTAATTAATGATCATCCTAGTGTATTGATAAAAATTTGGGCTATTGATTGTTAAAAGATAAAATGACAAAAAAAAAAAAGGTGAACCCAACATTTGCAAAGGGTTTTTATTATTTTTTAAAAATAAAAATAAAATCCGATGAAACTCGTCGTCGATCAACGGTTGGGGGTGTGGGGAAGATAATCGGTTTACAAAAAAAAAAGTCAACGGATGAATAGTAGATGTGGGACTTGCATTTCGAAATGCGAGAAGCCCAAAGTGCCCCCACCTGGGCTTTCTAACATTTCAAAGGCTAGCATTTGGCTAAGGACACCTCCAAATGCTGAACCAAACACCTCTTGATTGCCTGCTGGACCTTTTCTTTTCCTTGTTGTAGAAAAATTACACGAACTTGCAATAAGTTAGCACTTCGATGTAGGGATCAGTATTTTGAAAAATCATAAAGCAAAGTGAAGAAAAATTATTTACTAATACCATGAATCAAAATCTACCATCAGCTTCTGACCGGTGTGCTTCAAAGGAGCAAACACAAGAAGTTTCGAGACTCCAAGGTTCTACCTTAAGCTCAACTGCTGAAGTCATTGCAAGTCAGGAGTAGCCCACTCGGGCTCAACATGTACAATGGCATCCTTTCCAGGCCCAGCCGAATATGGAGCAACCCATCCTGGGCTAGCCCATTGAAGGTCAATCCTCCCTGTGGCTGCCGGTTCAAGTCCAGCCCAATCCATGGTTTTATGGGCCAAATCAAAATGCCTCGTGGCCAGGAAATTAGGGCCATGAAAATAACATCCAGTCCTATGGGAGCTCATTGACCATTAATGAGGCAAGCCTAAACACTGGGCCGGGATGGTTCAATGTGGGTCAAGCACTCGGATCAAGTACTTTGGGTCTAGGAACGAATCTCTACCCAGTTCTCCAACCTGATTTTTCCGCCATTCACAGCCGCCAATGGTTGCCCAAAGCCCGGCAACCCACTATTTGTCTCCATTGCCAATGGACTAGAATTGTGACTTATTTCCCATCAACATTTGGGGCCCGGAAATTACTCGATTTGGGCGCAAGAATTCCGGCAAGCTCTTGTTGCAAAGGACAAGGATGGATTCCTTGACAGAACCATTCCAATTTCGATCGAGGAACAATTGGTGCGATAATGAAAAAAATGTAATTAACTTATCCAATCATGGATTGGAAATTGCTTAGCCCCAGACATCATAGCCGATTTACCCCTAATGAAGGACCCACAAATAATGTGAGAAAACATAAAAAAAAGATGCATAGAAAATTGGATTGAGCTAAGTTTTTTTTCCCTTAGCCAAGCACTCTCAAAGTTGAAGAAAGGAAACATATGCTTCAACAAGCTCTCGGCACTCTGGAATGAACTGGAGGTAGCAAAGGAGAAACTCGAAGGGCCAGATTTAAAGGAAAGAGAGAAGGTAACTCGATTTCTCCTAATTGTAAACGAATGACCTCCCGTTTCGATCCTAGATCTTGACTATGGATCTTGTACTGTCGCTCGGCCAGATTTACCAGCTGGCTATTCAAGAAGAAAGCCAGTGGCTTACCTCGCCAGAATATATGGGAAGAGGATAAAGTATCTCGCTCATGGCTCACGGTGAGCACCAAGACTTGGCAAATAACACCCACAGCCAAGGAAGGTAAGAAGTAATGCTAGGGTTTAGGGATGAATAGAGAGGCTTTAAGGGCATGGAGTGGATGCTCAAATCATGTGTAACGATCGGACGACCCACGCTTTGCTGTGCCTGGATCGGACAATAGGCATGACTGGACTACTAAGTAGGGGTGAGCATCGGTCCAGGGCCCTGGATCGACCTTAGACCGGCCCAACCCTACCGGTCCTGGTCTGGTTCCCAGGGAGATTGGGTCGGTCATTGGTCCTAGAATTCCTGGACCAGCATTGTGTGGGTCGGTCCTCAGTCCTGAGAGTTCCGGGTCGGTCCAACCCGGATCAACCCTAACTATATATATATATATATATAATATTATTTATAATTTTTTTATATAGAGAAAACATTAAAATAAATAGCGTCAACAACATTAAATAACTCATTAGTAAGGAGTTCAAATAATTTTACATTATTCTTTAATAACTTAGATTTTTAATGTCTTTTATAGTGTCAATAGTCATAATTTACGAATGAGAAAAATGTTTTTGCGAGAAGTTCTCACGGCGTCCACAAAGGCATAAATAGCTCCTTATAGCATCCTTCTCTAGTATTCGTTCTCTCCGTCTTATTTGTCCTTTTAGTCTTCAATTTGTCAAAATCGAAAGAAACAATTTCTCCGCTTACCACTCGACACTCGCCTCGCTCACTTTGGGTCATTCGTGTCGCTCGCTGCTCGATGCTCGCTTGGCTTGTTGCTCCCCGCTTGACATCCGATGCTCATTCTGTTCGACGCTCACCTCACTTGACCCTCACCGCTTGCCTTTCTTAGCTGACCTAGCTCATCATTGAACCCTTGGGTCGGGACGGTCCTTGGTTGCCCTTTCAAGGAGTGCAAAAAATGAAATAAAAAATTATTAGTTGGTCCTAGGTTGACTTGGAAATCGGACCGAACCCATTGGGTCAATTCGGTTCTTAATCGTTTTTTTAAGGAGTACAAAAAATGAAATAAAAAATTATCGTTTGGTCTCGGGTTGACCCTGGAACCGAACCGAACCCATTGGGTGGGTCCGGTCTTCGGTCCCAAGCTCAATAGGGTCGGACCTCGGTCCCAAAAATTGAGGATCGGCACTGTGCGGGTTGGTCCTAGGGTTAAGGGGTGGACCGGTCCACCCCGGATCATGCTCACCCCTACTACTAAGCGATCCCAATTGTTAGAATTTTGCCGCGTCATCAAAGAATTTTGGACAAAATTTCAAAGGGAAATGTAAATTGTTTTACGATTATTGCAAACATCTATCCTACAATTGATAATTGCTAGAAATTGTATGATAAACTCGGAGAAAAAGGAAAAGGAATTTTCAGTAGCTTATCAAGTCAATGGCCCAACTGGTCCAAATGCTGACAAAATTAATCAGCCCATTACTTATGGACAATATCAGCAGCTTATGCAAGCATTGCAAAAATTGGATACTTCTAACAAAGGGGGGAGTTTTTCAAGTATTTCTCATTATCTAACAAAATCTATTTTTAGAAGTGCATGGATAATTGATTCAAGTGCTAGTGACCATATCATTTGTGATAAAAGTTTCTTTTCCATTATCTATAAAGAGTTAAGCCTTCCTATTTTAGTGTGATTGCCTCGTGGAAATGTCACTTATGTCACGATGACTGGCATCGTTAATCTTAGCCCCCACATTACTCTTCAAAATGTCATTTACGTCCCAGATTTTCAATTTAACCTTATTTATGCATCCATAGTTTGTAAGCAAAATTCACGTCGTGTCTTTTTCAATTCTAATACTTGTTTCTTTCAAGCCCTTTCAATTGACAAATTGATGGGCTTGGGTAATATCTTCAAAATGCTATATTTTTTTTTTGGACCAATTTTTCAAGTAATTTTGATTTGTCCAGCATTCCATTGAATAAAAGATCATTGTGTAACATGACTATTAATGATAAGAATTTCCTTACATATTGAAGAATGAGTCATAGTGCTTCTTTTCCTTACCCTCAATGCCATGTTTGTCCCCTTGCAAAACAATCACGTCCACCATTTCCATCCAACAAAATATGTGCCAATAGTATTTTTCATTAATTCATGTTGATATCTAAGGACCATATCATATCCCACATTGTGATGGTTCTCAATCCTTCATTACGATTGTAGATAATCATTCCCGCGCTATATGGGTCTTTCTAGTGCAATCAAAAGGTCAAAAACTTTGCCAACTGAAAATTTTCTTCTCTTTATCAAATAATTAATTTAGGAATTTCATTCAGCGCATTCGTGATAATGGAAGAAAATTCTCCAACAATGATCTTGCTTCTTTTTTATCTTCTCACGGGGTCCTGTAAGAGGGTTCTTGCACTTAAACTCCATAGCAAAATGGGGTTATGGATAGTAAACATCATCAACTTTTGGAAGTTGCATGTGCATTAAAATTCCAGGCTTCTATCCCATAAACTTTTTGAGGGAGATTATGTAGTCATAGTAGCTTACCTAATCAATCATATGCCATCTTAGATTCTGGGTGGACGGACTCCTTTGGAGCTACTTTTTGGAAAGAAACCAGAGCTGGATCACTTGAAAGTTTTTGGTTACTTGTGTTATGGCGCTACAATGGGGCCTCGGGATAAAATGGGTCCCTGCGCCCGTCATTGTATATTCATAGGATATCCAAGTCTGCAAAAAGGGTGTCATGTTTTTGAGCTTTCCACAGTTGATTTTTTCATAAGCAGGGATATTGTTTTTCAAGGAGACATTTTTTCGTTTCGTGACAAGGCATCCTCAAATAATGATTTGGGCAAAATGGCTAATTCTCATCGTTTTTTATTAGAAGAAGAATTGTCTCAAGGTCCTCAATATATTCTAGCTACACCGCCGGAGAATCAGACCTCATCCTTAGCATAAGCTCTTATCCCAGATGAGATTTCTTCCCCTATCACAATTTTGGACCAACCAATTGATCATCTTGACATGCCAAGTGAAGACGATTTTGGTTCTTCATCTAGCATTTCTACATTCACACTCGCTGCTGACGAGCCATCATCTTCTCTACCGAAGTGTGATCCACCACGATGCTTTGGTTGTATCACCCGTCCACCCACATGGACTAAAAACTATGTCTATGCTGCATTGAATTCACTAGGTACTCATTACCCAATCTTATCATATGTTTCCTTCCATCAGCTTTCCCTGGAACATATGTGTTGTACTGGCCACATATCAGAGGAACAAGAACCATCTCATTGTGATGAGGTAGTAACTTATTCACATTGGCAGAAGGCTATGGAAGCAAAATTACAAGCTTGAGATTATGCCACTACCTCCTTAATGTAAACCGATTGGCTGCAAGTAGGTGTACAAGATTAAATATATAGCAGATGGTTCTATTGAACGGTACAAGGCTCGGTTAGTAGCTAGAGGCTTTACACAATGGGAAGGTATTGATTATCACAAAACCTTCTCTCCAGTAGCCAAAGATGTCGCAGTTCGCTCCTTTTTATTGATTGCCGCTTTTCATGATTGGCCATTACATCAAATGAATGTACACAATGCATTTCTTCATGGGGATTTGGATGAAAAAATTTACATAGATATTCCTCAAGATTTACGGAGACAAGGAGAAGTCAAAAGTGTGTTGTCTCCGCAAATCCCTTTACGGCCTCAAATGAGCTTCTAGATTGTGGTATGCCAAATTTGCCAACACTTTCATAGCCACAAGTTTCAAGTAGTCCAATGTTCACATTGACAAAAGGCATGTCATTTATCTATTTGATGATATATGTTCACGATATACTCATTATGAGAAATGGAAAGACTACGATCGACGGTCTTAAGGGATAATTTGCACTCTGCATTTCATATTAAAGATTTGGACTCACTCAAATAATTCCTTGGAATTGAAACTGCCCAATCCGACCAAAGGATTTCTCTTAGCCAACCAAAATTCGTACCGGAGATTATATCATAAGCAGGTCTATCATGATGCAAATTGGCTGTTGTTTTGATCAAGCAAAATATCAAATTAACCACGGTTGATTATGATGCGGAAATATCTCAGGATAATGATCCTATGCTCAGAGACCCGTCAAGTTACCAAAAGCTCAGTGAAAAACTTATCTATATTTGACTATGACCAGACCTGATATATGTTATGCAATATAGATGCTCAATCAATTCATGCATAGTCCAAAGCAGTCCCATATGAATGTTACTCTAAAGGTCATAAAGTACTTGAAGAAATGCCCATAACTTGGGATACTTCTTTCAAGAAAATGCAATATGGAAATGCCGGCCTATTGTAATGTAGATTATGCAACTTGTCCTATGAGTCGAAGGTCCATTACTAGTTTCTTTATTAAGCTAGGAGAATCTTTGCTTTAATGGAAAATGAATAAACAACCAAGAATATCATTATCTTCGGTTGAAGCAAAATATCGAGCTATAGCAAAAGCCACTTGTGAGATAGTATGGGTAAGAGGCCTACTTTAGAATTTTAGAGGACAAGTTAAGGGACCAACCAAATTGTTTTGTTGTAATGATGTGGCTCTCAAACTTGCAGGGAATCCCATAATACATGAAAGAACAAAACACATAGAAGTCGTCGTCATTTCACTCGAGATAAGATCTAGGAAGAGATAATTGAGACTAGAGAAATTGAAACTATAGAACAGCTTGCGGATGTCTTCACCAAACTTCTACGTCAAAGACAAAACACATATGCATTGAGCAAGTCAGATATCTTGGACATTTATAAGTCACCAGTTTGAGGGAGAATGTTGGCAGATATACTCGAGATGAAGGAAATCAATCCGGATTTAGGTTGATAGATTAAATCAATCAAGGATTAGAATAAATCAATCTAAGATTAGAATTGATTCCTTAGAATATATTCCTTCCTTTCTTTGTATATACCTTGTACTATTTATACAGAACATTAAACATGTAATATTTAAGTTGAAGCCATACAAAAATTCTCCTCAAATTCCCTTTGTGTTCGACTTCTGCATTTCCTCTACAACTTCTTTAAAAAAAACCCTAATCAACCGTAGTTCCTATTTTCCAGGTAAATTGGATAGCAATTCTAACACCTAGAGTGTTAAATCTCTTGACCAGTTAGATCAATGTCCTTCCTCGAAAAGTAGAAAAGCTTTGATAGGCAATTTGAGGATTCATAAAAACACAATTTATTTTAAATTCGACTCATAAAAGTATATTTTTCAAGTAATATATTGCTTACACCTATTGCTTACCCACCAAATTGAATCAAAGAAAACTGAACTAGATTGTTTTTTCCTCATTAAAGTCCATAAGTTTGCTGGTCAAAGATCAACCACGTCATTAATGAAACTTTAAATTAAGCAATAAACGAGTCACCAAATTCAGGAATGGTGAACGTTTTCTTATCGACTAAGAGATGCCTAATGGAGTATAGAAAAGGTTAAAGACTTCCTGTCTCCGCTTTTGTTGCCAAAGCATCCTCAAAAACCCCTGATCAAAGAGATCATTTAAACTGCATTTCCTAGTCAGCCTTGCACCAGTCACAGCCTTTATTTCAGGTAGGTATGTCTCCCTGTACTTGAATCAACTTCACGATTTTTTATGTCAATAAGTCCTCTAATACTAGGTCATAAGATTACTTAAGCTATCAAATGTTAAATCCATTGACCTAAGTAATTAATCTAAATAATGTGGTCCATCATGCGGTTTAGAAATTATTCAGTAACCTAAGTAATTACCCTAATTAACACACAAATTCAATAAAAACCAAGATGTATTCCTTCTCCAAAAGCCATCACGTAAAATAGTGTGCTGGACCGGGCGCTTCCATCGGCGCGAAGGTGACGTCCTTGGACCAGTGTTTTTCAGACGTGACCACAACCTCGAGCTTCTGTCCCTTCTGGCAATGCCCCTCGGCTCTACTAACGAAGTAGTATGGTGCCGAGCAATCTGTCAGAAAACGAAGATGAAGATATTCGCAGAAGACAGAACAAGGATGAAGAAGCAATTGTCTTCTTTTCATTGAATTGATTCGTACATGTAATGCTGTATTTAATTACAAAAAGAGAAATAATAAAGGAAGTTCAATATTTGCCTATCCTTTTCTATTCTAAAGTATATTTAATTTCCTAACAATACAGTATTACAATATCACAAAATCATATCTTCCAACACTCCCCCTCAAGCTGGTGGTCTGTATATGTCCAAGACGCCTAGCTTGTGTAGAAGATATGTATGTTGTCTTTGACAAAGAGGTTTAGTGAAATATATCACCTGGTCGTTCAAGTTCGATTCCTCTTGTCTTGACAATTCCTTCTTGAATCTTTCTCGTGTAAAATGACAATCAACTTCTATATGCTTTGTCCTCTCGTGTAGTACTAGATTTGCCGCAAGCTTTAGTGCTGAATCATTATCACAAAAGAGTAAAGTTGCCCCTTTTACAGGAGCTCCAAGATCCAGAAGTAGACCCCTCAACCAAACTATCTCACATACAGTCTTAGCTATAGACCGGTATTCAGCTTCGGCCGATGATAAAGATACGTAGATTGTTTCTTTGTCTTCCATGAAAGCTTGATGATTCCCCAAATTTAATGCGAAACCAGTAATAGACCTTCTACTCATAGGGCATGTGGCATAATCTGCATCACAATAGGCTGTCATCTCCATGTTGCACCTTTGTCGGGAAAGAAGTATTCCCAAACTCGGACAGGTCTTTAAGTATTTCACAACCTTGAGTGCATTCAAGTGAGGCGCCGGACTATGCATAAACCGACTAAGAGTCTCATGTACCGCATAACAAATATCTGGCCTAGTCATAGTGAGATATATCGGTTTTCCTACTAGTCTACGATATCCCGAGGGATCTTGTAACGAGAGGATCATCGGAAGAAGATGATACGCCGTGTCATAGCCGACGTAAGTCGGTTTAGAATTCGCTCAATAGGAATGACCGATGGTCTACAACCCGATAATCCGCTTCGATATTATTTCCATCACGAATTTCCGCCGACTTAATGAGATGCCCGATCGAGCGAGCTATTTCAATTCCAAGAAAATACTTAGGTGATCCTAAGTCTTTGATATGGAAAGTCGAATGCAGATACTCTTTAAATTTCTTTATAGCAGAATCATCATTTCCCATGATAAGAATATCACCAACATAGATCATCAGGTAAATAGATGACATACCTTTTGTACAGGTGAATAAGGCATAGTCATACTTGGATTGCTTGAATCCAAGCTGACCAAGAGTGCTGGTGAATTTAGCATACCATTGTCTAGATGCTTGTTTCAAGCCATAAAGAGATTTGCGGAGACGACATACCTTCTCCCCTTGTCTCCGCAATCCTGGTGGAAGCTCCATATAGATTTCTTCATCCAGATCACCATGCAGGAATGCATTATGGACATCCATTTGATGTAATGGCCAGTCACGAAAAGCAGCAACAGATAAAAAAGTACGAACCGTGACATCCTTGGCTACAGGAGAAAAAGTTTTGTGATAGTCGAAACCTTCTCGCTGAGTGAAGCCTTTTGCCACCAATCGGGCTTTATATCTCTCCACAGAGCCATCTGCCCTGTATTTGATCTTATAGACCCATTTACATCCAATGGGTTTGCGGTTATCAGGCATTGATACAACATCCCAAGTATGGTTGTCCATCAACGCATGTAATTCAGATTCCATGGCCTTTTGCCAACGAGCATCATCTTTGGCTTCATTATAACTAGAAGGTTCTCGATCTTCAGAAATACGGCTTATGCAACATAGATGTTCTGGGGATAATCTATCAAAGGAGACATAAGATGAGATAGGATATCGAGCACCTGATGATTTGGAGAAACCGCATATGTAATCCTTCGTCCAAGTTGGTGGCCGAGTGGTTCGGTGAGAACGCCTCGGTGATACCTGTGGTGTGGTGGATAATTCCTCAATAGCCGTTGTTTCTGAAGTATCTTCCAACTGTGTTGCATATGGCGACCCTTCTATATATGGCTGCTCAATTGAATCTTCAGCAGGATTCACAGGGGATGTTGTAGGCAAGACATCAACTTGTCTAGGAAGAGTAGGGAGAATAAATGTTTCGCCAGGTGATGAATCATCTTCCAATAAGAATTGGCGATTTGTCTTCTCTTCTGTAGGCAAAGATGTTAATGAAAAAGGAAAAACATCTTCATGAAATACAACATCCCTGCTGATAAAGAAAGTCCCTGTAGATGGTGCATAAAGCCTGTATCCCTTTTGTAAAGTCGGATAGCCCATAAAAATGCACTAAGTAGCTCGGGGCGCCATCTTATCTCTATGCCCCACTGTAGTGACATAGCATAAACACCCAAAAACTCTGAGATGAGATAAACTCGGTGTTTTTCCATATAGTAACTCAAAAGGTGTCTTTCCTTTTAAAATGCGGGATGGCATGCGATTGATCGATATATCTTTGCGGTAATCACGCATTCGCCCCAAAATTCTTCAGGAATTGAAGCTTGGAATTTAAGTGCGCGTGCCACTTCTAGAAGATGGCGATGTTTTCTTTCGACAACGCCATTCTGTTGGGGCGTGTAAACACAAGAGCTCTCATGCAATATCCCATTGGTGTTGAACAAGGAAATACAGTCAGCATTAAAAATTCTTTTCCATTATCGGCACGTATCCTACGGATTGGTTTCAAAAATTGAGTCTTTGATAAGGAAAGAAATGTCTTTAAATGAGAAAAGACCTGATTTTTGGATTGCATGAGAAAAATCCAAGTGGCACGGGAGTAGTCATCCACAATTGTGAGAAAGAATCTAGAGCCATCATGATTTAAAGTATGGTAAGGCCCCCAAACGTCAGCATGAATAAGAGAAAAAATATCTTCTCGTTCGAGAAGTGCTATTCGAAAGGAGCACGTGTTTGTTTAGCCATAGGACAAATGGGACATTTAGGGTAAGGAAATAACGCACTATGGCCCAAACGTTTATGATTAAGAAAATTAATGCCATTGAGTAGCATTACATAGAGACTTATTGAACTCAACGGAGATAATTTAAGAAGATGTGCAAAATCCAACCAAAAATATAATCCATGGCCGACTCTACCCAAGCCCATCAGTTTGCCAGTCGAAAGGGCCTGAAAGAAACATTTATCAGAATGGAAAAGAATGTGACATGAATTTTCTTCACAGGCTCTAGCAACTGAGATCAGATTGAAATGGAAATCGGGTACGTAAAGCACGTTTTTAATAGTGACAAGAGAACTAAGCTTTACGGTCCCAATCATTGTGACTTTGGTGGTATTTCCGTTTGGAAGTTGTACTGATATAGGAAAAGATAATTTTGTAATATCTGAAAGTAAATTCCTATCACATACTATGTGATCACTAGCACCCGAATCAATAATCCATGCATCCTTTGAAATAGAGTTCATAAAACAATAGGATGTACCGTGAAACCGCCTCCCTTATCCGAAGGGTCTAATTTCTTCAAGGTCTCCATCAGCTCATGATATTTTCATGGGTAATTGAATTTCCCAATTGCTGACCCGATACCTGAAAAGCGAGGAAAATTTCCCCTTTTCTTTTCTCCTGGCTTTCCATGCAATTTCCAGCAACTTTCAATTGTATGATGTGGGCGCTTGCAATAATCACAGTACAGCTTACCTCTTCCTTTTGGCCCATTTTTTGTATTTGAATTGGGCCTATTGTTGGATTGAAAGGCTTGGGCCGAAATAGGCCCATAGGAACCATCGGACCCTCCAAGGAATGGGCCGCGCGAGCCATCAAGCCCATTATTGCTGGGCGAGCGTGAGCCGTCCGATCCACTTAAGTACCTGTTTCGGGAGCCGTCGGATGAGTTTAAACGGAAAGAACGTGGACCGTCGGATGCCGTAGAGATGAAGCCACGTGAGCCGTCAGATCCAGTTGCCCCCCGGAGAAAATGTGAGCCGTCCGATTGATGGATATAATCTCCACCGTCCGTGCCCTTCTTTAAAAACGATCTAGGGTTTTCGGTTTCAAAACCAAACCCTAGATCTGCCTCTCTCCTCCCCGATCCTCTCTGTGATGAGCGGAAATGGCTCTGGCTCTTCGCGGCCAGAGCAATTCCGTCTCCTCCTCTCCCATGGTCCGCGGATCTTTGTTGGCTCTCCTCCTGTATGGCGAGTTGATAGATCCGCCCGAGGCTTGGTAGTGGATCCATGGTAAGTATGTGAGATCGAAAAGGGAGGTACGCCTCGTTGAGGATGAGGAGAAATCTCGTTGTTTTCTCCCTTTCTCGCATCTCGTTTACCTTGTTGTTGAATGTGGTCCGGCCGGTCGAATCTTTCTTCGGCTGCCTCCATTTCATTCCACAGACTCGAGAGTTTATTATACATGGTCGCGATGCTCATGTTCCCCTGTTTCAGATCTGAAATTTGCTGTGTTAGATAAAAAATTCTCACTTGGTCGAGTTTTCCATACATCTCTCTTATGTTTTCCCATTTCTTTCGGATCCTCCGTCGGGGAAGCCCGGCCGCGACCTCCTCGGAGCGATGCAGTTTCCAACCCAGGTTCTTACCAGTTGGCTGCATCGCCTCCAGAGTCGTGCCATTCTCTCGTCGGTTGGAATCGGAAGCGATCCGTCGATGAAAACTTCTTTGCTTTTTGTTACGAGCGCCCGCCGGAATTCGCGCGACCAACTGGTATAATTATCTGCACCTGTTAATTGCTGGCTTATAATCTTCAGTTCTGGGCCGTCGCTGTTTGTTGTATACAATGGGTCGCCGGGTTCCGGCCGGCTACTGGCAGGAAGAATTTGATACGGAAAAAAACTTGGTGGTGTAGGAGTCGGGTAGGGATTTGTTCCCTGACTCGAACCCCCCAGCCCGAATCCGTAATCTGCACTTTGGAATCCCGAATAGGGATTAGTTCCCTGACCTGGAATACTCGATCCGCCCGTCTGCTCCGGGCTAATGCCAGGATTTGCCCCGTCATTGGTCGGCGAACCTGCATTAGTCCGTGCGCTGCCGTGGTAGCCGGGCAATGATGCATTGGGGATAGGCCCAGGATACCATGGATATGGCATCCATTGATAAGGGTGACCTGCGAAAGGTTGCCCTGCAATTGCCTGAGCCTGTTGTTGCCATGGTACGTGCGCAGGTAAGCCTGGAATTTGTTGTTGTTGTTCTGGTGCAGGAATCATGGCGGCTGAATCTCGGTTTTCCAAAGCTTGTGTATTCCCCTCTAATGTAGATTCATTGACGGGAATAGAGGTAAGATCTTGTGCTCTTGACATGTTGAGAGAAATTGATTCCTCTGTCTCCTCTTTTGCAGATGTGGTTCCTTCAGGTAATCAATGTTTATGATTCCTTTGGCAACAAAAAATCTGATACTCGAGGTTGATGCAGAAGGTAATCGAAAGCGGAAGCAAAATAGTTCAGAATCGGGATGGCTCTGATACCATGTCAGAAAACGAAGATGAAGATATTCGCAGAAGACAGAACAAGGATGAAGAAGCAATTGTCTTCTTTTCATTGAATTGATTCTGTACATGTAATGCTGTATTTAATTACAAAAAGAGAAATAATAAAGGAAGTTCAATATTTGCCTATCCTTTTCTATTCTAAAGTATATTTAATTTCCTAACAATACAGTATTACAATATCACAAAATCATATCTTCCAACACAATCCGATTTCAATTTCCGATTTCCATAATAAGGACCCCAGGTGTGCTTTTTCCCCTGACACTTTTTAACGAAATCCTATATGTACTAACACATACGTATCTAATGATACAGAGACTATATATCCGGCAGATACGTAATCCTTCGGCAATCAGCAGATCATCCATGGGACACGGACACCATCACGGCGGGTCATCATCATGCCCACCATGGACACGGTCATGGACACGGACATTGTCACGGCAACACCCATGGTCATGGACAAGGACATGGTCACGGCCATGGCCACACTCACGGCCATGGTCATGGTGGCCATGGCCATTGTTGCCACCACCACAACCGTACTGCCCGCCACCACCTCCACTGCCCCCGCCTCCTCTGGTGATCTACCCGATATACGTGCCTCGTCCTGTATGTCCTCCTCCTCCCTGCTTCCGTCGCTGTTAGCAGCTTCGACCAGATCTCATGATTCTAAGCCGCTATTTCTCTAAAGTCGTATCACAGCTGAATGCAGCTCTCATCGTGTGTAACTGCTGTTGTCTAATTGCAATCTACAGATTGCGTCATGATGTATGTGTAAAACATGTTAGACTAAATATAAACTAAAAAGTGACGATCCCGTTTTGTCAGTCACAGATAAATTCATACAAAATTCGGGATCGGTTTACGGAAACGTAAAGATCAACATACCTCCAGTCATTGATGAAATTTGCAAAAGTAGAAGACCTCAAGACCTCGGACGGATCCACGTAGCACGATCGATCTGCAATATAGGAACACCATATCTGTACATCCTGTTCTGCTAGCCAATACCCTTTCAAACCTGATGGTGTGTTTTTCTGTAATGATAGGGTTTGAACTAGACGACCTGACGTTTTTATTCCGTTTACTACATTACCAATATCTTCCATCAAGACCATTATGGTAATATATTAACGGGCAAATATCACGTAATACACGTGGGTAATAAATTTGGGCAATAAATCGGAATCAATTGGGAATACAATATTGGGATCATATTTAGAATAATAAAAATATATCACATATTATAACATTCTTCCACTTGATCCCAATATTCCATCAAATGAATTATTAACCCAAACTCACATAAACTTCATACTAAAATAAAACACATGAATCACGGCGATAAGTCCTCTTAGAGTGAGTATTATCTTCCGTATATCACAATGTATTTCATCAACCCATATGTGATCAAATAACTTAATGAATAAACCTTATGTTTACTCTAGGTCAAACGTAATTGTTTTTCTCATAATAACTGAATGTATACAACTGTATTGAGAAAAACATTATAAATGAATAAAAGTCTCACAAATTCTTCTATATAAAGAAAATTTATATGATTGGACCAATGCCCATTCTAGATACATGATCCTTATAACTCATTGGTGGCATGCCTTTAGTTAAAGAATCAGCTATCATCAATCCAGTGCTTACGTGTTCAATGACCAATTTCTTCTCTTTAACACGTTCTCTAATGGCAAAATACTTGATGTCAATGTGCTTGCTTTGACTACCACTTTTGTGGTTCTTAGCCATAAAAATTGCAGCTGAATTGTCGCAAAATATTCTTAATGGCCTAGCAATGGAATCCATAACTCTAAGCCCCGATATGAAACTTTTCAACCACACACCATGTGAGGTAGCCTCATGACAGGAAACGAACTTTGCCTCCATAGTGGAAGTGGCAACCAAGGTCTGTTTTGCACTCCTCCAGGATACAACTCCACTAGCAAACATAAAAACATATCCCCATGTAGATTTACGGGAATTAATGCAGCCAGCAAAGTCTGAGTCCGAGTAACCAACTACTTCCAAGCTGTCCGTCCGTCTATACATAAGCATGTGTCCCTTTGTTCCTTGAAAGTACCTCATCACCTTCTTTGTAGCTCTCCAGTGGTCCATACATAGATTACTTTGGTATCTTCCCAACATTCCCACAGCAAATGCTATGTCAGGTCGAGTGCAAACCTAAGCATACATCAAGCTTCCGACAGCATAAGCATATGAGATGTTCTTCATTTGTTCCCTTTCAAAATCGTTCTTCGGGCATTGGTTTAAATTAAACCTATCACCCTTCACAATGGGTGTTATACTTGGTGAACAATCTTTCATCCAAAACCTCTTTAAGACTTTATTAATATAGGTTTCTTGAGATAGTCCTAATAAACCTCGAGGTCTATCTCTATGGATCTTAATGCCAATGACATAAGATGCTTCACCCATATCCTTCATATCAAAACTCTTAGAGAGAAATTGTTTCACTTCATATAACAACCCATTGTCATTGGTTGCAAGTAAAATGTCATCTACATATAGGACAATGAAACAAATTTTGCTCCCACTAACCTTTTAGTATATACATTGATCCATGACATTCTCTATAAAACCTAATGAAGAGATGACCTCATAGAATCTTAAGTACTATTGCCGGGATGCTTGTTTCAAGCTATATAGAGACATTTTAAGCTTGCATACCAACTGCTCACCAGCACTAGAGAAGAATCCTTCTGGTTGTTTCATGTAAACCACTTCTTCCAATTTTCTATTGAGGAACGCCGTTTTCACATCTATTTGATGTAATTTCATATCAAAATAAGCAACCAATACCAAAATAGTACAAAGAGAATCTTTCTTGGATATAAGAGAAAATGTCTCCATGTAATCGATTCCCTCCTTTTGAGTAAATCCCTTGGCAACGAGTCTGGCTTTGTATCTATCTATATTGCCTAATGAATCCTTCTTAGTTTTGAAGACCCATTTACAACCAATGGCCTTCGCACCATCAAGCAACTCAACTAAATCCCAGACTTCGTTTGATGCTATAGAATTCATCTCTTCCTTCATGGCATTGTACCATAAATTAGATTTATCACAACTCAAAGCTTGTGAAAACGTCTCAGGATCACGTTCAGCTCCAACATTATAGTTAGATTCTTGTAGATACACAATGTAGTCATTAGGAATTGCCGATTTCTTCATTCTAGTAGATCTTCTTAATGTTGCATCAACATCTTCCTGAGGAGTTTGTTGTTCTACTGGAAGTTCAACAGTATCTGGTAATTGCTGAACAGTTTGATCTACCAGATCAATATCAGCAAGTTGTGGATCTTCAATGATTGGTTGCTCAACGACCGGTTGAACTAAAGGGGCGTTGTAAGCAACAACCAATCCAGTACTTGAGGTGGAAGGTTGAGTATCTGAATGATCTTCTTCGGGAACAAAGTCCCTGAATTGATCGCTCCCACTAATCAGATCATTCTCAAGAAATTTAGCATTTCTTGATTCCACAAACCTAGTTGTGTGAGATGGACAATAAAATCTGTATCATTTGGACTTTTCGGCATATCCAATGAAATACCCACTTATAGTCCTTGGATCTAACTTATTTTCCTGTGGATTGTAGACTCTTACTTCAAATGGGCATCCCCAAACACGTACATGTCGCAAACTCAGTTTCCAACCTTTGAATAACTCAAAAGGCGTCCTTGGAACAGCCTTGGTTGGAACTCGATTTAATATGTACACAGCCGTTTTAAGAGCCTCGGTCCACGAAAGCTTAGGAAGTTTGGAGTTGCTGAGCATACTTCGCACCATGTCCAATAATGTTATGTTTCTTCTTTCTACGATACCATTTTGGTCCGGTGAACCAAGCATAGTGTATTGTGCAATAATCCCATGTTCTTCAAGAAACTTCGCAAATGGACCAAGTGTTTGTCCATCTTCAATGTATCTACCATAGTATTCTCCACCTCTATCTGACCTCACGATCTTAATTTGCTTGTCACATTGTTTCTCTACTTCGGTTTTAAATACCTTAAAGGCATCTAGTGCTTCGTACTTATTATGAAGCAAGTAGAGATACATGAATCGTGAATAATTGTCTATGAAAGAAATGAAGTATCTTTGACCATTTGAGTCCATATCCGGACTACAAATATCTGTATGTATGATTTCTAATATTTATATACTTCTCATAGCACATTTCTTTGATTTGTTGGTCTGTTTTCCCTTTATACAATCCACATAAGTGTCATAATCAGTAAAATCTAGAGTATTAAGTACTCCATCATTTACTAGTCTCTTAATTCTATCCATGGAGATATGTCCCAACCTCCAGTGCCACAACATAGAGGAATCCTCATTCATAACACATCGTTTTATACCAGTATTATCATGAACTTACATCGCATTATTAATGGCATTGTCTTGTAAATTAATTCGAAAGAGACCATCAGACAAAATACCACTCCCAACAATTTCAGATTTATACGATAAATTGAATGTTGAATCTGAAAATTCAAAGGAGTATCCCAAAGGTACAAGTCTTGAAACTGAAATTAAATTCCTAGAAAAACTAGGAATATAAAAGGTCTTTTCTAAAATTAAAACAAAACCACTACTGAGAACTAATTCGCATGTCTCAATAGTTTCCACACGCAAGCGCATCTTGTTTCTCGAATAGATGCCTTGTTCATTTCCCACTAGTTTCCGCTGGTTCTGAAAATCCTGTAAGGAATTCGAAATATGGATTGTGGAACCAGAATCAATCCACCAAGTGTTGTAACCCACATCGACCATATTAGATTCATAACAAACACATGAAAGTTGGTTACCTTTCTTTTTTAGCCAGGCCTTAAATTTGGCGCAATCCTTCTTCATGTGCCCCTTCTTTTTACAGAAGAAGCACTTGAATTCCTTCTTAATGCCAGCTTGGGGAGATAGAGGCATCTTACCTTTTCCCTTCTGCTTGCCTTGCCCTTTATACTTATCTTGTGTTGCCATATGAGCACTTTCTCCTTTCTCCATTAGTAGCCTCTCTTCCTCTTGAACACACATGGTCATGAGTTCATTGATTGACCATTTAGTGTTATGTGTGTTGTAAGAGATCTTGAAAGGGGCATACTCTTGTGGGAGAGTTTTTAGGATATAGTATACAAGAAAGGATTCTGATATCCCAACCTCAAGATTCTTCATCTGAGCTGCAATGTCCCTCATCTTCATGATGTGCTCACACACATCTTTTACACTAGTAAGCTTCAATGATGAAAACTTCATAATTAGGGTCATGGCATGCGCCTTCTCTGAAGACTCAAATTGTGCATCAATAGCCTCCAGCAATTCCTTGACATTGTTATGCTGAATGACTGAATCACGAATGCTAGTAGAGAGTTTTGTCTTTATGTATATCATATTGAGACGGTTGGACCGCTCCCATTGACCATAACAAGTATGTTCAGCATGAGTGCTATTCTCAGTAGGTTCAGGTGGTTCGTCTGACCTTAGAGCATAATCAAGATCCATGCACCCCAATTGAAGAAGAACTAATTCTCTCCATTCTTTAAAGTTATTTCCATTAAGCTCGGGAACAATTATACCAGAACTAATTGTAGGTGGTAAGACTGCATCATAATTAAAGAAAACTTATGTATCAATACATTTGAGGTTAGTAAACTTAAATCATATTTTACCAATGTAAAACATGTTATAAAATATGAATCACATAACATCAAAAACGCCGTGGGCAAAGTTTCTAATTTAAATTGATTCATAATTACTTCATGATGAAACTATCAAATTATATTCCCTTCCTTAATCCCCGTGGGTAAATTAAGAAAGATAAAATAATATTTCATCCTAATTAATCACATTAATATATTGAAAATTCTTGTAAAATTCATAATATTAATGTGAATAATTACAATTATTGTCTTTGACTATATGTGATCTAAAGGCTCTTAATGTATATAATTTAATATAATCAAAGATGTTATGGCTAATCCTTAATTAATTAAAATATACGAATCACTAGACATTTAATTTTATGAGAAAATATTCATAAAATTTCATGTAAGGGTAAAACAGTAAAATCACGTGCAAAAGGGGGGTAAAACAGGAATTTTACGCACAAAAAGGGCAAAATCGTAAATTTCTACGCCCGAAGGGGAAAAATTGGAATTTTATGTGGGAATGGCAAAATCACAATTTTCCTAAATGCAAAGGGGCAAAATGGAGAACTCATAGGCGCGTGTTCACACGCGCTTTTCCCCTTCAGGCGTGTGAAACGCACGCGCTCGCTTCAGCCCCTCGGGCGCGTGCGATGCAGGTGCCCGCTGCAGTCCTTCGGGCGAGTGCAACGCACGCGCCCGCTGCAGTCCTTCGCACACGCCCGTTGCAGCCCTCGCGCGCACACGCCCGAGGTCTTCTTTCGGACTTTCTCTTCCGCTGCTTCTTCCGCCGCGACTTGGCCGTTCTGCCGCCTGGGTCTCCTCCCACAGCCCATGTCCGACCAAATTGGTTGATGGGTTTTGAAGAGAATGTCAGGATGAACGAATAATTTCAAGATCCAGCAAAAACGACAAATGTATTGACCAGAATTAAGCCTAAAAACGATTTGCCCTATAAAACCTTAACCACCAAAATTTTACCACTCGATTAACCTCCGACGATCAGTAATATGCCGAAAAATTTAAGGGTTTTTCTTCCTAATGGTGGTGTGATCAAGTAGATCCATTATCACGTGGTGGGTCGCCTGAATTTGGCCGAAATTCTAAATTCCGATCCAAGCCATATAGAAATCCGAATTTACCCACACATAATTCAATGAAAATAAATTCCAAAATTTCATCAAGGCAGAGGTAAACATGCTCTGATACCAACTGTTAGACTAAATATAAACTAAAAAGTGACGATCCCGTTTTGTCAATCACAGATAAATTCATACAAAATTCGGGATCGGTTTGCGGAAACGTAAAGATCAACATACCTCCAGCCATTGATGAAATTTGCAAAAGTAGAAGATCTCAAGACCTCGGACGGATCCACGTAGCACGATCAATCTGCAATATAGGAACACCAGATATGTACGTCATATTCTACTAGCCAATACCCATTCAAACCCGATGGTGTGTTTTTCTGTAGTGATAGGGTTTGAACTAAATGGCCTGACGTTTTTATTTCGTTTATTACATTACCAATATCTTCCATCAAGACTATTATGGTAATATATTAACGAGCAAATATCACGTAATACACGTGGGCAATAAATTTGGGCAATAAATCGGAATCAATTGGGAATATAATATTGGGATCATATTTAGAATAATAAAAATATATCACATATTATAACATTTTTAAACCTACTGCTATGCGTCGGGGTTTTGTGTCGTGTGCTCATAGTCAAAGACCCAATTCTTCTGGCGGGCTTCATTTTACTGGGTCAGAGCACAAGTGTCCTCGTCTATCAAGGCTAACCAGCTACCGCCTCATTGTAGTTTTGTGTTGCTGGATATTGGCATTATGGGATTTCGATTCCTTTTCTTCGGTTGGCTCAAGTTATATATTTTATTTATGTATATATAACGTTGTGATCTTGCCATAGATGTGCGTAGTCATGTTTTTCTTTTCTGATTTTTCCCGTACAAGCTGTTGAAAAATCCTAATCAACAACTCCTTTTTTCCCAAGCGCATGGTGCATTATGATAGGCAATTTAAAGACTCATAAAAGTATAATTTATTTTGATTCAACTCATAAAAGTTTATTTTTCAAGTGATATATTGCTTACACACCAAATTGAATCAAAGAAAACTGAACTAGATTGTTTAACTGGGGATGACAAGTGAAGGATCAAGATGAGCAAAATGTAATGCTTATCACAAAGGCTTTGGAGCAAGAGAGATGCCCATTGTGCAATCAAACTAAATGATGTTTTTCCCCTCTTGGAAAAGTCCATAAGTTTGCTGGTCAAACGGATGATTCCCAAAAATATATATATATATATATATATATATATATATATATATATATATATATATATATATATATATGGCTCAACCACGTCATTAATGAAATTTTAAATTAAGCAATAAATTAGTCACCAAATTCGGTCAACGTTTCTTATCGGTTAAGAGATGCCTAATCAAGTTTAGAAAAGATTAAAGACTTTCTCTCCCCACTTCTGTTGCCAAATCATCCTCAAATCAAAGAGATCATTTTAACCACTGGGGTTTGCCCCAGTGGCCACCCTTCCAACATGGAAGGAGGAGGTGGGAGGTTCGAATCCCCACCTTATCGGGAGAGGGGGTTTGGAGTGGGGACGATTTAGTTTCAAGAGTGAATTTTGACTCCCACGCCCGCACTGGAGGAGGCAAAAAGTCCGAGAGTGAGCGTTAGAGCGGGGAATAGAGTAGGACCAAAAAAAAAAAAAAAGATCATTTAAACTGCATTAGCTAGTAACCTTGCAACAGTTATAGCCTTTATTTCAAGTAGATTTGTCTCCCTTTACTTAAATGAACTTCACCTTTTTTTTATGTCAGTAAGTCCTCTCTCCCTAGGTCATAAGATAATTTAAGCTATCAAATGTTGTTAAATCCATTTTGGCCGAGTTCGTACAAGTTTTTTTAATCTTTTGACAGTTGATTATTCATAAATTTTCTATTTGAAATGATCGCTTGTAGCCAAATTCAGACTTAGATTTGATTTACTGCTGATTATTCAATGTACTTGGAAGGTGAAAAAAAGCCATAACAACATAAAGCAGCAAGAGAAACTCAAGAAGTCCGGAACACCTAGAGTGTCAAAACTTGACACGATGGGACATTTAAGTGCCAAAAGTCAAGTTAGTGACACTTAAATATTAAAATCGGAGCAAAATGGATTAGTTAAGTATCAATAGCGAGAAAATCTGACCAAAACGCTAACGTGGCAATTTTTAGCGAGCCAAGTGCAAAATGACATCGTTTTGCATGCGACATGGCTAGACATGTGCCGAACGACGGCATTTTGCTGATGACGTGGGTAAGTAATTAATATAAAAATTAATTTAATTAAATTTAAAACCAAATAAATAATAAAAGAATGAGGAAAATGAACAACGGCCGGTGGCTGAGGACTCAGCCCTCGCTACCGCTGTCTCCCCCACTATCACTAAGAAGGTGGGGGAGGGTTGGCCGGGTCGTTAAGCCTTGGCCGGGGCCGCGACCCCGGCCAACCGACGGCCGGGGCACGCAAGCCCTTGCCTAGGCCAAGGCTCGACGATCTCGGCCAACCTCCCCCACCTACCCGGCAATGACGGGAAGGCGATGGCGGCGAGGGCCGAGCCCTCAACGGCGCCTTGTTGGCGGCGGCCAAAGCCCGCAAGCCCTAGCCCAAGCCAAGGCTCGACGACCCCGGGGCGACCCTCCCCCACCTTCTCGACAACGGCGGGAAGGGCGGCGGCGAAGGCTAAGCCCTTAGCCGTCGGCTACTCTTCATCTCTCTCTCTCTCTCTCTCTCTCTCTCTCTCTCTCTCTCTCTCTCTCTCTCTCTCTAAATTAATTTAATTAAATTTTATATTAAAATTTGAATTGTGCCAAAACGATGTCGTTTTTGTATTTCTTTGCTAAGTCAGCCTTTCGGTGAGCCACATAAGCGAGCAAAATTAATAAAAAATTGCCACAAAGATTTTCGATGGGATTCGCCGGATATGATACTCAAGTGTCCCATTTTTTAGAAAAAAATGGACTTAAGTGTCACTTTCCTAACTTTTATCATTTAAATGTCCTATCATGTCAAATTTTGGCACTTGAGGTGTTCTTTTGTCGAAACTTAAGTATATCATTGAAGAAAAAGAGAACTTATATTGCAACATCTAACCATGCAAATTGGGTCCTACATTGCCCAAAATAGGAGCAGCATACATTAATTTCACAATACTATGGTCCATCATGCAGTTCAGAAATTATTCAGTAACCTATGGAATTAGCCAATGTCGTGACCAAATTTTTCGGGTGAACCACCTAAAATTTGGCTAATGGATTGTTAAGCCTAGACTTAACTCGGGCTCTCCCAAGCCCATACCAATTCGCGACTTAGGTTCAAATTCTTAACATGCATATAGATTTTATCTAGGAGTCGTCACTAATCTATTTTTTGGTGGGTCGATTAGAAATCCAAGTAAAGTAACGGGAGTTTTATTTTACTCCTATGAACTAGAGATTTTGGGTACGGGGACTTGGTTACACTAGATTTCTCTAATGCCCTTTCGGTACCATTCTTTTATTTTCAAAAATGTTTCTGCCTTAAATTGATTTTAAATCTATATCCCTAATATGTGAGGTGATCATGCGGGTGCGCAAACCACCAATTTAACACTCAGATAAACAGTGAATAAATTGCAAAACTTACCTTAAAGCAACGAAAGCATCTGCAATGTTAAATCAGAATTCACATCAACAACCCTAGATATGATCTCTAATTCACACGCAATTTTGTTTTTTTTTCTTTTTCATTTATTTAATGAAAATCATACAATATGCAATGCAATATAATTAAATAACCTAATTCTAATGACATGGAATTTCTAATTAAATGGACCTAGCAACAATCACCGAATGGCATGCATTTCATGAATCTAATCATAATGACATGCACATGACATTTTTTCTTATCTTCTTTTTTTTTTTCCTTAAAAAGAATGCAATTTATCCTAGAAAATAAAACTAATTTATTCTAAGACATTTTTGTATTTTTCATGAAATTCGAAATTAGAAAAAATGCGAAAATTATCTAACTAAATTAAGATTCTATTCAATTTGTATTAGGAATTAGGTTAAACCAAATCCTAATTTAAACTAAAATATTATCTTAACCAAAATAATCCTAAAATGTAATCTATCTAAGAAAATACCTAAACTTATAATAAATTAAGAAAAATATTATCTAGAATTAAACTAAGTGCAATTTTTCCCTAATATGCAATGACGTACAAAAGATGCCCTAATTCTACATGGCATATGCATGATGATTTTTTTATTTTTTATTAATTTCGAAATTCAAAATTGTCAAATAATTAAACATGCAATCTAAGTTAAAAATCTAGCAACCTAAATTGATTGATTTGATTTTTAATTTTTTTAATTTTTTTAATTTTTAATTTTTGAAATTCGAAATAAAATTCCTATTCTAAATATGCAAACCCTAAAACAAGAAATAAACCTAATCTAACTCACATTTTTTTTGGATTTTTTTTACAAAAGCAAAATCAACTTAAATCACACGACGGCAAATTAGAGTAAGATAAGATTGATATCCACAAAAATTGACGAATCATATCTCGCGCGTGAGATCGGGTTGGCCAATTTTAAACGAAATCGCGAATCGAATCTCGAGCGTGAGATCAGATTGGCGATTTTTCGTGCGATTGCGAGTCGAATTTCGGGCGCGAAAATCGAACTGTCAAATCATATGCACGTTGTGAAATTAGGGATTAATCCCTAATTTAAAAGGCTACTCAAGATTACGAATATCTCAAAGCATATCGGGAATTTCCACCATGAACATATCAAATAAGGAAACGAATTTTCGGAAATCAAAATAGATAAAAAATTTTACCTATTGTGAATGTTGGCTTCCAAATTTATGATTTGCGATTGGCGAGTGATGGATGGGCGGTGATATCCGGCTGAGGAGGGGCTACTTTGCGGTGGTTGCGGCAGCTCGCTAAATTGGACTGAAATTGTCGCAACGAACTACTCTATAACTCTGGGAAAATCAATGGAGCGGGCTGGACTTGTGCTAGGTGGTGTCTGCGATTATTGGAAATCGTGGCTGTGTGTGGCAGTGCATTAAACATATAATAACCACGTCAGGAAAGTGAAGCCATGAGAAAACGATAAAACTCTTCTTCTCTTATTTTCAGATGTTCACATGGGCATGATATGTGCCCCTTTTACGTGACTATAGAGAAAGAAAAGTGGAATTTTTATTGAGAATTGATAACTCCCTTGATAGCTTGATGATCTCCTTGGTTTGGTCTCAGTGCGGCAGCAGCTTCATCGATAGGGAATTCGTGGTGGTGTCACGTGCCGACCGACGATGGGACTCTGATTACAGGCTACCAAGACGTTGCTGGATTTTCACAATAAAAAAAAATCTGCAAAAGTAGAAGGCAACACCCTTCCGCTAGGTACGAATTCAACGAGACCTCGATGATGGGAAGGAAGGACCACCGCGGTGGAGTGGTGCCCAGATAAGACTCGTCTTGGTGAAGTGGCGTCGGTCCGACGAGCCTTGAAGTTGCATCGAGGGGAGCAGCGATGTCGAGTAAGAAGCTCTAGTGCCACTGGTATAGGCAGTATCGTTGCGGCTCGGACGATACGGAAGCGACGGCGTGTGCGAAACAGCAGGAATTCGCTCGTGCAGCAACAAGTGATAGCAAGGACTGAAGGGTGACGGCTCCTTGTCGTCAAGAGCGGCGGCAACGTGAGACTCGCGGAACAGAGCAAAACGGTCAAGAATGCTGATGACGATAGGAGCGGCACGAGCAAGGAGGCGTCGTCGATTGCGGAACGGTGGGGGCGTCGGGCCAAGGTGTCAGGGGGCGACGTCACTCGGTCAAAGATGACTGAAGAAGAAGACTTCTTCCCCCTGCATTCTTCTCTTTTTCCCTACCCCCATTGCTTTTCTTGACTTTTCCCTTGCGTGTGTCAGAGAACTTTTTTACCTCACCTCCTTCTCCCTTTTTTCTTCGGAATTGTGGCTGTCCCCTCCCATATGCATGTACGAAGCCCCAGGAAGAGAAGGTGATCCGCCATCCTCTCGTGGATGCATAAAAATATATTCGCTTTATTTTTTTTCCTTTCGGAACTTGTGCCTTTAACCATGCGAATATGCTTATTTACATTTTAAGCCCAAGTCACGTCCTTCTTTTTCCTTGAAATCCTTCTCCACTTTTATTTCCTTTCCATTCTTTCATATTGACGAAATCAATAGGATATATCAATATCCTTACCGAGTTTAATAATGCAATATCCTCTTGATTACGCATGAGCTTCAAATATCCCATATGATGCACTACGCGATTTTCATTCATGGGCTTGTCTTTATTGTAGGCTTAGTCCAACTTGTTAAATTAAAGTTCAAAACCACAAAATCAAACCCATCCGTCACCAAATTTTAATGCAAATAATATATATATATATATATATATAATGCTCATAAAATTATATGCTATGCAACTTAATTCTATTTTTTTTAGGGATTAAAAATTAATCTATAATTTTTATACAATAAATAAATGACTGGATCATCAAAATTTAGATGTCAACACTCAAACTAACACCCACAAATTCAATAAAGACCCATATGTCTTCTTTCTCCCAAACACACTTCATCTCAAGCCATAAGCAGCCCCACCATCCGACTTCCCACCCCAACCATGACGAACGTAAACCAGCGGCGCTGTTGCCGGTGCGGGGCACTGGAACAGGCGCTTCCATCGGCGCAGAGGTGACGCCCTTGGACCATTGCTTTTCGGACATGACCACAATCTCGAGCTTCTGTCCCTTCTAGCAACGTCCCTCGACTCCACTATTGATGTAGTATGGTCCCGAGCGCTCCAATTTCAACTGTGTCCCCGTCTTTGTACTCTTTGAGCGGCTTCCTCCTTGGTTGCTTCCAACACCAAATCGGCATTTTTATCATATTCGAATTCGACGCCTGCTTTCGTAAAATTACTGTACTTTAGAAAATTACAAGAGGACATTATATGATCATATATGGTTTCAAACTTATGTCAGCTTAAGATTTTTCCACAGAAAAAAACACCAAGGTTGATACTGATGCAACCAACATGCCGCAGCTTGCCACGGCAATGTTTTAAAATGGCATTAGCAATTGCAGTTTCTATTAAGTGTCATGTCAAATTCTCATTAAATCTTAAAAGAAGTAAGGACCTGAGCAGGTCCTTAAACTGCTCATGTAGGTAAAGGCAGGAGAACCGCCCTGGGGTGGGTGACCCTGTACTTGCCTCCCCATCCCCTCGGTCGGTTGGATAAATATATTGGCCGGGAATTTGGGGACTCTAGTGCAGTGAAGTGCCACTGCGTTTGTTGGGCAACCAACAAGCCCGGATCCGGACTTGGCGTTGGGTAACCAATCCCTTCCCCATGCTCTGGCTGGAACAGATGGTGGGTGAAACTCCCACAGGAGCTGGACATGCTTCGGCATAGTTCGATAACCAGCATTAAATCTTAAAAGAAGTCACCAAATGACCTCAATTGAAATCGTCTTGAAAGGGAAGCTGCTTGTTTTTTTTTTTTTTTTTTTGGGTCAAACAAAACTTTATTAAATATAAAAGTACTTCAAACACCAAAGCCCACAACCGGGACACAAAACAAAGAAAATCCCAAAGGGATCTAAGGGGATGGACTACCCAATTAGAAGGTAGAGTTTTTAATCAATATGCCTTACAGATTCAGTCTGCCACTTTATTGGACTCTCTTTTGCAATGGGCTAAGTAGATAGGCTTGAACCAGCTCATGATCTCGTGAGCTTCCATATTAAGAGCACGTGCTTCCCAGTTACACTGACGTGAGCTATTAACCATGTGAACTAACCACTTGCAGTTAAACTCAAGTACGAAGATTTCTTCCTTTTTTGCTTCGAAGAGAGAAAGAGAGAGAGAGAGCTGTGAGCAAACCTAGGCTTTCGACTTGAATCGCAGATGACGCTGGTACTGATCTTGCTATTCTGTCCACCAAAGCTCCCGACGCCTCTCGAACAACACAGGCGACTGCTCCCATGTTCGATCCATCTACATAAGAATCGTTGAACTTGGCCTTTAAAGTTCTTTCCTTTGTAGCCTTCCAACGCGGCGGCGGGTCTTCTTCTTCTGACATTGTCTCTTGTTCTCTATAATTCCACTTGCACCAGTTACGGAGCATGTTGCGTGCCTCTTCAACTAGAATTTCTGGTTTTGGGCGGCTCTTCCGAAAGATGAAGTCGTTTCTCACCCTCCAAATAAACCACAGGACACCCGCGACAACCTCGAAAGACGGTAGGTCTATTGATTTTTCGTTGAATTTCAGCAACCATTCTTCGATTCTCAACATCCCAACTCATGAAATCGTAATTTGCAATGCAGGATTCGCCCAGATCAGCGAAGTCCAAGGGCACAACAAGAACAAGTGCTCAATCGTCTCAGGTTCTGAGCTGCAAATGGGACACGAGGCTTTAGGCAGTTTGTTTTCTTGGCTTTGGCTTTATCTCTACATGGACAGTACAAGAACTGCCGATGAGTCCGGACATAATCTCGTCATTTTGGTGGGGATTTTTTGGCTTTCGCCCTTAAGACAAAGGATGCGTGATGGCCGGTCCCTTCCTCACGTGAACCGTAAGTGCATGTGAGTCCGTTTTCTTGTATTTGTCAGTTTGTCTTGATCTCTAAAACATCGTTAGATTATGGAAAAGGAAAGACGGGGCAAACGTTGTCGAGAGGCGTTTCCTTTTCATCGGTATAGGACACTTGAGATTTTCCGATTTGTTTGAATATCAAACTTTGAAAGTGTAATATATGGGCCCAACTAATAGGTCTTTGTAAGACAGCCCATTGCATAGCCCAGCCCATTTTTATGGGCCCAACCCAGCCATGTCTCCTAAAGCCCACAGCCCACCCTCATTTTCCTTCGCAGATTTTACCCGTTGAAGTGTTGAAGGCCGTGACCGTGGAGAAAGGAAAAACGGGAAAGGAGGGGGGAAAGGAGAGGAAGAAAAGAGTTTTTTTGCACGTGCACGATCCGGACACCCAACGAGCCGATTCAACTGCGAATTGCAACGACGGATAATATATATTGTGAATTCTTTTAACATTCTCATGTACACGGTGAGTTAGCTCTTTTATGTACACATTGAAAAGCAAATCAGTTTAATTTTTTAAAAAGGAGTTTACCAGTCTCTTATTAGCTTTAATTGCACACCAATAAATGGTACATGAACATTGTATTTTAATTCTTATATTAGGTTCTTCTTGATTTGGATATTTTTGAACTTCCTTGTTTGTTTTTTTTTACATGGAGTTCCTTTCGTAGTAATTGGATTGATGGTGAAAATATTATAGGATTGGTCGAGAAAATCTATTTTATTAAAAGTGCTGGTGATGAAGATATCATGATAATAAGGAAAGAGGTATTCATGTTATCCTAAACGAGTGCTCTTACAAGTAGGGTGGGCATGGTTAGGGTTGGCCTGGCCCACCCCTAACCCTGTGACCAACCCGCACAGCGGTGTTTCCTCAATTTTTGGAACCGAGGACCGACCCTATTTGAGCTTGGGGCCAGGACCAGGACCGACCCAATGGGTTCGGTCCTGTGGTCAACAGGGACCAAATGATAATTTTTATTTCATTTTTGTACTTTTAAAAAAGCGATTGAGGACCGGATTGACCCAATGGGTTCGGCCCGATTTCCGTGTCAACCTAGGACCAACCAATAATTTTTTATTTCATTTTTGTACTCCTTGAAAGGGAACAAGACCATACCGACCCAAGGATTCGATGATGAGCGAGGTCAGCTAAGAAAAGCAAGCGGTGAGGGTCCAGTGGGGTGAGCGTCGAACAGAATAAGCATTAAATGTCAAGCGGGAAGCAACAAGCCAATCGAGTATCGAGCGGCGAGCGACATGAATGACCCAAAGCGAGCAAGACGAGTGTCAAGTGGCGAGCGGAGAAATTGTTTCTTTCAATTTTGGCAAATTGAAGACTAAAATGACAAATAAGACAGAAGAGAACGAATCTAGAAGAGGATCCCATAAGGAACTGTTTATGCCTTTGTAGACGCCGTGAAGACTCCTCACAAAAACATTTTCTTCCTTCGTAAATTATGACTATTGACATTTGTAAAAGACATTAAAAATCTAAGTTATTAAAGAATAATGTAAAATTACTTGAACTCATCACTAATGAGCTATTTAATGTTGTTGATTATTTATTTATTTTAAGGTTTTCCTATATAAAAATTTATAAATAATATTATATATATAAAATCGGGGCAGTGCAGGTTGGGCCGACCCGAACTCGGGACAAACCGACCGACCAAGACGGCCTTGGCCCAAGAATTCCTGTGATCAGCAGACCGACCAAAGGGCCACCGTCGCGAACCTGACCGGGCAGGGCCAAGCGAGGTTGGGCCTGGTCAGGGGGTTGGTCTAGGGTTGACCCTGGACCGATGCTCACCCCTATTATAAGTCCATACATTTTATAATATTTACACTAGAAAGCTATATTTAACATTAGGTTTTTAAACACATATATAAAGGAAAAATAGTAACGAGAGGACGATTCATTAAAATGTGATTGTAAATTGACGTAAACAAAATAAAAGAAAAATCACCTTAAAATGTAAGAGAAGAATTAAATCAACTAAATGTCAATTTATATATTATAATAATCTGAATTTTGTTCATTGATAATTTTAGAGTTTTTTTTCTTTCTTTAGACTTACTTTTTAGCAAAATTTTGTTATTCATGGGAATTCATTTCCCAAGAAAACCGGACAAAAAGTCAATCTTCGCCGAGAGCGGGAAAGTTGAAAGAGTTCGGAGAAATCAGAAGCGGGGGAAGACGACGATCCTCCGAGCTCCGGCCACCGCCATGGAAGAAACCCTATCGCGAATCGTCGCCGACCTGGACGAGCTCCGGCCACCTCCGGCCGCCTCCTCCTCCCCCCTCCTCCACCCGCCGCCGCCGGTTCCCGAATCGACGCTCTCTCTCGGACCTGCGCCGCCTCGTCGGCGCCGGCGATCCGGACCTCGTCGACCGGTTCTTCGAGGACCTCGCCTCGAGGAACCTCCCTCCGTCTTCCCTCGCGCAGTGCGTCGGTTCGGCCATGGACTCAGGCGGCAACCCTCTCCTATCTCTTGTGGCGTCGGACGTCTACCTGTCCCTGCTCCTGTCCCCGAACGCTCCCGTCCTGAGCCTCTTCGCTCCGATGGCGTTCGTCTCCCTCCTGCACTCCGTTCGGAAGTCCGTCAGCTCTCGGCAGGCGGCTCCCGAGGAAGATGCTGGGAGTGGAGCGAGAGCTCCGGCGAAATCGAAGAGGAAATGTGGGAGGCGTGGCTCGGGATCTCGGAATTTGCGCCACGTTGGTAATGATGTTGTCGAGGAGGGCGAGATTGATGAGAAGCTTTTCTTCGCTGTGCTGGAGAAGCTGGTTTTAGTGATGGATTTGATTCATTTGGATAGATTTCTGGATAGTTTGAAGTCTTTAGTACGTACCGTAGCTGAACTTCCAACGATGGTGCCTGATTCTTTCTGTTACCCAAGTGTTCGTCGCAAACTAACTAACTTGAGTTCGCGGTTCTTAAGAGCAGCATTGAGGCCCGAGCATGGAGACCAGGCTAATTCTGCTGTAGAGGTTTTGAAATCTTTGTCTCCATTGATTATGTTAGCTAAATCAGAAGTGAGGACGTTTGCTTTTTGTGACGAATTGTATAGTGGATGCGGGGAAAGAGTGTGAAGGCGTAAAGAAAGCTGTTGTAAATTTGCCGAGATATTTGGTCCAGAAGGCTCCAGAGAAGTCCGAGCTTCGTGCCTCGGCAGTGGAGTCGATAATGGAGATATTTAGAGCTCTAGAACACAGCAATCAGGTCAGCTTTGTGGAATATGTGGTGAAGATGACAGAAGGAAAAAGTAGTTTTAGGCTCTTGGCTGTTGATCTTATTGTTCCGATTCGAACTCAGCCATTAGAGCGCGCTCTTTATCAAATTTAGTTCATTTGGTAGGGTTTTTGGCAAATGATGATAGGAGTTGCAAGATTCTGAAGGAAGTACTGGGAATTGGAGACGGAGTTAGTCAGAAGACAGAGGCCACTATAAATAATCTTTTGAAGATTCAGTGTCTGGATGAGAAGGCAGCAGTGAGGAAGGCTGCGCTTAATCTGGTCACAAAGTTGACATCTTTTTACAGTGGTTCTTTTGATGAAGTTTTGCTAAAGACTATGGGTATGGCTTGTTCTGATCCGCTCGTTAGTATAAGGAAAGCAGCAGTTTCAGCCCTCTCTGAGGTTAGATTGTGTGGCCTTACCTTGTGATTTTTGTCTTAGAGTTATTTTTGAGCTAGTTATTTTGGGTTATTATATTGACTGGTGAATAGATGTGGTTTAAGCAGTTTGATATTCTTGATTTCCATTTCTCCCAATTTACCATAGTCTTTAGGAATCCCGGGGAATGGTCAATTTCTGATACATAAGCTCACTATTGACATGCACAGCACTTCTTGAATGAGATATCACCATTAGTCTGATTAAAAGCCTTAAGCTGGCTTTAACAATTTTTTTTACATTCCTAGTAGGTGAGCATGAGACCATTTACTTGCAGTATTTCTGCAAGAGATCAATGAAGCAATGAGTTACTTTTTTGTTGGCAGGGGAGAAGGATGAAATGGACCATTAACATTTATACATTGTGGCTAGTTGATCTGGTCATTTGATTGTACTTTCCATCTTACTGTTTCTTGTTGATGGTCAACGCTTTTACATTCTTTTATCTATCTCTAACAATAAAGGCATAACACTTCGTCAGAATCTAATAATTTCTAACATTTGGGTTTTAAACTTTCAGTGCAAGATCAAGTAACTGACATGTGATTAATATGATTGCATGTCCACCTCATGCAATAATCTCTATAGTCCCCATGACTACTCTTAGCTCCCCAATTGTGGATCATTATTAGATTGCGTTGTTGTGAATAACTCAATGAAGGACATTGTATAAGAACGGAGAACCAAATTTGCATACTTCTATTTTATGATAATTAAACTGTAAATTTAGCATATCATATTTCATAGGACCTCATGCTTTTGCAATTAACAAGCTTGAAATGTTATTTGCCTCTTAGCATTTTGATTTTATACACATCATCTGCTCCCGAGTTTCTGTTGCAGCACATGATCTTATGTGAATCTCTTTCTTTGCTTTTTAGGCCTTCAGGAAATTTCCAGATGGAATTGTAGCAACTGAGTGGTTGCATTCTGTCCCTCGCTTAATAAGTGACAACGAGTCAAGCTTCCAGGAGGAATGTGAAATCTTGGTCCTAGAACTGGTTCTGGAGAAGATTTCAAGAGTGGGATTAGCTGGTTCACTTCATAATTACTCTGCTCCATATAAGTTGCATGACAAGGAGAAAGATTTTGAAAGGCAGATTGACTTACTATTTCCAAATGGAGCATTGGGTCTACTGCGAGAGATTTGCAATGGTGAAGTAGTGCCTTGGATAAAGAAGATCTGCAAAAGTCTTGGCAAGAAAAATCAGCTTAGGCCTGTGGTAGCTACAGCTCTTCAAAATATGATTAAAGCATCAGAATCTCTCTGGTTAAGTCAGTTGCTGCCAATCGAAAAGTGGACAGCCCCACAAGGTGCTTGGTTTCTTCTATCAGAGGTGTCAGCATACCTTCCAAATGCTGTTGACTGGCAGTTTCTCCATCATCACTGGCAACTCCTTGATAAAACTAGATTGGGATGTGAAATAAAGACTCCACTTACCCATGGAGACTGGCATGATGACAATGATGCTGTGGAACCTTGTTCTGTCACTTGGGCTGGTGATCGTGTTTTCCTCTTGCAAACAATGTCTAACATTTCTCTCGAGCTACCTCCTGACCCTGCTGCAGACTTGGCTCATAATTTATTGAAATGGATTGAAGGATTTGATACGCACCCAACAGAGGTACATAATCTTTCACCATCAATCATATCAGGCCAATCACTCTTTGATTTTCTGCATGCCGGCTGTTTTCTCTACCATATGTTCTAAGAAAGGGGACTGCGGGTAAATCTGTTTCATTTGACAAGTGAATGAAGAAGTTGTACATCTCAGCATATGTTGTGCAACTTCAAGTAGTGGAACAAATATGGTCTTATGCTTGAAGCTCGTTTAGCATGTAGAATAAGATAAATTGAATAGGTTTCTCTTGATTCGATGGCTGTCTTTAGGTACCGATGTTTTCCATCTTACACAAGACATCAACTTTAAGTCTTCCCTTGCCCTTTAATGCCTTGATACTAGTCCAAGTACCTCAGGTAACTTCCAATTGTTCTGTGACCGTTGTTTCCAATGGCACATGGGATTAAAAAGAATGTCTCCTCTTCAGACCACATCTTCCAACAGCCATCACTAAGGTGGCATGAATCATGTTCTGCAATAGAAAATCTTTCAAAACCAAGTGTGGATCTTGCCTAATGAATTCATGAATGGGAAGGCACATTTATCTAAAATTTTACTCATTTTCACTAACCAATGCATGTGCATGTTTTATTAATGGGATCATATTCACTAAAAAATGCATGTGCATATGTTATTAATGGGACTGTCTGGTTGCAGGTCAATGCTCATGTAAAAGTCCTTAGAACAGTGTGCAAGCAGAAGGCTTTAAGTGCAGTAGAGGCTGACGCCCTTATTCTAAGATGGGTAAGACAGCTTCTCTCTAAAGCCACCCAAGTTATAGAAAAGTACATTTCTGAGAACACACAAGCAAATGAAGAAGGTAGCTTCTTTACTCCTCCGAGAAGTGGCAATAGAAGAGGTAGAAGATCTATGACAACATCCGAATTACTGTCACAAGCAACAATTGCAACTTATAAAGTTGGTTCTGTAGTTATTTTTTGTCCTTCAGTAGACTTGAGCACAGTGATCCCATTATTGCACAAGATAATTACATCTGGATATCTCCATCCAAAATCAAAGTTGTTACCAGCTCCTCAAGTTTCTCTGAAGCATGTAGCCGCATCATTGTATATACAAGGGTGGTTGACAATGGGAAAGATATGCTTCATGGATGGGAAAATTGCAAAGCGTTATATAACTCCTGTTTGTTCAGGTAGTATATGTTCTTTTCTAAATGGGCTTACATTTTATTGGAAATTTTTGTAATATCATGTTCTGGTTTAGAAAGGAGCAAGTTAGGTGCATTTTACTCCAAAAATTTTGCAACTTTTAGTACATTAGTTTCCTAATGTCTCGAAGTAGCTTTTATTCTAAAAAGTGTAGTTTGGTAAGACTGCACTTTGCTATGATGCCCATTTATGCGTCTCTTCAAGATTAAAGAGTGCTGATATGTGGAGATATTATCTAGGTTCCCTTGAATATTCCCATTTAGGATTGTCAGATTACTTTCCTTTATAGATTGAAAGGCCAAACTGCAAACACTGTTTTTCTGTGCTGCTGCTTTTGTTATTGTCTTTTAATTAAATGGGTTCTGACAATATAAAACTTAAGTTTGAGGAAAGTGTTGGCCTTATGTATTTTCTACTATGAACTGGACTAAACCTCCCAGCTTAAAGTTAGTTCATGTCTGCAAGACATCCTTCGCAAGATATTGAAATTTATTGAAGATACTGGTCAGTGAAATACCACTTTGATGCATGCCAAGACTCGGCTTTAGATGATTTGACAATTAGAGATCAAATAAAATGATCAACAAAATTTGAATTTGTTCTTGAAATTTCAAATGAATATGTGAAACCTTCGCTTAAAATGCTTCCTGGCTTTCCCCTTGAACCCTGAAATCTGCTTTTTAGTTGACATGTTGTGTTCCTGATAATTTTTTATGATGTTCAAGTTTTTCCCTAAAAGATCTTGTCTTCTAGTTGGCTCTCCCCATTTTGTTTTCTTGTTTATCGTGTTAACGATTTCCTAAAGTTGCAGGAGCTTGAGAAAAGTGATTCAGCCACTCTTGGAACAATCTTGTTGTGATGATGGCGGATTTTTGTGTTCGTTACACTGCTTTAATTGATTGCTGAGTGCAAATTGTATTAGTTGTGATATTTGACCCACATATGCGGAAGTGATAAGGATTCACTTGAAACTTGGAAAACTGTTCACGTGACTAATGCTTATCACTATAAAGTCACATAGCAAAGATCACGAGGTGTCTGGGTGATCCATGCGAACTTGTCAGGAGGCAGGCTTTCATACTTCTGTCAAGATTGCTCCAGGTCTAGCTTTGCTTCTGGTATCACTATTTATGATGTCATTTGTGGACAAAAGCTTTGCTTGTTGATGAAGATATACTCTTCCATTGATTTGTTGGCATAAATTACTTCAGAGGGACATTGTGAAATGGAGGGGAGTGCTCTTTCTTCGATTTCTTTTGCCTCTGGTGGATGATACCGAAAAGATCAGAGAACTTGCTGATTTCCTCTTTGGAAATATACTAAGAGGTAGTTTACAGTTATAAAGGTTGATCTTCATAGAGCTGCTTATTAATCCTGTCCTTTTAAACATATATTCTTCTCTCTTTGCAGTCAAAGCACCGCTTTTAGCTTATAACAGTTTTATGGAAACAATTTTTGTTCTGAATGATTGCCATGCGCATGGTGGACATTATAGTTCACAGAGTTCACAGTCTGAGAGCCGGCTGCTATTTTCCATAAGGTATGGATTACATACCTCAATTAAGAATTTTTACTGGAATTGAGATCTCATTCAGATAGAAAACATCATATGGTACCAAAAGATACACTTCATCAGGCTTAAATTTCTAGGGGCACTGATGAAATTTCAAGGTCCAAGAGAATGCGCATTTACACTTGTTTGCTGAAACAAATGGCCCCTGAGCATTTGTTGGCCACATTTGCCAAGATTTGTGCAGAGATACTTGCAGCGGCATCTGATGGTATGCTCAATATCGAAGATGCTACTGGACAGTCAGTTCTACAGGTACTATGCAATGCACGTTAATATTGGTCAACAGTTATGCATGGATAGCTGCAGAAAAAATAAAAATAAAAAACGGATATATGTTCCCTGTTTGGAATTAAACATTGCAAACGTTATCTCCATAAGCCCATAATAATGCAGAGACTGTCCTTTTGCTTTACTATGGAAGGGAAAATAAGGTCTCTCTGTGAAATGCCTGCTAAACTTCATGTGCTGTGTGATTCAAAGCATTGTCATTGAACTGGCACTTAGCAGTTGTCGAAAGATATCTTCACCAATCACTGTTCTTTTGTTTTTAATAAAACGGTAATGTTTGACCCGGTAAGCTTATCCTCAGTGAAAATCCTAGTTCTTCTTATGACCTGCATAAACTCATCTTTACGTGGATTTATGCACCCTCAAATGAGGGAACAGGATGCTTTTAAGATTCTTGCATGCAAGGAAATCCGCCTCTCAACAAGCCAGAATTCCACATTGGAGTCTCCCGAAATGGGTGACAAAAGCAATGGTTCTGGTGGAACATCCCCCGCAGCTGCTAAGGGACGGGTCATAAGTCAAGCAGTAAGAAAGAGCCTCATACGAAACACCATCCCCATATTCATAGAGCTGAAGAGATTACTCGAGAGCAAGAACAGCCCCCTCACAGGTTCCCTCATGGATTGCCTCCGTCTCCTCCTCAAGGACTACAAGAATGAGATAGATGAAATATTGGTTGCTGATAAGCAGCTCCAAAGAGAGCTCTTACATGACATGCAGAAACATGAATCTGCAAAGGCCAGATCAGAAGCTGCAGAGACCGTTGCTGTAATGGGAAAATCAGGGAATAATCATACGCCTCAGGCTTCCAACGCTCCCAGTGGAGTGTCGTGCCAGAACAAGTCCTCTAATGAATTGCGGAGCAATTCTAGAGTGGCTTCGGCTCTGGCAGACGCTGCAGCTGAGGCCACACCACGGTCTGTGCTCAGGGAAGTAAACAGAGGGACTTCCACGCCACCTCTTAGTTCTCTCAAAGTGCCCAGGGTCAGGTCTTGCAATGGAGCGACAGGTAGTAGGGGCACTCCAAGCAATCGTCCCAGAGAAGTACTGGAATCTTTAAGAAGGCAGCCCTTTGGTTCAGATGATGAAGGTTAGAGCCTGCTAATGGATCATGTACTGTTCTGCTTCACCTGAAAATGAAAGCCATTGTAAATTGTCTAGAAATCTCGTGCAAGTTTGTACCATGAGCAAGTTGTTAATGCGTAGATATGTTCCTGGTGTTGTATTGAAGCATAGGGTGTACTATGCACACTTCCAATTTTACAGCACCACTTCATATGTATTGGTAATGTTTGTAAAATTGGCCCATGAACTTGGGCTTCAATGTACAGTTGTCTCATACTTTGTCCCGGTCAAGTTGATTCGAAAACTAGTTTATGGTGTTCAATGTCGTGCTTCTGTAAGCATTCAAGCTGGTAGGGTTTCTTGGTAACTCAACTTGGCAGATCTATATTTAATAGACTTAACTCAAGTCTTGTCCCGAGTCTCGTCCTGACCTCTCTCGCCATCGGGTCGAGTGCCTGGTAAATGAATAGCATAACATAGGCAAAGAAGTTGCACGCGAAGAATACATCAAATTCTATCTCGAATGGCTCTCCCTTCTCTCTCCTTTACTTGGTTGGACCATTGTACAACCAAATCTGCAACATTAAAGCTATCTAGAGATTAGATTCACGATATCGGCCCCATTTTAATCCGATTACCCTATTTCCTATAAATCTCTCTCGAATGATTAATGTGACAATAACGTAGCCACCTGACGTTTTATTTGGATTGAAACATTTGTCTATGTCATTAAAGTTCTATTAATGTTCACTAAAAGTCAAATCGAATAGTCTAAAGGCCAAATGTGGAATGCATTTTTTCACAGCATGGTGGTGGGGACTAGAGAAAATTATAGTAGACGATTTGGGATATACATATATGAAAAATGAGGTAAAAATATCACATATTAATAAAATATCTATCACACAAATTATTGCACGCATTATCGTACTTTTGTCTTTGAGTTGATCGTGAAAGTTGACAGATGCTTTAGGGGGGCATTGAGCTCTGGATCATGGGGTAGGGCCCGTTCGGACCCGTCTTGCTCGGGGTGACCCTACGGCCACCTCGCTTGACGGGGCGATGGGCGCTGAGATGGGGACGATTGCCGTGCTGCGTGGGGCTCGGGGAGGATGAGATTGGCGTTGCCACAGTATGTTGTGGTGGCCAAGCTGAGCTGCAGAAACTCAGCATGATATGTTGTAGAGGCTGCCGTGGTCGCGAGCTCCGATCAAGCTCGCACGTTCATGAGGGGTGAGCTCGCTCGCCATAGATGGAGATGGAGGCGCAGGGAGAAGGTCGGCGAGCGGCGGCAAGGGAGTTCGGGCTGCGTGGTCGCTGCCTGGGTGGCGTTGACTCATTGGATGGATGTGGCTCAGTCAACATGAGAGAGAGAGAGAGAGAGAGAGAGAGAGAGAGAGAGAGAGTTTGAATGTAGATCCACCCAAAATCATAAAGGTCTTCTAGGTAGGGAGAGATGCAAAATACAGGTTTCTGAAATGTAAGGAGGGTATTCAGTAAGAGCTCTGAAATTGAAAATGGTATTCCAGCTATTTTTAGCTTAAAAGAAAAAAGAAGAAAGAGGGGTGACATATCATTGATCTCCAGGCAGGTGCATTGCCCCGCAATCCTAGGAAAAAGAAAGGATCAAGTAACATGATCTCCAGATCATTATCTTTCGATTAATCAATGAGAGTTCATCTCAACTTCCACATTTTTTTTTAAAATTAGAAATTAACTTTTCTTTGGCCATACGTGGACATTACCTCCTCTTCTTAGGGTGTGTTTGTTTCGCGGAATATATTTTCGTGAAAACATTTTCTTCATTTTCCTAGGCGTTTGCCGGCTCACTTAGCAGGAAAATGAGTCAACGGAAAACGTTTTCCTAGTCAACGTAAAACGTTTTCCTAACAAAGCCTTAAATTCGGAAAATGATTTCCTTTCAAAAGACCGAAAACGTTTTCCGAATCTACCAAAGCTTAGATTTAATGCTTGGTTTACAAACAATTATTCTTATAAAGATATATTTTTAAAATTTATAATTCTTTTTAAAATATTAAAAAAATCGAATTTTTAATTTTTAATATAATTTTTATTTATTTTTTAAAATATAATTTTTAATTTTTAATAATTATTTTTTTTTTTTCTCTTTTATTTTTTCTTCTTCTTCGACCATTTCGGGTCACAACGACAATGGTGGCCAGGCCACAGGCGAGATCGAGCTCGCTCGACGCCAAGCAAGCTCGAGTCTCACCAGATCCTACGAGGCTCGAGCTCGCCATCTTCTAAGCAACCCGCCGGCGAGCTCGAGCCTCGCCTCGCTTGTCACAGCCGTCGCCTGCCGGCCGACCAAGGAAGGAAGGAAGAAAAAAAAAAAAAAACGAAATATGAAAAATAATTGTAATTTCGATTTTTTATAAAAAAATATTTTTATAAAGTTAAAAAATGTGATTGACTCAACAAATTAATTTGGAAGTAAGAGGTACACTATTGTCAATTGTTAGGTCAAATGTTATTCAATTATTTTTCAAATGCGATTCAAACACCAAAAAATGCTTTCAGTTATGTATCACCAAACAAAGGAAAACTAACCATTTTTTAGAAAACTTTCTCGGAAAATTTTTTCCAAAAACGTTACGTTTCCGCGAAACAAACACACCCTAGATCCAGTTAAATTTGGGGCCATGTTCCTTCTGATAGAGTGGCAGTGACGTGCTTTGTTTTTTAATTTTGGAGCAAGATGGGTTCGACACGACATGACACGATAAGTCAACGTATCATTTTTCAAAAATAAAGAATTCCGATCCATTGGGATACGTTGTATATTAAATGAATATTTTTATTTTTAATTAATTTAATTCAAATTCAATACTTTTATTTTTTAATCTCATTTATTTATTTTTTCAATTAAAAAAAAAAACCCCCACTAGAGTCTTCATTTCCTTGTCAATTTCCCTCCACCCCCAAATTTATTTTTCTTTCCCTCCCCACCCCGCCACCTAACAGACAGGCTGTCACTTCCCCTCCCCTTCTTTCCCTTGTCCATTTCCCCCACCCCCAAATTTATTTTTCTTTCCCTTCCCACCACCTAACAGACAGGCTGTCACTTTTCCTCCCCCCTTCTTTCCCTCTTCCCTTGTCCATTTCCTCCCACTCCCAAATTTACAAATTTATTTTTCTTTCCCTCCCCACCACTTGACAAACAGCCTGTCACTTTTCCTCCCCCTTCTTTCCCTCGTCCATTTCCTCCCACTCCCAAATTTATTTTTCTTTCCATGCCCACCACTTGCGAGACAGCCTATTACTTCCCTCCCCCTAAAATTAAAAATCACACAATTACTAATGGCCCGTGAGAATCCCCTTATTATTATTATTATTATTATTATTATTATTATTATTATTATTATTATTATTATTATTATTGAGTTTCTTATCAAAAACCATAGCTCCTTTACCTCCTCCTCCACGCTGCTCGCCGCACGACCCTCCTCTCCTCTTCCTCTCAATCCTTCTCCCTCTCCTCCTTGCCGCATGACCCCCTTCCTCTCGATGCCTTGCCTCTTGCTTTCCACCCTTCCTCTCTACTAGCCACGCTATAAATGTGGTGCAGAGAGAATCCACTAATTATTTCCTACTCAAACCTGTCCACAATAGTCGAGACTCCGTGAGAGTAAGAGAGAGATAGAGAGACAGAGAGACCGTGCTCCGCAATGGAAGAACGACAATTCAAGCGAGCAAAATTCACTGAAGCTTCGAGTTCGTCCACCTCTGTGACTGGAAACAATTACTACGTATTCCTAAGCTTTAGAGGTCCCGATACTCGCAATGGCTTCGTCGATCACCTCTACCAAAGACTCCAAGATGTGGGCCTGCCATTCCATCCAAACTTTGTGTTCAGAGATGATGAGGAATTCCCCTTCGGCGAGAATATTGGTGAAAATCTCATCAATGCAATCAAGCACTCTAAGGTTTCAATCCCAGTCATCTCAGAAAATTATGCTGCTAGCGAATGGTGCCTCCGCGAGCTCATTCATATAATGGAGTGCAAGGAAAGCAGAGGACAAATAGTCTTGCCCGTGCTTTACAAGGTGAAACCCTATGAGGTGCGAGAACTAAAGGGAGCCTTTGGAGAGGCCTTCGAATCCCGTAAGGATCGTTTTTATGAGCAGGTCAAGCAACAAGGGCCGATGGCTCTTAGAAAAGCACTGGATCTTAGAGTATTCGAATCGGAGAAATTTGCTAATGGGTACGTCTTTTACCTTCTTTTGATTGTTCCTCGTTGGAAGAAGAATTTTTCTATTTATCATCCTCAATCCTTGTTTTGTGGAGCCATTAATAAGTTCTCGTGTGTTGTGTTGTTTGATAGGCGTGAAGGGGAATTAATAAAAGAACTTGTACGAGTAATAATGGACAAGCAGCAACATGATTTCCTACCACCTCTTCCTGGGAACTTGGTTGAAATTGATGATCGTGTGGCTGAGGTAATGAAATTGGCGGATACCGATCCTTCTGAAACTCAAATTATTGGGATATGTGGGATTGGTGGCATTGGTAAGACAACTCTGGCCACAGATATCTATAATAAGCTTCTCAAGAAATTTGAGTGTTGTAGCTTTCTTGTGGATATTAGAGAAACAATTAATCGCAATGGTATGGAGCATATCCAAAATCTACTAATCTCAGATATAACAGGAAATCATACAAGTCGTGTACCTGATTCTGTGAGAGGGATTGTACACATCCGATCAAGTTGTGAAAACAAGAAGGTACTTATCCTTCTTGACGATGTGGGTCATCGAGAGCATATAGATAAATTGATTGGAGGTTGTAATTTCAAATCAGGAAGTAGAATCATTATTACATGTCGAGATAAGGCCCTCTTGAACTCTGAATATAAAAGCTATGAACTCGAAGAAATGAATGACAAAGACTCTCTGCTTCTGTTTAGCTTGTATGCATTTGAAGCGAAACAACCTCCGACAGACTTCATGATTCTTTCTAGTGATATTGTTGCCACCACAGGAGGGCTTCCTTTAGCTCTCATAATTATAGGTTCACTTCTCAAAAGAAAAGATAAAAGCATATGGATAGAGACGCTGGAGAAATTGAGGAAGATGCCTCATAAGGATGTACAAGAAAAGTTGAAGCTAAGTTACAATGTACTAGATGATGACGAGAAAAAAATGTTTCTAGACATAGCTTGCTTTTTTATTGGAATTGACAAAAGAATTGTCGCCTACCTATGGAAGGATCTTGGTTTGTACCCAGCTTCTGGATTGGCAAGAATGATTGAACTTTCATTAATAAAATATGGTGATAACAATGAGCTGAGAATGCATGATCAATTAAGAGATCTGGGCAGAAATATAGCCCGTTCAGCAGATAAGGAGTCTTGGGATTGGAGCAGACTATGGGATGAGGAAGCCATGAACGTTTCAAGATGTGAGGTAACAATTATGTTTGCTTTTGGCCTCTCACACGTTATCTAATGGTGGTCCCTCAAATTATTATTGTTACCGTTGCTTTCCCCTGTATCTATGACCATTCTCGGCATCCTATTAGCATTTTCTCGGTCAAAGCTACATCCAATTTTGGCCTCTAGTTCATGAATTTTGCACTGGTGATTATGAGGCTCCGAAAAGGGTTATTAAATTTGTGTACTATTAACTCTTATCTATTCTGCTCTTTTGTCGTTTTCACATCAATTTCTAGCAACAGCATAACGCTATTCTACCCAGCGTTCATAATATATACATGTGTTCATACTGGTGCTGTGCACGAATCTAGTCGTAGGTATTTTGAGCACATAATTCAACATTAACGAATGTTGTGCAAAATCAAACAACAGTAAAAATTATGACAGAAGAAACTAACTAACAACCCGCATATGATTTTGTACATATTCATACAAAATAATTTTCAATAAAAAAAACTGAAAAGCAAATATATATGTTAAGAAATTAAATGTTGTAGGAAGTAAGTGACGAATAGTGAAAGGTGAAAGAAATTGTGTTCTCCTCATTTTATCTTTGGAATGATACAATATCCACTTGTATTATGTAATGAGCAAGCCTTTCTTGGTACCAATTAATTAAGCCTTTATGCACACACACCGACAAAGAGGAGACAAAAATCAATTGGTAGACATTAGCGAAGAAAAAAATAGATAATTAACTTATCAAATAAGATAACTGGAGAAGCAAAAAAATAAATGTTAGAACGTGCAAAGGAAAACGATCATAATCACTATCCTTTATTTACTAATATATATATTTTTTATGAATGGGCGAATGGCAAAAAAAGCACTAACAAATTCCTAAGATCAGGTTGAATTTTATGACTGATTGGGGGCAAATTCAATGATGACTAATTGAGTGGTGCGCTCATCTTAGAGAAAATTACTTAATTGGTCCTAAATCTATAGTGCGAATGTCCATTCTGTCATAAACTTATCAATTTTGCCATTTTAGTTTTAAACATTTGCGCAAAATTCCAATGCAGTCATTTCGATCAATTTTTGTCATGATCCAATCATTTATGATCATCCTACATAGCACACCACCACGTCAGTAATTTTCTGCAAAAATTAGTTGGAATGACCATATTGGAATTTTATGCAAAGGAGGTTTTAAGACTAAATTGCAAAATTGATAAGTTTATGATTGATTAGATAATTTCTTCCTAGTCTAAGGAGTAGTTGTTGAGCTTTGAGCTTAAATATCCAAAAATGAAAACTTAAGTTCAATAGACTAAATTCTTGGTTCCTTCCAGCCATATCCCAAAACCAAAATATTTTATGAAAGGGAAGGGAATGAGTTGCCATCCTTTATGAATGCATAGGTCTAATTAAGTACTTTTGTTTTTGAAATGTGTAATAGTTCTCACATATGTCAAAGGGATACCATATTTAGTCAATCTTCAATACTACGTATGTTACAAAATTTAATTTCGAAATCTATAAGAAAACTAGATTAATTTCATATAGGAATTTCACATAAAACATAAAAAAATTGTAGCATACGAGTAAAGATTGACATATTACATGATCATGTAATTGTAGAAGATCAGATATATTTTTTTTTCCTATAAGTGTAGACAAAATGCGTCGGCCACAATGACATGCAAATACTAACAAAAGGAGGTTTGATGGTATTTATAATCCTCAATTTTATTTTATATTTTGTAGGAGGAAAATGAAAATATTAAGGCACTACGCTTGGACATATGGGGCTCCGAGAGTTCATGAAGCAAGAGAGCTTCAAAAAAATGCCTAACTTGAAGTTCCTTCACATAAAGAATGTGGATTTTGATGGAGATTTCAAAGGATCACTTGTTAAATTAAGATGGCTAAAGTGGGAGAAATGTCCCGACTCTTTCAAGGCAACCAACGTTCATTTGGAGAAATTAGTTGTATTGGATTTATCATGTTATGATTTTGATACCACTGATATTAGTGAAAATTGGAGAGGATGGAGTTCAATTAAGGTAAAGATAAAAAAAAATGCTTTTTCTCTTGTTACATTTGATGATAAATGATTCTATATCTAACTGCTAATCTTGGAATATGTTTCTTTCTTGTAGATGGAAAGGTTGAAAGTTCTCGATCTTTCATGGTGCTCGCAATTAAAGAGAACCCCTAATCTCTCCGCATTTAAAAATTTAGAGATGCTAATCCTAAAATATACTGGATTGAAGGAAATCCACCCTTCCGTTGGAGATGTCAAGCGTCTCGTTTCCTTGAACTTGAGCCATTGTAGAAATCTCGAGAAGTTACCTGAACAACTTAGTGAATTAGAAAATTTGGAGGAACTTATTGTAGACCAAACCGGGATAAAAGAAATCCCTCCATGTATAGGATGTTTGAAACAACTGAAGAGGCTTAGTGCCAAAGGCTGTTGGCAACTTATTGAAGTTCTCGCCTCTTCAATTGAAAAGCCGGAAGAGTTGGTTGAGTTGGACTTGTCAGCGACAAGGGTTAAGAAATTACCCAAATTCATTGGGGAATTGAACAAATTGAAAATTCTGAGGATTGGTGATAGCAACATAAAAAGGTTACCGAGATCCATCGGAAAATCACAAAGCCTCCGAGAGTTACATGCCTGCATGTGTAAGTTGGAAGGACAAATTTTTGTTGATGAAGGTGGATTGTCTTCTCTAAAGACCCTTGATTTAAATTCCACAAAAATTTCTTGTTTGCCGAAAAACTTAGATCAACTTTCTTCTCTCGAGTTCGTTGATGTAAGTGGTTGTAGAAAGCTTGAGTCACTCCCAAAACCTCCTTTTAGCTTATCATCTCTATTGCTCACCTGTCGGAGCAAGGAGCTGCTATCGCTCTCTCACCTGAAGAATCTAAAGGAGCTCTGCCTTTATAAATGCATGTCTCTTCAAAGCATCCCAGAGCTTCCCTCCTGCATACGGACGCTTAGCGTTCAAGGTTGTCCCAAAGTGGAAAGGTTGGCAAATCTTTCGATTTGGAATTTTTGTCGGATTTACGGCTCAGATTTTGCTATGGACTGAAGCAATTGGATGGACTGGAAGCTTTAAAATCCCTAAGAAAGTTGGACCTATCCACACGTCCATTTGGGAGATTTGATGCAGATCCATATAATAATCTCCACGAGATACGAGGCCTTGAAAAATTGGGATCTTTGGAATGGTTGGATATCTCTGGGCGCAAGCACATTCAAGTACTGGACCTTTCAAAGTCGGAGCATCTGAAGACGTTGATTGTTAGGGATTGCAAAAGCTTAGTTGAAATTTGCTGCCCTAGTACATTCCTGGAGTGCTTTGATAGGCGTGGGTGCGAGTCACTCAACAAATTACCGGACTTTTTACCACATGACAGGCTATGGTCAGATCTTCATAAGGAAGATAATATATTCTGGGACTGGGGGTTTTGGTCATAAGAAGAGGAGGAGGGTGGAAATCAAGCATAGAGATAAGGGGAAGAGATTGAGGTCCAACATCATCTGGTGGTCTGTTTCTGTCTTCTTCCGGTGGACAACGATGGGACGACTTCTAACCTCACCCACTCACCGATTGCTTGTGATTCCTATTAGGTGCAGAGATTTGCTCGGTTATTCTCTTCTGCCGGTTTGCTATGGTGTAATCAGATAACTATAGCAACTTTCGATTAGGTTTCGTGTCAATGGTGGTGAATTTTCCTTATGTTGTCTGAGCAGTCGTAGAGCATGTGTAGCAGGATTATCGGGACTTATGAGCGCATTACAACTTTAGGTTGATTTTATCACCCTGTCTAGGTAGCGTGGAAATTGACTGCAGAGTTGTCGAAACTAATGTGAACATACTTGAGGTTAAACGGGAAGATTACCTTGATTGATGAGGTTCTACTTTCATAGCCATTTCTTTCATGTTCTCGGATCTTGAAGCACCTTGAGGGGTGATGAGAAGTGGAAAGATGAACAATCTACTGTGAACCATTTGTTTGTGGCTATGATCCAAAGTAGCATTTTCTCCATGAGTAAGTGGAAATTCCTTCTCATAAGATTCTCCGAGGATGTCCTTACTCATCCCAGTTAGCTAATAACGTAGTGAAATGGTGTTGAAGGCTACTAATTTCACATGGAAAAGGATGCTAGTGTCCGAATTAGGGGTGAGCGCGGTTCCCGGGTAGAACCGGGAACTGGAGAATTGAACCGAAGGTTCCGGTTTGGTTCTCGGTTCTTAAAGGACCGATTTCGGTTCCCGGTTCCATTTTTCTGGGAACCGGCGATCCCGGTTCCAGATTCCGGTTCCAAGCGGAACCGAAACCGGTCACGGAACCGGAATCGGAATCGGGTGGTTAGGGTTCCAAAAGGAACCCCCTCCCCCGAGACTCCCGAGACTCCCGACCCTTTCACTTTTAGTTTTTCAGAGTCTCGTCGGACGCTGCTTTGAGTCTCGCCGCCGGACGCCGCTTGCCCTTAAGGCCACTACCGCCGGACGCCACTGGACGCTAGTCGCCGACGTCGCTCGCGTGAACCCTCGCCGCTCGATGCCCGTTGCTGCCGTGCTCCGCCTCTGCTCGTCGCTGCCGTGCTCTGCCTCAACGCCCGTCGCCGACTACCCAACGCAGCAAACCGAGCCGAGCTTGTTTCCGCTGGCGACCCACCGCCTCTGCTCGCGCCGAAGCATGACGCCGATTTTGCTGTCTCCGCTCGCGACCCATCGCCACTGCTTGCGCCAGAAGCCCCGACGACGCCGATTCTGCTGTCTCCGCTCGCGACCCACCGCCTCTGGTCACTAGGTCTCCGATTCTGAACCACGACGCCGTTGCTGCTGTCTCCACCTCTGCTCCGACGACCCGACGCCAACAGTCGCGACGCCTAATGCCATTGCCCCAAGACCGACCGACCGACGTCCGACGCCACCGCTCGGTGCCGAACGCCGCTTGCCCAGTGAAATTGGATTTTTGGACCTTCTCTCCAAGGGTACGATTTCGGGGTAATACCATCAAATGCTGTGAATTTCATTTGTACGATCTCGGCGTAATACCAGCGTAGGGAGTGAGTGACTGATTCGGTGATTCTTGGACTTGCTCTGTTTTAACTCCTTATTAGAAGCGATGCGTAAAGTTTTCTTTTTTATTTGTTTTTGATTGGGTTGTGCTTCTTTTTTTGGGTTTCAGCTCGGCTTTGAATTCAAAGACGAACGAGCACGTGGCCATAAAGAAGATTGCTAATGCTTTTGATAACAAGATCAACGCGAAGAGGACCCTCCGTGAGATCAAGCTCCTCCGGCACATGGACCATGAAAACGTTAGTGAATCCCTTGCGTTACAGTTTTTCTATTACGTGATTGAGAATGGCTTTATGGGTTGTTTGAAGTGTGTCATTTTCTTTGATGGTTGGCTTATGGGTGTCGGTAGTGCCATCGATATTATGCAATGGTGCATTTATGTTGCTCTCCGTCTCGGTTTTAAGTCTAACGAATGTGCAGTACAGGTGAATTAGCATTTCCTGCTGTGGACAACGAATTAAGAGTTAGTTTAGCAAATAGTAGAGCTTTGTATCTTCTATTTCACTAGAAGGGATATCGATTGCTTAAGATAATCTGGTCTCCATGTTGTTCTGTATTACCATTTCTCTGCATTAATTGTTAATCAGACAGAGAATATACTGAAACACCAGTCAGAGTATTGTCATCACTCATCAAGATATAGAAGGTCTTATTGTCACTTTGCTACTTACAGAGTTGAACGTCCCTTCTTTGAACTTTTCAGAAGTTTAATTTCTATTATATTGATATAGAAGGGCACTGATACTCATCATTCTTAGAGATGGAATAGATGGTTATATCCTGACTGGATGCAATTTGTAATGGAATGAAAGTGGTTCTTGTTGGTATAAAGAACAAGTTTTGAACTATGATTGATGGGAATCCACATGCATGCGGTCCTTAATGAAGCTACATTTATTTATGACGTGGCTATGCCAGATACAAAATAAGCTCTTTAATCAATGCAGAACTGGTATTGCATGGCAATTTTAACAGAACTTGCTTTTCAGTTATTATGATTTTTGTATGCTTATGTGAGGTGCTGTTATGTTAATGCAGGTTGTGGCAATTAGGGATATTATTCCACCACCACAGAGAGAGGTTTTCAATGATGTTTATATTGCATGTGAGCTTATGGACACTGATCTGCATCAAATTATTCGTTCCAACCAAGCATTGTCTGAGGAGCATTGTCAGGTTTCATTTTGCCATTTATTGTACGATATTGGCGCTTCCTTCTAGATGGGATATTGCTTTCTTGTTAGTTGCTGGTTCTTAATTATGCTAGTGGGAGTTGCCATCCGCTGCTTTCTTGTCATTTTTTGGGTCTTAATTAGGTTATTGGGAATTGACCGTAGAGTATGCGCATACGTTATAGTTCAAATCTAAAAAAAAAAAAAAAAAAAAAAAAAACCTGTTGGAACTTGAAACCGACCCTGGAACATGTGACGGGGTAGGTTTCAGGTTTTCAGTTTTGACGGTGTAGGTCCAGGGTGTTCCAAAAAATGAGGAACCTGTACCCGAGGGTAGGTTCCAGGTTCCAGACGGAACCGAATCGGAACCTGGAACTACTCACCCCTAGTCCGAATTGTTGTGATGGTGATATTGCTTGTTCATTTTGTCCTTACTTTTTCTTCGCTAGCTTTCTAGTTGAATGAAATTGCTCCTTATCTCCTTCTGACTATGGGAAAATGCAAAAGCTTGAGCTGCGATAATAGTGGTCCATTGGTTTCTTCTTTCACCAGGAGTTATCGGGCTTTGACATTATGGTGTGCTTGGAAGAACTTTTGCTTTTAAATTTCATCTATACTACTGTTTTTAGCATTTGCAATGTGTCTTTTGTTCAATTCTCAGTGCTTCAAACCTTCAGAAAACATAAAACTTTGCATTTTATGGCTAATAATAACAAAATAATTCTTGTCTTCCTGACAAGGTCAGAAAGTACCTTTTGATTTCTAATGTTAAAACAGAAACACCATCAAATTTGTTTCTATTGCCATGGTTGGTTTTCATTCTGTCATCCTCTGTATGGATCCTCTATAATGCGGTGGTCTTGCTTTTTGAAGGTTACAAACTCTATGCTAGTCGACTGTTGCCCGCACCGATGCGAAATTCAGAGTACAGAGCTGACTGAATCTGACGGTAAGTGGCTTAAGTTACCTGAAGATTTCAGTTTACAAAAATGTATCAAAGAATCATGTTGAGTCGTGCTTGAGAAATATCTGGTCATTGGCCGGTTCAACTATGAATTTGAGGATTGCGTCTCTAGCGGGGATGGGCTATGTTTGATGCAGGCTGAAGATTGCTTTGGCTAACTTATTGTCTTTTCCTTAGCTTTTCGACATTTTTCTTTTCTCATGTTGGGCAAAAAGGTTGGTCCACGATTGAGCCGTGCCCTCGATTGCTAATGCTGCATTGTTCCGTCGTGGAGTCTCTCCCCGATTCGCCTGCAAAAACTCCATCTGTGCTGTTTGGGAAGCTTGATTGCGGAATGGTAAGGAAGAAGATTGTTCTTTGGAGCTTAGTTTGGAGGCCGTAGACATTGCCGCCATAAAATAAGCGACATTTGTTTTGTCCAATTTGATTGTTGCAGATAATTATGTCACTGTTCAAATCCGCTTTTGTTGAACAAGTATACTCTTTTTTTACATTAATACATAAAAGGTAGTTTGGGGTGTTCATCCGCAAGTTTAAAAGTTGAAGCACACCGGTTGGTAGATGAGTTACTCATTTGGTGTTAATTTTTATCCCTAGTAGTCTGGTGCAATATGTTGTGATTGACTTATCGTGATGAAGTTACTGTAATACTTGGGATCTGACCAAGTAAAAATGAAATTCTGGGGCACACGAAAAAAAAAAAAAACAAAAACAAACAAACAAACAAACGAGAAGGTTGAAAAGTCAACTAAACAAGGGAAGTGGATGTTGGCTTAAGGGGAGAAAAAAGAGACACTCATCTCCCTCTTAAACTAAGAGCTCATGTAGAAAGAAAATGGAGAGAAGGGAGAAAGAAAAAGATCTGATTCTAGAGATCACTAACGTCTCCAACTAAACAAAAAATATAGCAGGTATAGTGCTGTTTTCTGGATTACCTGCTTTCATAAGTATTTTCAGTTTGGACAGGGCTTTTCTTTGACACGTTATCATTTCCTTCTCTGAATTCCAGCAACTGGAGGAAGTTGTTTAAGCAAAGTAATTGTAATGCTTCAGCTTTATCTGGCTCGTGGTCCTGACATGAATAAAAAAGATCAGATTGCCTCCAAAAGGATATTTGATGTCTTCAGTCAAATAGTACGAGATTCTTCATTCTCGACGTGGTATGAATCTGCGCTTGTTTAAATAAAGCAATACTTCTCTCCAACTTCTATGAAGTAGAGAAATTCACTATCTGATGGATTCTGGAAACTGCTCATGCATATGTGATCTTGATTGCATTTTATTAATTTGTTACTTGGTCATGGAAGTAGGCAGTGAAGGTACCATAAATGTGTTCTGCATTAGCATTTTCTCAAAGCCAGGGCACTAATGTCAAGATGATGAATCTCCATGGATCTGTATCAAACTTTGCTTGTTGCTTAATATGCCAATGTGAAGTTTGCTTTCTCTGAAGGCAGATACATGGCCTTGATCAAGTTGGAAGTATTATCATCAAAGGTCGAAACCCAGTACAAATCATGAAGCCACTCTTTCCTTGTTTTTCTTCATGCCTATAATTATCATCTTGCAATTTCGTAGCTTAACATCATTCGCAATTTATTACTTTAGTTCAGTCATTGTTTGGTGATGACAATGTCCACACCCCAGAGGCTTTAAAAGAACAGAGGATTTCCACTGTATCGTGGATAACAGTGTGAGATCCAAACCAGAAGTATGGAGGAAGTCCTTAAATCAACCCTGTTGCTTTCATGTTTTTGGGATAAACATGACAAATAATCGATGGGTGGCTAGAAAGGTGAGTTGCTTAAGTCCTTTAATGTTTTAGAGCTAATCTAGATCTAATTGCCATCTTTTCTTGATCTATAGCTCAAATCCAAATGTTTTGCTACAGCTGTAGCTGAACAGAATTGTAAAGTCACTCCTACAATGATTGTGGTTTCAGCCAGAAATATGCACTATTTTTGGCTTGGCTAATGGCAGGGACAAAATATCTGTTGAGCTCGAGTACTTCCCTACTGTTTATGGCTCTGAAAAGAAGTGAGAGGAATTGTCCATGTGATTTTTATTAAACGGTATTGCATCAGAAAACAAGCATTTCCAACTACAACTGTAATCTGGACATAAGAATAGCTCATTGACAATGTTAGGGGTGCAAATTGACTCGGAAGATACTAGTCATGTTCTTTTATTGTCATGTGCACAATACTTAATGTGTGTATCTGAATACTGATGAGAGAAATCATCTTTTATTTTCACCTACACGGAGAATACCAGAATGATGATGAACACATGTGCCCATGTAGAATTATGAAAATTATTTGCATGACAACAGCATGATAGAGATTGGATTCTGGAGATCATTCGGGTTTGCTGGTAAATGTAAATATAGCAGTTGAGAGTACCTACATCACATTAGTATTTTCAGTTTGGCATGGGGCTTTTCATGTCGATGTCTTCTTGTTTTCCTCTTATTTCAAGGACTCTTGGGGAAATTGGTTGACCACGTGAATGTGATGCTTCAGCATCATCTGGCTTGTGATCCTGTGGGAATGTGATGCTTCAGCATCATCTGGCTTGTGATCCTATGGGAAAGAAAATAGATAAGAATGCCTTCGAAGTACATGACATTGCATGTCATTATACGTCATCAGTCACGGAGTAAGACTCTTCATCCTTGACATGACATGAATATGTTCTTATGCATATAGAGTACTGCCTTTTTCCAAGTTCTATTGAAGTTGGTTTCCTAGAGCACATGATGTTTATTATGTGATTCTTTCATTAATTCATGCATAATAAAACAGAACTTCATTTATTGTTAGCAAAAGTTCAACCCAAAAGCTTAAAGTATTAGTTAGAGGTAGACTGCATGTATATAACCCCTATTGATACCCTTTATTTCAACCAATGTGGAATAACACTTCTAAGGATTTATTGATCATAGCAACTACTCAGGTGTGTGTGGTTTCAATTGCATTTTTTGTAGCTTATGTCCACTTGTTCCGTCATGGATTAATAAGCCACTGGAGGCACCATCATAAGATTATTACTTCGCTCAAATCCAAGACACTGATGTCGAGATGATGAATATCCAAGGATCTATATTCCACTTTGTTTGTCGATTGAAGTGCTAATACATAGATTGCTCAATCTGATGGTGGAGTTATGGCCTTGATTCTGTCAAAAGTAACATCCTGTGTGGTGGAAATCTGGTGGGAATCATGTTGCGCTCTTTCTTATTTTTCATCATGCCTATATCTATCTCATATGTTCATACCATCAGTGTCTTTACATATTGAATTTGCATCCTTATGTTCGTTCTTCATTTGGTGATGACAATTTCGCATGCTCCTGATGCTTTAAATGACCAGGAGCTTCACTGTAATTTTGGCAATGGTGTGAGATCCGAACCAAATATCTGGGATATGGATGCAAGAGGGACATTCTTTACGCCGATTGCATTGCGTCGTGCTTTATGAATGGGAGCTTTCCATCATAGTAACAAAAACAGGTGCTTTACTTCATTGCTGGGACGTTAGAGAACTAATTTGGATCCATAAACACCCATCTTTTCTTGAACTATTACTTAATCAAATCAGAATACTTTGTTACAAATGTCACCGCAGCAGAACAGAATTAGGAGTTCGACCTACCAAATATGAGAGGACTGCCGAAATGACCAACTATAGTCCCAGCTAGAAATGTCTACTATTTCAGTTGTAATGATACCCGGTAACTTCTCTTTTTTTTTTCTTTTCTTTTTTTCTTGAAGGATGCTAATTTTCCTCAAAACTTTGGTTATGTTACTTATGAATTTTTCATAAATATTATGATTTTGGCTCTTAAATTGTGCTTTATGATATTTATAAACATGCACATAAAGATTGCAATTGATCTCGTGTAACTAAGACTAACAATACCTACTGGTTAATAGTTTTCCCATAAGATCCTAATCCTCCTCAATCAGCCATATGTACCCAACGATACCTATCATCAGCACGTCCTCATTCTTAAGCATGGCAATCCTTTTTCTTCTGCCGATCGTTGCCGTGTACATAAGAAGTAAGTATTTTCAGTGCAAATATTCAGGGAAAATTACGTAAAAAAGCAAAAAAGAAAACGAAAGAGGGAGTAGAAAGCGGCATTGGAAGCTGCTCTTTCCTTATATACGGTCAATAAACTAGCCGACCTACTCATTTTCATGAGTCTCCTGCGTTCTGTTCTAAAGTCTAAAAACTCAACAGATGCAAGGGAAGGTAGAGAGATTTGCAGAGCACACCACTTGGAGATAACCGCTTCAGGAAAGTCTAAAAACTCAATAGATGCAGGGGAAGGCAGAGAGATTTGCAGAGCACACCATGTGGAGATAACCGCTTCAAGATCAAAGCAATCTCGATGGAGTGGCTGCGACTTTCTACAAAATGGCTTTTAACCCATTGAGGATAAAGCTTTGTGATTGTTGTAATGGATTCGTTTGTTCGGAAATCTCGATGGAGTTGCTAAGACTTTATTGACGATGTAGGATTTGCTGCGAGGTTCAAGGAGAAATTTGTCAAAAAAAGTCCTAAACCCTTTGTAGTTTTGTCAATTCAATCATAAATCTTTCAACTTAGTCAATTCAGTCATAAAGTTTTCACTTCTTGCCAATTAAGTCCATCCAACTAATTATGACCCGAAATTGCTGATGTGAATGGCTAGTATTAATGTGGCACATTTTAAATAATATTTTAATAATATATTTTTTAATGATTTTTTCTTCTTTTTTTTAAACTTTTTTTTTTTTTTTTTTTGTTTTTGGGGTTTTTGATCTGGTCGACAAGGGTTACCAACCAACCCTCACTAGTTATAGGCGAGGGGCGGCCTGCCCTCGCCTAGGTTGGTCCCAAGCAAGGGTGGTAACCTCTTAGGGCGGCCCTCACTTGGCCAAGGGCATCATGGCCCTCGCTGTTTCTAGGCGAGGACTCGTGTGTCCTCACCTAGAGCCAGTGAGGGGCGATCGGCCTTACCCTGTGGCTAGTGAGGGTCATCGGCCCTCGCTTGTGGCCGACGAGGTTTGGTCATAGGCACGACCCAAGGACATTTTCCCGTAAAAATAGTTAAATCAGATAGAAAGTAGAAGGTGAGTCGGGCAATGCTCTTGCCCATGGGCTAAAGAGGATTTGGAAATGGTTCCATTGGAGTTAAATTTGTTCGAAAAGTATACGTCACTTATAATTCAATGTTGTTAGGTATAGAAGAAGCATGGTGGTGGTGACATGAGAAAATTATAGTAGGGGATTTGGGACATACACGTATGAAAAATGATGTACAAAAATAAAACATTGATAAAATATCTCTCACACAAACTATTGCACACATTAGTTATGAATAATAAAAGCTCATCCTTACTACTATTACAATTGCTTTTTTGACATGACACACGAGAACACGTAGAGCAAATAAGCTCATACAAATACACGCTCGAAGGACAAGCCACCTCACTTTTTTCTCTATGTCTGGGAAACGCTTTAGGCCCGTATTATGAGGCTTTCCAATGCCCTCATGATAGGTAGGGGTGCCAGAACTGACCCGAAACTAGAACTAATTCGAATCAAACTGAGTCGAATTTTTGTACATTTCAGGTTTGATTCGGATTTCGGTTTGGATAATGAAAAAATAACCGTTTTTATATTCTGGTTCGGTGAACGGAAAATAGTATATCTTTTTAATATTACAATTTACATGATCTCTCTTTTTTCATTAATTTTTTTTTAATATCTCAAAAAAGAAAACTGAAAAACCAAACCGAACTGATTATGAGTCCACGGCGAATTGGATAGAGTTTTAGCAGTCTACTTCTACTGATCGTGAGTCAACCGCGTCTTCTCTTCTTCCGAGTTGCCACATGCGGGTCATAACACTCCCTTTCTCATGCCCACCTCCAATTTGGATAGTACACATGCAAAGAGATTTTTTATCTGTTATTCTTTTCATTAAGTTAGTTTGCTTTATAATTTGAGAGACTATTCTTCTTCTTTCTCTCTCTTTTTAATAAAATGAAAGACAAAGAGGCTGCTTGGGTTACATAAAAATCGTGTACTGAAAGAAGAAATGAATGCACAAAGAGTTGTGTTTCTATTGAGAAATGCAAGGGAAGGCAAAGATTGACAGAGCACGCCACCTTAAGCTAACCGCATCAAGATCGAAACGCCATCGTCTTGTTGGAGTAGCTAAGATTTTCTAGTAATCGCTTATCTCGCAAAGAATGAAGCATTGCAATTGCAACCATCAATGCGTCCTTCTTCAAAATCGGAGAAAAAAAGACTGTTGAATATTTCTACCGTTAGCAAAGTCAAATAGTACAATAGGTGAAATTTCTATACTTGTTATGAATTTATAACGTAGCACTGAGTCGGAAATTGTATCTCCACTTTTGAAATATGCTAAAAGGTACTAACTATCTATCAAAAAGATTATGCTCGTGGTGTCAAAATTGATTTTAAACATAGAGTTCAAGAGAAAGAGATGATTCCTCCAAGTCAAGTTCTATTTTAATTAAAAATGTGAGAAGCCTAAAGTTATTGAGAATGATCCGTGTCATCAAAGAATCACATAGTTGAATTATTGAATGCCCAATGCCTCGAAAAGATCATGATACATCATTAAGAAGCTAGAGATCAAGACAATTAATCTAGGATATATTAGAAGTAGTCAGTAGAAATAATAATAATAATAATAATTTTTTTTTTATCAATGATGAAGTTCTCCAATTATCTCTATCGGTTTTAATAGTAAATTCGCATAACACACTAAATAGCTAGTTAACCTCAAATCAAGAAGACATGGGAAGGGAGAATCATTGAGTACGAAGGAAATTAGGTGTTGGAACAAAAGAGCAAACCAGGTTCGGATTACTACTGCCAAGAGACAAAGCTTTGTAATGAAGATTTTCTACCATTCTCTTTTCACTATTTTGGCCAAAGAAAACGTCTTTTCATGACCCACATAATGTCTGTTTGGTACAATTACAAATCAGGTAATCCGTGTGAGAATCCCAACTTTGACCAATGAGCATAGCAAATCAGACCATTTCTTCAAATCCTTAATTAGAAAAAAAAAAAAAAAAGAGGTCATTAATGGTTCCGTTGGTAAATCCTCCGGGGGTGAATTTGGAATGAAATCCGTTTTGAAAATTGCTCAATTTCAATTAAAATTGGGATAAAAGTCTATTTTAAATCCTTTTTTTTTTGTGTGAAAATTGCTCAATTTCAAACTCTTACTCTTAATTTTCCCTCAAATAGAGGCATAATTTGACGAGGAATATACCTCATAGATTCTCTATTTCCTAATATTTTATGATTCATTTATTCATCAAACACAATACCAAAAAAGAAGAAAATTAAAAAAAAAAAAATCGTGCGTGAGCAAAAGAAAAATTGCAGCGTGAATAATCTATATTGATCGAATGAAGATTTAACGCCGTTCACATTATAGTCCGCGGCATCGAATGGATTCCTCGGTTGATTTTGAAGTGCGAAATGATGCTCGTTGCTGTTGATTACAGTCGCTCGGGTCGATTTCCGCGTGAAATGCTCGGTTCCCCTAGGGTTTTGTGTTGCTTCGTCCTTCGCTCGGTGCTAGTGGAGTATCGGTGTAATTGAGCAATTTGGATAGCCAACAATACAAATTAATCGAAATTGAATTCAATTAAAATTGCAAAGCACCTATTGGATTAATTGTCCATACCTAGGATCACTTATTGCATTCAAATTGGCCTCGAATTGATGAGATAACTTTTATGCCTAAATTGAATTAGGGTTTAATGGTGAAATTCAGGCTCGATTCTCAAAATTAAACCTTAATCTCAAATGGGTCAACTTAAATTTCTCCAATCGGAGTTCATTAGCTTAGCTTTCTTATGTTCAAGAAGGCTAAATCCCTCAAATTGAGAAATTCACGAATGAATTTCCCAAAATTAACCTCTTCTGACTTATCTCGCAAAAATAAGTAGAATGGAAATGCCTATTTGTAAATCATGTAAAATCAATCCGGACCCCTTAAGTTGGGCTAAAAATGAGAATCCATACTTCGGCATGCCAGATCTCGAAATTGATTGAACGAGTGAATGAATAATAATCTTTAGATCAAATATCATAAAAGAATTAAAGCCTAATTATAACTGGAATGAAAGTAATTTTATCTTTTGTCAATTTTGATCCTAAAATCGAAAATTTTGGAAAACAAGATTCTTAATTGATTTTGGCAAAAAATTTTATGCTGAAGTCAAATTTGGATTGGAATGAAGTGAATTGTGGACTTTTATATCTTTAAATTTTTTGGGTCTAAGGTTTAATAAAAAAATCAACCATTTAGTTGACTTTCCCTAAAATGTCCATTTTGTGATCAAATCTTTGAAATTTTTGAAAACTAATATGGTCCAGGTGATATTAAGGTTAAAAGGAAACTTTTTGTGCAAAAAGTCAATGTTTGACTTAGGATTAATGTCTGGTCAAAGAGTTTACTGAAAAGTCAACTAAAAAATCAGTCATTTAACCTTTCGTGTTTTTGATAAAAATGAGTAGGAAATCATCTCAAAATGACAAACCAAAAGAAAGGAGCAAAAGCCGACACTATTTGGTTCAAAAAGGGGCTCCGTTGTGATAAAAAATAATAATAATAATCTCGAGTTTTTACCTTTATTGATGCATTGACTAAATATCAGGTATCAACATTAGGTCATTTTTTTATATTGGAAAAATAATTGTCTCCTACATTTTGTCCGCTGAATAATGATCTAATAAGATCCATATAAATGAAAGATTAATAGATTAATACTTAGGTGAACGGAATTAGTGGAACCAACTTGCATAATTTCTCCAATTCGATCTTAACGACTTCAGTTTATCATTTTCTGTCTACCGTTTTACAATAAGATCGATGCATTCGAAACTCTATTTACTTGAATTAGGGTAACAGCTCTTACAGCAATTCAACAAGGGAAAGAGACGACAGCACAGATCAAAGGAAATGCGAAACTTGCAATTCCAAGAAGGAAGTATTTGTTTCGAGGAAACCACATATTTTATCCCAACTCCATCTTCTGCAAGTCAAACTCGAATGAGGAATAACGATGTGCAGAAACTCAGACGCGTGTTTCCACGAGAGGTTGACGAGAGGAGAGAGCGAGTTCACTCGAGGAAGAGCGGCGAGTGGTGCCGAAAACAGGTTCGTTGGGGCCAAATTCGAGCAGAAACCCTAGGTCATATGTCATACGCGTGATGGCAAAGGCTGTCGCAATAGCTTTTAACGCACGGAAGCTTCCAGGAAAGAGAAGAAAATAATGTGGTTGCTTAAATAATTCTGGTTCAGTGGACTAAGTGCTAAGGAGGACAGATTTGTCACATTGTTAAATCAGGTGATCAGGGTGAGTGTACTTTTGAAGCATATCAATTCATGGATTGCTTCCAAATAGTAAAAATTCAAGAAAAATCCATCTTATCAAGCTGCAGTGCCAATTTTCGTAGGTCTAGGCCATGTATGAATAAGTCATTAATTGGCTAGCTGAAATATGATCTAAGAACATGTGGAAATCAAATTAAACGATGTGAGAACCATCTTAAATTGGAGAATAAATATGGTTAAAACTCATGCAAGGTTAAGTTAGATAGCATGCTCACGTTTTTCACAGTCACTTTAACAAATGTTTAATCTCACCAAATCTCTAATTTTTGCATCTCTAACTCTCATGAGTAGCCCAATATTAAATCTCTAATCGATTTCTATGCGTGTTTTGATAATAAATCTCTAATGTAGATGGCGGGGTTCGGATCCAAATCTCCACATGAATAAAGGTCGAGAAATTGAATGTCGTGAATATTTTAATTCATTATAATTTTATGCATATCGATTTGCTTGCAAAAATTCACGGCAATAACAACATATGAAGTAATATAACAAATATAGTTTTAGACTTGGATAAAGCACGGACATTGTCTTACTACATAGTAAAACCGGGATGCTAAATCATTGCAATGGATGCAAAAAAAAAAAAAAAAAAAAAAAAGCCAAAGGAAAATTGAGAGGTAAATATTACTACTGATGTTTTGAGAATAATATATGAATTCACATGCTTTTGTTTTTTATTTTTATGGGCCCACATTGGTCTGGCCGCCCAGCTGGTGGAATACCGAGTAAACTGCGGGACATTTTAATATATGTGGATCTTCTAATCATTATTAAAGCATAATTGAGGGGTCTATTTCCTGAGCAAAATCGTCAGTGGGAAAACCAAATAAAAAATTATGGAGGATTAAATCCGACCGACCTTCCAGGAATATGATATCCCCACAGCCCACCCTCATTTTCCTTCGCAGATTTTTACCCGTTGAAGTGTTGAAGGCCGTGACCTTGGAGAAAGGAAAAACGGGAAAGGAGGGGGAAAGGAGAGGGAGAAGAGAATTTATTGCACGTGCATGATCCGGACACCCAACAAGCCGATTCAACTGCGAATTGCAACGACGGATATTCATGCCTATTTATTCATTTAATTGGAGTAATTTTCGAAATTGGATCTTAAGTATAGAGTTATGTTGATTTTAAATTATGAGGTTCAATTGATGAACTATTGAGCTATAGATTTATATGGAAATGATAGGCTGTAGGGTTTGACAAAAATCGATTCTAGTATACTTTGGTTGGAACGAAATTATGAACTTTTATGCCCAAGTTATGCATTCAGATAATACGTGTTATTGATGAAGATGAACCTTTGCTATAAATGAGTTTATTTGTTAATGTGTGGGTGTTGTATTATCAAATAATAAGTGTAATTAATCGATTTGTTCGTTAGAATAGTGTTTTACTCGGATCTTAATATCGTTTTTCAAATAATTGATAGGAATTCATTAGGATAGTGTTTTATTCGGATTTTGATATTGTTTTGTCTAAAATAAAAAAGCATCCATCTTTTTCTTCGTTTAATTAAAAAACGTCCCTCCTTAACTTTTAGAAAATTTCAATGTTAGTATTTTAGTTATACTTTTTCTCTCACTAGTTGATTGTTTTTAGATTGGCTAGCATAATGGTACCGTTACAAACAAGAGGATTAGCTTCAAAATGTGAAAAATTAGTTTCAACTTATTGAGATACCACCATAAATATAGAATGTTAGCCAAGTCCTTTAAATGTCAAAGGCTAGTTTCAAGCGTGTTCAATTTCATATCTCATAATTTTAGAGAAGACGAAAATAATAACCGAGAATTGATATATGAGAAAAGTAAATATTAGGTATACGGAGGATATATATTGTGAATTCTTTTATGTACACATTGAAAAACAAATTGGTTTAATTTTTTGAAAAGGAGTTTACCGGTCTCTTATTAGCTTTAATTGCACGCCAGTAAATGGTATGTGAACATTGTATTTTAGTTCTTATATTAGGTTCTTCTTGATTTGGATATTTTTGAACTTCCTTGTTTGCTTTTTTTTTTTTTTGCACGGAGTTCCTTTCATAGTAATTGGATTGATGGAAAAAATATTACAGGATTGGTCGAGAAAATCTATTTTATTAAAGGTGCTGGTGATGAAAATATCATGATAATAAGGAAAGAGGTATTCATGTTATCCTAAAAGAGTGCTCTTACAAGTCCATGCATTTTATAATATTTTTACTAGAAAGCTATATTTAACATTAGGTTTTTAAACACATTATAAAGGAAAAATAGTAACGAGAGGACAATCCATTAAAATGTGATTGTAAATTGACGTAAACAAAATAAAAGAAAAATCACCTTAAAATGTAAGAGAAGAATTAAATCAACTAAATGTCATTTTTTATATTATAATAATCTGAATTTTGTTCATTGATAATTTTAGAGATTTTTTTTTCTTTAAACTTCCTTTTTAGCAAAATTTTATTATTTAATGGGAATTCATTTCCCAAGGAAACCAGACAAAAAAAAAGTCAATCTTCGCCGAGTGCGGGAAAGTTGAAAAGTTCGAAGAAATCAGAAGCGGGAGAAGACGACGATCCTCCGAGCTCCGGCCACCGCCATGGAGGAAACCCTCTCGCGAATCGTCGCCGACCTGGACGAGCTCCGGCCACCTTCGGCCGCCTCCTCCTCCCTCCTCCACCCGCCGCCGCCGGTGCCCGAATCGACGCTCTCGGACCTGCGCCGCCTCGTTGGCGCTGGCGATCCGGACCTCGTCGACCGGTTCTTCGAGGACCTCGCCTCGAGGAACCTCCCTCCGTCTTCCCTCGCGCAGTGCGTCGGTTCGGCCATGGACACAGGCGGCAACCCTCTCCTCTTTCTTGTGGCGTCGGACGTCTACCTGTCCCTGCTCCTGTCCCCAAACGCTCCCGTCCTGACCCTCTTCGCTCCGATGGCGTTCGTCTCCCTCCTGCACTCCGTTCGGAAGTCCGTCAGGTCTCGGCAGGCGGCTCCCGAGGAAGATGCTGGGAGTGGAGCGAGAGCTCCGGCGAAATCGAAGAGGAAATGTGGGAGGCGTGGCTCGGGATCTCGGAATTTGCGCCACGTTGGTAATGATGTTATCGAGGAGGGCGAGATTGATGAGAGGCTTTTCTTCGCTGTTCTGGAGAAGCTGGTTTTAGTGATGGATTTGATTCATTTGGATAGATTTCTGGATAGTTTGAAGTCTTTAGTACGTACCGTAGCTGAACTTCCAACGATGGTGCCTGATTCTTTCTGTTAACCAAGCGTTCATTGCAAGCTAACTAACTTGTGTTTGCGGTTCTTTAGAGCAGCATTGAGGCCTGAGCATGGAGACCGGGCTAATTCTGCTGTAGAGGTTTTGAAATCTTTGTCTCCATTGATTATGTTGCTAAATCAGAGGTGAGGACGTTTGCTTTTTGTGACGAATTGTATAGTGGATGCGGGGAAAGAGTGCAAAGGTGTAAAGAAAGCTGTTGTAAATTTGCCGAGCTCTAGAAAATAGCGATCGGGTCAGCTTTGTGGAATATGTGGTGAAGATGACAGAAGGAAAAAGTAGTTTTAGGCTCTTGGCTGTTGATCTTATTTTTCCAATTGTGATGTCATTGAAAGATCCACTTGGTGTTCAGGCAAATGAAGTGAATGATCCGTGGGGGTTGAGATGTCTGCAGGTCTTGGTTAAGCATGGTTCCGATTCGAACTCAGCCATTAGAGCACACTCTTTATCAAATTTAGTTCATTTGGTAGGGTTTTTCGCAAATGATGATAGGAGTTGCAAGATTCTGAAGGAAGTACTGGGAATTGCAGATGGAGTTAGTCAGAAGAAAGAGGCCACTATAAATAATCTTTTGAAGATTCAGTGTCTGGATGAGAAGGCAGCAGTGAGGAAGGCTGCGCTTAATCTGGTCACAAAGTTGACATCTTTTTACAGTGGTTCTTTTGATGAAGTTTTGCTAAAGACTATGGATTTGGCTTGTTCTGATCCACTTGTTAGTATAAGGAAAGCAGCAGTTCCAGCCCTCTCTGAGGTTAGATTGTGTGGCCTTACCTTGTGATTTTTTGTCTTAGAGTTATTTTTGAGCTAGTTATTTTGGGTTATTATATTGACTGGTGAATAGATGTGGTTTAAGCAGTTTGATATTCTTGATTTCCATTTCTCCCAATTTACCATAGTCTTTAGGAATCCCGGGGAATGGTCAATTTCTGATACATAAGCTCACTATTGACATGCACAGCACTTCTTGAATGAGATATCACCATTAGTCTGATTAAAAGCCTTAAACTGGCTTTAACAATTTTTTTAAAATTCCTAGTAGGTGAGCATGAGACCATTTACTTGCAGTATTTCTGCAAGAGATCAATGAAGCAACGAGCTACTTTTTTGTTGGCAGGGGAGAAGGATGAAATGGACCATTAACATTTATACATTGTGGCTAGTTGATCTGGTCCTTTGATCGTACTTTCCATCTTACTGTTTCTTTTTGGTGGTCAATGCTTTTACATTCTTTTATCTATCTCTAACAATAAAGGCATAACACTTCGTCAGAATCTAATAATTTCTAACATTTGGGTTTTAAACTTTCAGTGCAAGATCAAGTAACTGACATGTGATTAATATGATTGCATGTCCACCTCATGCAATAATCTCTATAGTCCCCATGACTACTCTTAGCTCCCAAATTGTGGATCATTATTAGATTGCGTTGTTGTGAATAACTCAATGAAGGACATTATATAAGAATGGAGAACCAAATTTGCATACTTCTATTTTATGATAATTAAACTGTAAATCTAGCATATCGTTTTTCATAGGACCTCATGCTTTTGCAATTAACAAGCTTGAAATGTTATTTGCCTCTTAGCATTTTGATTTTATACACATCATCTGCTCCCGAGTTTCTGTTGCAGCACGTGATCTTATGTGAATCTCTTTCTTTGCTTCAGGAATTTCCGGATGGAATTGTAGCAACTGAGTGGTTGCATTCTGTCCCTCGCTTAATAAGTGACAATGAGTCAAGCATTCAGGAGGAATGTGAAAACTTGGTCCTGGAACTGGTTCTGGAGAAGATTTCAAGAGTGGGATTAGGTGGTTCACCTCATAATTACTCTGCTCCATATAAGTTGCATGACAAGGAGAAAGATTTTGAAAGGCAGATTGACTTACTATTTCCAAATGGAGCATTGGGTCTACTGCGAGAGATTTGCAATGGTGAAGTAGTGCCTTGGATAAAGAAGATCTGCAAAAGTTTTGGCAAGAAAAATCAGCTTAGGCCTGTGGTAGCTACAGCTCTTCAAAATATGATTAAAGCATCAGAATCTCTCTGGTTAAGTCAGTTGCTGCCAATCGAAAAGTGGACAGCCCCACAAGGTGCTTGGTTTCTTCTATCAGAGGTGTCAGCATACCTTCCAAATGCTGTTGACTGGCAGTTTCTCCATCATCACTGGCAACTCCTTGATAAAACTAGATTGGGATATGAAATAAAGACTCCACTTACCCATGGAGATTGGCATGATGACGATGATGATGCGGAAAACCTTGTTCTGTCACTTGGGCTCATGATCGTGTTTTCCTCTTGTGAACAATGTCTAACATTTCTCTCGAGCTACCTCCTGACCCTGCTGCAGACTTGGCTCATAATTTATTGAAACGGATTGAAGGATTTGATACGAACCCAACAGAGGTACATAATCTTTCACCATCAATCATATCAGGCCAATCACTCTTTGATTTTCTGCATGCCGGCTGTTTTCTCTACCATATGTTCTAAGAAAGGGGACTGCGGGTAAATCTGTTTCATTTGACAAGTGAATGAAGAAGTTGTACATCTCAGCATATGTTGTGGAACTTCAAGTAGCGGAACAAATATGGTCTTATGCTTGAAGCTCATTTAGCATGTAGAATAAGATAAATTGAATAGGTTTCTCTTGATTCGATGGCTATCTTTAGGTACTGATGTTTTCCATCTTACACAAGACATCGACTTTAAGTCTTCCCTTGCCCTTTAATGCCTTGATACTAGTCCAAGTATCTCAGGTAACTTCCAATTGTTCTGTGACCGTTGTTTCCAATGGCACATGGGATTAAAAAGAATGTCTCCTCTTCAGACCACATCTTCCAACAGCCATCACTGAGGTGGCATGAATCATGTTCTGCAATAGAAAATCTTTCAAAACCAAGTGTGGAGCTCGCCTAATGAATTCATGAATGGGAAGGCACATTTAGCTAAAATTTTACTCATATTCACTAACCAATGCATGTGCATGTGTTATTAATGGGATCATATTCACCAAAAAATGCATGTGCATATGTTATTAATGGGACTGTCTGGTTGCAGGTCAATGCTCATGTAAAAGTCCTTAGAACAGTGTGCAAGCAGAAGGCTTTAAGTGCAGTAGAGGCTGACGCACTTATTCTAAGATGGGTAAGACAACTTCTCTCTTAAGCCACCCAAGTTATAGAAAAGTACATTTCTGAGGACACACAAGCAAATGAAGAAGGCGGCTTCTTTACTCCTCTGAGAAGTGGCAATAGAAGAGGTAGAAGATCTATGAAAACATCCGAATTACTGTCACAAGCAACAATTGCAGCTTATACAGTTGGTTCTTTAGTTATTTTTTGTCCTTCAGTAGACTTGAACACAGTGATCCCATTATTGCACAAGATAATTACTTCTGGAGATCTCCATCCAAAATCAAAATTGTTACCAGCTCCTCAAGTTTCTCTGAAGCATGTAGCTGCATCATTGTATAGACAAGGGTGGTTGACGATGGGAAAGATATGCTTCATGGATGGGAAAATTGCAAAGCGTTATATACTCCTGTTTGTTCAGGTAGTATATGTTCTTTTCTAAATTGGCTTACATTTTATTGGAAATTTTTGTGATATCATGTTCTGGTTTAGAAAGGAACAAGTTAGGTGCATTTTACTCCAAACATTTTGCAACTTTTAGTGCATTAGTTTCCTAACGTCATGAAGTAGCTTTTATTCTAAATAGTGTAGTTTGGTAAGGCTGCACTTTGCTATGATGCCCATTTATGCGTCTCTTGAAGATTAAAAAGTGCTGATATGTGGAGATATTATCTAGGTTCCCTTGAATATTCCCATTTAGGATTGTCAGATTACTTTCCTTTAGAGATTGAAAGGCCAAACTGCAAACACTGTTTTTCTGTGCTGCTGCTTTTGTTATTCTTTTAATTAACTGGGTTCTGACAATATAAAACTTAAATTTGAGGAAAGTGTTGGCCTTATGTATTTCTACTACGAACTGGACTAAACCTCCCAGCTTAAAGTTAGTTCATGTCTGCAAGACATCCATCGCAAGATATTGAAATTTATTGAAGATACTGGTCAGTGAAATACCACTTTGATGCATGCCAAGACTCGGCTTTAGATGATCTGACGATTAGAGATCAAATAAAATGATCAACAAAATTTGAATTTGTTCTTGAAATTTCAAATGAATATGTGAAACCTTCGCTTGAAATGCTTCCTGGCTTTCCCCTTGATCCCTGAAATTTGCTTTTTAGTTGACATGTTGTGTTCCTGATAATTTTTTATGATGTTCAAGTTTTTCCCTAAAAGATCTTGTCTTCTAGTTGGCTTTCCCCATTTTGTCTTCTTGTTGATCGTGTTAACGATTTCCTAATGTTGCAGGAGCTTGAGAAAAGTGATTCAGCCACTCTTAGGAGCAATCTTGTTGTGATGATGGCGGATTTTTGTGTTCGTTACACTGCTTTAATTGATTGGTGAGTGCTAATTGTATTAGTTGTGATATTTGACCCACATATGCGGAAGTGATAAGGATTCACTTGAAGCTTGGAAAACTGTTCACGTGACTAATGCTTCATCACTATAAAGTCACATAGCAAAGATCACAAGGTGTCTGGGTGATCCATGCGAACTTGTCAGGAGGCAGACTTTCATACTTCTGTCAAGATTGCTCCAGGTCTAGCTTTGCTTCTGGTATCACTATTTATGATGTCATTTTTAGACAAAAGCTTTGCTCGTTGATGAAGATATACTCTTCCATTGATTTGTTGGCATAAATTACTTCAGAGGGACATTGTGAAATGGAGGGGAGTGCTCTTTCTTCGATTTCTTTTGTCTCTGGTGGATGAATCTGAAAAGATCAGAGAACTTGCTGATTTCCTCTTTGGAAATATACTAAGAGGTAGTTTACAGTTATAAAGGTTGATCTTCATAGAGCTGCTTATTAATCCTGTCCTTTTAAATATATATTCTTCTCTCTTTGCAGTCAAAGCACCGCTTTTAGCTTATAACAGTTTTATGGAAGCAATTTTTGTTCTGAATGATTGCCGTGCGCATGGTGGACTATAGTTCACAGAGTTCACAGTCTGAGAGCCGGCTGCTATTTTCCATAATGTATGGATTACGTACCTCAATTAAGAATTTTTACTGGAATTGAGATCTTATTCAGAGAGAAAACATCATATGGTACCAAAAGATACACTTCATCAGGCTTAAATTTCCAGGGGCACTGATGAAATTTCAAGGTCCAAGAGAATGCGCATTTACACTTGTTTGCTGAAACAAATGGCCCCTGAGCATTTGTTGGCCACATTTGCTAAGATTTGTGCAGAGATACTTGCAGCGGCATCTGATGGTATGCTCAATATCGAAGATGCTACTGGACAGTCAGTTCTACAGGTACTATGCAATGCACGTTAATATTGGTCAACAGTTATGCATGGATAGCTGCAGAAAAAAAAAATGGATATATGTTCCCTGTTTGGAATTAAACATTGCAAACGTTATCTCCATAAGCCCATAATAACGCAGAGACTGTCCTTTTGCTTTACTACGGAAGGGAAAATAAGGTCTCTCTGTGAAAGGCCTGCTAAACTTCATGTGCTGTGTGATTCAAAGCATTGTCATTGAACTGGCACTTAGCAGTTGTCGAAAGATATCTTCACCAATCACTGTTCTTTTGTTTTTAATAAAACGGTAGTGTTTGACCCTGTAAGCTTATCCTCAGTGAAAATCCTAGTTCTTCTTATGACCTGCATAAACTCATCTTTACGTGGATTTATGCACCCTCAAATGAGGGAACAGGATGCTTTTCAGATTCTTGCATGCAAGGAAATCCGCCTCCCAACAAGCCAGAATTCCACATTGGAGTCTCCCGAAATGGATGACGAAAGCAATGGTTCTGGCGGAACATCCCCCACAGCTGCTAAGGGACGGTCATAAGTCAAGCAGTAAGAAAGAGCCTCGTACGAAACACCATCCCCATATTCATAGAGCTGAAGAGATTACTCGAGAGCAAGAACAGCCCCCTCACAGGTTCCCTCATGGATTGCCTCCGTCTCCTCCTCAAGGACTACAAGAATGAGATAGATGAAATATTGGTTGCTGATAAGCAGCTCCAAAGAGAGCTCTTACATGACATGCAGAAACATGAATCTGCAAAGGCCAGATCAGAAGCTGCAGAGACCGTTGCTGTAATGGGAAAATCAGGGAATAATCATACGCCTCAGGCTTCCAACGCTCCCAGTGGAGTGTCGTGCCAGAACAAGTCCTCTAATGAATTGCAGAGCAATTCTAGAGTGGCTTCGGCTCTGGCAGACGCTGCAGCTGAGGCCACGGCACGGTCTGTGCTCAGGGAAGTAAACAGAGGGGCTTCCACGCCACCTCTTAGTTCTCTCAAAGTGCCCAGGGTCAGGTCTTGCAATGGAGCGACAGGTAGTAGGGGCACTCCAAGCAATCGTCCCGGAGAAGTACTGGAATCTTTAAGAAGGCAGCCCTTTGGTTCTGATGATGAAGGTTCGAGCCTGCTAATGGATCATGTACTGTTCTGCTTCACCTGAAAATGAAAGCCATTGTAAATTGTCTAGAAATCTTGTGCAAGTTTGTACCTTGAGCAAGTTCTTAATGCGTAGATATGTTCCTGGTGTTGTATTGAAGCAAAGGGTGTACTATGCACACTTACAATATTACAGCACCACTTCATATGTATTGGTAATGTTTATAAAATCGGCCCATGAACTTGGTCATCAATGTACAGTTGTCTCATCCTTTGTCCTGGTCAAGTTGATTCCAAAAAAAGCTGGTAGGGTTTCTTGGTAATTCAACTTGGCAGATTTATATTTGATAGACTTAAATATGGTGAGAATAAATCAAATCATACATGGAAGAAGGTGATTCAAATGTTCGACCACAATGATTGAAGCCCACAGATTTTGAAAGGCAAAATCCTAAACCATTTGAACCTTAGCTTCACGTACACGTCAAGAGCTCCTCATCCATCATTTTCTTGTGAAAGCATTTATTGTATGTCTCCCAAATAGTTCCCTACTAGGAGACTTACTATTTGCTACATAGTAGCCTATGGACGTTGATTCCTAGATCTAATGATGCCCCCAGCTGCACGAGTCAATTAGAGGACAAATACCTTGCGCGGACGTTCCTGGAGCCTACTAATTATGTCGGTGCTTTAGCCTTTTTACTTTTTCTTTTGGACCGACAACCATCGCGTTTCCCTTGACACTAAAAAGAAGAGGGCCATGATGGCCTTGAAGACTCGAAAAGAAAGAGTGAGATGAGAAATTTTATATCTTTTGTCATTCATTAAAGTTCATAAGTTAGTTAAAAGCAAATTGTTAATGCGCTTGCACACAGAAAAGAAGAAGAAAGTATATTTTCTTACACATATGAATTAATTTTATAAAATAAAAATTATTTCATAAATAAATCTAAAATATATCTTATTAGATAAATGTAAAAGTAATGCTGCCAAGCACTTTCAATAGATGACAAAAAAATAAAAAATGGGGACTCTGATGGGCCATCAGTAGTGGAAGAGAGGAAGGGTAGGAAGGGTCGTGCAAAGCACTTCCAATAGATGACAAAAATAATAAAAAATGGGGACTTTGATGGGCCACCAGTAATGGAGGAGAGGAAGGGTCGTGCAAAGCACTTCCAGTAGATCACAAAAATAATAAAAAATGGGGACTCTTGATGGGCCATCAGTAGTGGAGGAGAGGAAGGGTCGTGCAAAGCACTTCCAATAGATCACAAAAATAATAAAAAAATGGGGACTCTGATGGGCCATCAGTAGTGGAGGAGAGGAAAGCGGCGAGGAGGAGAAGGTAAAGGAGCTAGGGTTTTTGATAAGAAACTCAAAAAAGAAAGAAAAGGGACTCTGATGGGCTTTAATAAAAGGAAATTATGTTCTTTTTTGAAGTTCACGAGTTAATAAAAGGAAATTGTTGATGTGCTTCAGCATAAAAAGAAAGCATAACTTCTTAGAGCTTAGTTAAAGCTTATCTAATATGTTTCATCCATCGATTCTAAATTAGGTACATTGAATATGTCTTATTAGATGAATATAAAAGTGGTGCTCCAAAACAATATCAATGGGCGCCTAACATATGGCAATCTCTATCTTAACTTTCTTTTAGAAATTTTACTTTGATTTTCCCACTTTAATTGAAGTAAAATATTTTCTAGAACAGTTACTTTTAATATCACAAAAAGCTCTTATTTTCATGATGATCGATATATTTCTTGAATGATTATTTCTTATGATCTATTTCACAAGACTTTCCCCGTGCATAGTGTGGGTCTATAGGCCATTGTAATGGTAAGACGATTGTGGAGAAAAATGACAATAATATAAACCCGATGCTCTGATGCGCAGCACGGGCAAACTGTACTGCTGATATAAAAATCATATCGTCTTGGTTCCATTCCGCGTTGAGTTAGAATCGCCACCGGATAATGCCTAAAAGTAAAGGGCCACGACTAATCATCTAAATAGCACCGTCGTGCGACACAACATGATACGTTAATACATCGTTTATCAAAAATAGAGAATTCCGACACGTTATATATTAAATAAATATTTTTATTTTTAATTAATTTAATTCAAATTCAATATTTTTATTTTTCGAAATTATTTTTTAATTTTATTTATTTATTTTTGATTAAAAAATCCCCAGTGGGTTCACCCCACTCTCTTCTTTCCCTCGTCCATCCCCCTCCCCCAAATTTATTTTTCTTTCCCTCCCCACCACCTCCTGACACTGACAGACAAACAGGTTGTCACTTCCCCTCCCCCAAAATTAAAAATGTGGCGCAGAGAGAATCCCACTAATTATTTCCTGCTCAAACCTATCCACAATAGTCGAGCCTCCGTGAGAGTAAGAGAGAGACAGAGAGACAGAGAGACCGTGCTCTGCGATGGAAGAACGACAATTCAAGCGAGCAAAATTCACTGAAGCTTCGAGTTCGTCCACCTCAGTGACAGGAAACAATTACTACGTGTTCCTAAGCTTTCGAGGTCCCGATACTCGCAATGGCTTCGTCGATCACCTCTACCATAAACTCCAAGATGTGGGCCTGCCATTCCATCCGAACTTTGTGTTCAGAGATGATGAGGAACTCCCCTTCGGCGAGAATATTGGTGAAAATCTCATCAGTGCAATTGAGCACTCTAAGGTTTCAATCCCAGTCATCTCAGAAAATTATGCTGCTAGCGAATGGTGCCTCCGCGAGCTCATTCATATAATGGAGTGCAAGGAAAGCAGAGGACAAATAGTCTTACCCGTGCTTTACAAGGTGAAACCCTATGAGGTCCGAGAACTGATGGGAGCCTTTGGAGAGGCCTTCAAATCCTGTAAGGATCGTTTTAATGAGCAGGTCAAGCAACAAGGGCCGATGGCTCTCAGAAAAGCACTGGATCTTAGAGTATTCGAATTAGAGAAATTTGCTAATGGGTACGTCTTTTACCTTCTTTTGATTGCTCCTCGTTGGAAGAATAATTTTTCTATTTATCATCCTCAATCCTTGTTTTGTGGAGCCATTAATAAGTTCTCGTGTGTTGTGTTGTTTGATAGGCGTGAAGGGGAATTAATAAAAGAACTCGTACGAGTAATAATGGACAAGCAGCAACATGATTTCCTACCACCTCTTCCTGAGAACTTGGTTGAAATTGATGATCGTGTGAATGAGGTAATGAAATTGGCGGATACCGATCCTTCTGAAACTCGAATTATTGGGATATGTGGGATTGGTGGCATTGGTAAGACAACTCTGGCCACAAACATCTATAATAAGCTTGTCAAGAAATTTGAGTGTCATAGCTTTCTTATGGATATTAGAGAAACAATTAATCACAATGGTATAGAGCATATCCAAAATCTACTAATCTCAGATATAATAGGAGATCATAAGTCGTGTACCTGATTATGTGAGAGGGATTGTACACATCCGATCAAGTTGTGAAAACAAGAAGGTACTTATCGTTCTTGATGATGTGGGTCATCGAGAGCACATAGATAAATTGATTGGAGGTTGTAATTTCAAATCGGGAAGTAGAATCATTATTACATGTCGAGATAAGGCCCTCTTGAAGTCTGAATATAAATGTTATGAACTCGAAGAAATGAATAGCAAACACTCTATGCTTCTGTTTAGCTCGTATGCATTTGAAGCGAAACAACCTCCAATAGACTTCATGATTCTTTCTAGTGATATTATTGCCACCACAGGAGGGCTTCCTTTAGCTCTCGAGATTATAGGTTCATATCTCAAAGGAAAAGATGAAGTCATATGGACAGAGACACTACAAAAATTGAGGAAGGTGCCTCATATGGATGTACAAAAAAAGTTGAAGCTGAGTTACGATTCATTAGAAAATCAGGAAAAACGAATGTTTCTAGACATAGCCTGCTTTCTTATTGGAATTGACAAAAGAATTGTCACCTACCTATGGAAGGATCTCGGTTTGTACCCAACTTCTGGATTGGCAAGAATGATTGAACTTTCATTAATAAAATATGGTGACGACAATGAGCTGAGAATGCACGATCAATTAAGAGATCTAGGTAGAGATATAGTCCGTTCTGCAAATAAGGAGTCTTGGGATTGGAGCAGACTAATGGATGAGGAAGCCATGGAAGTTCTAAAACGTGAGGTATACAATTATGTTTACTTTTGGCCGCTCACATGTTATCTAATGGTAGCCCCTCAAATTATTATACCGTTCTTTTTCCCTATATCTATGACCATTCTCAGCATGCTATTAGCATTTTCTTGGTAAAAGCTACATCCAATTTTGGCCTCTAGTTCATGAATTTTGCACCGGTGATTATGAGGCTCTGACAATGGTTATTAAATTTGTGTACTATTAACTCTTATCTATTCTACTCTTTTGTCGTTTTCACATCAATTTCTAGCAACAGCATAACGCTATTCTACCCAGCGTTCATAATATATACCCGTGTTCATACTGGTGCTATGCACGAATCTAGTCGTAGGTATTTTGAGCACATAATTCAACATTAACAAATGTCGTGCAAAATCAAACAACGATTATGACTTAAGAAACTAACTAACAACCGGCATATGATTTTGTACATATTTATACAAAGTAATTTTCAATAAAAAAAAAACTGAAAAGCAAATATAGATGTTAAGAAATTAAATGTTGTAGGAAGTAAGCGACGAATAGTGAAAAGTGAAAGAAATTGTGTTCTCCTCATTTTATCTTTGGTATGATACGATATCCACTTCTATCATGTAATGAGCAAGCCTTTCTTGGTATGGATTAATTAAGCCTTTATGCACACACACCGACAAAGAGGAGACAAAAATCAATTGTTAGACATTAACGAAGAAAAAAATAGATAATTAACTTATCAAATAAGATAACTGGAGAAGCAAAAAAATAAATGTTAGAACGCGAAAAGGAAAACGATCATAATCACTATCCTTTATTTACTAATTTATATATATTTTTTATGAATGGGCGAATGGCAAAAAAAGCACTAACAAATTCCTAATATCAGGTTGAATTTTATGACTGATTAGGGAAAATTCAATGATGACTAATTGAGTGGTGTGCTCATCTTAGAGAAAATTACTCAATCAGTCCTAAATCTATAGTGCGAATGTCCATTATGTCATAAACTTATCAATTTTGCCATTTTAGTTTTAAACATTTGCGCAAAATTCCAATGCAGTCATTTCGATCAATTTTTGCCGTGATCCAATCATTGACGATCGTCCTACATAGCACACTGCCACGTCAGTAATTTTCTACAAAAATTAGCAGGAATGACCATATTGGAATTTTATGCAAATGAGGTTTTAAGACTAAATTGCAAAATTGATAAGTTAATGATTGATTAGATAATTTCTTCCTAGTCTAAGGATTAGTTGTTGAGCTATGAGCTTGAATATCCAAAAATGAAAACTTAAGTTCAATAGACTAAATTCTTGGTTCCTCCCGGCCATATCCCAAAACCAAAAATATTTTATGAACGGGAAGGAAATGAGTTGCTATCCTTTATGAATGCATAGGTCTAGTTAAGTACTTTTGTTTTTGAAATGTGTAACAGTTCTCACATATGTCAAAGGGATACCATATTTAGTCAGTCTTCAATACTATGTATTGCAAAATTTAATTTCAAAATCTATAAGAAAACTAGATTAATTTCATATAGGAATTTCACATAAAACATCAAAAATTGTAGCATACGAGTAAAGATCGACATATTACATGATCATGTAATTGTAGAAGATCAAATATATTTCTTTTTTCGTATAAGTGTAGACAAAATGCGTCGGCCACAATAACATGCAGAGTGTCCTAACAAAAGGAGGTTTGATGGTATTTATAATCCTCAATTTGATTTTATATTTTGTAGGAGGAAAATGAAAATATTGAGGCACTACGCTTGGACAGAAGGGGCTCCAGAGAGTTCATGGAGCGAGAGAGCTTTAGAAAAATGCCTAACTTGAAGTTCCTTCACATAAAGGATGTGGATTTTGATGGAGATTTCGAAAGATCACTTGCTGAATTAAGATGGCTAAAGTGGGAGAAATGTCTCGACTCTTTCAAGGCAACCAACGTTCATTTGGAGAAATTAGTCGTATTGGATTTATCAGGTTATGATTTTCGTACTATAGACTATATTAGTGAAAATTGGAGAGGATGGAGTTCAATTAAGGTAAAGATAAAAAATGCTTTTTCTCTTGTTACATTTGATGATAAATGATTCTATATCTAACCGCTAATCTTGGAATATGTTTCTTTCTTGTAGATGGAGAGGTTGAAAGTTCTTGATCTTTCATGTTGCTCGCAATTAAAGAGAACCCCTAATCTCTCCGCGTTTAAAAATTTAGAGATGCTAATCCTGAAATATACTGTATTTAAGGAAATCCACCCTTCCATTGGAGATGTCAAGCGTCTCGTTTCCTTGAACTTGAGCGGTAGTGAAAATCTCGAGAAGTTACCTGAACAACTTAGCGAATTAGAAAATTTGGAGGAACTTATCGTAAACTTTACCAGGATAAAAGAAATCCCTCCATGTATAGGATGTCTGAAACAACTGAAGAGGCTTAGTGCCAAAGGCTGTTGGCAACTTATTGAAGTTCTCGCCTCTTCAATTGAAAAGCCGGAAGAGTTGGTTGAGTTGGACTTGTCACATACAAGGGTTAAGAAATTACCCGAATTCATTGGGGAATTGAACAAATTGAAAATTCTGAGGATTGAGCATAGCCACATAAAAAGGTTACCGAGATCCATCGAAAAATCACAAAGCCTCCAAGAGTTACGTGCCTGTAATTGTGAGCTAGAAGGACAAATTCTTGTTGATAAAGGTGGATTGCCTTCTCTAAAGACCCTCGATTTAAGTTTCACAAAAATTTCTCACTTGCCGAAAAGCTTAGATCAGCTTTTTTCTCTCGAACACCTTTGTTTATGTGGCTGTTATAAGCTTGAGTCACTCCCAAAACCTCCTTTTAGCTTATCATCTCTGTCGCTCACCTGTCAGAGCAAGGAGCTGCCATCGCTCTCTCACCTGAAGAATCTAAAGGAGCTCCGCCTTTATAAATGCATGTCTCTTCAAAGCATCCCAAAGCTTCCCTCCTGCATACGGACGCTTCGCGTTGATGTATGTCTCAAAGTGGAAAGGTTGGCAAATCTTTCCGATTTGGAATTTTTGTCAAAATTACGGCTCAGATTTTGCTCTAGACTGTAGCAATTGGATGGACTGGAAGCTTTAAAATCCCTAAGAAAGTTGGACCTATCCACATGTCCATTTGGGGGATTTGGTGCAAATCCAAATAATCTCCAAGATAATCTCCATGCGATACGAAGCCTTGAAACATTGGGATCTTTGGAATGGTTGGATATCTCTGGGCGCAAGCACATTCAAGTACTGGACCTTTCAAAGTCGGAGCATCTGAAGACGTTGATTGTTAGGGATTGCAAAAGCTTAGTTGAAATTTGCTGCCCTAGTAAATTCCTGGAGCTCTTTGATAGGCGTGGGTGTGAGTCACTCAAGAAATTACCGGACTTTTTACCACACGACGGACTATGGTCGGATCTTCGTGAGGGTGAGGAGGGATTCTATGGATGGGAGAGTTGGTACTAATAAGAGGAGGAGGGTAAAAATCGAGCACAGAGATAAGGGGAAGAGATTGAGGTCCAGCATCATCTAGTGGTTTGTTTTTGTCTTCTTCCGGTGGACAACGATGGGACGACTTCTAACCTCACACACTCACCGATTGCTTGTGATTCCTGTTAGGTGCAGAGATCTGCTCGGTTATTCTCTTCTGCTAGTTTGCTATGGTGTAATCATATAACTATAGCAGCTTGAGGGGTGATGAGAAGTGGAAAGATGAACAATCTCCTATGAACCATTTTTTTGTGCCTATGATTCAAAGTAGCAATTTCTCCATGAGTATGTGGAAATTCCTTCTTATAAGATTCTCTGTGAGGTTAGAACTTTTTCTTTTAATTTCATCTATACTATTGTTTTTAGCGTTTGCAATGTGTCTTTTGTTCAATTCTCAGTGCTTCAAACCTTCAGAAAACATAAAACTTTGCATTTTATGGCTAATAATAACAAAGTAATTGTTGTCTTGCTGACAAGGTCAGGAAGTACCTTTTGATTTCTAATGTTGAAACAGAAACACCATTAAATTTGTTTCTATTGCCATTATGTCATCCTCTGTATGGATCCTCTATAATGTGGTGGTCTTGCTTTTTGAAGGTTACAAACTCTCCAACTTCTATTAAGTAGAGAAATTCACTATCTGATGGATTCTGGAAACTGCTCATGCATATGTGATCTTGATTGCATTTTATTAATTCGTTATTTGGTCATGGAAGTAGGCAGTGAAGGTACCATAAACGTGTTCTGCATTAGCATTTTCTCAAAGCCAGGGCACTAATGTCAAGATGATGAATCTCCATGGATCTGTATCAAACTTTGCTTGTCGCTTAATATGCCAATGTGAAGTTTGCTTTCTCTGAAGGCAGATACATGGCCTTGATCAAGTTGAAAGTATTATCATCAACGGTCAAAACCCAGTACAAATCATGAAGCCACTCTTTCCTTGTTTTTCTTCATGCCTTTAATTATCATCTTGCAATTAGCTTAACATCATTCGCAATTTATTACTTTAGTTCAGTCATTGTTTGGTGATGACAATGTCCACACCCCAGAGGCTTTAAAAGAACAGAGGATTTCCACTGTATTGTGGATAATAGTGTGAGATCCAAACCAAAAGTATGGAGGAAGTCCTTAAATCAACCGTGTTGCTTTCATGTTTTTGGGATAAACATGACAAATAATCGATGGGTGGCTAGAAAGGTGAGTTGCTTAAGTCCTTTAATGTTTGAGAGCTGATCTAGATCTAATTGCCATCTTTTCTTGATCTACAGCTCAAATCCAAATGTTTTGCTACAGCTGTCGCTGAACAGAATTGTAAAGTCACTTCTGCAATGATTGTGGTTTCAGTAGAAATATGCACTATTTTTGGCTTGGCTGATGGCAGGGACAAAACATCTGTTGAGCTCGAGTACTTCCCTGCTGTTTATGGCTCTGAAAAGAAGTGGGAGGAGCTGTCCATGTGATTTTTATTTCTGTGGAGAGCTTAAATGGTACTGCATCAGAAACAAGCATTTCCAACTACAATTGTAATCTTGACATAAGAATAGCTCATTGGCAATGTTAGGAGTGCAAATTGACTTGGAAGATACTAGTCTCGTGTTCTTTTATTGTCATTTGCACAATAGTTAATGTGTGTATCTAAATCCTGATGAGAGAAATCATCTTTTTTTTTTCACCTACACAAAGAATACCAAAATGATGGTGAACACGTGCCCCATGTAGAATTATGAAAATTATTTGCATGACAACAGCATGACAGAGATCGGATTCTGGAGATCATCCGTGTTTGCTGGTAAATGTAAATATAGTAGTTGAGAGTACTTGCATCACATTAGTATTTTCAGTTTGGCATGGGGCTTTTCATGTCGATGTCTTATTGTTTTCCTCTTATTTCAAGGACTCTTGGGGAAATTGGTTGACCATGTGAATGCGATGCTTCAGCCTCATCTGGCTTGTGATCCTGTGGGAATGTGATGCTTCAGCATCATCTGGCTTGTGATACTGTGGGAAAGAAAATAGATAAGAATGCCTTTGAAGTACATGACATTGCATGTCATTGTACGTCATCAGTCACGGAGTAAGACTCTTCATCCTTTACATGACATGAATATGTTCTTATGCATACAGAGTATTACCTTTTTCCAAGTTCTATTAAAGTTGGTTTCCTAGAGCACAGGATGTTTATTATGTGATTCTTTCATTCATTCATGTATAATAAAATAGAACTTCATTTATTGTTAGCAAAAGTTCAACCCAAAAGCTTAAAGTATTAGTTAGAGTTAGACTGCATGTATATAACCCCTATTGATACCCTTTATTTCAACCAATGTGGAATAACACTTCTAAGGATTAATTTATCATGGCAACTACTCAGGTGTGTGTGGTTTCAATTGCATTTATAGTGGCTTATGTCCACTTGTTCTGTCATGGATTAATAAGCCACTGGAGGCACCATCATAAGATTATTACTTTTCTCAAATCCAGGACATTGATGTCGAGATGATGAATATCCAAGGATCTATATTCCACTTTGTTTGTCAATTGAAGTGCTAATACATAGATTGCTCAATCTGATGGTGGAGTTATGGCCTTGATTCTGTCAAAAGTAACATCCTGTGCGGTGGAAATCTGGTGGGAATCCTGTTGCGCTCTTTCTTATTTTTCATCATGCCTATATCCATCTCACATGTTCATACCATCAGTGTCTTTACATATTGAATTTGCATCCTTCTGTTCGTTCTTCATTTGGTGATGACAATTTCGCATGCTCCTGATGCTTTAAATGACCAGGAGGTTCACTGTAATTTTGGCAATGGTGTGAGATCCGAACCAAATATCTGGGATATGGATGCAAGAGGGACATTCTTTACGCCGATTACATTGCGTCGTGCTTTGTGAAAGGGAGCTGTCCATCATAGTAACGAAAACAGGTGCTTTACTTCATTGTTGGGACGTTAGAGAACTGATCTGGATCCATGAATGCCCATCTTTTCTTGAACTATTACCTAATCAGATCAGAATACTTTGTTACAAATGCCAGCACAGCAGAACAGAATTAGGAGTTTGACCTACTAAATATGAGAGAACTGCCGAAATGACCAACTATTGTCCCAGCTAGAAATGTCTACTATTTTAGTTGTAATGATACCTGGTAACTTCTCTTTTTTCTTTTATTCTTTTATTCTTTTTTCTTGAAGGTTGCTAATTTTCCTCAAAACTTTGGTTATGTTACTTATAAATTTTTCATAAATATCATGATTTTGGCTCTTAAATTGTACTTTATGATATTTATAAACATGCACATTGAAGAATTTAGAGAAAAGAATTGTGATAATTCTCTAATAAAATGTACCAGGATTACAAAGCTCTTTATAGGACTTCTACAAGTACTAACTAGGAAAAAACAGATCTGAATAATATAGCTATAATCCCACAAATCAAGGGATATTAATAAATCATATCCTAACTAATTATTTACAGCTATTTCCTAATAATTAGAATCCAGAAAATCAGGATTGAATATTCCTAATAATCAGCTCCTAAGAATCGGGATAATTCAACACTCCCCCTCAAGCTGAGGAATAGATGTCTTCCATTCCCAGCTTGGAGATAATATCATGAAAGATCCCACCATTAAGTCCTTTGGTTAGCACATCGGCTAGTTGATCTCCGGAAGGTATGTAGGACATGCAGATCAACCCCTCTTCTATCTTTTCTTTGATGAAATGCCTGTCAATTTCAATATGCTTCGTCCTATCATGCTGTACGGGATTATGAGCAATATTAATTGCTGATTTATTGTCACAATACAGCTTCATAGGACCCTCCCACTTGATTTTCAAGTCTTCTAGGATGATTTTAAGCCATAATAGCTCACATATTCCTTGGGCCATTGCTCGAAATTCTGATTCAGCACTTGATCTTGCAACTACATTCTGTTTTTTACTCCGCCAAGTCACTAAATTTCCGCCAAGAAATGTGCAATAACCATATGTTGACCTTCTATCCACCATAGATCCCGCATAGTCAGCATCGGTATAAGCTTCCAGCACCATTTTTTGATTTCTCCTGAATAGGACTCCTTTTCCGGGACTTCCTTTTAAATAATGTAGCACTCGATGGACGGCTTGTAAGTGTGATTCTCTTGGGTCATGCATAAATTGACTAATCACACTTACTGAATAGGCAATATCAGGTCTAGTATGAGCCAAATAGATGAGTTTCCCGACCAATTTTTGATACATTTCTCGGTCTACAGCAGGTTCTTCCTTTGCATCCCCAAGCTTTTTATTAGGCTCAATAGGTGTAGCTACTGGTTTACAACCAAGTTTTCCAGTTTCCTTCAAGAGATCAGTCACATACTTTTGTTGTGAGACAAAAATTCCTTGTCTAGAGTAAGAAACTTCAATACCAAGAAAGTATTTGAGTCTTCCTAGCTCTTTTATTTCAAACTCTTTAATCAAACACCGCTTCAGTCTTTGTTTCTCCTCATCATCATCACCTATGACAATAATATCATCGACGTACACTAGAAGTGCCGTCACTCTCCCTCTTGCTGAATGCTTAATGAAGAGAGTATGATCACCTTGGCTTTGTTTGTAGCCTGAAGCTTTCATAACTCTGGAAAATCTCCCAAACCAGGCCCTAGGTGATTGCTTGAGCCCATATAGTGCTTTCCGTAATCTACATGCTTTGTTTGCTTTCTTTTCTCCTTCAAATCCTGGTGGAATACTCATGTAGATCTCCTCTTCTAGGTCTCCATGTAAGAATGCATTCTTCACATCATACTGTTGAAGTTGCTAATTAAAGTGAGCCGCCAAAGAGAGTAGAATTCTCACGGTGTTCATCTTTGCCACCGGAGCGAATGTCTCCTGATAATCTACTCCATAGGTTTGAGTATAACCCTTTGCCACCAATCGTGCTTTATATCTCTCAAGAGAACCATCAGCTTTGTATTTCAAGGTAAAAACCCATTTGCAGCCCACAAGATTCTTTCCCTTAGGTTTTTCAACAATCTCCCAAGTCTGGTTTTTTTCTAGTGCATCCATTTCTTCTCTCATTGCACTCCTCCATTCTTCTTTAGACAATGCCTCAGATAAAGTATTTGGAATAGAAATGGTGTTCAGACTCACAATGAAATTTTTATGAGATGGTGATAAGCGGTCAAGTGACACATAATGAGATAGTGGATATAAGGGTCGCTTTGTGCACTCCCTAGTACCTTTTCTAACAGCAATGGGAAGATCCGAGTCATTTTCGGCATATCAAGTGATTTGTTTATGCAAAGGAGAGTCGGAACTTACCGGAAATTCATTTGCAAAACTCGGATGGGAATCTTGAACTTGTGTTTGGTCTGGAACAGCTGTCTTTCTTGAGTATACCTGAGGAAATCTCATAGAGTCATAAATATGGGGAGATACGGGAGTGGACTCTTGTTCGGAATAGGTTCAATTGTAGAGAGTGAGTCTGGAATTGAAGTAGCACGAACTGATTCATCAGAAACTGATTTGTAAGGAGCCTGTTGATCAGAATTGGAGGCTGATTGGTCAAGAGTTGATTGATTAATGATTAGTTGATCAGAAGTAGGAGCTTGGATTGGAAGATTATTAGGAGATAAGTCAAGATTAAGATCGTCAAAGTCTTTATCTTCAACTAATGACTTCTCCCCCTGAAGATAAGACTTTGAATAATAAGATTTGTTTTCTACAAATGTAACATCGATTGATATATAAGTTCTTCGAGAAGGAGGATGATAACATTTATACCCCTTTTGTGTAGAGGAGTAACCAAGAAAGACACACTTGATTGCTCTAGGATCTAGTTTTCCCCTTTGATGATTATGAACATGTACAAATGAGGTGCAACCGAAGACTCTAGGTGTGAGATTATTTGTTGTCCTAAAATGGGGATAAAAGCTAGAAAGAATTGCCATAGGAGTTTTGAAATCTAACACTCTTGATGGCAATCTATTAATCATGTATGTAGATGTAAGGACAGCTTCTCCCCAATAAGACTTAGGGACATTTCCATGAAACAACAATGCTCGAGTAGTGTTGAGCAAATGACCATTTTTTCTTTCAGCCACCCCATTTTGTTGTGGTGTGTTTACACAAGATGACTCATGGATGATCCCTTCCTTTTGGAAATAATTTGAAAAGATCTGATTAAAGTAGTCTCTAGCATTATCTGATCTAAAGCTCTTAATTTTAACTCCAAATTGATTTTGAACCATAGAATTAAAATTAGGAACAATACTACTTACATCAGATTTGTGTTTGAGTAAGAATATCCATGTGACCCTAGTGCAATCATCGATTAGAGAAACAAACCATCGAGCCCCGAGATATTTGGAATTGTGGAAGGTCCCCAAATGTCACTTTGTGAATCAAATCAAAAGGATGAGAACTTCTTTTGTTGTTTATAGGAAAAGATACACGGGTGTGCTTAGCAAATTCACAAGTATCACATTGGAATTGACTCATATCTAGTCCTTTAAACAAAGAAGGAAACATGATATTTAAGACACGAAAAGATGGATGACCAAAACGAAAATGGTAAAGCCAAATGACATCCTTATTTGAAGCACTAAGAAATGACAAGGGAGAATTGTTTATGACTTTCTTCGAAATCCTCGGCGTCTCAAGATAGTACAACCCATTCTTTTCCTTAGCAAGTCCAATCTTCCTCTCCGAATCTTGTTCCTGAAAAACACAGCAGGTAGGGTAAAAAATTGCATAGCATTTGAGGTCATTGGTGAGCCTTTGTATGGAGACTAGGTTGGCTGATAGTTTTGGTACATGGAGGACATCTTTTAGAGTGAGAACAGCTGTAATATAGATGTCACCAACTCCTGCAACAGTGGCCAAAGAACCATCTGCCACCACTATTTTCCTATTGCTTGGACATGGGGTGTAGGTACTAAAAAAAAATGTGAAGTGTGAGTCATGTGATCGGTGGCTTTGAGTCTATTATCCAAGCTTCACTTGAAATTTTTTTCTAAGGCATTTAGACAGAAGAATGGAGACTTACCCGAGAGTGCTAAGGAACATGCACCGAGGGTTTATCAAGAGACCCTAGAAGCCCTTTAATTCTTTCTATTTCCTCACCGCTGAAGGATTCTTTCACCTGTCCTTCACCGATTTGCTGGCCGGGTCTGTTCAATTAGATGAGCTTGAGGCCTTGGCTGTCCTCCTTTGTTTCCCCACTCTCGGCTTGAGGTTGCTGGTTTGCCATTCAGCTTCCAGCATCGTTCCTTTGTATGTCTTGGCTTCTTACAGTAGGTACACCATAAACTGTCTCGATTATCCCTCCATGTAGGCCTCAAAGCATCCAACTTTCCTCTTTCTTGTGTTGACGCATTGCGAGTTACTAATGCCGAGCCTTCCACATGACTTGAGGCTCTAGCATTATTCCTCTTTGACTTTCTTACGTCCGGATTAGAGAGATCGTCTCTTCCAAAGAAGGAATTTCTTCTTTTCCAAGTATCGAATTCGACTTGGTCAAATTCAGAATTAAGACTGCCAGAAATCATACACTCGATCCTTTTCAATGAAGGTTTTAGAGTTGCAGCATCATCTGCACACTTTATCTCAAATACTCGATAATGATCGAGTTCTTGCCATAGATTTTGAAGGGAATTGGCATATTCCGTCACCGTTTTGCTCCCTTGTTTTGTTGCACTTGTCTTTACCTTGATTTCATATACTTGTGCTGCATCTCGAGCCTTTGAATAAGTCTGCGAATAGAATCCCAAATCTCCTTTGCGGTTTTGAGAAACATACATGTATCACTTATGGCTGGATTCATTGAATCCCAAAGCCATGACATGATCATTGAATCTTCCTCATCCCATGCGTTGAACGTGGGATCTTCTGGTGTTGGACCTGTTCCGAGAAGATGGTTGAGTCTTCCTTTACCTTTCAAATAGGTCTTGACGAATTGTGACCATTTGAGATAATTCTTTTCATTCAGCCTATAAGTTGCTCTCACATTTTGTAGATCTCCGGTCATATGGTTGGTGTTGGCCTCCTCATTTTGACCCGAAGAATTTCCAATCAGCTTTGTCTCAGACATGGATAATTCCAAGCACAAAGAAAGTACTTGGAAAGGAAGAGCAAAAAAACAGATGTAGTAAAGGTTGCAAGTGAATGAGGTTTTAGGGCAAAAATTGGGACAAGTTTAGAAGCGAAGAGAGAAAAATATGGCTAAAATGATCACAATAATGAGAGTTGCGACCAGATTGTTACGGACAAAGACAAACCCAGCAATGAAGGCTGTGATTAGAAGATTATTGCATCAATGAAGGATGCACTGCAACACTATCCCAGAAGAATGAGCCTTCAGCTCTGATACCATGAAGAATTTAGAGAAAAGAATTGTGATAATTCTCTAATAAAATGTACCAGGATTGCAAAGCTCTTTATAGGACTTCTACAAGTACTAACTAGGAAAAAACAGATATGAATAATATATCTATAATCCCACAAATCAAGGGATACTAATAAATCATATCCTAACTAATTATTTACAGCTATTTCCTAATAATTAGAATCCAGAAAATCAGGATTGAATATTCCTAATAATCAGCTCCTAAGAATCAGGATAATTCAACACACATAAAGATTGCAATTAATCTTGTGTAACTAAGACTAACACTACCACTAAGACTAACACTACCTACTGGTTAATAGTTTTCCCATAAGATCCTAATCCTCCTCAATCAGCCATATGTACCCAACGATACTTATCATCAGCACCTCCTCATTCTTAAGCACGATAATCCTTTTTCTTCTGCCGATCATTGCCGTGTACATAAGAAGTAAGTATATTCAGTGTAAATATTCGGGGAAAATTACTTAAAAAAGCAAAAAAGAAAACGAAAGAGGGAGTAGAAAGCGGCATCGGAAGCTACTCTTTCCTTATATACGGTCAATAAACTAGCCAACCTACTCATTTTCATGAGTCTCCCGCGTTCTGTTCTAAAGTCTAAAAACTCAATAGATTCAAGGGAAGCTGGAGAGATTTGCAGAGCACACCACGTGGAGATAACCGCTTCAGGATCAAAGCAATCTCGATGGAGTAGCTACGATTTTCTACAAAATGGCTTTTAACCCATTGAGGATAAAGCTTTGTAATTGTTGTAATGGATTCGTTTGTTCGGAAATCTCGATGGAGTAGCTAAGACTTTATTGACGATGTAGGATTTGCTGCGAGGTTCAAGGAGAAATTTGTCCAAAAAGTTCTAAATCCATTGCAGTTTTGTCAATTCAATCATAAACTTTTCAACTTAGTCAATTCAGTCATAAAGCTTTCACTTCTTGCCAATTAAGTCATCCGACTAACTATGACCCGAAATTGCTGATGTGAATGGCTAGTATTAATGTGGCACTTTTTAAATAATAATGTATTTTTTTTTTATGATTTTTTCTTCTTTTTTTAAAACTTTTTTTGCTTTTTTTTTTTTTGGGGGTGGTTTATCTGGCCGACAAGGTTACCAACCAACCCTCACTAGTTATAGGCGAGGGGCGGCCGACCCTCGCCTCAGTCGGCCCCAGGCGAGGGTGGCAACCTCTTAGGGTTGGCGAGGGCCGCCAAGCCCTCGCTTGGCCAAGGGCATCATGGCCCTCACTGTTTCTAGGCGAGGACTCACGCGCCCTCACCTAGAGCCGGTGAGGGTCATCGCCCTCGCCCTGTGGCGAGACGAGGGTTGGTCATAGGCACGAAACAAGGGCATTTTCCCATAAAAATAGTTAAATTGGATAGAAAGTAGAAGGTGAGTCGGGCAATGCTCTTGCCCATGGGCCAAAAAGGATTCGGAAATGGTTCCATTGTAGTTAAATTTTTTTGAAAAGTGTATGTCACTTATAATTCAATGTTGTTAGGTATGGAAGCATGGTGGTGGTGACATGAGAAAATTATAGTAGGGGATTGGGGACATACATGTATGAAAAATGATATACAAAAATAACACATTGATAAAATATCTCTCACACAAACTATTGCACGCATTATTTATGAATAATAAAAGCTCATCCTTACTACTATTACAATTGCTTTTTTGACATGACACACAAGAACACGTAGAGCAAATAAGCTCATACAAATACACGCTCGAAGGATAAGCCACCTCACTTTTTTCTCTATGTTTGGGAAACGCTTTAGGCCTGTATTATGAGGCTTTCCAATGCCCTAATTATAGGTTGGGATGTCAGAACCAAGTCGAAACTAGAACCGATTCGAACCGAACTGAGTCGAATTTTCATACATTTTAGGTTTGATTCGGATTTCAGTTTGGATAATGAATAACCGTTTTTATATTCCGGTTCGGTGAACTGAAAACAGTATATCTTCTTAATATTACAATTTACATGATCTCTCTTTTTTCATTAAACTTTTTTTTAATATTTCAAAAAAAAAACTGAAAAACCAAACCAAACCGATTATGAGTCCACAGCGAATTGGATAGAGTTTTAGCAGTCTACTTCCACTGATCGTGCGTCAACCGCGACTTCTCTTCTTCCGAGTTGCCACACGCGGGTCACAACACTCCCTGTCTCATGTCCACCCCCAATTTGGATAGTACACATGCAAAGAGAGTTTTTATCAGTTATTCTTTTCATTAAGTTAGTTTGCTTTATAATTTTAGAGACTATTCTTCTTCTTCCTCTCTCTCTTTTTAATAAAATGAAAGACGAAGAGGCTACTTGGGTTACATAAAAATCATGTACTGAAAGAAGAAATGAATGCACAAAAAGTTGTGTTTCTATTGAGAAATGGAGGGAAGGCAAAGATTGGCAGAGCACGCCACCTTAAGCTAACCGCATCGGGATCGAAACTCCATCGTCTCGTTGGAGTAGCTAAGATTTTCTAGTAATCGCTTATCTCGCAAAGAATGAAGCATTGCAATTGCAACCCTCAACGCGTCCTTCTTCAAAATCGGAGAAAAATAGGTGAAATTTCTATACTTGTTATGAATTTATAACGTAGCACTGAGTCGGAAATTGTATCTCCACTTTTGAAATCTGCTAAAAAATACTAATTATCTATCAAAAAGATTATGCTCGTGGTGTCAAAATTGATTTTAAATATAGAGTTCAAGAGAAAGAGATGATTCTTCCAAGTCAAGTTCTATTTTAATTAAAAATGTGAGAAGCCTAAAGTTATTGAGAATGATCCGTGTCATCAAAGAATCACATAGTTGAATTATTGAATGCCCAATGCCTCGAAAAGATCAAGACAATTGATCTAGGATATATTAGAAGTAGTCAGTAGAAATAATAATAATAATTTTTTTTTTATCAATGATGAAGTTCTCCAATTATCTCTATCGGTTTTAATAGTAAATTCGCATAACGCACTAAATAGCTAGTTAACCTCAAATCAAGAAGACATGGGACGGGAGTATCATTGAGTACGAAGGAAATTAGGCGTCGGAACAAAAGAGCAAACAAGGTTCGGATTACTAGTGTCAATAGACAAAGCTTTGTAATGAAGATTTTCTACCATGCTCTTTTCACTATTTTGGCCAAAGAAAACGTCCTTTCATGACCCACATAATGTCTGTTTGGTACAATTACAAATCAGGTAATCCGTGTGAGAATCCCAACTTTGACCAATGAACATAGCAAATCAGACCATTTCTTCAAATCCTTAATTAGAAAAAAAAAAAAAAAGTGGTCATTAATGGTTCCATTGGTAAATCCTCCGGGGGTGAATTTGGAATGAAATTCGTTTTGAAAATTGCTCAATTTCAATTAAAATTGGGATAAAAGTCTATTTTAAATCCTTTTTTTTTGTGTGAAAATTGCTCAATTTCAAACTCTTACTCTTAATTTTCCCTCAAATAGAGACATAATTTGACGAGGAATATACCTCATAGATCCTCTATTTCCTAATATTTTATGATTCATTATTCATCAAACATGATACCAAAAAAGAAGAAAATTTAAATAAAAAAAAATCGTGCGTGAGCAAAAGAAAAACCGCAGCGTGAATAATCTATATTGATCGAATGAAGATTTAACGCCGTTCACATTATAGTCCGCGGCATCGAATGGATTCCTCGGTTGATTTTGAACTGCGAAATGATGCTTGTTGCTGTTGATTACAGTCGCTCGGGTCGATTTCCGCGTGAAATGCTCGGTTCCCCTAGGGTTTTGTGCTGCTTCGTCCTTCGCTCGGTGCTAGTGGAGTATCGGTGTAATTGAGCAATTTGGACAATTTTATATAATTTATTAGCCAAAAATACAAATTAATCGAAATTGAATTCAATTAAAATTGCAAAGCACCTATTGGATTAATTTGTCCATACCTAGGATCACTTATTGCATTCAAATTGGCCTCGAATTGGTGAGATAACTTTTATGCCTAAATTGAATTAGGGTTTAATAGTGAAATTGAGTCTCGATTCTCAAAATTAAACCTTAATCTCAAATGGGTCAACTTAAATTTCTCCAATCGGAGTTCATTAGCTTAGCTTTCTTATGTTTTTTTTTTTTTTTTTTTTTGTCGGAGTTCACTCTCGGACTTTTGCCCCCTTGCCGGGACGTGGGAGTCGAAAACCCAGCGAAATGAAATCGTCCCCATAGCTTGAGAAGGTGGGGATTTGAACTTTCAAGTTATGTTCAGGTGGTGTAGCTTTCTTATGTTCAAGAAGGCTAAATCCCTCAAATTGAGAAATTCACGAATGAATTTCCCAAAATTAACCTCTTCTGACTTATCTCACAAAAATAAGTAGAATGGAAATGCCTATTTGTAAATCATGTAAAATCGATCTGGACCCCTTAAGTTGGGCTAAAAATGAGAATCCATACTTCGGCATGCCCAATCTCGAAATTGATTGAACAAGTGAATGAATAATAATATTTAGATCAAATATCTTAAAAGAAATAAAGCCTAATTATAACTGGAATGAAAGTAATTTTATTTTTGTCAATTTTGATCCAAAAATCGAAAAATTTGGAAAACAAGATTCTTCATTGATTTTGGCAAAAAATTTTATGCTAAAGTCAAATTTGGATTGAAATGAAGTGAATTGTGGATTTTTATATCTTTAAATTTTTTGGGTCTAAGGTTTAATAAAAAAATCAACCATTTAGTTGACTTTCCCTAAAATGTCGATTTTGTAATAAAATCTTTGAAATTTTGAAAACTAATATGGTCCAGGTGATATTAAAGCTAAAAGGAAACTTTTTGTGCAAAAAATCAATGTTTGACTTAGGATTAATGTCTGGTCAAAGAGTTTACTGAAAAGTCAACTCAAAATTTAGTTATTTAACCTTGTGTGTTTTTAATAGAAATGAGTAGGAAATCATCTTAAAATGACAAACCAAAAGAAAGGAACAAAAGCCGACACTTTTTGGTTCAAAAGGGGGCTCCGTTGTGATAAAAAAAAAAAAAAAACTAATCTCGAGTTTTTATCTTTATCAATGCATCGACTAGATATCATGTATCAACATTAGGTCGATTTTTTATCTTGGAAAAAAATAATTGTCTCCTACATTATGTCCGCCAAATAATGATCTAATAAGATCCATATAAATGAAAGATTAATAGATTAATACTTAGGTGAATGGAATTAGCGGAACCAACTTGCATAATTTCTCCAATTCGATCTTAACGACTTCAGTTTATCATTTTCTGTCTACCGTTTTACAATAAGATCGACGCATTCGAACCTCTATTTACTTGAATTAGGGTAACGCTCTTACAGCAATTCAACAAGGTAAAGAGACGACAGCACAGATCAAAGGAAATGCGAAACTTGCAATTCCAAGAAGGAAGTATTTGTTTCGAGGAAACCACATATTTTATCCCAACTTCATCTTCTACAAGTCAAACTCGAATGAGGAATAACGATGTGCAGAAACCCAGACGCGTGTTTCCACGAGAGGAGAGAGCGAGTTCACTCGAGGAAGAACGGCGAGCGGTGCCGAAAACAGGTTCGTTGGGGCCAAATTCCAGCAGGAACCCTAGGTCATATGTCATACGCGTGATGGCAAAGGCCGTCGTGATAGCTTTTGACGCACGAAAGCTTCCAGGAAAGAGAAGAAAATAATGTGGTTGCTTAAATAATTCTGGCTCAGTGGACTAAGTGCTAACGAGGACAGATTTGTCACATTGTTAAATCAGGTGATCAGGGGGAGTCTGCTTTTAAAGCATATCAATTCATGGATTGCTTCTAAATAATGCATTAGTAGATGTTCAAGAAAAATCCATCTTATGAAGATGTAGTGTCAATTTTGGTAGGTCTAGGCCATGCATGAATAAGTCATTAATTGGCTAGCTGAAATATGATCTAAGAACATGTGGAAATTAAATTAAACGATGTGAGAATCATCTTAAATTGGAGAATAAATATGGTTAGAACTCACGCAAGGTTAAGTTAGATAGCATGCTCATGTTCTAGCTTTACCTCGTAATTTGTTTTTTATAGTCACTTTAGCAAATGTTTAATCTCACCAAATCTCTAATTTTTGCATCTCTATTTCTCATGAGTAGCCCAATATTAAATCTCTAATCAATTTCTATGCATGTTTTGGTTTGGATCCAAATCTCCATATGAATAAAGGTCGAGAAATTGAATGATGTGAATATTTTAATTTATTATAATTCTATGCATATCGGTTCGTTTGCGAAAATTCACGGCAATAACAACATATGAAGTAATATAACAAATATAGTTTTAGACTTGGATAACGCATGGACATTGTGTTACTAAACATAGTGCAAAAAAAAAAAAAAAAAAAAAAAAAAAAAGCCAAAGGAAAATTGAGAGGTAAATATTACTACTGATGTTTTGAGAATTATATATGAATTCACATGTTTTTTTCATGTCGCTTATTATATAGTTAGCTTTTATTTTTTTATTTTTATGGGCCCACATTGGTCTGGCCGCCCACCTGGTGGAATACCGAGTAAACTGCGAACATTTTAATAGATGTGGATCTTCTAATCATTACTAAACCATAATTGAGGGGTCTATTTCCTGAGCAAAATCGTCAGTGGGAAAACCAAATAAAAAATTATGGAGGATTAAATCCGACCGACCTTCCAGGAATATGATATGCCATTGACCAAGACTTGTGGAGGCCATTCCCGTGTATAAATTCTGGACCAATCTCTTCCCGAGCCATACAAGACATCATCTGTTTGCATAAAATCACAGAGAGAAACTTCAGCAATCGGCAGATCATCCATGGGACACGGACACAGTCACGGTGGCCACCACGGTCATCATCATGGCCATCATGGTCATGGTGGTCATGGTCACAGCCATGGTGACAGTCATGGTCATGGTCACGGACATGGCCACGGCCACTGTCATGGTGGTCATGGCCACGGCCTGCCAGCTCCAGCTCCAGCTCCACTGCTCCCACCTCCTCGGGTGATCTACCCAATATTTGGTGCCTCGTCCTGTATTTCCTCCTCCCTCCTCCTCCCCGCTTCCGTCTCTGTTAGCATCTTCGACTGAAGCTCGTGATTCTAAGTGACTACTTCTCTCAAGTTGTATCACAAATGAATGCAGCTCTCATTGTCTGTGTCTGTTGTTGTGTAATTGCAATCTACAAAGTGCTGTCATGATGTGTGAGTAAAACAAGTCTACTCTTATGTGTCATCATGGCTAACAGCTATCGCCTCATTGTAATTTTGTGTTGCTAGCTATTGGCATTATGGGATTTCGATTCCTTTTCTTCGGTCGGTTCGAGTGATGGCTCTTATTTGTGTATATATAACGCTGTGATCTTAGAAAAGATGTGGCTTATCATGTTTTCCCTTTTCTGATTTTTCTCGGGAAAATTAACAAAAAAATCTTAAACTTATTGCAATTGTGTCGATTCAATCATACACTTATTTTTTTGCCATTGTCTTAAACATTTTGCAATTATGCCAATTCAATCTATCTAACCAAATTTGGCCGGCTAGTGTTGACGTGATAGATAAATTTTTAATTATTTTTTTTAATTTTCCAAATTTTTAATTATTTTTTTTTATCTTTTCTTCTTTTTTTTTCTTTTTTTCTTTCTTTTCCCCCTTCCTCCCCCTCCTTCCTCCTTCTTCCGACAATTGGCCAAGGGGAGGGCCGATTGCCGGACTTAGGCAGCCGACCAATGGCAAGCTCACCGTCCTACCAACAAGGCTCACCTTCGTCGGATTTGGTGAGGGCAAGCCTCACCAATGGATCGACGAGCTCGACCTCGCCAGATTTGGGCGAGGGCGAGCTCACCCGGCCACTAGCTAGGCTCGCCCTCATCAGATCTAGCAAGGGCTTGCCTCATCGATGCTTGCCCAGATCCGATGAGGGCAAGCCTCACCGTCATTGGGCAAGCTACAAAGAGAGATGGGGATGGGGGGTCCGAATAAGAATCAGAACAAGGGTTTCTTCGTTGCCATGAGCTCAAGACTATCCATGTTTGACAATGCTATCCATAAATCCGTTAACAAGTACCCCTAACTCCTCCTTTGTCTTCTTTGTGTCTTGCGTAGTGACAGGGCGAGTCTCGCCAATGGCTGGGTGAGCTTACCCTCCCCCAGTGACGGCGAGGCAAGCTTGCCACTAGCCGGCCACCTGAGTCTGGTGACCAATTTTTCCCTTTGGCTAGTCACCAAAAGGAGGAAGGAGGGGGAGGAAAAAAAAAAAGAAAGAAAAAAAAACTAATTAAAAATTTGTAAATTAAAAAAATTATTAAAAAATTATCCATCAATGTCAACTAGTGTCCATGTCAATGTCAACCGACCAAATTTAGTCAAATGAACTGAATTGGCATAATTGCAAAATATTTAAGACTTAATTGGCCAAAAAAATAAGTTTAAGACTGAATCGACACAATTGCAATAAATTCAAGATTTTTTTTTTGGGTAATTTTTTTTTATTTTTCTCTTACAAGCTGTTGAAAGAACCCTAATCAACGGCAATTCCTTTTTCTCTAGGTAAAATGGATAGCAGTTCTAGCGACTAGAGTGTTATATCTCTTGACCAGATAGAAAAGCTTTGATAGGCAATTTGAGGACTCATAAAAGTACAATTTATTTTAAATTCGACTCATAAAAGTATATTTGTCAAGTAATATATTGCTTAAACCTATTGCTTACCCACCAAATTGATACAAAGAAAACTGAACTAGAATTTTTTTTTTTCTCATTGAAGTCCATTAGTTTGCTGGTCAAAGAGATGGTTCGACCACGTCATTAATGAAACTTTAAATTAAGCAATAAATGAGTCACCAAATTCGGGAATGGTGAACGTTTCTTATCGATAATAGATCCCGGATTAAGTTTAGAAAAGGTTAAAGACTTCTTCTCTGCGCTTTTGTTGCCAAAACATCCTCAAAACCCCCTGGTCAAAGAGATCATTTAAACTGCATTACCTAGTCAGCCTTGCACCAGTGACAGCCTTTATTTCAGGTAGATATGTCTCCCTATACTTAAATCAACTTCACGTTTTTTATGTCAATAGGTCCTCTAATCCTAGGTCATAAGATTGTTTAAGCTATCAAATGTTGTTAAATCCATTAAACTAAATAATTACCCTAAATAATATGGTCCATCATGCGGTTCAAAATTATTCAGTAACCTAAGTAATTGCCCTAAATAACACCCAAATTCAATAAAGAGAGATGTATTCTTTCTCTAAAAGCCATCGGCATGGAGGCAGCGACTCTCTTCCTGGATTTAAGACGAAACTCTCGGTCAAGTGGTCCCACCACGTGTCATTCGTGTACACCTTCCGTCGCTCCATACCAAGGGGCTTGAACGGCTACATAGAGGCCAGTAACCCTAGTAATATCAACTCTCGTCGTTGCGCTGCGTTAGCACATCTGATCTTTTTCTTTCTCTAACTCAATTCAAGCATTGCCAGTTCTCTCATTTGCGCAGCAATGGCTCCTTCGAAAGCGTTTGTGTTGTCAGTTTTGGTCTCCATGGTGATTTTTCTAAGTACCAATGTAGAAGCAAGGGAATTCGTGGTTGGAGGCAAAGAGAATTCGTGGGAAGTTCCTTCGTTTCCTTCGCAGCTCAATCAGTGGGCTCAGAGTAACCGGTTCAAAGTTGGAGATGTTCTGAGTCTGTATCATCTGATCGTTTTTTCTTTTTCTCGCATATAGGTTTTTCGTTATATATGGTAGATAATGGTAATTATATGTTCTTTATAAATATTATTGTGTTTTCTGTTGGTCTAACATTGTCTTTTTGTAACCCCCACAGGGTAAGCAAAGAGGGACACGGTTTAATTTTTCAGTTTTTCATCTTTTCTATTGCATTTTCCGGTCTTTTTATTAGTCTTTCAGTTTTTTGTGCTGGTTTTGTCGAAAGCCAGGTTCCTGAAATCTCTCTTGCGCAGTTTTCAAATATGATAAGAATGCCGATTCAGTGTTGGAAGCAACGAAGGAGGATTACGAGACCTGCAATACCTTGAAGCCGCTCAAAGAGTACAAAGATGGCGAGACAAAGTTGAATTTGGAGCGCTCCGGACCTTACTACTTCATTAGTGGAACCTGGGGACACTGCCAGAATGGACAGAAGCTTGAGGTTGTGGTCATGTCCGAAAAGCACCGGTCCAAGGGCATCACCTCTGCACCGACGGAAGCGCCTGCTCCAGTGCCCCACACCGGCAACAGCGCTGCCGGTTTACGTGATGGCTTTTGGATTGTCATGGTTGGGCTGGAAATTTTGATAGTGGGGCTGCTTATGGCTTGAGATAAAGTGTGTTTGGGAGGGAGAATACATCTAGATCTTTGTTGAACTTATGTGTGTTAACAAGTATAATTACTTAGGTTGTCTCTGAACTGCATCATGGACCATAGTATTGTGAAATTAATGTATGCTTCTCCTATTTGACTACAAGAGAATCATTCCAAGTAGAAATTTATGAATTACTGCCCATCTTAAGATTTAAGATTTTAGTACCAACTCAGCCACCCCGACGTAAATTATCTTGTGACCTTTGGATTAGAGGATTCATGAAATAAAAAGAAGGTTCAGTTAATTTAAGTAAAGAGAAACGCATCTACCTGAAATAAAGGCTGTAACTGCTACAAGGTTGACTAGCTAATGCAGTTTAAATGATCTCTTTGGACAAGGGGGTTTAAGGATCTTTTGGCAACAAGAGCGGCGAGAGAAAGCCTTTAATTATTTTTCTAAACTTAATTAGGAATCTCTTAATCGATAAGAAACGTTTGCCGATCCCGAATTTGGTGACTTATTTATCGTTTGAACCATATTGTTTACCTCTTTTTATCGGTTCATCGACATCAATTAATTCAATATTTCATTAATGATGCGGTTGAACCATCTGTTTGACCTGCGAATTTATGGACCTTTATGAGAAAAAGCAAAAACGTCAATTAGTTTAATTGTATAATGTGCATCTCTCTTGCTCCAAAAGTCCTTTATGAGGTGAATTTGTCTTTTTTCACTAGCCATGTTATTCAAGGTTTAATTAAATCAATGAAAGAAGATCGTTAGAGATACAGGGTTATTACGTACCACTAATTCAGATAGGTTTAGTCAGATTTAACACTGATGGACCTAGTCAACAAAATTCGATTGCCTCTGACCGTTTATTGGACCGCTGCCCTTGTCGGCTTCTTCATATTTCTCCGGTTGAGTAAGACCTTACTAAGTGCGAAAGGGCAAAAGTTGCATTTCGTTTGAATTCCAAGAAGTTTTTTAGGTATGGATCTAGAACAGATCTACTTATGTTGATTGATGCAGTTGGATTTGTTAGTGAAATTGACGACGCTTAACGTAAGCAAACTTCTCTGCTGCAAATAAGTAAGTTGCTTCTTAACATTATTATCGAAAGCATTACATTTTTCTGTAACTTGATCCCTCACTTGTCATCCTCAGCTAAACAATCTAGTTCAGTTTTCTTCGATTCAATTTCATGCGTAAGCAAAAGGTGTAAGCGATGTATTACTCGAAATATATACGATGCGCATCTATTGCAAGAACACAACGTTAAATACATCATTTAGATTCGCTACTTGAACCAACCAAAAATGGAAAAAAGGAATTTGCACATCGAACAGACAAACGTAGTTCACTATCCGCAAAGAGTCACTGTGAGTAATGTGAATTTGAACATTGAATGGACCTTATATTTTCCGCTGGCGATTATTGCGAATAATTGTCCACTAAATCTATGCATATTATATAAAAAGACTTAGAATCAAGTCGTCCATGGCTTTTGTAAATCCTTTTAACTTAGTTTTTTAGAGCGTTTATGGGTCCAGCCATTCAAAATCACAACCCCACCATTACTTTTACTAACTGCTACGCGTCCTTCTTCTGCCGTGCATTCATACGGTTCGAGGAAACTCTATGTAATTTGTCCACATGATTCTTTGAAAAGTGGCACCTACTGTCCACATCAAAACTTCTACTACTTGTGAGGAAAGACATTGATTTAATCGATCGCGATGTATAATCTATATAGATGGAAAGTAAAATGGCATTGAACTCGAGCGGAGATTCATTTGCAAGTAACATAAATTTAGTGCAAATATGAGACTAACACATCTAATTTGCACTTGCAAGACCGCCAGGAGTTTTGTGAATCCAAATCCACTATCACACCTACGCACACAGCTACGATGAGGTGAGAGCTTTGACATCCAATGCAAAGAAGGCCTACATCTCTATGCTCTGGCCCAATGATAAGGAAATTCAAGAGGAGAAAGCAAGTGAATTAGGTCATGAAAAACACATAATAAAAGACCACAAGGACAATCCCCTTGTGTTCTTGAGGTTACTTCGTCACTCATACACACGCTTCATATATAACATTACATAAAAGTAACTTGAGGGAGCTTTTATTCTTTCTATGACCAAGATAGTAGCAGCGGCCAAACTCTTCACATGGTAGAGGCTAACGGCGATGTGGTGGGCGGGTGACCGTGGGAGGACAGATTCGACGAACCACCGGAGGTGGAGGCGGCGGTGGGGGCAGCTGAACTTTTGTATATCTATTTGAGATTAGAATTGGCTTTCGAGGGCCAGGCACGCTTCCAGCGGAGGCAGACCTGTCATAGATCGATGTCGATGACTGTGACCATGACAAGGACATGTGTTTATCTCCATGTCCGTGGCCGTGTCCATCTTTGTGGACGCGTATTTGGCGGTGTTCCTCTTTGTGGACGAGGACGTGGCTGTGCTTCTCTTTATGGCCGGGTCCGTGGCCGTGGCTGTGTTCCTCTCTTTGGACGAGTACGCGACTGTGCCTCTCTTTATGGCTGTGTCCGTGGCCGTGGCTGTGGCTGTGGCTGTGGCTGTGTTCCTCTCTGTGGACAAGTACGTGGCTGTGCCGCTCTTTATGGCTGTGGCCGTGTACCTCTTTGTGGACTAGTGCGAGGCCTTGCCGCTCTTTGTGACTGTGCCCCTCTTTGTGGCCTTGCCCGTGGCCGTGTCCCTCTTTGTGGCCTTGCCCCTGTCCCTGTTTCTGGCCATGCGCGAGGCCATGACCATGCCGGGAGCCTTGATGGCCGCTGTGACGATGACCTGCTCCCGGGTTTATGAGCTGCAGGTTTTCCTTGCGGGGATGAATGTTAATTTGGAGATTCATTGCTATTGTGTTTATGGCGATGATGGAAGTGAAGGCAAGAAGGCCAGTCCTTATAGGAGAAAAGCTTCCGCAAGACGAAGTTACCAAGAGGGCCCCCTTTAGCATTCTGTGATGGCGTTAGAAAGTCTTGGTCAAGTGCATTATTTTCTTGGACGGTGGGGTTGGGACAATTCTATTGCGACGAATCTTCGTCCTTCGTTAATTTTATATTTATCTCTTTTATTAGTCCATTTGACTTATTTTGCTTGGAGATAACGCTCAATCGGTTCTTAAGGGAAAGATTATACATGTCTATATCTTCAATAGAAATATTAGTATTACCTCACAATTTCATTTTTCGTTTGCATCCATCACAACTACTGCTGGTCCATATACATACCTTATTATAGAGAGTTTTAAGCATCTCAATTTCTTGCGCATGTCTAACTTCACGTTATCCTTAATTCTATGAAATTAAATCAAATCTTGGCCAATCCAACTTAAGATATATTCGCTCCTTAACCTAATCTCCAAATCAAATTGACAAAGTAGCCATTTGTTCATCACACGTCCGGCATAGGAATATGTCTCGAGTATGAAGTCAAATTCCGACCCGATCAGGGGTTGTTGCAACCGTGGACGGGAAGGGAGACTGCGATAGTCTTCAATTGAGGGAGAAAACTTGTCCACTAAGAAAGGGAAAAGAGAAGATGCCGCTCAGGAAATGGGACCGAAAAGGAAAAAGGACAGGGTAGCCATCATGGTGTCTATTCATGACGGGCACTCAACTATCTCCTTGCTTTTACCCTTCTGCGAAACTGCTTCTAAATACGAAGAAAGAGCTCCGAAGGCCGCATGAAAAGAGATTGAAGAGTCCTGTCGAGAGTTTCTCAGAAAGGTTTTTGTTTACAGCCATATGTTTTTGTGAAATTTCAAAATTTATCTAAGGCTATGCTGATAGGCCAATCGGATCAAATGAAATGGAGGGGTTTGCTCGATTTACGATACCGGATTGATGGTGACCCAGAAATAGGACAAGATGGGCGACATCGTTGTCATTGTATGTTTCTTTTGGGTAAAACCCCTCCTTCCACGAAACTTGCGGGCCACTTTGCTTTATGTAGGGCTCACCACAAGTCTTGCGACAGCGACATAACTTGCTGGGCAAGTTGGAAAGATTGCGCGTTTGCCTCAAATTGATAACCGAGTGATTTGTATAAAATGCTTTCGGCCGACAGGACCATGGTGAGGCTGGCCTCACCTAGGGGAAAAAGGAAAATGAAGAAGAAGAGAATTCGAAAAGAATTGTTAACTACGTCAATTTCTTCCGGACGGCCAGCCAGCCAAAATTAGCCGGATGTATTATTAGGACTGAATTGGTTAAAAAAAATTAAGGATTTTTTTGGTAATTCTCCCAAAACAAGAACCATGGGAACAGCTGCTTGTGAACTTGGTAGTTAATATGAAATCAGCCTGCTTGCTCATTAAAATCCTTCTAAGTTATTAGTGGCTCAAACTATAGAAATTCACTAGGTGTGGACATGTTATTCTCCCTGAGCATGATCAAAACTCACTAAATTAGGATGGGTTCTGCAAAACTACAGGTCAAAGAGTCTGTTGCTGCCCATGCCTCCAATGTATACGTTTTAGCTGTGTAATTTATCTAACTCTTATCAGTTAAATGAAAGAGATAATCAGACCATACTTCTTAGCGGATGCTAAGAGCTCACTAACAAGAAAAGAGAGTGAATTTTCAGTAAGGATTTCCGGAAATGACAAGTGTAAAGCAAACAATCTGATCGTACACGCGCAACATTGGTAATTACAAATGAGCAGAACAAAGGATACCGCAAAACATTTGTAATGTCACCAATACCTGCTAAACTATCTGCAAGTGATGATTTCTGCAGCCATTACGTATTCTGCATAGATGGTGTTTTTCCAACTGCACAGGCCCATCAAATAAGATCAAACGAAAACCAGCATGCATTCTTTTACATGAACTAGCGTGAATAGACATGTCGAACCAAGTCCAAGTCGTTCTTGCTTCAGGACACTCTTGAAGGGAAGAGTATTGTTTCTCGCTATGGACAGTTTAGCAGTTTATCTATTTTGGCTTAGTGCAAGGTGAGCGAGAATCGAGGGATTCTCATTTTCTTGTATTAATGAGGCAAGCTTTCCAATATGTGTCCATTCTCACCGTACTGTTCTCATTGCATTATTCTGATTGCTAGGTCTTACCTAACATCTTAGACGCATTACTTTTTCGCCATCCTCAAGGTACTGTTCTCATTGCATTATTCTGATTGCTAGGTCTTACCTAACATCTTAGACGCATTACTTTTTCGCTTCTTTAATGCTCCAGAATTTCGCACACTAGCTTAGTAGTCTAGTTCAATTTGATTTGATTAATTTTGATACCGATGGAATTTAGGCTGAAGCTATATATCAATTGATATAGAAAGCTTTATATTGATAAAACTCAATAAATTGTACTTTTATATATATCCTATAACCGTCCAATTTATGTTTGAATGATTCTATGAAAAGTGGCACCTGCTATATAGATCGAAACTTCTAATGCTTGTGAATAAAAGACATTATTCTTATTGATCAAGATATATAATCTTAAGAATCGAGAAATTCGATCCACAGTTGATGAAAATAAATGATATTAAACTTTTGTGGAGATTCATTACCGAGTAAGGGAAAAGAATTCAGTGTTAACTTGAAAATAGCACATCTAATTGCATTTGCGTTACCCCAAAAGTAGGAACCCAAATTCATTTATAGTACGTATGTATCGATGCGAATAATTACAATGAGGTGAGAGCTATGACATCCAACGCAAAGAACAACTACACCTTTACGCTCTGACTCAGCGAAAAGCAAACAAAAGAGAAGAAAGCAAGAGTCAGGTCAGAAAAACACATGCTACAAGAACACAGGGACAACCCGCCTTGTCTTCTTGAGGGGAAGACAAGAGACTTCTTCACACACACTCACACCCTTCACATATAACATTACATGAAGTAACTCAAGGGAGCTTTATTCGTGCTACGACCAGATAGCAGCAGTGGCCGAACTCATCATTCAGTCGAGGCTAACAGCCACCTGGCGGGCAGAAGACGACTGGAGGATGGACTGGATAAACCACCGGAGGTTGCGATAGAGAACCGATGTATCAGGTCATCGGCCATCGGACAGGAAGGCTCCCATCGAGGAATCGGAATCCACTTGACGTCACTCTCCTGCGAGATGAATGATGCGTGAGGCATATATTTTTCAAAAAGGATGAGGAAGAAGACGAAGAGACTGAAACTGAGCCAAAGGAGTAATTCTGAAGATACGCTACTCTATGTGTGGCCATATTCCATGAAGGTAACAGGAAGGGGGCCTTACCTGGAAATCAACGTCATATGTAAATATAACCTCTGTCCTTTCTTCGACCTCTTGAGGATTTGTAGAACTATTAACCACACGCTTTGCATGAGGATTACAGGTGATTGGAGTAGTCTTCTCGCTCCATATGCCTATACATTCATGTCTGACACTACAGTAATAAAAAGATGATTTGGCACAGTTATTGAGGTGGATGTCTAATAAACAGGACTAGCATCAACCTTTGGTGTTTTGTATGTGATCATGGAAAATCACCTTAATGGTTTAACCTCAAACCCAACAATTGTTGTGGCCCCTGTTTCATTATCTTGGTGATACTCGACAGTGAACCACAAGTGGTTGTAGATAAAATATCTCTGCTCCCTACTCTGCAAAAAGTATTCAGTCGTTACGTATCCACAAACACTTGCATATTTTAAACACCTAAAAGAGAGAGGGAATGCCAAGATTGGTACTCATTCCAGCATAATGTGCTTTGAAGCCAACAGGAAAGCCACGTCGATATGCAGTGAAATTGTTCTGTTCAGGCCATTCTAATGGAACCACCAGAGGGAGATAGTCCAACACCCTGCCATTTATGCTGTGTCATCCAACAGTTCCAGATCATTAGTGCTTCCAGTTACTGTTAAATATAAAGAACAGTTCTTGACCAGCTTGGATCGATATCAATGAAGGAAATGCCTAAAGTGGAGAATGACTGCATGTAATCATTCTGTTTTTATGCTAATCAGCTTTCTTATATCAGAAGATACAAGTAAGATAGAACAGAGGAGGTAGAATAGAGTGTCTTTATCATTGTTGTTTCAAATACTTTGTATTACAATGATACTTTGATACAATGAAATCAGAAGCATCTTCAGATTTGATTACTCTATCCTAGATTCTATTCTCCATCTCCATCTGCATTCGCTCATCTTCATATCTTCATCTGGTTCTCCATTTTCACACACTCGATACTCGTCATCCATCTTTTTTTGAAATTTTTGGCCTCTTTTGCATCAAGAATCTTTTGACAGAGAATTTTGCACCGCTCGTCTACTCCCATTCTTATCGGAGATAAAAAGAAGCAATCAGGTGATCAAAAGGAAACGTGCTCCCTCCTATCTTCAAGCCAGGCAGTATGTAAGTTTATAAGGTTTGTCTGTACATGCATATACACGTACTTACGTAACCTACCTCATAATAGTCTTGGTTATCTCAGCACAGCTAGTTAGGGGCCTACAATCTTCCAGATTATACTCCTTCTTCTTCAACTATGAGAAATCCATTAAGGGATAGGCATGGGAATGGCCTGAAAAAAGCCAAATTGTCTTGACAATAATGAGGAGAGTATACTTCGAAGCCTAGGTGGAATCGATCCTTCGTGGACAGCCATAATGAAAGGTCTACTAAGGATTATGCATAGACCAAAAGTTTTGGAAAGAGTTTATACTATCAGGATCAAAAGGTAATAATGTTCTTCATTTTCATAGTAGAAAAGTCAATATCCCTGTGATTAACTTCCAAGATAGTTTGAAAAATAATGAAGAAAAGGAGTGACAACCGAAGGAACCTTCTTAGGTAAACGATTCAAAAGTCAATAGTCTAGAAGAGGTCTTATAAGTGTTGTGCTTGGCAGAGGATAATAAAGTAGGTCACGAGAACCCAGGTCAAAAAGAAATTCGAAGTATAATGACATCTAGGTTTGAAAGATCCAGAAGGAACCGGAGATGGTACCACTCTTTTCAGCCTTCATGACCATTGAGGCATGTACTAGCCCTCTATACAGAGAAGCAAGAACTACGGGAGCAAGAGTAATGCGCTTATCACTTGCAAGATTTGCAGCCATTTGGAGATAATCCTTGTTCACTTTAAGTGTGACACATTTGAAAACGTATCTTGACAACCAGTACAGTAAGAAAACGATGAGTTCCTTTTCATCAACAGGGCCGGTCTCTCTACCAAACTGCTCGAGGAACTTACTATACGCAAGAACATCCGAGATGAAAAAAGGAATTTCAATCGTAGGCAACTGCTCAACAGAACGGCTAATAGTTGAAAATCGGTTATAGTATGCATGTCCTGTAGGGTAACAGTCATAGGTCCCCAAGGGAAAAGGAAACAGTTAATCGAAGAGGACCAGAAGCTTACTGTAGACCCTACCAATCCATGGTTTACATCATAAGAAGACATATTGATTGCGAGCGTCTTCTCAATCCCAGCATTCATCCCAGGCAAGTCAGGTTTTCATCATCCCTTAATCAGAGAAACCATTTATGGAAATCTGCCTCAAATGAAAGGAACCCACGAAATCGAGGAGAAGCTAAGGACCAGACATCTCAAAAGAAGCTGTATTGAAGAGCCAAAGTTTCATGCCTTGTAGGAAAGCAAGCTTTGAGTGGAGGATGGATTCTATTATAGTCAACAATACTGGGACCTAGAAAGAAGCAGCCCGTCACATCCTCGACCTCATTCAACAGGCCAAAACAAAAATCTTTAGCATGTTCCCCTGTCTAGAGAGTGATCAAATTGCTGAGGTAGTCTGCAGAGTCATATCCGGAGGTTTTCTTGGGTGCCATAGCAGGTGATAAAGCGTAGATGAAAGAAATCGTAAAGAGAATTTGGAAATAGGGTAAGGTAAGAAGACGGAATACAGTAATGGAATCCTTAAGGAGATAATAGTAGAAGACAGATGCCTCAGGGAAGAAAAGGGAAAAGTTACAAAATTAGTGGAGACATGTCGAGATAATGTGGGGAATGAAAATTTATATCAAGGACAAGATGTCATAAGACAATTAGGCATGATCACCTTAGAAGGCCGCATATGTTGACATCCAAAATTACCCTCAGAACCACGTGTTGGTCACAAGAGAATACTGGGTGAAACCCTCTATTTTGGTTCACATAGTTAAAGGTAAAACAGCTTTCATGGAAGCTATTTAAGTTGAGCCTCGATAGAATTCTAGAAGTCAACTCTAGAGTTGATGGCTAGGTGACTGATTGCCATGTGTCAAGCTACAGGGATAGTGCTCTAGATTTGAAGATAAAGCAAAATTAGTATTAGAACTCAAGCAAGAATAACTATTGCAACAAATGCACATGAAAATAGGGAATAGTTATTTGCTAGATGAGCAAGCTGCACAAGCATCGTCAATAGATCAGGAAGCAATTGTTAAAGGATAAGGTCATCAAGAAGAAATGGAAAACATGGAGAATGCAAATAGTAATGCCCAAGAAATAGCAACCAACTGAGGAACATCAGTCCACTCTATAAATACCGCAGCCCTACCATTGAAAACCTCCCCGAGCAACATATTAATTATCTTTACTTTATCTTTATTTTATTGCATTTTAGCTATAATTTCCAGTATTCCCATCTTTGATTAAATTCTAACGTGTCTCTTTATCTGGTCCAACATCATTGATTGAATTCCAATGTTGTTCCACAAGCCCAGTGCCGTTGATTAAATTCCGGCGTTATATTTTCTATCCATAGGTATTGCTATTGATTAGATTCCACCCTTACGCCTAAAACAAACTATGTCGTGGATTAAATTCCGGCATAGTTTGAGCTCAAAAGCATAGACTATCCAGTTCCTAGTGTCTAGATTACATCATTGATTAGATTCTAGTGTGATTTACACTCAACAATAGTTAGTCTTTGAGTCACCTTAGCATTGATTGCCAGGGTTGTATATACAAATTGAAAGTAAAATTCCTCTCGCATTTGACATTCTTTGTCCAAGCTCAACACAAAACTTGAGTGTTCCTATAATAAAACCAAAACGCAGCTCCATGTCGCTTCACATGTCGCTTCTGAGTGGCTGGGAATCACACTGACTTGGAGTCCCCAGACCACCAATATTTTCTCGGTTCTCTATAGTCAATTTTTTTATGATCGTCCTGTTTCTCTTTGGAACGGTGGCTACGATTACGCTACGTACTCTCTACCGCGATGTCTCAGAGTACAGCCAATCGGAGAACCAAGAAGAAGCCCTAGCAGAGGCGGGCTGGAAGTTGGTACACGGGGATGTGTTCCATCCTCCTGCAACCTCGGACTTACCGTGTGTCCACATCGGGACAAGGGTCCGATTTTTGGGGATGATTCTTGTCATCATGATCTTTGCTCTCCTTGGTTTCCTCTCTCCTACTAACCGAGGGGGTCCGATGACAGCAATGGTCTTGCTTTGGGTCTTTATGGGCCTTTTCGCAGGATACTCTTCAGCTCGTTTATAAAAGATGTTCAAGGGAGCAGAACGGAAGAAAATTACTCTCAAGACGGTTTTCATGTTCCCCGCTTCCATTTTCGTTGTGTTTTTATCTTGAATGTGTTGCGCAGGCTAATAGTATCACCTAGAGGAGGATGAATAAGTGATTATACATGATCTAAATAAACTAAACTGGAATTTCAAGAGAACCAAGTTTGATATCGCAAAAGAACAAAATCTAATGAGAAACTATGCAATAACCAGATTTTTGTGTGCAAAATGCTATCAAATAAAACAATAGAGAGTTAAAGGGATAGAGAAATTTGCACACGGTAATTATAGCGATTTGGTTCAAATCAAGTCCGCATCTACTCTCCCATGCTGATAATCTACCGACTGGATTTCAATAGAGAATCAATCAGTTTATGCGGTCAGGTGCTTATTTCTGGAAATTCGAGAAACTTTATCAGACAATCTGCTTCTTTCAACTGATTTTCTTCCTCGTATCAACTGGGCTCCGACCTGCTTTCCTCTCCTGAACGCTGCTTAAGTGCAACCATTTTAGGTTCATCTTGTATTGCTGGGACGAATCTTTTGTTATTCATCGAGTGACCATCACGTCAATGGCTCTCGACACTCTGCTGCTTACTCGAACAATGAAGTCTGTCAGATTCAAGGACCCATTATAGGTCGTGACGATACTCGTAGGGTGTGGGTTTGATTGTTGGCTTTATACATGAAATGGAACTACTTCATTCGCTCTTGAAAAGAATAAGTTTCATTGAAGCCAGCTATCGATCAGTAGGGAGTTCTCATTAAAACACTCGCCGTTCGTCTAATAGTCATTATTAGTAGGATTGATGGCTGATTAATCACCATGGAATTAGTCGAGACTTCATTCACGCATCCGCCATATTAGCCAATTACATTTTTACGCTGAAAATCGTCAGTTTATTAACTTAAACGAAACATCAGCGTCCTTCATTTCGGCAACTAATTCTAGATTGACAAGAACGAGAAAGATAACTTCCCTTTATGCATTTTTAAATAAATGTGCACGAAATTGAAATAAAATGGTCAATCATATGTCCTGTCGTTCTACTTCAAAACATGAAAACGAATGGATAAGTTCATCATATATATTGTCTTCAAAGATCTATACAAACAGGATGAATAATCAAAAGATGTCTCTACCTATTGACATTTAAAAAGATATATGGCATCTTACCAACTAACATTCTATCACTAGTCTAAAAAATAATTGACAATCATCTTGAAAGGAATGGAGAGAAAAAAACGAGGAAAGAAAATAAAGAATCAAGAAAAGAGACATGTATACACTGGAGATCTTTATTGGTTCTTAACATTACAAAGCATGAGGACAATCATGAAACAGCACTCACTACTGTTATCAGCCAAGGTTGCGGAGGGCAGGGTGCTGGTGGACAATGCCCATGCCCGTGCCCATGATAGTGGCGACCTTGTGTTGACTTATAAATTTTGACTAAATACTTAAAATTTATTTTCATAGAAAATTAGGGACCAATTTGGCCCTAACAAAAAATATTTTCATATCACCTATGTTTTAATATCATTTGCTTTTTCTAGGTTTTATTTTCTATTTTATCTTCCCTATTTTTGGATAAATTAATGTTTAAAAAAATTAATACTTAAAAGAAAAAAAAAGGGGGGGCCCGCGGGGGCTGGGCCATCACGCCCAGCTCCCATTCTTCTTCTTTTTAACCCACGCGGGCCCAAGGCCCATTCCCTTTTTGTTATTATTTGGTCCCGCGGGCGGGCTGGGTCGGCCGAGCGCTGGTCCGGGTCGGGCCTCACTCGCAGATCTGGGCGACTCGGACGGGTTGAGCGTGTTTAGCCGGTTTTGGTATTTTATGTGCACGGCTGGAATTTTTGGGGTTCTTCGATTCGGACGTCCAGGCGTGCATGAAGAAAAGACAAAGGGGATAGAGCCTGGGCTAGTTTAAAGAAAAAGGAATAAAAGAAATAGGTGAAAGAAGATAAAATGGGCTCCCTTTTCGCAGGTCTCCTTTCCGTTGTTGGTAGAGTGATAAAAAGAAAAAAAAATCAAGATGGGAATAAAAGAAAATGGAAAGAAAACACTGAGAAGGGGCCTCACCTCTTAGAATGTGAATTTCTTGCCAAAAATTGATTTCTCAATTTCTATTCTATGGATGAGTATCTGAGGAAAAAAATACGTTTGATAATGATTCAAAATTTCTATTTTTGGAATAAAAATTCGTTTGCTAAAAAAAATAAAATTTCTATTTCTAGGAGTGGCAATGGTCGGTGTCCAGTGGTCGAAATCCGACGTCTAGCAACCGGCATTCGGGATCCAACGATTAGCGGCGATCGGCCGAAGTTCGATGGCCGGAGTCCGATGTCTGGCGACCAGCATTTGGGGTCCAACGATCGACAACGAGCGGTCGAAGTTTGGAGTTTGGCGTTCGGCGTTTGACATCCGAAGTCTAGCAACCAGCGGCCGGCGATGGGTGACCAACGGCAAAAGTTCGGCGATGGTGACCAACAGCAGAAGTCCGGCAGTGGGTGACGGGTGGCCGACATCCGGTGGTAGACGATCGATAGCGGACATCCAATGGTTGGCGGTGAGCCTCCGGCATCCAACGGTTGGCGATGAGTAGCCAACGACCAGCGGGCATTCAGCATTCGACGAGCATTCGGCATCCAACGAAAGGCAAGCGATGATTGACGACAGGCGTCCAATGTCCCACAGGCGACGAGTGGGCAACAAGTGGTGATGAGAGTGAAAGATAAGGAAAATTTTGATTTTTCATTTATGTTCCAAAAATAGAAAAACTAAAAATTTTAACTTCTAATTTTCCTCTAAATCTATTTCTGAAATAGAAATCTGTTTCTAAAAATAGAAAAATGAAATTACGTTACTAAATGGATTTCTATTCCAAACTTATTCCGGAAAAGAAAAACAGAGAAATCTAAAAGAAAGATGTTGTCATGCGTGCCCTTAACCTCCGGAGGCGTGACCCGGTCAATTGATCCAAATTGGGCTTCACCGGCCCGAGTTAGCCTTTGTTTTATTGTTTCTATTTTTTTTTTATAAAAAAATCCAAAAAACATATTTTTTTCAAAAAAAGAAAAATCCAAAAATATTTTATATTTCCCAAAAATCAGAAAAAGACCAAAAAATTTGTTTTTTGTTTAGTTTTGTCTACAAATGAATAGAAAACCCTTGAAAAACCAAAAAAAAAAAAAAAAAAATCATATTTAACTTCTTAGAAACAAATATTAGCTTATTCCAATTTACACTCTTATGATGCATTGATTTTTATTTCTTTAATTTGATGAGGAATTGAATCATAAAATTCGTGATTGGTATAAAATGTTGCATAAATGTTTTACTTTTTATAGATATCGGAAGGATATTAGTAATTAACTAGTGTAATCAAGTCCCCGATCATAATTTCTCTAATTGCACAAGAGTAAAGCATTTCTCCTAATATTTTACTTGGATTTCTAATTGACCTACCCCAAATCAATTAGTGACGACTCCTATTTGAAATTGATTGAAAGGTTAAAAACTCGGATCATAAGTTGTGAATCGGTGGGTTTAAGAGAGCCAGGGTTACGACTAATAAACTTAGCGAGCCATTAGCTTCCGCACGTGCCCGCTCGTAAGAGGACGCCCAAAAAAAAGGAGGTCGTGACACCTTGATAGCAGCCGTGATGATGACCGTGTCCCATACTTTTGTGCTGAAGGTTTTCATTCTGGAAGTGAATGTAACGCTGGATATGCATCTTCATTATTCATGATCCTGTAGATTGGCATTATTTAAACAGGGTAATGGCATTTAGAAAACTGGGTCAAGGGCATTATTTTCTTTGGACGGTCGATGGGGACCTTTCTATCGCGCGTGTACACGGAAAACCATCCTTAATTAATTTATATCATCTTTTATATTCGTCCGTCAACTTTGATTTTGCTTGGATATATCCTCTCAATCAGCGGTTTAATGGAAGATTCCCGCATTAAACTGGCAAGTTCGTCACATGCGGTGGGTTCGCATCTGGAAGCAGAAATAAGCAAGAGAAGCAGAAAATGCGTAGACATCCTTTCACCATATTGTCTTGGCCAATCCAACTAAAGCACGAGTCACGCTTAACCTAATCCCATAATTGAATTGACAAAGCAGCCATGTGTCTATTACAAGTTAGATGTAGCCGTATCTTTTGGAACAAAAAGCTCGTATCTATCGACAACTATGTTGAAGTTGGGTACCTCGTTTTCAGTCTCCACAAGTTCAAAAGTATGGAATTCTACGTCATAAGATTTTAAGGACTAGCAAAGTGGGGTTCCTCTAATCACTACTTGCTTCTTGAATAGTTAAGTTGCAGCTCAATTCAGCTAGGTGTCCTCACAGGTGGGCGGCCTGTAGAATTGAACCTCTCACAGCGCTGCGTCTCCTCTGTCATGTTTATGCACGCCATATGGAAATGGTCAAGTAAAAATTGCACTACTAGGACCGAAAAACAAATATAAAAGTTGGTGACAGCCCACTTGGAGGACCCGGATTCTTCATATACCAAGCATTTGGTTGTGTCAATTAAGCGTTAAAGGAGGAGGTTTGGTAAAAAGCATTGAACGATATGTCGTAGACAAAAGGAAGGCTGGAGGGTTTTTTCAAACCCTTGCTCTTCACGAAATTCAGAAAGGGCACTTTCGATCTTGTTTTGCGGAAATTTACTGCCATATATGAAATGCTCGGACAACAATATAATTTACTGCAGACGTGAAGATGCTCAAACAAGCTTTGTTCTGAGAAGAAGAGACCGTCTCCATCACGAGCAGGGTAAAAACGAACTGAAAGACCTAGAAAACACGTTGAATTACCGAAGCAACCGGCTTCGCAAGTGAAGATATTTCAGACGCGTGCTCTAGAAAAGCCATAATAGATATAGCCCAAACAATGTCTATCCATAAAAGGAATTCTCATTTTAAGACTATCATTTGGAAGAACTTCATCGATAAGATTGTGGAAACACTTGAAAGAGAGTGTTGAATTATGTCTCAAATTTGAGTACCCGACCCGATGTTAATTAGATAAGTCAAAGATGCTTGTCATTATTTTATTTTAGTTTGTTTTGGGGGGGTGGTGGTTGCGTGAGGGAGTGAGGGAAATAAGTTTCGTGTTGCAACCGGTTGTAATCTTCAGAACACATCACAAAAGGAAAGACATGGATTTAATCGATCGAGATGTATCATCTAAACGACAGAGAAACCGTTACCAACTATAGATGGAAATCAAAAATAGAATGGGATTGAAGTTGAGTGGGAATTCAGTGGCCAGTAACATAAAAGAAAAGGTCGGTGGAAACATGAGATTAAAACATCTAATTGCACTTGCAAGGCCACCAGAAGTTATGTGGATCCAAATCCATAAATCCAAATTCAACGCGAAGACCATCTAAATCTCTATGCTCTGACCCAGTGAAAAGGAAATTTAAGAGGAGAAAGCAAGAATTAGGTCATGAAAGCCACATCTGATAATACAAGACCCCGAAGACAATTAACTTAGCCTGCTAGACGGCAAGACAAGTGACTTCTTCACACGCATGCACACACTTCACGCATAACATTACATAAAATGAAAGTAACACAAACTTCGCTCATAACATTACATAAAATAATAGTAACACACATGCACAAACTTCAGGCAAAACATTACATAAAGTAGCAGCTTCACACGGTGGAGTCTGATGCCGGTGTGGCGGGCAGATCATGAGAAACCACCGGAGATGGCGCTGACCTTTCTAGATTTTCAATAACTGAAACTTTGACCACGGCAAGTGGCCGTCTCCCTCTTTGTGGCCCTGTATGTGGTAGTGTTCCACCTTGTGGAACTGTATGTGATGGTGTTCGTGGACGTATATGTGGTGGTGTTTGTGGACGTGTATGTGGTGGTTTTCCACTTTGTGGACATGTGTGTGGCGGGGTTTCTCCATGGGGACGAGTACAGCAACGCCGTGTCCGTAGCCGTGGCCATCTTTGTGTCCAGGCCGGTGGCCGTGTCCATCTTTGTGGACATGTGTGTGGCGGTGTTTCTCCTTGGGGACGGTTACAGCACCGCCGTGTCCGTGGCCGTGGCCCTCTTTGTGTCCAGGCCGGTGGCCGTGTCCATCTTTGTGGCTGTGTCCATCTTTGCGGTCGTGCCGGTGGCTGTGCCCGTGGTCATGACCATGACGGCTGCAGTGGTGATGACCGTCTCCCATAATTTTCCTTGTGGGCGTGAGTGTTTCTTTGGAAATGTGTTGTGGAAGTTTATGGTGGCGAAGAGCGCTATTTAACCCATAAGGGGCCACCGGACCCAGAAAAAAAAAAAATTATTAATGGGCTAATGGTGTTTAGAAGTCTTAGTCACGGTCACTGTTTATTTGGACGGTGGGAAAGTACCAAGTAGTCGACTTTGGCGGAGCATCGAGAAGCTGTTGAAGAAATAAGAGAGTAACAAGCAAGAATTCATCAATGGAAGCTTCATAAAAGATGAACTGGTACAGCTAGCAAGATAAATGCCAATGGTATAGGTCTTGGTCGCGGCCCCATCTTGGAACAAAGGACTGAACGTGAACAAGAAGATAAAGTCTTGTCTTTTCAACAAGAAAAAGTGATGCCAATGTTATTAGCCTTAGCAAGATAAATGCCAATGGTATAAGTCTTAATTTACATGACTTATCGAAGAGCTGAGTCAACAAAGAATAGCCAAAACAACATCCCTTTGTCTTTTATTTGAATTTTAGTATAATAAATAAATTTAAAACTAAATTTTATATAAAACGACATCGTACTTGGTACCCTATAATATTTTCCTTCTTTATGTGTATTTTATAGAGAATATGGTGTTTTGGCAGATCTTATGTTCGTAAATTATTTATAGGCATAGACACCTAAGGAGGGGAGATTCTAAGTGGGACCAAAGGCATCAGTGTTGGTGTTGATAATTTGCTTGTCCACGCTAAAATTGATTCATCTGGCATCTTTACTCGAAGATATCTTACTCTTGGCACCTCTATAGGATTGCGCATAGGCATAGCATATGTATCACACTGCTATTAGAATGCTGATATAAGTCATCGGATATGTTCATATTCCTCGTACTAAAATTTAGGGATAATTACACAAATAATTCCTTAACTTTGGTCCCATATGCAGTGTCGTCTCCAAACTTTTAATTCTTCAATATAGTCCTAGAACTTTAGTCTAATGTGCATTATCGTCCCTAAATTTTTAATTTATTTAACATGGTCCATGAACTTTTTGATAATATTCAATCTAGTCCCCAAACTATGTGAAAACAATTAATGCTATCCTTTCATCGATTGAAGTTCAAAGACAAAATTAAATATTTTTATATAGTTTAATGACTAAATTAAACATATACTAAAAATTTATGAACCATATTGAATTAATTAAAAGTTTATGGACCACATTACACAATGGATTAAAGTTCAAGGACTACGTTGAACAAAATAAAAGTTTAATAAATAACATTGTATATTAGGCTAAAGTTCACGAATCATCCTTATCATTTTCCATTTATTTTATCAAGCATCGATAGGAAAATTGTCTAAAAATTATTAAATCTAGTTAGTCCTAAATTTTTTAATTTTGTTAATTGAATCCTAAATATTTTCACATTGTGTCGGTGAGTTCATTTGACCAATTTTATTAATTTTTAAAAAATCATCAACGTGGACATCAGCCATACTATGTGGCATTGACGAAGCTAATGTGGGCAAATCTTAATAATATTTTAATATTAATTTTTAAAAAATTGAATTTTATTTTTATTTTCCTTTTTTTTTCTTTGCTTTTTTATGTGATCTTTTTTTCTCTAGTAGTGAGGGAGTCTTGGGTGAGTGTGGTTGGCATGGCCACGGAGGCCCTAGGTGAGGCCTCCATGGCCCTAGGCAAAGGGCTTCACAACCTTGTCGACTGCGAGCAAGGGTGCAAAAGCCCTTACCCGATCTAGGTGAAGCCTGCACGGTTGGCAAGGGTCATGGCTGTAAGAGGGTCGTGACCCTCGCCGGCTAAAAAAATGCAGAAAAAAAAAAAGCAAAGGAGAATAAGAAAAAAAATATAAAAAATATTGTGATATTATTAAAATTTGTCCGTGGCCGTGTCCCTGTTTCTGGCCGTGTGTGAGGCCATGGACATGCCGGAAGCCTTGATGACCGTGATGGCCACGTTGATGATGACCGTCTCCCATGCTTATGAGCTGTAGGTTTTCCTTGCGTTTTCCTTGCGTTTTCCTTGCGGGGTTGAAAGGAAGTAAAGGCAAGAAGGCCAGTCCTTAAAGGATAGGAGAAAAGCCTCTGCAAGACGAAGTTACTAAGTAAGGGGCCCTGGCATTAGAAAGTCTTGGTCAAGTGCATTGATTTTTTGGACGGTGGGGTTGGGACAATTCTATTGCGAAGAATCGTCGGTCCTTCGTTAATTTTATATTATCTCTTTTATTGGTTCATTTGACTTGTTTTTTTCTTGGAGACAACCCTCGATTGGTGCTTAAGGGGCTGATTGTATGTGTCAATATCTTCAATAGAAATGTTGGTTTTACCTCACAATTTCATTTTGGTTTACATCCATCGCAACTACTGTTCCATAATATGTACCTTAGAGAAAGTATTTGTAAAGTGATTAAGCATCTCAAGTTCGTTTACTATATCTTTAATTCTATGAAACTAAGTCAGATCACTGAACTGAATGCACGTAGGGATTACATCTCGTCTTAGCCTATCCACCTTAAAGACGTATTCACGCGTTAACCTAATCTCCAACTCAAATTGACAAAGCAGCCATTTGTTCAATCACATGCTCAGTATAGAAATATGTCTCGACTATGAAGTCATCTAAATACGAAGAGAAAGCGCTTTGAAGGCTGCCTGAAAAGACAATGAAGAGTCTGTCGGGAGTTTTCGTGGAAGGTTTAACTTGTGGAAGTCTATTAAATTCTTGCGGTAAGTACTTAACTAATAGCTTTACGAGATTGCGAGATTATTTTTAATGGAATTTTAAGACATAAAAATCACATCAGTTATTGGGTGTATTTATGGTTGAGAAACATTATGAATATTTGAATTTATAATCTCTATTATATCAGTTGATTTATAATAAAATATTTTACCACTCTCTTCGGAACTACGTAAATCCGATGTCGAATTTATTTCTTCATTCTTATTAATGGATTGCCCGATTGCTTGTTTTTGGCAACCGTAGTCATATGTATCTGGGAAATTTAAAAATTTACATAAAGCTTTGCCGATAGGTCAATCAGATCAAATCAAATGGAGGGGTTCCTCTAGATTTACATAATTGGATTGATGGTGACCAGAAATAGGACAAAGGGTTAGGCGACATCATTGTCATTGGATGTTTCTTTTGGGCAAAGCCCCTCCTTCCACGAAACTTGCGGGCGACTTTGCTTTATGAAGTGCACACTTCGAGTCTTGCGATTCTGACACGGCTTGCCGTGCAAGTTGAAAAGAGCTTGCGCGTTTGCCTCGAATTGCTAACCGAGTGATTTGCATAAAATGCTTTCGGTTCGCTAAATTTGATTAGATGTTTATAAACTTCAAGAACTAAATGCAGTGATAAACAATCTAGAGAGGGCAAGATGAAACAAGAACCAAAGTATGGCAACACCTACTTGTGATATGCCTTTCGAGGCACTTGAACTTGGTAGTTGGTATGAAATCAGCCTTCTTGCTTATTAAAATCCTTGTCATTAGAGGCTCAAATCATGAAATTCACTATGTTTGGACATTTTATTCTCCCTAGGCATGGGCAAAACTCACTAAATTAGGATGGGTTCTGGAAAGCTACAGGTCAAGTGTGTTGCTGTCCATGCCTCCAATGTATACTTTTTACCTGTATAATTTATCCAACTCTTGTCGGTCAAATGAAAAAATAAAATAAAAAATCAAACCATACTTCTGGCGGATGCCAAGAGCTCCAGACGACACGAGTGTATAGCAAACAATTTGATCGTACTCGCGCAACATTGGTAATTCCAAATGAACAGAAAAGAAGATGCTGCAGAACATTTGTAATGTCACAAATACCTGCTAAACTATCTTACAATGATCATTTCCTGCAGCCATTACAAACATGAAAAATACTATGTTCTTCTACATGAACTAGCGTAATTAGACATGTAGAACCAAGTTCCGCGGGAAAACTACGTAAAATCCTTCGAGTCGTCCTTGCTTCAGTACACTCTCGAAGGGAAGAGTATATTTTCTCGTCATGGATAATTCAGCAGTGAGAATCGAGGGATTCTCATTTTCTTGTATTAATGAGGCAAGCTTTGCAATATGTGTCGATTCTCACCGTACTGTTCTCACTGCATTATTCTGTTTGCCAGGTTTTACATAACATCTTAAACGCACTACTTTTTCGCTTCTTCAGTGCTCCAGAATTTCGCCCTTTAGCTCAGTAGTCGAGCTTAATTTGATTCGATTCTTTTTGATACCGATTAGGCCGAAGCTATATATCAATTGACATAGAAAGCTTTATATAGATACAACTTGATAAATTGTACTTATATATCCTAGAACCGTCCAACTAGTGTCTAAACGATTCTATGAAAAGTGGCACCTGTTCATTCGTTCTCTAACCGGATGGTAGTGGTGCTGAACTCATCATCAGGTCGAGGCTAAAAGCCGCCTGGTGGGCAGAAGACGACGGGAGGACGGACTGGATAAACCACTGGAGGTGGCGATAGAGAACCAGTGTATCAGGTCATCGGCCATCGAATGGGAAGGCTCCCATCGAGGAATCGGAATCCACTTGACGTCACTCTCCTGCAAGATGAACGATGCGTGAGGCATATATTTTTCAAAAAGGATAAGGAAGAAAACAAAGAGACTGAAATTGAGGCCAAGGGGTAATTCTGAAGATACACTGCTCTCTGTGTGGCCATATTTCATGAAGGTAACAAAAATGGGGCCTTACCTGGAAATCAACGTCATATGTAAATATAATCTCTTTGTTTCCTTCGACCTCTTGGGGGTTTGTAGAGCTATTAACCACACGCTTTGCATGAGGATTACAGGTGATTGGAGTAGTCTTCTCGCTCCATATGCCTATATATTCAAGTCTGACACTACAGTAATAGAAAAGATGATTCGGCACAGTTATTGAGGTAGATGTCTAATAAACAGGACTAGCATCAACCTTTGGTGTTTGTGTTAAATTATTGATCCAATTTCTAGAAATTTCATGAAAGACTTGAGCTAGAAAATTCAAGAACAAATCTAGAAGAGTCTATGGAATTATCTCTGCAAATGGCAGAGATATTTGCCTTAAAAAGTCTATTGTTCAAGAAAAAAAAAATTGTAAAAGAAAGTACTAGAAAATGGGCAAAGTCGGTGGAACACCACTATAAATAGGGAAGGGGGGGAGCGCAGCACTAGCAGAGCAAAAAGGTAAGCTCCTACCCTTCCTTTGTACTTTGTACTACAAATAAACAAATAAAAGGTTTTATTTTGTTCCCTTGTGTTCCCTTGCTGCAAATTATTTTCTTCCCCATATTGTTCTTTCCTTAGCCCTCTTGAAAGTTCACACACAAAACACGCTTGCACACATATCAAACACACGCTTCCGCAAACATCCAAAAGTGGTATCAGAGCCACGTCTTTGGTTGGTATTGGGCGTTTGTCCTACCTACCCATTCCTAAAACTACTCTTTCCAAATACCCACTAACTAAACCATGGCCAACTCTACCTCATCCTCATTTCCCATTCCCATTTTTGATGGGAACAACTATGATTTTTGGAGCATAAAAATGACTACATTCTTGATGGCCCAAGACTTATGGGACATCGTGGAAAAGGTTGTGAGGCTCCGCCTTAAGGTGTAAGTGTTTCGAAGGATCAACTACAAAAGGATGCAAGGGCGCTATATTTTATCCAACAAGCACTTTCGGAAACTGTATTTCCAAGAATAATTGGAGCAAGAACTGCAAAAGGGGCTTGGGATATACTTCGAGAAGAATTTCAAGGATCGGAAAAGGTACGCACAATTCGTCTTCAAACTCGAGAAGAGATTTTGAGAATTCTAAAATGAAAAATTATGAGACCGTACAAGAATATTGTGGAAAATTAAAGGAACTCGTTAATCAAATGAGAGCCTATGGAGATGGGATAACTGATCAAAGGGTTGTTGAGAAAATATTGGTGTCACTTACCAAAAAATACAACTCCATAGTTACAACTATAGAAGGAACTAAAGACTTGACGACCCTATCGATAAGTGAATTAATTGGCTCTCTAGAAGCATATGAGAAAAGACTAATGGCACAAGAGAAAGATTCAGTTGAAAGTGCCTTTCAGTCTAAAGTAAATATACGGTCTCATCAAACTAAAAATGATGGAAGGAGCTCATGGAAAAACAAAAGAGGAGGAGAAATTATAAAAAAGGAAAACTATCCACCTTGTGGTATTTGCAAGAAAACAAATCATTTGGAGAAGGATTGTTGGTTTAAAAATAAAAAACAATGCCGCTTTTGTAAAAGATATGGCCACGTAGAAAAAAGATTGTCGCTCGAAAACAAATAATCGAGCAAACTATGTAGAAAAAAAAGAAAGTGAAGAGAATACATTTTACGTAGGCCAAGCGGCAAATAACAATAAAAGTGAAACATGGTACATCGATAGTGGGTGTAGCAATCACATGACGGGGGACGAATCTATATTTACCGATATTGATAAGTCGGTGAAATCCCAAGTAAAGCTGGGGAATGGTGCATTAGTAGATGTCAAAGGAAAAGGCACCATCGCCGTGGAAACAAATAAAGGCCCAAAATATATATCTAGTCCCTCGTCTTGCACAAAATCTCTTGAGTGTGGGCCAAATGATACAAAGTGGGTATTCTCTATATTTTAATAGAGATGCCTGCATTATCTATGATAAATATAAAAATATCATTGCCTCTGTTAAGATGAAAAATAACAATTTTCCTATTCAATGGAAATATGTCAAAGATATAGCCATGAAAGCTCAACTTGATGATTCATGGCTATGGCATCGAAGATTTGGCCACTTCAATTTTGCTGGGCTAAAAATTCTCCATCAGAAAAATATGATGAGAGATTTTCCAGCCATCACAGAAATTTCAGATGTTTGTGAAGGTTGTCTTCTTGGAAAACAACAGAGACAATCCTTCCCATCTGGAGGTGCATGGAAAGCTAAGAAGCCATTAGAACTTGTCCACACGGACGTGTGCGGTCCGATGAGGACACCTACACCTAGTCAAAATAAATATTTCATCCTATTCATTGATGATTACACAAGAATGACGTGGGTATACTTTCTTCGAGAAAAATCTGAGGTTTTCTCTATCTTCAGAAAATTCAAAAACCACGTCGAGAATCAAAGTGGCCAAAGAATTAAAGTCCTAAGGAGTGACAGAGGCACATAATACAATTCAAAAGAGTTTAATAAATTCTGTGAAGATGAAGGAGTCCACCATCAACTAACCGTTGGCTACGCCCCCAGAACAAAATGTAGTAGCTGAAAAAAAAAATAGAACCGTCATGGAGATGGCAAGGTCTATGCTAAAGGAGAAAGGCCTTCCCAACACTTTTTGGGCGAAGCAGTTTATACCGCAGTATACCTGTTAAACAGTGTCCAACTAAAGCTGTTCAAATAAAAACACCAGTCGAAGCATGGAGTGGACGGAAGCCTTCAGCAAAGCATCTCAAAGTGTTTGGATGCATTTGCTACGTCCACATCCCTGCTCAAAAAAGGAGTAAGCTAGATGAGAAGACAGAAAAGGGGATATTCCTTGGCTATAGTGATCAATCAAAAGGCTATTGGGTTTATAACCTAAGAACCAAGAAGCTTATGATTAGTCGAGACGTCGAGTTCGACGAGAATGCTGCCTGGAATTGGGAAGACGAGAAGATTGATAAGAAGTATATCACCTTGCCAGACATACAACCTGCTCAAGAGGAGTCAACGTCACAAGAAGAAGGAGAAGTACCGGATTCCACCACTCATGACATAACTCCACCAAGCTCTCCAAGAGTGACGCAAGAAGATTCTACCCGAGTCTCCGTACTAAGGGTAAAAGCCCTTAGAAGAATTTACGACACATGCAACTTTGCTATTTTGGAACCAGAAAACTATGAACAAGCATCCAAAGATGAAGTCTGGATAAAAGCCATGGAGGAAGAGATCAAGATGATCGAGAAAAATGAAACTTGGGAGCTTGTTGATCGACCCGAAGACAAAGAGATCATTGGCGTCAAGTGGGTCTACAAGACGAAGCTCAACGCGGATGGATCAATCCAGAAGCATAAAGCAAGGCTTGTGGCGAAAGGATACTTGCAACAACCAGGTATTGACTATACTGAAACTTTCGCTCCCGTTGCTCGCCTTGATACTATTCGGGCTTTCATAGCTCTAGCAGCACAAAAAGAATGGAAGATCCATCAACTAGATGTAAAATCAGCATTCCTAAATGGATATCTTCAAGAAGAAATTTATGTAGCTCAACCAGAAGGCTTTACTTGTCAAAGGCAATGAAGAAAAAGTCTTAAGGCTTAAGAAGGCCCTATACGGCTTAAAACAAGCACCACGTGCGTGGTATAGTAGAATCGGTGAGTACTTCATCAAGCAAGGATTCAGGAGGAGTATGAGTGAGCCGACACTCTACATCAAGACCCAAGGTAAGTCCGACACTCTCATTGTCTCTCTATATGTAGATGATCTCATATATACAGGAAACAATGAGACAATGATCCAAGAATTTAAAGAAGAAATGATGAAGACATTCGAGATGACGGACTTGGGCTTGATGAACTATTTCCTCGGTATTGAAGTCAATCAAGATGAAGGAATTTTCATCTCGCAAAAGAAATATACCGAAAACCTCCTAAAGAAATTCAAGATGAACTATTGCAAAGCAGTTTCAACTCCGCTCATGACAAATGAAAAACTATTGAAGGAAGATGGAGTAGAAAAAGTCGATGCCTCCCTCTACAAAAGTCTGATTGGCAGCCTGCTATATCTCACTGCTACACGACCGGATATTATGTATGCAACAAGTTTACTATCACGATTCATGCAAAGTCCGAGTCAAATTCACTTTGGAGCTGCCAAGAGGATTCTCAGATATTTACGAGGAACTATAGATTACGGCATTTGGTATCGACCAAGTGCAAATGCCAAGCTCATTGGCTACACTGATAGCGACTGGGCTGGTTCAGCTGATGATAGGAGAAGTACTACCGGCTACGCCTTCACATTGGGCTCCGGAATATTCTCATGGGCATCTAAAAAACAAGACTCAGTGGCACAATCCACTGCAGAAGCAGAATATGTTGCGGCTGCCACAACTACCAGTCAAGCAATATGGCTTCAAGAATTTTGGAAGACATTGGAGAAGCACAAATGGAATCAACTCCGATACTTTGCGACAATAAGTCCGCAATCGCTATATCAAAAAATCCAGTATTCCATGGAAGAACCAAACATATAGACATCAAATATCACTTCATACGAGAGGCGCAAAATAACAAAGAGATCGAGCTGAAATATTGCAAAACCGAGGAACAAGTAGCGGACATTTTCACTAAAGCACTACCGCTAGCCAAGCTCGAGACATTGCGGGAAATGCTTGGAGTAACACGAAATTGGATCAAGGAGGAGTGTTAAATTATTGATCCAATTTCTAGAAATTTCATGAAAGACTTGAGCTAGAAAATTCAAGAACAAATCTAGAAGAGTCTATGGAATTATCTCTGCAAATGGCAGAGATATTTGCCTTAAAAAGTCTATTGTTCAAGAAAAAAAAATTGTAAAAGAAAGTACTAGAAAATGGGCAAAGTCGGTGGAACACCACTATAAATAGGGAAGGGGGGGAGCGCAGCACTAGCAGAGCAAAAAGGTAAGCTCCTACCCTTCCTTTGTACTTTGTACTACAAATAAACAAATAAAAGGTTTTATTTTGTTCCCTTGTGTTCCCTTGCTGCAAATTATTTTCTTCCCCATATTGTTCTTTCCTTAGCCCTCTTGAAAGTTCACACACAAAACACGCTTGCACACATATCAAACACACGCTTCCGCAAACATCCAACAGTTTGGCATGCGATCATAGAAAATCACCTGAATGGTTTAACCTCAAACCCAACAATTGTTGTGGCCCCTGTTTCATTATCTTGTTGATACTTGACAGTGAACGACAAGTGGTTGTAGATAAAATATATCTGCTCTCTACTCTGCAAAAAGAATTTGTATCCACAAACACTTGCATTTTTTAAAGACCTAAAAGAGAGAGAATGCCAAGTTTGGTACTCACTCCAACAAATCGTCCTTTGAAACCAACAGGAAAGCCACGTTGATACGTAGTGAAATTGTTCTGTTCAGTCCTTTCTAATGGAACCACCAGAGGGAGATACTCCAACGTCCTGCCATATATGCATGTGTCGTCCAACAGTTCCAGATCATGAAGTTACAGCAGTTCTTGCTCTGTATGCATTTCATGCTAATCGGTGCTTACAAGTTCACTCAATACTCGTCATCTATCTTTTTTTGGAAATCTTTTGCCTCTTTTGCATCAAGAATCTTTCCACAGAGAATTTTGCACCGCTCGCCTACTCCCATTCTAATCTGAGATAAAAAGAAGCAATCAGGTGATCAGGAGGAAACGTGTTCCATCCTATCTTCAAGCCAGGCAATATGTAAGTTTATAAGGTTTGTCTGTACATGCATATACACCTACTTACGTGACCTACCTCAATAGGAGAGTTTTCACCGCGATCACTACGAAGAAATTGTCCAAGATTCTCTGCACCACCAACAATATGGGAAGGCCGACAGTAACCAAGGGAGTAAAAGGGGGAAGCAGGCCATGTTTCTGTCCATGTCGAAGCGTACGCCTCCATGGTCAAAGCTTCTCCCTGCACATGATGAGATTACACTTTTACACCATGATACATCAGTCACTTTCCGAAATGCTAAGAAGCCAGTCAGATTCAAGCCAGTTGCCAGAATGCACAAAAAAGTCGATCACACTTCGTTGATCAAATCACAATACTTCCCCTTATTTCCAAATGTGTCATCCATCTGAAACAAACCAGCGCATGAAATTTCACACGAAAATATCTGAGCAAGAATAAAATTGTTGAGATTATATCTCAAGTTTGATCCCGCGAAGGAAACACGATCCAATTATAGTTCTGATTTGAATATATTTCTTAGATCGAGTGTTTTCTTAGTATGAGTAGGTTTCCTAACAAGGTTCCCTATTTTGAACCTAAATATCATACAAAAACAAGAGGTGGTTGTCGGTTTTTGCCTCGTAACAACCAATTATACGAAAACTAACCGTGAGGGCTAACACTGTATGAGTTTTCTTGGCATAATTAGGTGTTAGGAAACACTAAAAGGGTTTGATAAACTCGAGATTCTTGTAATTTTTGTTGTTTTACTTTATCTATAGTACTCTCTTTGTGGAGTGATTTCCATTGACCGAACCACGTAAATTCGGTGTCCGATTTATTACCTCAGTATTCTATCCCTTGTTTTTCTCTACAAATACTATGCACTATATCAATTTGGTGCAACCAGAACCAGGACATAGAAACACCATCCCATTCAAAGTTGCAAAAACATAAGCATTTTAACTATCCATTTTATCTGGGTTACTCATTTAAAGGGGAAAAAAATTAAAATTTTTCTAGAACTAGATACTCAACTTGGGCCAAAAATATGAAGCCAAACTCACAATTGACAGCCTTCTTCTTACACTTGTAAACACTGTTTCCTTAGGTGACAGTACACCTATCAGCAAACATGCGCTTGTCCATCTCCAACTTCAATCAACATAGACTAAAAATATCAAATACCAGATCATACCAGAAGACTACACACGCCCAAGTTCTCGTCACCGTGCACCCTTTAAAGAAACCATCTTCTCAATCATATGCAACAAAACAAATGAGGGCATCAACCGGGAGATAAAAGGACTGAGCGTGAACGAGGAGGAACGCGCAAGCAGAGATCCATAGATGCTGTCTGTCTGAGATCAGCTTTCCCCATGTGTCAGAATCAGAAGCGAGATCGAACCCCATCGACCAGTTCCCTCTTCAAGAGGGGTGCTTCTAGGCAACGTGCTTAAATGGGTCTTCTCTCTCCTTCTCTTTTTTAATTTTTCCTTTTTTATTCAGAGGACCGGCAGCCGGCAGACAATTTTTATGTTTTTATTTTTCACTTTTCTTTTCTTTTCTTTTCTTTTCCATTGGTTTGGCGACTCCACCGACCTCTAGGCCAGAGCAAGGGCACAAAGATCTCACGCATACCACTGGCAAGGGTCGTAGTAACCCTTGCCAGCCCTTAGTCCAAAAAGAAAGAAGAGATGAAAAGAAAGAAAGTCAAAAAAATATTTAAAATTTTATTAGAATATTCAGCGATTGTGATATCTCGAGCATGTCATGACTAATGTAGTTATCCAATTCCTTCTATCTTTTGAGCATGTAGAAGCATTTTTTTTTTTTTACCAATAATAACGCATAACATAAGAAATTCAAAGAACGCATGCAGAAACATAAACCAAGTTAACGCATTTCATTTCTTATATATTTACTTTAGGTGACACGGTGAGGTATACTAGGAATTTCAAAAAGGCTTGTCATCCCAACTTACATCACACATACACCCACAATACCACTCTGATCCTAGGACTGCCAATACACATCCAGCTACCTATCCTTCAACATTGGTATGTCCAAAAATCGTCGCCTGGATCCCAAAATGATGCTTCACCTTCCTACCCTTGCCTCAATCAATCGTACTACCACCATCGTTGTTTCCATCATCACCTAAATGTGGGAATATTATTTATTTATTTTTTAAAAGTCTACGTTAGCGATTGTGCATCCACTGCACGTCACAGCTAACGTAATTATCCAATTCCTTCCACTTTTTAAGCATATGGAAGCATTTCTTTTTTTTAACCAATAATAACTCAGAACATAGGAAACTCAAAGAACAAACGTGGAAACATAAACTAGGCTATAACATTTCATTTCTTATTCATTTACTTTAGGTGACACGGTCGGGTATACTAGGGATTTCAAAAATGCATGTCATCCCGAACTACATCACACATACACTCACGATACCACTTCGACCCTAGGACTGCCTGTGTACATGGCGCCACCTATCCTTCGACACCGGTACTGCCCAAAGTCGTCGCCTGGATCCCAAAATGATGCGTCTGAAATCTTTTTCAAAAAAAGAAAATTCCAAAAATATTTTATATTTCCCAAAAATCAGAAAAGACCAAAAATATGTTTTTGATTAGTTTTCTCTACAAATGAATAGAAAACCCTTGAAAAACCAAAAAAAAAAAAATCGTATTTAATTTGTTAGAAACAAATATTAGCTTATTCCAATTACGCTCTTATGATGCATTGATTTTTATTTCTTTAATTTGATGAGGAATTGAATCATAAAATTCGTGATTGGTATAAAATGTTGCATAAATGTTTTACTTTTTATAGATACCGGAAGGATATTAGTAATTAACTAGTGTAATCAAGTCCCCGATCATAATTTCTCTAATTGCGCAAGAGTAAAGCATTTCTCCTAATATTTTACTTGGATTTCTAATTGACCTACCCCAAATCAATTAGTGACGACTCCTATTCGAAATTGATTGACAGGTTAAAAACTCATATCATAAGTTGTGAATTAGTGGGTTTAAGAGAGCCAGAGTTACAACTAATAAACTTAGTGAGCCATTAGCCTCCGCACGTGCCCGCACATAAGAGGACGCCCAAAAAAAAGGAGGTCGTGACACCTTGATAACAGCCGTGATGATGACCGTGTCCCATACTTTTGCGCTGAAGGTTTTCATTCTGGAAGTGAATGTTACGCTGGATATGTATCTTCATTATTCATGATCCTGTAGATTGGCATTATTTAAACAGAGTAATGGCATTTAGAAGACTGGGTCAAGGGCATTATTTTCGTTGGACGGTCGATGGGGACCTTTCTATCGCGCGTGTACACGGAAAACCATCCTTAATTAATTTATATCATCTTTTATATTCGTCCGTCAACTTTGATTTTGCTTGGATATATCCTCTCAATCAGCGGTTTAATGGAAGATTCCCGCATTAAACTGGCAAGTTCGTCACATGCGGTGGGTTCGCATCTGGAAGCAGAAATAAGCAAGAGAAGCAGCGAATGCGTAGACATCCTTTCACCATATTGTCTTGGCTAATCCAACTAAAGCACGAGTCACGCTTAACCTAATCCCACAATTGAATTGACAAAGCAGCCATGTGTCTATTACAAGTTAGATGTAGCCGTATCTTTTGGAACAAAAAGCTCGTATCTATCGACAACTATGTTGAAGTTGGGTACCTGGTTTTCAGTCTCCACAAGTTCAAAAGTATGGAATTCTACGTCATAAGATTTTAAGGACTAGCAAAGTGGGGTTCCTCTAATCACCACTTGCTTCTTGAATAGTGAAGTTGCAGCTCAATTCAGCTAGGTGTCCTCACAGGTGGGTGGCCTGTAGAATTGAACCTCTCACAGCGCTGCGTCTCCTCTGTCATGTTTATGCACGCCATATGGAAATGGTCAAGTAAAAATTGCACTACTAGGACCGAAAAAACAAATATAAAAGTTGGTGACAGCCCACTTGGAGGACCCGGATTCTTCATATACCAAGCATTTGGTTGTGGCAATTAAGCGTTAAAGGAGGAGGTTTGGTAAAAAGCATTGAACGATATGTCGTAGACAAAAGGAAGGCTGGAGGGTTTTTTCAAACCCTTGCTCTTCACGAAATTCAGTCTCGAAAAAGGGCACTTTCGATCTTGTTTTGCGGAAATTTACTGCCATATATGAAATGCTTGGACAACAATATAATTTACTGCAGACGTGAAGATGCTCAAAGAAGCTTTGTTCTGAGGAGAAGAGACTGTCTCCATCACGAGTCGGGTAAAAACGAACTGAAAGACCTAGAAAACACGTTGAATTACCGAAGCAACCGGCTTCGCAAGTGAAGATATTTCAGACGCGTGCTCTAGAAAAGCCATAAAAGATATAGCCCAAACAATGTCTAACCATGAAAGGAAATTCTCATAATAAGACTATCATTTCGAAGAACTTCATTGGTAAGATTGCGGGCACAATTGAAAGAGAGTGTTGAATTATGTCTCAAATTTGAGTACCCGACCCAATGTTAATTAGACAAGTCAAAGATGCTTGTCATTATTTTATTTTATTTTATTTTGTGGGGGGATAGCGTGAGGGAGTCAGGGAAATAAGATTCGTGTTGCAACCGGTTGTAATCTTCAGAACACATCGCAAAAGGAAAGACATGGATTTAATCGATCGAGATGTATCATTTAAACAACAGAGAAACCGTTACCAACTATAGATGGAAATCAAAAATAGAATGGGATTGAAGTTGAGTGGGAATTCAGTGGCCAGTAACATAAAAGAAAAGGTCGGTGGAAACATGAGATTAAAACATCTAATTGCACTTGCAAGGCCACCAGAAGTTATGTGGATCCAGATCCATAAATCCAAATCCAACGCGAAGACCATCTAAATCTCTATGCTCTGACCCACTGAAAAGGAAATTTAAGAGGAGAAAGCAAGAATTAGGTCATGAAAGCCACATCTGATAATACAAGACCCCGAAGACAATTAACTTAGCCTGCTAGACGGCAAGACAAGTGACTTCTTCACACGCATGCACACACTTCACGCATAACATTACATAAAATGAAAGTAACACAAACTTCGCTCATAACATAACATAACATAATAGTAACACACATGCACAAACTTCAGGCAAAACATTACATAAAGTAGCAGCTTCACACGGTGGAGTCTGATGCCGGTGTGGCGTGCAGATCATGATAAACCACCGGAGGTGGCGCTGACCTTTCTAGTTTTTCAATAACGGAAACCTTGACCGCGGCAAGTGGCCGTCTCCCTGTGTGACCCTGTATGTGGCGGTGTTCCTCCTTGTGGAAGTGTATGTGACGGTGTTCGTGGACGTATATGTGGTGTTTGTGGACGTGTATGTGGTGGTGTTTGTGGACGTGTATGTGGCGGTGTTTGTGGATGTGTATGTGGCGGTGTTTCTCCCTGGGGACAGGTACAGCACCGCCGTGGCCCTCTTTGTGTCCAGGCCGTGGCCGTGTCCATCTTTGTGGTTATGTGTGTGGCGCTGTTTCTCCTTGGGGACGGGTACAGCACCGCCGTGGCCCTCTTTGTGTTCAGCCCGGTGGCCATGCCCTTCTTTGTGGCTGTGTCCATCTTTGTGGCTGTGCCCATCTTTGTGGTCATGCGTGTGGCGCTGTTTCTCCTTGGGGACGGTTACAGCACCGCCGTGTCCGTGGCCGTGGCCCTCTTTGCGGCTGTGTCCATCTCTGTGGCTGTGTCCATCTTTGTGGGTATGTGTGCAGCGCTGTTTCTCCTTGGGGACGGGTACAGCACCCCCGTGTCCGTGGCCGTGGCCCTCTTTGCGTCCAGGCCGGTGGCCGTGTTCATCTTTGTGGCCGTGCCCGTGGCTGTGCCCGTGGCCATGGCCATGATGGCTGCCGTGGTGATGACCGTCTCCCATAATTTTCCTTGTGGCCGTGAGTGTTACTTTGGAAATGTGTTGTGGCAGTCCACCGTGCCGAAGAGTGCTATTTAACCCATATATATATTAATGGGCCTAATGGTGTTTAGAAGTCCTGGTCACGGTCACTGTTTATTTGGACGGTCACTGTTATTTATTTTATTTTTTTATTTTTTTGGTCGGTAGTTTGGACCGTGGGAAAGTACCAAGTAGTCAACTTTGGCGGAGCATCGAGAAGCTGTTGAAGAAATAAGAGAGTAACAAGCAAGAAGTCATCAATGGAAGCTTCATAGAAGATGAACCGGTACAGCTAGCAAGATAAATGCCAATGGTATAGGTCTTGGTCGCGGCCCCCATCTTGGAACAAAGGACTGAACGTGAACAAGAAGATAAAGTCTTGTCTTTTCAACAAGAAAAAGTGATGCCAATGTTATTAGCCTTAGCAAGATAAATGCCAATGGTATAAGTCTTAATCTACATGACTTATCGAAGAGCTGAGTCAACAAAGAATAGCCAAAACAACATCTTTTTGTTTTTTATTTGAATTTTAGTATAAATATTAATTAAATAAATTTAAAACTAAATTTTAATATAAAACGACATCATACTTGGTACCCTATAATATTTTCCTTCTTTATGTGGATTTTATAGAGAATATGGTGTTTTGGCAGATCTTATGTTCGTAAATTATTTATAGGCATAGACACCTAAGGAGGGGAGATCCTAAGTGGGACCAAAGGCATCAGTGTTGGTGTTGATAATTTGCCTGTCCACGCTAAATTTGATTCATCTGGCATCTTTACTCGAAGATATCTTACTCTTGGCACCTCTATAGGAGTGCGCATAGGCATAGCATATGTATCACACTGCTATTAGAATGCTGATATAAGTCATCGGATATGTTCATATTCCTCGTACTAAAATTTAGGGATAATTACACAAATAATTCCTTAACTTTGGTCCCATATGCAGTGTCGTCTCCAAACTTTTAATTCTTCAATTTGGTCCTCGAACTTTAGTCTAATGTGCATTATCGTCCCTAAATTTTTAATTTATTCAACATGGTCCATGAACTTTTTGATAATATTCAATTTAGTCCCTAGACTATGTGAAAACAATTAATGCTATCCTTTCATCGATTCAAGTTCAAAGACAAAAATTAAATATTTTTATATAGTCTAATGACTAAATTAAACATATATTAAAAAAATTTCGACCATATTGAATAAATTAAAAGTTCATAGACCACATTACACAACGGGTTAAAGTTCAAGGACTATGTTGAACAAAATAAAAGTTTAATAAATGACATTGTGTATTAGGCTAAAGTTCATGAATCATCCTTATCATTTTCCCTTTATTTTACCAAGCATCGATAGGAAAATTGTCTAAAAATTCTTAAATTTAGTTAGTCCTAAATCTTTCAATTTTGTTAATGAATCTTAAATATTTTCACATGTGTCAATTGAGTTTATTTGACCAATTTTGACTGGAAATTGTCGATGTGGACATTAGCCACTCTATGTGGCATTGATGAAACTAATGTGTGCAAATTTTAATAATATTTTAATATTAATTTTTTTTTTTAAATTGAATTTTATTTTTATTTTCCTTTTTCGCCGGCTAAAAAATGCAGAAAAAAAAAAAAGCAAAGGAGAATAAGAAAAAAATATAAAAAATATTGTGATATTATTAAAATTTGTTCGTGGCCGTGTCCCTCTGTGTCCTTGGCCGTGTCCCTGTTTCTGGCCGTGTGTGAGGCCATGGACATGCCGGAAGCCTTGATGACCGTGATGGCCGCGTTGACGATGACCGTCTCCCGTGCTTATGAGCTGTAGGTTTTCCTTGCGTTTTCCTTGCGTTTTCCTTGCGGGGGTGAAAGGAAGTGAAGTCAAGAAGGATAGGAGAAAAGCCTCTGTAAATGGGACGAAAAGGGAAAGAGACAGAGTAACCATCATGGTGTCCTATTCATGATGGGCACTCTAAATACGAAGAGAAAGCGCTTTGAAGGCTGCCTGAAAAGACATTGAAGAGTGTCGGGAGTTTCTCCGGAAGGTTTAACTTGTGGAAGTCTATTAAATTCTTACGGTAAGTATTTAATTGATAGCTTTACGAGAGATTATTTTTAGTGGAATTTTAAGAAATAAAAATCATATGAGTTATTGGGTGTATTTATGGTTGAGAAACATTATGAATATTCGAATTTACAATCTCTATTATATCAGTTGATTTATAATAAAATATTTTACCGCTCTCTTCGGAACAACGTAAATCCAATGTCGAATTTATTTCTTCATTCTTATTAATGGATTGCCTAATTGCTTGTTTTTGGCAACCGTAGTCATATGTATCTTGGAAATTTAAAAATTTACATAAAGCTTTACCGATAGGTCAATCAAATCAAATCAAATGGAGGGGTTCCTCTAGATTTACATAATTGGATCGATGGTGACCAGAAATAGGACAAAGGGTTAGGCGACATCATTGTCATTGGATGTTTCTTTTGGGCAAAGCCCCTCCTTCCACGAAACTTGCGGGCGACTTTGCTTTATGAAGTGCACACTTCGAGTCTTGCGATTCTGACACGGCTTGCCGTGCAAGTTGAAAAGAGCTTGCGCGTTTGCCTCGAATTGCTAACCGAGTGATTTGCATAAAATGCTTTCGATTCGCTAAATTTGATTAGATGTTTATAAACTTCAAGAACTAAATGCAGTGATAAACAATCTAGAGAGGACAAGATGAAACAAGAACCAAAGTATGGCAACACCTACTTGTGATATGCCTTTCGAGGCACTTGAACTTGGTAGTTGGTATGAAATCAGCCTTCTTGCTTATTAAAATCCTTGTCATTAGAGGCTCAAATCATGAAATTCACTATGTTTGGACATTTTATTCTCCCTAGGCATGGGCAAAACTCACTAAATTAGGATGGGTTCTGGAAAGCTACAGGTCAAGTGTGTTGCTGTCCATGCCTCCAATGTATACTTTTTAGCTGTATAATTTATCCAACTCTTGTCAGTCAAATGAAAAAATAAAATAAAAAATCAAACCATACTTCTGGCGGATGCCAAGAGCTCCAGACGACACGAGTGTATAGCAAACAATTTGATCGTACTCGCGCAACATTGGTAATTCCAAATGAACAGAAAAGAAGATGCTGCAAAACATTTGTAATGTCACAAATACCTGCTAAACTATCTTACAATGATCATTTCCTGCAGCCATTACAAACATGAAAAATACTATGTTCTTCTACATGAACTAGCGTAATTAGAAATGTAGAACCATGTTCTGCGGGAAAACTATGTAAAATCCTTTAAGTCGTCCTTGCTTCAGTACACTCTCGAAGGGAAGAATATATTTTCTCGTCATGGATAATTCAGCAGTTTATCTGTTTTGGCTTAGCGCAAGGTGAGTGAGAATCGAGGGATTCTCATTTTCTTGTATTAATGAGGCAAGCTTTGCAATATGTGTCGATTCTCACCGTACTGTTCTCACTGCATTATTCTGTTTGCCAGGTTTTACATAACATCTTAAACGCACTACTTTTTCGCTTCTTCAGTGCTCCAGAATTTCGCCCTTTAGCTCAGTAGTCGAGCTTAATTTGATTCGATTCATTTTGATACCGATTAGGCCGAAGCTATATATCAATTGACATAGAAAGCTTTATATAGATAAAACTTGATAAATTGTACTTGTATATCCTAGAACCGTCCAACTAGTGTCTAAACGATTCTATGAAAAGTGGCACCTGTTCATTCGTGCTACAACCGGATGGTAGTGGTGCTGAACTCATCATCAGGTCGAGGCTAAAAGCCGCCTGGTGGGCAGAAGACGACGGGAGGACGGACTGGATAAACCACTGGAGGTGGCGATAGAGAACCAGTGTATCAGGTCATCGGCCATCGAATGGGAAGGCTCCCATCGAGGAATCGGAATCCACTCGACGTCACTCTCCTGCAAGATGAACGATGCGTGAGGCATATATTTTTCAAGAACGATAAGGAAGAAAACAAAGAGACTGAAATTGAGGCCAAGGGGTAATTCTGAAGATACACTGCTCCATGTGTGGCCATATTTCATGAAGGTAACAAAAATGGGGCCTTACCTGGAAATCAACGTCATATGTAAATATAACCTCTTTGTCTCCTTCACCTCTTGGGGGTTTGTAGAGCTATTAACCACACGCTTTGCATGAGGATTACAGGTGACTGGAGTAGTCTTCTCGCTCCATATGCCTATATATTCATGTCTGACACTACAGTAATAGAAAAGATGACTCGGCACAGTTATTGAGGTAGATGTCTAATAAACAGGACTGGCATCAACCTTTGGTGTTTGGCATGCGATCATAGAAAATCACCTGAATGGTTTAACCTCAAACCCAACAATTGTTGCGGCCCTTGTTTCATTATCTTGGTGATACTTGACAGTGAACGACGAGTGGTTGTAGATAAAATATCTCTGCTCCCCACTCTGCAAAAAGAAAATTATTCAGTCGTTGTGTATCCACAAACACTTGCATATTTTGAAGACCTAAAGGAGAGAGAATGCCAAGATTGGTACTCACTTCAACATATTGTCCTTTGAAGCCAACAGGAAAGCCACGTTGATACGTAGTGAAATTGTTCTGTTCAGTCCTTTCTAATGGAACCACCAGAGGGAGATACTCCAACGTCCTGCCATATATGCATGTGTCGTCCAGCAGTTCCAGATCATGAAGTTACAGCAGTTCTTGCTCTGCATGCATTTTATGCTAATCGGTGCTTACAAGTTCACTCGATACTCGTCATCTATCTTTTTTTGGAAATCTTTTGCCACTTTTGCATCAAGAATCTTTCCACAGAGAATTTTGCACCGCTTGTCCCATTCTAATCTGAGATAAAAAGATGCAAGCAGGTGATCAGAAGGAAACGTGTTCCATCCTATCTTCAAGCCAGGCAATATGTAAGTTTATAAGGTTTGTCTGTACATGCATATACACCTACTTACGTGACCTACCTCAATAGGAGAGTTTTCACCGCGATCACTACAAAGAAATTGTCCAAGATTCTCTGCACCACCAACCATACGGGAAGGCCGACAGTAACCGAGGGAGTAAAAGGGGGAAGCAGGCCATGTTTCTGTCCATGTCGAAGCGTTCACCTTCGTGGTCAAAGCTTCTCCCTGCACATGATGAGATTACACTTTTACACCATGATACATCAGTCACTTTCCGAAATGCTAAGAAACCAGTCAGATTCAGGCCAGTTGCCAGAATGCACAAAAAAGTCGATCACACTTCGTTGATCAAATCACACTACTTCCCCTGATTTCCAAATGTGTCACCCATCTGAAACAAACCAGAGCATGAAATTTCACATAAAAATATCTGAGCAAGAATAAAGTTGTTGAGGTTATATCTCAAGTTTGATCCCGCAAAGGAAACACGATCTAATTATAGTTCTGATTTGAATATATTTATTAGATCGAGTGTTTTCTTAGTATGAGTAGGTTTCCTAACAAGGTTCCCTATTTTGAACGTAAATATCATACAAAAACAAGAGGTGGTTGTCGGTTTTTGCCTCATAACAACCAATTATACCAAAACTAACCATGAGGGCTAACACTGTATGAGTTTTCTTGGCATAATTAGGTGTTAGGAAACACTAAAAGGGTTTGATAAACTCAGGGTTCTTGTAATTTTTGTTGTATTACTTTATCTATAGTACTCTCTTTGTGGAGTGATTTTCATTGACCGAACCACTAAGTGTCCGATTTATTATCTCATTCTACGTATTATTGTGTTCTATCCCTTGTTTTTCGCTACAAATACTATGCACTATATCAATTTGGTGCAACCAGAACCAGGACATAGAAACACCATCCCATTCAAAGTTGCAAAAACATAAGAATTTTAACTATCCATTTGATATCTGGGTTACTCATTTAAAGAGGAAAAAAAACTAAAATTTTTCTACAACTAGATACTCAACTTGGGCCAAAAATATGAAGCCAAACTCACAATTGACAGCCTTCTTCTTGCACTTGTAAACACTGTTTCCTTAGGTGACAGTACACCTATCAGCAAAGATGCGCTTGTCCATCTCCAATTTCAATCAACATAGACTAAAAATATCAAATACCAGATCATACCAGAAGACTACACACGCCCAAGTTCTCGTCACCGTGCACCCTCTAAAGAAACCATCTTCTCAATCATATGCAACAAAACTACAAGCAAGACTTGATTTTGGGGGGCGGGGGGGCGCCTCTCCATCTGAAAATGAGGAGCATCAACCGGGAGATAAAAGGACTGAGGGTGAACGAGGAGGAACGCACAGGCAGAGATCCATAGATATGTCTGAGAGCAGCTTTCCCCATGTGTCGGAATCAGAAGCGAGATCGAACCCCATCGACCAGTTCCCTCTTCAAGAGGGGTGCTTCTAGGCAACGTGCTTAAAAATGGGTCTTCTCTCTCCTTCTCTTTTTTTAATTTTCTTTTTTTATTCAGAGGACCGGCAGCCAGCAGACAATTTTTATGTTTTTATTTTTCACTTTCTTTTCTTTTCTTTACCAGCCCTCTAGGCCAAAAGAAAGAAGAGACGAAAAGAAAAAAAGTCAAAAAAATATTTTGACATGAAATTCATAAATGAAGTAGTTAATGGGGGATTTATTTAAAATTTTATTAGAATATTCAGCAATTGTGATATCTCCAGCATGTCATGGCTAACATAGTCATCCAACTCCTATCTTTTGAGTATGCAAAAGCATTTTTGTTTTTGACCAATAATAACACATAACATAAGAAACTCAAAGGACGCATGTGGAAACATAAACCAAGTTAACGCATTTCATTTCTTATATATTTACTTTAGGTGACACGGTCAAGTATACTAGGGATTTCAAAAAGGCCTGTCATCCCAAATTACATCACATATACACCCATGATACCACTTTGATCCTGGGACTGCCAATACACATCCAGCCACCTATCCTTGAACATTGGTATGCCCAAAAATCATCGCCTGGATCCCAAAATGATGCTTCACCTTCCTGTCCTTGCCTCAATCAATCGTACTACCACCATCGTTGTTTCCATCATCACCTGGATGTGGGAATATTATTAAAAAAAAAAAAGTCTACATTAGCGATTGTGATATCCACAACACGTCACAGCTAATGTAATTATCCAATTCCTTCCACTTTTTAAGCATGCGGAAGCATTTTTTTTTTTAACCAATAATAACTCAAGACATAGGAAACTCAAAGAACGCACGCAAAACATAAACCAACATTTCATTTCTTATTCATTTACTTTAGGTGATGCTGTTGAGTATACTAGGGATTTCAAAAATGCCTATCGTCCCGAACTACATCACACATGCACTCACGATTCCACTACGACCCTAGGATTGTCTGTACATGGCGCCACCTATCCTTCAACACTGGTACGGCCCAAAGTCATAGCCTGGATCCCAAAATGATGCTTCACTTTCCTACCCTTGCCTTAATCGATCACACTACCACAATTGTTGTCTCCACATCACCTGGATGTGGGATCAGCCCCACAAGCTGTCCTCCCACTCATGCATAGACCGCCAAGAAAGCCATGAGTACTAGGCCCGTCGAGGCTCCTACATCGACTAACAGTATCACTATGCATTAGGTGAAAGTGATGTCTAGAAAATCCGAATCTATGAACTCAGAAAAATCCCAAGTGAGGTCCAATTGGGACCCCATAACTGAGAGAGGTAGAGATAGGAAGGATCGGCATATTTACTACTAATTTGAAAAAGGATAATCAACAATTAATGAGCCTAAGCCCAACAAGTAGAAAGTCCACTGATCTATACTACATAAACCAATCATGGTACTAACAAGGAAAGCTTCAATATAAAGTATAGGAAATCATTTCCAAATCAATTTGCCTGAGAACTTTTTTCGAAAGCAAAATAGCAGATTAATAAGAAATGTAGCTTTTCTAATTAGGTAACCCAGAAACTCAAATGGAATTTAAAAGTGCTAAGACCATATTTGATATGAATTCATGCCGTCACCATCTTCCGAGGAACCCTATTATCCCCCGAGCATCACGAGGACATCTGGGGGAATCGTGTTACACCCCACGCATTCGAAGGAACCCAGTTACCCCTCCAAGCATCCTTATTAGAACCCGAGGCATCGTCATTCCGAGGGCCGACTGCATTCCCAAATCACACATTTATCCCATGGTGTAGCAATTCCATAATTCAATTCAAGAATACCATTGACTTTATTACTACCAAGAAAACTCAAGTGTGAATCTAACAGATCTTCATTTTCTTATAAACCACTAGACTAATATAAACTCACTCATACACAACATCAAGTATGTTGCAAGAAGAATTCCATTCCTAAGTCCCCAAACTTGCCCTATAACAGCGTTCCACACGCCTTTGGAAATTGCAAACGTTATCTAGGTAAATGGATTCCAAAAATTATGAAATTTTAACATAAGATAGACAAGATCCAAAGAAACATTTTCCGTGAAGGAACTGAAGTCTACTTCGGCTTTTACGGTACTATATAATTTTTAGAAATCTGGACTAGTAGGGTATTTCTGCACATAACAGAACCGAAAAAGGAAATTGTTTTGCCAATTAAACAATTTCGAAAAATCCTGGAAATTTTATATGTGGTAATTTAGGATGTAGTCTACAATTTTCATGAGGAGACTCATTAGATTTATTAACCCAAACTTCTATGGAAAATGGAAATTAAGAAAAGATCGGTATGGTGTCAAAAACAGATTACACACCTGGTCATTTTTCAAATATATTTTTGTCATACGAATTCCAAAAAAAATCCAAATTTAAAGTATGTCGTCGAAGAGCCAATAAGGGATGACTTTCCTGAAGGATACCCCAAGGAATTCACATCACACAAGTCAATACAAAATTAACAAAACTGAGGTCACACTGAATCCGAACCTAACCTAGACAACATCCACTATTTTTGGCTCAAGATTTCGGCATAGCAAGCCGGAGTATGCACGAGCTTCAACGGATAATACTTCCTTGACACACATACGGACCCGATAGTTATGAATCCAACACTTCAGCTAGATAGACCTTTTCCAAAACTTCCGAGTAGATATGAACATACACAGAATTGCGGCATTCATGGAAATTCTGAGGAAACTCTCTTCGCCAGACAACAATCAATCGATATAAAATAGAACGGAGGACATCTACTTGTCTCTGGTCCTAGAGGAACTGCAGTCGTGGTTCAGCGGGCTCCCGAGCTGTTGCTGTCTGAGCCGAGGCGACAGTGCACCTGACGGGCGGTGACGAGCAGCTGAGTGGAGGGGGAAAGGGGCTGCTAGCGGTCGTACTGGTTGAGCAACCGTGCACAACGCAAAAGAATAGAGGAAATAAAGGGGTGTGCTCTAGCGAAATGGCATGGGTATAGAAAGATTTACGGTGCAAAGCAGAGGTGAGATGAAATGAAAACTGAAAGAAACGGAGAGGGTTTGGCGGTGAAGGCAAAGAGGGACGTGCGGCTCCATTCTTCTCTCCTTCCAGTCGGTCTCCACCGTTTGAATGATGCTCAGTCGTCGCCGGTTAAAGGTTTTGCCTGAGGAGGAAGCGACACGCAGCTTGGTCGCCGTTGTTGACTCCGTGGGGGAGACGTGCGCCAGCAGGGAAAACGATAAGTGGCGCCTTGAGAAGAAGCCAGGTGGCTCGGTTGACATGACAAAATCGGCGGCTAAGATGGCAGGGGTGCTGGCTTGGTGTCGTGGCCAGGCCGAGGTGGTTCGACAATGACAGGGACGGCTGAGGCAAGGCACGGCAAGGTCCAGTAGTGAAACTCAATGGCGAGCTTGGCAACGTGATACAGTGGCTAGACATAGTGACTTGTTCGGATGGCGGCTTAATGACGCGACATGGGACGATGAAGTGCCAATGATGCGTTGTGGCAACGTCGACTTGGCAGAGCAAGGTGTCTTGATGGTGGCGAAGACGGGCTGAGATGGCAAATCTTGCGGTGGGCCAACGACGTAGCCCAATGAGGAGCTTGTTGACATGGCATGCACTGTTGCTCATTTGAGACTTGCTATTTTGTCGAGCAGAAAATCCATATGTTACAATGATTTTCGGCCAAACTTAATTGAATAGACTCAATTGACAAAATATAAAAAAGCTCCAGACTCAATTAGCATAATTGAAAAGATTAGTATTAAATTAATACAAATGTAATAAGTTCAAAAAAATTTGGTAATTGTCCTGTTCATATTCCTAGCAATAAAATTTACCAAATAGTGACTATTCATTGTTTTGCTAGAGTTCTATCGGTTTAATTAAATACATGTATGCATGATCTACATTGCATCAGGGGACTGCTTATTAAACCCGATATCAGATTAGACGTGCATGAGCAGGTCTAAGATAGCATTAGGCATGGTTTATCGATCATAAAAATGAAAATTGTCACACTCCTCTCTACATCAATTTTAATTATTAACCGAGTGATTTGTATTCTAGGTTTTTTTTTTATTTATTAACAAAGACAATTGTCACACTCCCCTAACCGTGAGTGTTAGAATCGGATTCACAAGCGAGAGCCAACCAACCCTCACCAACCACAAGCGAGGCTGCGACACTCACCCATGACCGATGCGGGCTTCGTGGTCCTCACCAAATCTGAGCGAGGGTCATGACCTTCGTCAAGCTTGGAAGAAGGAAAAGGAAAAAATAATAAAATTATTATGAAAGTGGTTGTGCCACGTAGGATGGTTAACATTCACGTTAGCGATTTTTAGCTAAAATTAGCCAGATTAACTCAATACGCAAAACATGTAAAGGTTTATGACTTAATTGTTAAAATTGAAAAATTTAGAACTGAATTAGTAAAAGTGTAATGGGTTTAGGATTCTTTAGATAATATTCCGGATTTGGTTATGATTGATTTTTAGGATTTGATTCTTACTTTAACAAATAAAGGACTCGATTCCTATTGAATCTTTTCCTCCATCATAAGCATTTGCAGACTCGACACCATTTTGAGACTGAAATCTTTGGATCCAAATATGAGTTCACTTTCCATTAATAAAATAAGCACAACTCAAAAAAGAATTATTGAACAGGCTCAATCAACATTGTATGCATAGACAAGTCAACATAATCTTTAAAATTAGAACCATGCGTATTTTTCCTTCTTAAGATAGATAGAGTTACAAATCAAGATGTTAATTAATTTATAAAAACAAATAATCCATTCTTTAACCTAATAAAAGAATTGGCACCAAGTACTAAAAGTCAAATGTCAAATTGGTCCAAACTTCTGTTTCATCACACCAAGTGCTCATCATCCCTTCACATTCGGCCCTAACTCTCATGCCACCCTCACATTCCCTCCCCTGATCCACAAGCGCTCCCCTCAACTTCCTACAAAGCCAAGTAAATCTCATTGCACAAACCCCCCCACACACACACCAGCTCCCAAACGAAGCTACAGCTGCTGCAAACAGAAAAGCACAGAGAGAGCGTTTCGAGAAAGAGAACGGACATGGCGATACCAAATCAAGCGGCCGGCGCGGCGCAAGAGGTGCTGCACCAGCGCAAGAAGCTCCCGGTGAACCCGATGAAGCTGGCGGTCGGTGGCGTCGCCGTCACGGTCGTTCTAGGCTACACGGTCTTGTGCACCAAGAAGAAGCCGGAGGCCTCGGCCCTGGACGTCGCCAAAGTCGTTACTGGGGTTAATGCGCATCCTAAGAATACTCATCCTTACAAGTAGACTGATTAATTCATGAGAGTAGCGAAAGTCTTTGATGTTTTTCCCCGTTACCATTCGTTTCACAAGATCTTGGATTTGCTTTTTGTCTGCCTGCTCCTGTTAAGAGTGAGTGCTATTTTATGATTGTCCTCTTGCTTTGTAATGCCAAGAACCAATAAAGATCTCCGATGTATACGTGACCCTTTTCTTGATTCGCTCGCTCTTTTTTCTCCGTTCCTTTCAAGATCATTTACGGAATACGTAACAGTCCACCATATATCTTCTCAAATGTCAATAGGTAAAGACATCTTTATCGATTATTCATCCTGTTTGTGTAGATCTTTGAAGACAATAAGAATGATGAAAGCATCTATTTATTTTCAAGTTTTAAAGGTGAAACGATAGGACGCATGATTGACCATTTATTTCAATTCTGTGCACTATTCCTTGAAAATGCATGGATGACCTCTCCACTGATTCCATAGAGATGTCTCGACCTTTCTAATTGGGGAAAAGTACAAAAAAAAAAAAAAAAAAGTCCTAAACATATCAGTATTGGCATTCACCCGTTCTAAACTTTTAATTGGACCAATTCCAGTCCTAAACCTTTTGACATTGGTACCAATTCAGTTTATCCAGCCAATTTTGGCCAGCCGACGCTGACGTGGACACCGGCCGGTGGCCGGATGCCGATGTGGCAATTTTTATAATTTTTTAATAATTTTTTCGAATTTTTTATTAATTTTTTTTTTTTTTTTTCTTTTCTTTTTTTTTTTTTTCTCGCCTTCTTCCTGGTAGTGGCCGCGAAGCCCTTGCCGCCACCGACGAGGGTCGCGGCCCTCGCCCGGCCTCTCCCGGGGCCGCCGACAAGGCGGGGTCGCCCGTGGCCCCGGGCGAGGCCGAGCAGCCTCGCCCCGCCGGCAAGGGTCACGGCCCTCGCTCAACCTCGCCCAAGGCCGCGAGCGAGGCGGCCTAGCCCTGATCTTCACGGCCCTCGCCCGGTGGGGCCGAGCCTCACCGAAGGCTCGCCGCCCACCGCCAAGATGAAAAAAGAAAAAAATTCAAAAAGATCATAAAAAAAAATCATAAAAATTGCCACGTCAGTGTCGGCCGGCCAAAATTGGCCGGATGGACTAAATTGGTACCAATGCAAAAGGTTTAGGACTGAATTGGTCCAATTAAAAAGTTTAGGACTGAATTGGTACCAATGCAATAAGTTTATGACTTTTTTGGTACTTTTCCCTTCTAATTGCTTTTGCCAAACAGTATCTCTTTGCCCTTGTTTAAATCACGAAATCTCAACAGGATTATTAGATGAACGAGAAGTGTTCATGAGAACTCCCTACCGATCGATAGCAGGCTTCAATGAAACATATTCTTGTCGAGAGCAAATGAAGTAGTTTCATTTCATGTAGGAGAACGACAATCAAACCCAGACCACACAAGCACTGGCGTGACCTATTATGTGTCCTTGAATCCAACAGACTTCATTGTTCGAGTAAGCAGCAGAGTGTCGAGAGCCATTGACACGATAGTCACTTGATGAATAATAGAACAATTGCCTTTTTCACGAAAGATTCATCCCAGCAACACAAGATGAACCTAACAAGGTCGCACTTAAGCAGCGCTGACGAGAAGAAAGCTGGTCGGAATCAATCCATACGATGAAGAAAATCAGTTGAAAGTAGCAGAGTGTCTGATAAGGTTTCTGTAATTTCCAGAAATGAGCACCTGACCGCATAAACTGCTTACCAACGTCCTCAAATGTTTTCCTTTCTTACATTTTCATTAGAAAAACTGACCACAAAGTATACTAAAACTGAAAAAAACAGAAAAAGAAAGGAGAAACCAGGACGATGTCAAGGAGGTGGTCTCTCACATGGCACGCATTATGCTGATTATTCTGTATGCCTTCTCTAAAAGTACTTGTACAGAAATCAATTAAAGCTCTTTACCTTCTGTTTGTGCAGAACTAAGTTTAGTCGATCTTGACCGATGAGTAGATTAGCCTTGTGAACCAAAAGCATGCATAGAAACCGATCGTGCCTGTCAGCACGAAGAAAGCATATGACCCAATGAGCATGTAACCAAAGTAGAGGGCCCCAGAAACAGGTTTGGTGATATTGAGCTTGGTGAAGAAGTAGAAAGCTGCATAGAGGAAGAGGTATAGAGCCGAGGAACCCGAAGTGAGATACGATCTCCACCACCACTGGTAATCTTCGCCGCACAGCTGGAAGTAGCATAGGACGATCGTGATCTCAGCACATGTCACGATGAGGATGAGGAAGACGATGAATAGGAACCCAAAGATGTAGTAGAACTGGTTCAGCCATATCGAAGTGAGTATGAAGAAGAGTTCAATGAAGACAGCCCCAAATGGAAGTATGCCTCCGATTAGGATCGAGAAGGCGGGATGCATATACCATGGCTGGTCCGGAATCTGCCTCGGGATCTTGTTAGTTTTTACAGGATCCTCGATGGTGGCCTTTTTGAAGCCAACGTAACTGCCGACAAACACGAGAGGAACTGAAATGCCGAACCATAGCACCACTAAGGCAAACATGGTCCCAAAAGGCACAGCCCCGGAGGATTTCTGGCCCCAAATTAGGGCATTCAAGATAAAGAATACAGCAAAAATGGTCGCGGGGAACATGAAAGCTGTCTTGAGAGTAATTTTCTTCCATTCTGTTCCCTTAAACATCTTGTATAAACGAGCTGAAGAGTATCCAGCAAAAAGGCCCATAAAGACCCAGAGCAGGACCATTGCGGTCATCAGACCACCTCGGTTAGAAGGAGAGAGGAAACCAAGGAGAGCAAAGATCATGGTGATGAGAGTCATCCCGAAAAATTGGACCCCTGTCCCAACATAGACACACAGTAAGTCCGAGTTGGCAGGAGGACGGAACACATCCCCATGTACCAACTTCCAGCCTGTCTCTTCCTGGGCTTCTTCTTGGGTCTCCAGTTGGTTGTACTTTGAGATATCACGGTAGAGAGTACGTAGCATAATCATAGCCACCATTCCAGAGAGAAACAGGACGATCATCAAAGAATTGACTATAGAGAACCAGTGTATCTGGTCATCGGCCATCAAAAGATAAGTGTCCCATCGAGAAGCCCACTTGATCTCACTGTCCTGCAAGATGGGTGAGGCATGCATGATGAGAAAAAGGAAAAGGAAGAAACCAAAGATACTGAAATTGAGCCAAAGGAGTATTCTGAAGATACACTCCTTTCCATGTGGCCTTATGTCATGAAGGTAATAAAAGGGGACCTTACCTCGAAACGAACATCATATGTAAATATAACCTCATTCTTATCTTCGACCTCTTGAGGAGAGTCAGAGCTAGTAACCTCACGCCTTGCATGAGGATTACAGGTGGTTAGAGTAGTAGTCTTCTCACTCCATTCGCCTTCATATGCATGTTTGACACTATAGTGATAGAAAAGATGAATCAGCACAATTATAGAGGTAGACGTTTAATAAACAGGACTAGCATCAACCTTCGGCATTTGGTATGTGATCATAGAAAATGACCTGAATGGTTTAACCTCAAACCCAACAATTCTTGTGGCCCCTGTTTCTTTATCTTGGTGATGCTTGACGGTAAACGATAAGTGGTTGTAAATAAAATGTTTCTGCTCTTTAGTCTGCAAAAAAGAAAGTATCTACATGTTAGACCTACTTCATTCTCTTTTAATTTTATGAAAAACAGAGAAAATGCTGAGACTGGTACTCACTCCAGAATATTGTCCCTTGAAGCCAACATGAAAGCCTTGTTGATACACTCTCGGTTCAGTCCTTTCTATTGAAACCACCAAAGGGAGATTGTCCAATATCCTGCCATAAGTACATGTGACATCTAAGAGTTGCAGATCAGGAACTTACAGCAATTCTTGCTCTGCCTGCATTTAATGCTAATTGGTGCTTACATGTTCACTCGATAATCGTCATCTATCTTTTCCTTGAAATCTTTTGCCCTTTTTGCATTAAGAGTCTTTCGACAAAGAATATTGCACATCTGGGGTTCTCTCATTTTGAACTGTGATAAGAAGAAGCAATCAGGTGATCAGAAAGAAACATGGTCCATCCCATCTACAAGCCATGCAGTAAATAGTTTTATTGGTAAGTCTGTACATTTGTATACACGTACTTAGGTAACCTACCTCATAAGGAGAGTTTTCAATCCGATCACCCCGAAGAACTTCTCCAAGATTCTCCGCACTATCAACAATTTTAGGAGGCTGACAGTAATCAAGGGAGTAAAAGGTGTAAGGAAGCTGTGTTTTTGTCGAAGTCAATTTGTTCACCTTCACGGTCAAAGCTTCTCCCTGCACATGATAAGATCACACTTTTACACCATGAAATACCAAGCACATTCAGAAATGCTGTGAAGACTTCTGAGCCCTTGATCATTTGTACCAAAAACCCTCAAGAAATAAGCAAGATATTCAGAAACTGAGGACTCCCTTCGCTCCCCACCACATACACAAAGGGAACATGAGCCCTTCATCTTTGTCATAACTATATGTGCACATGTAGACTTTCCCCCACAAAATGGAGAAATGTAATAAGATTCTTTCCATGAAAATGGTGAAATGTTATAATATGTTTGCCCTGTACTATGTCAGTCTATCTAAGTGAGGAATTTCCCAATGAAACCATTCGCCTGACAACTATGTGAACGGTAATCCTTGGACAAGATGGTCACAAATAAGGTGGTAATATTTGGATCAGAATGCAATGGCAATTTAGTAATGGAGGTACTAACAATCATCCAACATCTAGCAAGGAACAAAATCATTATGATGGTGATGCTTCGATCCAAAAGCAACGTGAATTTTAGTAACAGATATACTAGTATAACCATCGACCAGCTATCTACATGCGTCAGAAGTAATAGTTGTATCATAAAAAATAAAAAAATAAAAAAAGTGACTTTCTAGACCAGCTTGTGATGTATTTCATCGAAATTTTGCAAAAAGGCAAAAATCTCAGTATAGACAGCAATTGTTCTTCACCTCTCAGAATGCACAAAAAAGTCAAATCATACTTGTTGAATGAATCACACTACTTCCCTTGATCTCCAATTATGCCGTCCATCTAAAATAAACTAGAGCATGAAAATTCGCACAAAAATATCCAAGCAAGAATACTACTATGCATTATATCCACTCGGTGCAACCAGGAACAGGACATGGCAACGCCATCTCAAAGATGCGAACACTTAAGCATTTAAGAATCCATTTGATTTCTGGGTCAATCGTTTAAAGGGGGAAAAACGAATGATTCGTACAAACAACTGACTCCACTTGGATAAAAAATTCAAGCCAAACTAACAAAAACAGTCGACAGCCTTCTTCATACACTCGTCAACGCTGTTTCATTAAGTGACAATACATGTATCGGCAATATAACGAAGGCTTTAGATCAATGAATCCCATATATGAATCGGAAAAAAAGGCGCTCATCCATCTCTCGCTTCCATCAACATCGAACCCAATATCAAACACCAGACTATACCCCAAAAGACTCCATGCTCACGTTCTCGTCACCATGCACCCTTTTTCAAAGAAACCATCTTTCCAAAACATATGCAACAAACGAACAAGCAAGAATATATTTTCATCTTACACAAAACAGAGGCATGATAAAAAAGGCTTCACCTTCTTGAATTCCTGAGGAGAGACACCGGGAAGGTAAAAGGACCGAGCGTGAACGAAGAGCAACACACAAACGGAGATCCAAAGGTACCGACTTGGACCAGCTCTCCCCATGTTCAGAATCCGAAGAGAATCGAACCCACCTGCCGATTCCCTCTGCAGGAGGAGCGTCTCCAGGCTATGCGATCAAGTGGGTTCTTTGCCTTTCTTGGTGGAACCGTGCAAAGATGAAACCTTTGACCGTTTTCTTGAATAAAGTAAATATAGCTCGACAAGAACAAGAAGCGTAGAACCGCCTGCAGAGCCCCACCTTGCATCAGCAGTGGGATTTACGATGAAGGGAAAATGGCTTTACCCTCTTGACCGTCTGGTCTTTGCCGTCTGATTTCGATGGACGGGGAGTGATGGGCGGCCTTGATTTGAAGTCACATCACTTGGCCTTGGGAGTTACGGAAGGAAGCCAAATGGGTAAGCCCGAAACTCACGAATGAAGTCAACGCTTTGAAGTTGCTCGAGATCGCGACTAAGTAAAAAAGGGAAAAATCTTTTCTTTTTTCCTGGGTCGTCACGTGGCCTGACTGGCCAAGGCTACTGTAATAATAATTTGCTGGAGGGAGAAACCATACATGATCTACCCTGATTAACAGCAAGTTTGGATCCCTTGATGCTCAGAAATATTAACCAAACATATGCCATTCTGCTCACATGGACTCTCTAGAAAAAAACCTAATACAGAAATGACTTGAAGCGAGATGTTGCCAACATTCAATATCTCTTTAACGTGAAATCGTTGATATTCCTTAATTAGTTTGAAAAGAAAAATATATGTTACCAATTATGAAGTATGAGGTATGCGAACATCGACACATTAAAATAAAGAACGCGGTCCTACGCCCAAATCATACGTGATATACCATTGATGAACAGCAAGTTTGCATTCCTTAATGCTCAGAAATATTAAGCAAGCATAAGCCATTTTGCTCATCGACTACCGTTTCTTGGGGGAAATGGTCAAGGGAAGTTATCAGCAAAGTGAGAGGGAGAGAGACTGTCTAACAGTGACAGATTGAACTAGTTGTTGGGTGGTGGAAGATCACTCAAGCAATCCCCACAACCCACTTCTGCAAGTCTTTTCTGCAACCACCCAACGGTGGCAATCTGCTAACTACTTCACCGGTGAAAAAAATGGACATGTAGTCTCATAACTTTAGGGAGAAGAATAAATCTCCTTGAAATTCTTTAATTTTGACCAAAAGAAAGCAGACGAATCAATGGAATAAAAGAAAAAAAAAAGTGAAATATACCCATTTTATAAGGAGCATGGGCATGAGGCTAACACTAATCATATTAGGCATGCTGGCTGTGAGATGAAGCCCGACTCGTCTTCAAGAATTCAACTTTTGATGTGCATTAATCTATCAAAGATATGATAAACAATGTTTTGAAATGGTTGGTCTGTCGCATCGCCGGTACAAGAAACACCTGGCACGGATCCGATGATCAACACTCCATAAGATTCCCAACTGAAGCTGCATTTGGTGGCAATTCTAATTTTATAGTCAACCTCACATCACTATGCACGAGTTGTCAGTATTTCGGACGAGTTATTCAATATTTTGGACCCAATATTTTAATGATAGAGGCTGTAATCTGTACGAACAAGTAATGATTTTCCCTCCTCTCTCTCAGGTAAACAGCACGAAAAACATTGCTTATGTAAATTTTAGGCATCACTGGCCAGTTGCTTTGAGATGGGTTTAGAGCCATTTGAATCCTCAGCAAAGCCAAACATTAATGCTTCTTGGTGCAACTTCACATTGTATATGCAAAGTCGATCTTGAGAAAGCGCACAATCAGGTGAAAGTTGAATGCATTTCACTTTCCCATGCATTGCAATTCGCGAGGTAAGCAGAAAGTAGCAGAACACGACCAAGTGCATCTTTCATCCTTTCCTTTTACCCAGATCTACTTGTAATCATCCTGAAAACACGCCGGCGAACGAGTCTGAGTTATTATATAATATCCGCGATTTAAGAGGGATAGAAGAGGCAATTATCTACAATTTCCCTAATTAAAACACGTCGAGGGCGATACAAATGATGGTGACACCTTTGGTTAAGACCGTGCTGGCAAATAAACTCGAGCCATCAACAAGATTATGTGCGCAAATTGCGCATTGCATAATCTACCGAAAGTGAGGAAAGGGAAGATAAAAGGCAAGCAATGGCATCTTATAGGCAGAAGACTACGCATTATTTCATCTGTAAGTTAAAACGGCTTGGCAAACAGAAAATTGGTTTCACGCGAAGAGGCCTTCCAATCCTCTTTCTATATTCAACAAACCCCACACAGAGTCGATCTCTGAAAACCAAAGATACCAATAAGTTCACCCATTTTTTCTGCTTATTGTGTGAACATCTCAGCACGTCTAAGAAGAGTTTTTCAACACCCATTCTACGAGAGTCGAGATGCCAAATCCCGTCGCCGCCTTTTTCTTTTCATTCCAAACAGGACCAGCCATGTCTATGTGCATCCATTGAACCTTCTCATCGACATACTGCAAGCAAAAGTTCAAAATTTTTAAACATTCTGCCCTAGATGAGATGATCTCACAAAAAATAATTACTTTTTTGAAAGCATGAGCGCCTCAAAGCACCCTGACAATTTTGGGAACAAACCTGCTTTAAGAACAAAGCCGCTGTAATTGCGCCCCCTTGCCGGCCTCCTGTGTTCACCATATCGGCGACTCCTGATTTCATTGATTCCCAGTAACTTTCCTCCAGTGGCATTCTCCATAGTTTCTCCCCACTTAGTTCCGACGCAGCGAATACCTCCTTTGCTAGGTCATCACTAGGAGTAAAGACGCCTAAAGGGAGGAAAAATTTGGCATCAATAAAGAAATAACAAAATTAAGTATCATCAAAGGCTCATGATGCTAGGAAAGCGTTAATTTGTTGATATGGAAAAGTTTGACCAACATTGACACTCTCTGTCTCTCTTCCTATTAGGGCTGGCAATTCGTGTTGGTATATCATAACTATATTTATAATTCAAGTCAATTCATGTCGGTTTAAAATATTTTAATTTTGATTCTGCATATCAAAAAACTGAATTACGATGAAAACATGTCAATTCATGTCAACATATAAGTTAGGCTGTGTTGTATCATGTCATATTCAGGTTTTCCTTGTGTAACTTGAGTTTTACCATGTATTGTGTTTGTGTCTTGCAAGCTCATCGTAATTAGCACTGCCAGCACTACTTTCTATTCCACCTTGGATAAGTTTGGGATTCAACAAAATTGGTTCTAGATCATGCATAATTCTCACAAGGGTCAATCTGTCATCATCAAGCCTCACTCATATTTCTCATGGGCTATTTGCATACTAATAATAGTTGAACACGACAAACATATACTTCTTAAATCCATATACAGAACATACCAGCAATTGATGGCCCAAGAGCAACAACACAGGCTCCGGTCAATGTCGCCAAGTCCACTATCTGGACAAAAGAGAATAGTGTTTTGCAAGAGTCAGTACAAGTTAAAAACAAAAGGAGTCATAATTTCTGAAGTGTTTACTGTTTAGCATTAATGAGCTACAACCACTCAGCTTCAAAGATTAGCTATCCGATCAATGGTTTACAATTCTCAATGTTAGAACCAAGCAAGATAATTCAACTTCAGTTAAAGCAAAGAGGATTACTGAGACACTAATTTTCCTCCTCCAAGCACATCCAGGATCAATGAATGTGTCATCACTGGTTTTCAGAAAAACAAATTGCAAGCTGATCTTGGAACTTGAACTATTGTATAGTGCTGTTGTCAACACAAACTTGACATATCCAATCATCTTCTATGGCTCCATGTTAGAACCAAACGAGATAATTCTCTATCTCTTTGCGCAGCACAAGTAAGAACAGAACTAAGATAACCAATCAAGTAGAGTACCTTCTCTACACCTTGATTGCAAGCATAAACCAAAGCATCTGCAAGTGTAAGTCTTCCTTCAGCATCAGTATTATTCACCTGACAAACCAGTACCAACAGAGACTTTGTCAGTGAATTACTGATGCAGGGAAACTAAAGAGGGACAAATAGTGATTATTGCACTCTTTTTTTACTTAATTTGGTAGCACATGTACATATACATGTTCAAACATGAAAAAATCACCGATTCAAGATAAAAACATAGTAATGAAAATCATAACTAGATTGTCTTACATTAAAAGACCGAAAAAAATAAAAACCAACTAAGCCTTAAACAGCATATGAATAGATTTGAAATCTTATTCTTAATGTGACTCTGAGCAAAACGACAAAAATAATATACCTCAATTGTCTTTCCATTTGAGGCTGTGACAATATCACCTGGCCTCATGCCAGTTCCGCTAATCATATTCTCACAAGCAGCAACAATGAAATGAACCTGCACACCGAGTACACCCATCAATACTCATGGCACTGGCAAGATCTTCAACATAAGAGAAACTGCATATGGAGCAACAAAATAGAAGGAGGAACCCATAATGCTGATTCAGAACTTGTAATAACAACTAGAGCAAAAATAATAATAAACTCAAATACCTCAACTCCAGGAGGTTTAATTTGACCAAGTGCTTTTGCTGCACCAAGAACTGCTGCAGAACCTCCCATATCAAATTTCATGAGCTCAATTGAGCAACCAGGCCCGGTCTTGATATTGTAGCCACCACTAGTAATATGAAAAGCATACTCTCAGAACAGATTACTAAACCAGAGCAGTGAAAGCACACAAAAGAATATAATCGGTTTAATTATTATAAGAAATAGCAACACGACAAGATATTTTAATGAAAACAGTGGATTAGATAATCTGGACTTCAGAGAAAAGCAACATAGCAATCTTCAGATGAATAGACTCATTTCACGTAACGTAACATCCAAGCATGAACTCTAACTTGAACTTCAGGAAATGGTAAGGAAGTAAGTACAGCCCAGTGTCTTAAATCCTTCTAGATACTGAACCATGGCATATCCACAAGACATAACTTAGAATCACCTGTCAAAGGTCAATCCTTTTCCCACCAAAGCCAACTTCACCTTGGCAGGTCCACCAACAGGTTTGTAACACAAGTGGATGAAATGAGGAGGATTTGCAGAGGCTGCAGCAACACCCAGATAAGATCCCATTTTCAATTCTTTGCATTGCTCCGCATTCAAAATTGTTGCAGAAATCACATCGCTGTATGTGGAAGCAATGTTCGATGCCTCTTGTGCTAGTACAGCTGATTAATACAAGTCAAGGAAACAAAGATAAATGGGAGCTTCATTAGAAGATCATCCATCACAAGAAAATTAAGCAAGATAACAAATAATAGAACTCTACATTTATTGTACCACCAAGCAACTGAAAGGGGATATCTGCAAAATACAATACAGCTGAGGAAATCAACATGAAAAAGGGGATGCTGCCGTACATACCTGGGGTAAGCACATTGGCAGGAGAATTGACGAGCTGTCTTCCAAATATTATACCAGAAGATACACCCTCAGCATACTTGAGCTTTTTATCTAGTTCAGGTCCACTTCCAAGGCCAAGGATATCTACAGATTTAAGAGCTATTTTTTTGGATTCTGATTTGTACCTAGTGTCATCATGAATCCCCAGCACAGTTCCTGTCATAGTCCAAGGTTATCAAGTCAACCAAACTCCTCCAAGAACAGCATTGATGAATTACATTTTTGTTGGTTTTTTTATGAGGCACATCAATTACCACAAAACAAGTTATAAAACTGACATGACTTGTAAGCCGGTTTGTGATTCAAGACAAAAAAGGACATGTTTACAGCAAAAATAAAGACATTTTACGACGGTGTACAAGTGATTTATCATAACCTTTTCCAATTCAAAATTGAATGAGCATGATTACACAAAACAAACAAGCTCACAAACAATTTGAACCCAAACTACTGTACAGTGCTCTTCAACAGCAATGCTGATCATTGTCATAGCATAATCAAATGCAAATCAAGCGGCAGCAAACAATATTGACTAAAATTTATACCAGATGCAATTGCTGAAGCAGTGGTGAGCTTCGATTCAGCAGATAACCCTTCAGATGAGGCTAGCACAATGCCGACATTACTAGCTTGAGCAGCTTTCGCTGCAGCAGCAACAGCTTCACCAAGACCTCTGAAGGCTGTGGGAGTTGAAGCCGATTGGCCGAGTCCAATCAAGCTGACCCTCTTTGAACCAATGCCCGGAAACCTGAGCACTACTGATTGGCCAGATTTTCCAGTAAAATCCTCCTCCGAAGAGGCTTCAGCCAAAAGGCCACTCAATTGCTTATCGAGCCTTTGCAAAATAGAGTTCTGGAACTTAGAATTCTCATCCTTTGCCATGTCCTTCTCAGTCACACCAACCGCAAGTATGTCTCCACTCCATTCCACCACATCGATGTCTTTGGCGGCAAAAGCAATCTTCTCGCAGGGAAATTTCACAAACAGATAACAGGCACTCAGTAACATTAAACGATCAATCATAACAGTACGAACGAGTTCTGTCACTGGAAATCCAAGCAAACCACCGATCATCATAAAAATAGCAAAGCCAACGACTTTGATCAGACCAACCAGGCGTCTGGACGATCAAGAACTACGCAAAGCCGGGGACTTTCATCGATTTAACTCGGACCCATCATTTCTAAACCCGCAAGAAACACACCACCCGGGTCAAAATCGCAACTTTACAGAGAGAGAGACACGAGAAACGGAGGCAGCGAACCTTGGGGACATCAACGTTGGCGGGTTGAGTGAGGCCGAGAGTGGCCCGAGCGAGGGTGTGGGCCATGAGCCTCCCTCTCCTGGAGCTAGGCAGGGGCGAGACGGCGAAGGAAAGGCGGAAGCTTGAGGTTGAAGCAGCAGCAGCAGCAGCAGCAACGCGAAATCTAGAGAAGAGGAGAGAAGGGGAGGAAGAGGAAGCCAAGGAGGCAACAATGGCGGCCATCTTCCAGTGCCAGAGTCTCTACCTATTTATAATGGACCCTCAAAATCAATCAAGAGATTGGAGAGAGAGTGGGAGTGAGAGGGAGGCTAAGGTACACATTACCAAGCAACCCCCACGCTTGCCAATAGGATGGGCTTCATGCGCCTCTGTCTTTTGCGTTTATTAAGGTACCGATAAAGACAAAAAAAAAAAACCCTGGTTTCAAGAAAAATAGATAATTTAAAAAACATCTTTCTAAAGAATCGTCTATATCGGTTGTGACAATGATAATAAATGAACAAAATTATTTTCATGCCACAAAAATATCTTGACAGAAATTGTCGATGATGGTATTTTTAATCGACAAATTATTTTCAAGAGATTCTCTTTAGCGAAATATTTTTTAAATTATTCATTTTCATGAAATAAACAAAGTGTTAAAGACGATTGATTAGCATAGATGAATAGCATAGCAACAACAAAATGCGTTCAGTCTCGGAAAGGCCTTCTGATTTCTAATTTTTCATCCTTCATCTCATATCTACCATGGTTTCTTCCTTTTTCAGTCGAATAAAGCATTTTTTTTTCAAATGTACAAATTATAGAAGCACTCTTATTATTAGGGGTGATTGGTTCCTAATTCTGTCCAAATGTCACATTAAATCTGAAACCTACCCTTCGAAACAATTAATCTAGAACCTATTCCGCATACTTAAAAATTTGGAACCTATCCTGTTCCAAATTCCAAAGTTGGTTCTAGAGTCTACTCAAATTTCACATGTATTTGAATAATTACAATAAATCATCCCTCTATTCTACTTATTACAAATAGAAGATTGGTTTAACGCTAGGAGGCCTTCCATTCCTCTTTCTATATACAACAAACCCCATACATGGAGTTGATCTTTGAAAACCGAAGATATCAACAAGTTCCCCCTTCTTTTCTGCTTATCTGTGATGACTGAGCTCCGATCTGTATATCTCAGCACGTCTAAGAAGCGTTTCTCAACACCCACTCTACGATGGTCGAGATGCCGAATCCTGTCGCCGCCTTTTTCTTGTCATTCCAAACAGGATCACCCATGTCTATGTGCAGCCATTGAACCTTCTCATCCACAAACTGCAAGCAAAAGTTCAGAGTTCTGTAAACATTCTGCCCCTTGATGAGATGATCTCACAAAACATAAATACTTATCACCTATGAAAGCATGAGCGCCTCATAGCACCCTGACTATTTTGGGAACACACCTGCTTTAAGAACAAAGCCGCACTAATTGCGTCGCCTTGCCGGCCTGCTGTGCTCACCGTGTCGGCAACTCCGGATTTCATCGATTCCCAGTAACTTTCCTCCAGTGGCATTCTCCACAGTTTCTCCCCACTTAATTCTGATGCGGCGAATACCTCCTTTGCTAGATCATCACTAGGAGTAGGGAGGAAAGATTTCAGCATCAAAAAAGAAATAACAATGTTGAGTGTCATCAAAGGCTCAGGATCCAAGGAGCGTTGATATATCATAACTATGTTTATGATTCATGTCAAATTGTCAATTCATGTCAGTCCAAAATATTTTAGTTTAGATTTATACTTCATGTCAATTCATGTCGGTCTAAAATATTTTAATTTTGATTCTACATCAAATAAGTTAAATTATAATGAAAACATGTTGACTCGTGTCAACATATAATTTAGTCATGTTGTGTCGTGCTATATTTAGGTTTTCTTTGTTTAACTTGCATTTTACTATGTGTCACGTTCGTGTCTTGCAGACTCATCATGTCTAAGAATTGGCAGCTCTACTTTCTATTTCACCTTGGTTAAGTTTGCGATTCAACTAAATTGGCTCTAGATCATGCATAATTCTCACAACAGTCGATCTGTCATCATCAAGCCTCACTCATATTTCTCATGGACTATATAAGCATACCAATAATGGTTGAACCTGACAAACATATACTTCTTAAATCCACTACAGAACATACCAGCAATTGATGGCCCAAGAGCAACCATGCAGGCACTAGTCAATGTCGCCAAGTCCACTATCTGGACAAAAGTGTACAGAGCTTGCAAAAGTCAGCACAAGCCAAAAATAAAAGGAGTCATAATTTCCAAAGTGTTTACTGTTTAACATTAAAAAGCTACAACCACTCAGCTTCAAAGATTAGCCATCCGATCGATGGTTTACAATTCTCAATGTTAGAACCAAGCAAGATAATTCAACTTCAGTTAAAGCAAAAAGGATTACCGAGACACTAATTTTCCTCAAGCACATCTAAGATAAACGAATGTGTCATCATTTGCTTTCAGGAAAAACAAATTGCAAGCTGATCTTGAAACTTGAGCTATCGTGTAGTGCTGTTGTCAACACGAACTTGAGACATCCAATCATCTTCTATGGCTCATCATTGCGTAGACTTATAGTTAGATCAGTTAGGAATTTACTCTTTCCTCCCTCTCTCTGTCTCTTAGCAGTTTGCGCAGCACACATAAGCAGCAAAACAAAACTATGATAATCAATCAAGCAGAGTACCTTCTCCACACCTTGATTGCAAGCATAAACCAAAGCATCTGCAAGTGTAAGTCTTCCTTCAGCATCAGTATTACTAACCTAACAAAGCAGTACCAACAGAGACTTCGTCAGTGAATTACTGATGCAAGGAAACTAAACGAGGGACAAATAGTGATTATTGCACTCCTTTTATAACTTATTTGCTAGAACATGTACATGTGCATGCTCAAACATGAAAAACTCACTGATTCCAGATGGAAACATAGTAATGAAATTCATAACTAGCTTGCACTTACATCAAAAGACAGGAAAAAAAACTAACTAAAACTTAAACAGCATATGAACAGATTTGAAATCTTATCTTTAATATGACTCTGAGCAAAATGACAAAAACAATATACCTCAATTGTCTTTCCATTTGAGGCTGTGACAATATCACCTGGCCTCATGCCGGTTCCGCTAATCATATTCTCACAAGCAGCAACAATGAAATGAACCTGCACACCGAATACACCAATCAATACTCGTTGCACTGGTTCAAGATATTCAACATAAGAGAAAATGGATATGGGGCAGCAAAATGAAGCCATAACACTGATTCAGAATTTGTAATAACAACTAGAGCAAAAGAAAAATTAAAATTAAAACTCAAATACCTCAACTCCAGGAGGTTTAATTTGACCAATCACTTTGGCTGCACCAAGAACTGCTGCAGAACCTCCCATATCAAATTTCATGAGCTCAATTATGCAACCAGGTCCGGTCTTGATATTATAGCCACCACTAGTAATATGAAAAGCATACCCTCAGAACAGATTACTAAACTAGAGCAGTGAAAGCACACAAATGAATATAATCAGTTTTATTATCATGAGAAATAGCAACGCAACAAGATATTTCAATGAAAAAAGTGGATCAGGTAAGCTGGACTTCAGAGAAAAGCAACAAAGCAATCTTTAGAAGAATAGACTCATTTCACGTAACGAAACATCCAAGCATTAACTATAACTTAAACTTTCAGGAAATGGTGAGGAAGTAAGTACAACCCAGTGTCTTATTTCTTTCTAGATACCAAACCAGCGTATCCACAACACATAACTTAGAATTACCTGTCAAAGTCAATCCTTTCCCCACCAAAGCCATCTTCAACTTGGCAGTTCCACCAACAGGCTTGTAACACAAGTATATGAAATGAGGAGGATTTGCAGAGGCTGCAGCAACACCCAGATAAGATCCCATTTTCAATTCTTTGCATTGCTCCACATCCAAAATTGTTGCAGAAAGCACATCGCTGTATGTGGAAGTTATCTTTGATGCCTCATGTGCTAGTACAGCTGATTAATACAAGTCAAGAAATCAAAGATAATTGGGAGCTTCATTAGAAGATCATCGATCACAAGAAAATTAAGCAAAATAACAAACAACAGAACTCTACATTTATTGTACCACCAACAGGCTAACAAGAGATATTTGGAAAAAACAATGCAGCTTAGGAAATCGACATGAAAGAGGGGATGCTGCTGTGTATACCAGGGGTAAGCACATTGGCAGGAGAATTGATGAGCTCTCTTCCGAATATTATACCAGAAGATACATCTTCAGCACACTTGAGCTTTTTATCTAGTTCAGGTCCACTTCCGAGGCCAAGAATATCCACAGATTTAAGAGCTATTTTCTTGGATTCTGATTTGTACCTAGTGTCATCATGTATCCCTAGCACAGTTCCTGTCAAAGTCCAAAGTTATCAAGTCTACCAAAGTCCTCCAAGAGCAGCATTGGTGAATTATATTATCGTTGGATTTTTATAAGGTACATCAATGTACTATAAACCAAGTCATAAAATTGTCATCGCTCATAAGCCTGTTTGTGATTCAAGACAAAAATGGATGCGTTTACAGCAACAAAAACACATTTTACATTTAAACAAGTGATTTACCATAAGATTTTCTAATTCAAAATTGAATTGAGCAGGATTACACAAAACGAACAAGCTCATAAACAATTTGAACCCAAACTACCATGCAGTGTTCTTCGACGGCACCTTGGATCATTGTCATATCACAATCAAATGCAAACCAAGAAGCAGCAAACTTTACTGATTAAAATTTATACCAGATGCAACTGCTGAAGCAGTGGTGAGCTTCAATTCAGCAGACAACCCTTCAGATGAGGCTAGGACAATGTCGACATTACTAGCTTGAGCAGCTTTCGCTGCAGCACCGACAGCTTCACCAAGACCTCGGAAGGCTGTGGGAGTTGAAGCTGATTGGCCGAGTCCAATCAAGCTGACCCTCTTTGAACCAATGCCCGCAACCCTCTTTGAACCAATGCCGGCAGCCCTGAGGACTACTGACTGGCCAGATTTTCCAGTAAAATCCTCCTCTGAAGAGGCTTCAGCTAAGAGGCCACTCAATCGTGCGTCAAGCCTTTCCAAAATAGAGTTCTGGAATATAGAATTCTCATCCTTGGCCATGTCCCTCTCGGTCACACCAACCGCAAGTATGTCTCCGCTTCATTCCACCACATCAACGTCTTTGGCAGCAAAAGCAATCTTCTCGCAGGGAAATTTCATAAACAAATAACAGGGACTCAGTACCATTAAACAATCGCACCAACAGCAATCATAACAGTACGAACGAGTTCTGACACTGGAAATCCAAGCAAACCACCGATCACCATAAAACACAGCAAAGTCAACAAATTCGTTCAGAAGAACCGGGCATACGGACAATCAAGAACAACCCAAAGTCAGGGACTTTATCAACAAAAAGAAGGACCCATCAGTTTTGAACCCGCAAAGAACAGACCAGGATGGTCAAAATTGATACTTCACTGAGAGAGGACCTTGGGGACATCGACGTTGGCAGGTTGAGTGAGGCCGAGAGTGGCCCGAGCGAGGGCGCGAGCCATGAGCTTCTCCCCCTCCTTGAGCTCAGCAGGGGCGAGACGGCGAAGGAAAGCCAGAAGCTTGACGCCGACGACGATGCAGTAGCGCGGAAGCCAAGGACGCAAGAATCGACAGAGAGAGAGATGGGGAGGCTAAGGTAGACATCACCAAACCTGCACTCCATGCATGCACCTTTATCTTTTCCGTTTATTAAGGAATCGATAATGACAAACATATTGTCTTCTATTATACGAAAAATGAATGGTTTAAAAAATAGTTTTGTAAAAACCCGTTTATATCGCTTGTAATAATTGATGAACGAAAAATATTTTCATGCCAAGAAGATATTTAGATATAAATTGTTGTCAATAATGAAAATATTTTTTATTAATAAATTATCTCGAGTAATTGTTTTTAATAAAATGCTTTTCAAATTATTCATTTTTCATAAAACAAATGGAGCTTAGAGACGACTCATCGGTATAAATGGATGGCATAACAATAGCAAGACGCATTCGGTCTCAAGAAGCTCTTCTAATTTCTAATTTTTCATCCTTCATCTCACGTCTACAATGTTTTTTTTTTTTTTTTTGGCTCTCATCCTAATAAATTGTGGTTTTTTCCAACAAAAATAAAGACTCGCATTGTACAAATTATATAAGTACTCTTATTATACACATTTTATTTGTCAGCACATATAATAAAATACGCTTTTTATATTGAATAATCATATTATACATGTTCCGTTAATAAAGTCGGATTTAAATAAAATGTACCATATTATTTAATAATGTGTACCATGACAACAAAAGCTCTTCTAGCTTTTAGCATATTTGTAAGCTAACCACACCGATGTTCTGCTTTGTCTACTTTTTTGGATCAGAAGCATTGTTAAATGTATACTTGTCTAATAATGTGACAAGGTATAGGAGACTATGCTTCATTAGTTGCATGATAATTAGTTTAGTTTGGCTCTTATTTTTATTTAATTCACGAAGTTCCCTTTCTTTATCTTAATTAGCCATAGATTTTAGCATCGCCTGTCAACTTACAACGTCAAGATCAAGCTATACTCATTGGATGTTGACATTGGGTTTGCAACATTTTTTCCTTCAATAATGCAAGGAGTCACCTCAGTGTTTAGACTTCTTGGGCGACTTGTAATCCGAATGATGTGAACTCGCAATTATCGATTTGCACAAAACTTGACATCAAATTAATACATCTTAAAAAGTTACTATCAAAGCGACATGCGATACAAAACTTTATCGTAACGAAATGTCAAACTGAGTCTTTCACATTGAAGGAGATATTACACTAGAAAAGATGTCAATGGCCGACAACATAATTACAATGGCAGTGTGAAGTTCACGTGGGACTTTAAGCCATCAACTGTCGTAATTTTTCTTTTTTGGTCGAGAAAGAGTTTATAGCATTCTCATTCAAGTAAGAGTTTGGGTACATGAGCTTCAAAACATAACAAGTCTAAAAGATCAATCGTTGTAATTAAATTGGTTGTTTTATTGGACAAGTATGTCACTATTTCACCTCCAAGAGCACAATAAGGCAGTCTTTTTCTTGGCATTTGAATTCAAGAAAAGGCTTCATCCTTCTCAATCTTCTTGGCAATGCGGGCTTGCAATAGGATTGAGCACCCTGGTATGCAGTGGCTGAGATAGAGCTTTGAGTTGAACTCTTATCCTATGAAAAATGAAGGATCATTAGCATTAGATAAGACTTGAAGACCAAACTAGACAGAGCCCAAAGTACAAATCCATCATTTGCTGGACAGAGTTGCAGAGAAAGACATTGGGTCTGGTTTTCCAAATCCAACAAGGGTAGGGCTTTTCTTCTTCTGAAGTCTGAAATGGAATACTTCTGTATATATTAAAGTGAATGCATAAGGAATGGTATTTTGGTGGGTGTGGCTTAATCCACATTTTTCCATGCTTTCTTTTTCTTATATTGGTGGAGAGTTGGTAGGTCAATTTTTTTCCATAGTTTTTGTCTTTTCTTTTCTTTCTTGCATTAGAGGTTGTGAGTTTTTTTTTAGATTATTAAAGTTATGTCCAATGCTTGAACAATTGTTAAGAGTTTGAACTCTTACTGTTGTTCTTTTTTGTCCGTTCCATAACTACAATTGGAAATTAGATTAACAAAATTTCTTCAAGACTGATATGTCCTTCAATGTGGATGCACTCAAACGATCAAATAAGTGAACATGATTTGTTTCCAAATGAATTTCAAAATGATCGTTGTGTTGCACTCTCAATTATTAATAAGAAAGTGAGTGTGTGTATCACATTTTAGATTTGACTTGATTTAACCAAAATACAACAATATACATGTAATATGTAATTATAGCATAGGAGATAATTTTTTGTTGATGTGAATTTTGTCATGCAATAAGGAAAAGAAATTCAACTGGAAATTGATTTTTTGTCTGACGAATTTGAAATTAAAAGTTTAATGAATTATTTACTCTTTTGGAAGAAAAAAATGACTCCCCTACAAGAAACATTATGGAAAATCCAAGTAACGAACAAAAATCTCGATATGAATTTATTTTAATCCTTATCTACGCTCATAATTTGTGAATCTTTCTAGTATAGAATAATTATATGGGCCTTTCTAGACATTTAAAGTTTTACTTAATGTGGTATTTCGAACTATATTTGACGATTCAATTTATATGAGTTCATGAAATGCCATTTTTTCTCTTACCACTGGATACTCAAGAATCTTTGTAGAAAAGTTACCTTAAAAAGATTATCTGATCAATCAATTGTTTACCTTGTTTCGAGTGTAAAATGGTATAAGCAAATTAGCTGTGTTTTTGGGGTCTGAACAATTTCATTTTCGATCATTTTATTTTGCTTGATTTTGCAATTATTTTGTAGCCATACAATGTTGAAATAGTGATTATATTGACCGTAATAAGATAAAAAGAGGGTCGCTTCTCAATAGTTTGTCCTTCATATATTTCAAGCGCATTTGAGAGATACTATAATTTATTACTAATTCACTCTCTGCTATATTTTGTGCATCACTCGAGCTCAATTCTAGTATATTATACATATGTTGGACTTGAAGTGTGATGGTCCAAAAAAAAATTAGCAACGTTGGCCTGAGTAGAGTTACTTGGTGCGGTGGTGCTTGCAGGTTTGCTCGAACCAAAGAGACCTTCAAAATCAATTGGACTCTTTTCTTCCCTTGCGATGACAAAGACAAACATAAAGTATCAAATTGCATTTCATGGTGTGTAGAACCTTTAGGACCAAAAGAATTAATTACTTACAAATTCCTTAATCTCAATAAGATATATTATCATTAATTAAAATATAACCGTAAATTTAGAATTCTCGAAATCGAACCATGCAAAATGTAAGTGCGGCAAAATTAATCGAACGAGTTACTCGAGAGAGAAAATAAAATTCGGCGTGCACTAAGAATTTCCCTAGAAAATAAAAGATTGCCCTCTAAATGCCGTAACCCTATCTCCGAAATAAATAAATAAATAAATAAATAAATAAAAGATAGGAAAAATGTCACAAATAGTCCCTATACTTTTACTTAATGCGCAATTTTGTACATGAACTTTCAATTTGCTCAATTTGGTCCATGAACTATTGATAAATGTCCGATCTAGTTCCTAAACTTTCGATCGACTCAATTTGGTCCTTAAACTATTGATAAATGTCCGATCTAGTCCTCCGTTACTGTTTTTCCTTCTTCTTTTTTTTTTTTTTTTTCTTTTTGCTTCTTCTCTCTTCCCTCTACTGGCTCCAGCGGAGGGAAGCCGGCGTCCGGTGGAGGGAAGAGAGAAGAAGAAGAAAAAAAAAAAAAGGAAAAACAGTAACGAATGACTAGATCGGACATTTATCAATAGTTCATGGACCAAATTAAACCAATCAAAAGTTCAGGGACTAAATCGGACATTTATCAATAGTTCATTGACCAAATTGAGCATATTAAAAGTTCATGGACGAAATTACATATTAAGTAAAAGTATAGGGACCATTTGTGATATTTTTCAAGAAAGATATAGCTAAAAAGTCAGATGAACTTCGGAGAGCCAAAGATAATGAATTCTGCGACCAATAATCAATGCCCTTATTATAAAAAATAAAAATGTTGACCCTAGCTACATACACAGGTATCGAGCCCTTTTTGCTTTGGTATAAGCATTGATTTCAGTTGAATGACTCCTCCACAGAATCATGATGTGCAATCTATAGCATACGACCGGAGGCAATCATTACACAGCATCATGCTCTCCGATGTCAATTTGGACCAACCTGAGACGCCCTTTTCCATCTACTGTTTGATTACAGCAACCCACCAAAAAAAAAATTGAAATTTAGCCAAAAAAGACTTATGATGCATATATATGTTTTTGGACGTTAAACACTAAAAGAGTATTCCCCCTTTCCGAAGAAGAAAAATTTATAGAAAGAAATTAAGAGTATTGATTATAGGAATTCAGTTATGTCAGTCCATACAAATTATGAGACGGATACGACAACCTCAACATTAGACAAATTCGATAAAATTCTTGATAGGCCCGGATACGGCAACCCCAACATTAGACAAATCCGATAATTCTTGATAGGCCCTTGCCCATCTACTATTTTAATTAGAGCAACCCACAAAACAAATTTCTCCAGTAATACTAAAGATGGATGGGCAAGACAGAGAAAAAGCAAGCATGGTCAGCCCAACCGGCAATAGCCGGTAAAGCAGTGGCGCCACCGCCTCTCCCCGTCGCTTCAGCTCGAGCCTGGTCTTCTTCTTCTTTCTTTCACTCTCTCTCTCTCTCTCTCTCTCTACACGCAACGCAACTGGGTTTTGGTTCGCGAATCCCCCTGTGGATCCATACCCATCTCCCCATCGATCGTCGGAACCTTCCCCCATTTCTTCCAGCATTTCCCCAGGGAGAAAGCTCCCATCTTTCGAAAGGAAGGGGGAGGAGAAAGCGTGGAAGATTGCAGCGAAAGTTGTCAGCTTTAATTATCCATGTGGTCGGAGTGGTGGTCAGTCGCTGAAAGCGAGAGGGCGTAGTTTCAAAACCAGCCTCCTTTTCTTTTTTTCTCTTTCTCGGCAGAGCCCATCTCTCTTTCTCTCTCTCTCTCTCTCCTCGCAATGCACGAAAGAATCTCTGCGTTTCAAGGCTCCTCCCGGTTCCATTTCTGAATGTTTCTTCAAGAAACCGTGGAACCTGCTCGCTGATGTGGTGGGTGCTGGTCAATTCCCCTCGCTTCAGTGGAAAATGGTTCGCCCACTTTGAGATCTCCTGAAGGTTTGTAGCATCTCCTCTTGGGTGTTTCGAGCTGATTTGGAGGTTTTGTATGAATTGATGACTGCTAATGTGGGTTCTTGAAAGTGGGTCGGTGCGGTTTTGTGGATTTCTGAAGGCTTAGAGCAGGAGATCTGAGTCGATAGAGTAGAGTTCTGGTAATTAGATGTTGCTGGAGGAGGAAAACCCGGGTTGGCATCCGTGTTCATGGTGAACGAGCTGATTTGTCGAGTGGTAAGCATAAGCAAGATGGGGGTTTTAGTGGATAATGTTGGTGGGTTTGCTGTACTCCTCTTCGTGAATGTGAGCTAACCCACCAGCTCAGGTAAGTGGATGAAATTGGTGATTTTGGGGCAAGAAGCGGAATAACGAGTTTCGAGGAACTTTCGTGTGTATTCATGTCTGGAGCACCCAGAGTGAGGTCGATGAATGTGGCTGATTCGGAGATGAGACCTGTACTGGGTCCGACTGGCAACAAGGCAAGTTCTCTGAGTGCCCGGAAACCCAGTTCGAAGCCATTGAGAAAGAAGGATAAGTCACCTGATGAGTTTAGAACTCCGGAGGGAAAGAAGGCCTCTCAATTTGCAGCAGTTGCTTCGTCCTCTCCCCAGTTGCTTCCTACTAATGGTTCCTCTGTACTTCGGCGGCACGAGCAGCTCTTGCATTCTAACTCGTCCTTGAATGCGTCCTGCTCATCTGATGCCTCTACGGAGTCATTTCATAGTCGGGCATCTACTGGAAGGCTCATTCGATCAAGTAGTGTCGGGTATCGAAGAAAGCCTGTTGTCTCGAAGCCGAGGAGTGTCATTTCTGATGGCAGTTTAGATTCTCCACCTCCATTAGGTCCACAGGCAAAAAAGACTTGCGCTTGGGTGACGCCAAATACAGGTGCATGCATTCTCAATTCTTTGGTAGTTCAGGAATTGCATATCATATGTGCTTATCTTTGCAAAAAGCATTGTACCTCTTGCTGATCTATGTTTGTCTAATGATGACATATCAATGGGGTTAGAGTAAGCCTGCCGAATTCATTTCACTGAGAAATGTCATCTATCCAATAGACAATACATATCACAAGGTCCATCAGTATTGAGTCCTCGTGCTGCTTCATTTGATGCAGAACCTTAAAAAGAGAGTCTGTAGCTGTTCTGAAACGTATGCACTTTGAAAGATCACTGTGCAATGTTTTGTCTGTCATTAATCTAATTCAATTGATGGTGTCTCTCTGTATTAGAACTAGCCAATATTGAGCAATAAATTTCTCTTCCCATGCTTAAGAAGCCTTTATTCAGATATCAGCCAAGAGGTTGCTTATCATCGCAAGATCATCATCAATAGGCCCATGCATCTGCCTAGAACTATCCTAAAATGCAAGTACCATTTCTTCGCTTGAGATTGGGTGAATCATGAATTTAATTCCCTCGAGCTACTACATAAAGTATCTTTTGTAACTGATGTATATTGGGCTTGTCATTAAACAACATCGTTAAGCAATTGATATTTGCTTTCTTTTCCATGCATATCAGAATGGATTGTTCCCTGCTTCTTGTTTACCAACCATTGTAGCACTAGCTGAGGATAAAATTTTCTGGTAAATGATGAGGGTTGGTGATGTTGTGAGATGTGGCAGCATAGATTAATAGAGGGAAAAATGCACCCATTTTGACTATATCAAAGGCTAATAGGGACTGGGAGGAATTTTCTTTCACCCAGTTGCGAAATGGAGGTATTATATTTTATTACCATGCACTATGATGTTACACCTTGTATTTTCCATTGCAATATCTAAACAAGAAATGTCATATCTGATTTAGCCTTTAGCATGACCGTTTTCTTTGATTGAATGGGTATTTAACTATGGTAAACTCTGATGGCCTACACCCTTCAGGCGTAATCATCTTTTTGTTATTTTGGCTTTAGAAACTAATTGTTCTTTTGGTTGTGCCAACTGTAAAGATGGGACAAATTCAAAATTTTCTCTGGAGGGTTGGAATGGAATGCTTCTGTCTTCACTTGTGTCTCTTGACTGTGTTTGGGGATATGTAAGGGAGACTTGACCTATGCATTAGGTTTATTACAATCCTTATTTGACTACTTTTCTTGTGGTGTGACTAGATAAGATAGTTCACTTCAATTCACCAGTGTGTTCAATTTTACGTGCCTGTAGTCCTCCATCCTTTCCTTTTTCATGAGAAGCTCCTTAATGTTAATCGATCCATTGTAGTTATGGAGTTTTGCCTAGGCATGTGGTATGAGATGCTAATCGATTTTCAATTCTCCAACAGAGCCTTGCTATGCTGCTTTCCACGATGAAGAATGGGGAGTTCCGGTGCATGATGATAGGTATGTGTAGATGCAAATGTTGAGTGGACATCTGCTCTGTTGGTTTGGCATGACGTTGGACACCTACCATAAGATTCTGTTGACAGCTGATTCACATTATATTGTTGTCCACATGCAGGAAATTGTTTGAGCTTCTTGTCCTTTCCGGCGCCCTCTCTGAACTTGCATGGCCTGCCATTCTGAGCAAAAGACACACTTTCAGGTGCTTTTCTAAGTTCATCAAATTGATAATTTCTCCCTGCATTAGCAAAATTGTTTTAGAACAGTCAATGTCTTGGTCCTCGTATCCATAGTCTCTGCTTACTACTTGACCATTCTATGTTGTCGTATGGTGTATTTCTTCATGCAGAGAAGTCTTTGCTGACTTTGACCCACTCGCTGTTTCCAAGATGAACGAGAAGAAGATGGGAGCACCAGGAAGTCCTGCGAGCTCACTCCTATCAGAATTAAAATTGCGTGCCATCTTTGAGAATGCTCGTCAAATAGCCAAGGTAAATCAGCGCTTTCATTTCTATTTTGCAGACTGCCTTCATGGATTGAGATGGATGAATTTGATGGGTTATCCACTTAAAATGCGATTATGCTTCTGAAGTCAATGGTGCTCAATTAGTTGGCGGCTTAATTATCTCTTGCAAGCTGTTAACATTTCTCCTAATCGTCCTTTTTCGCAAGTGGGAATGGATTTCTATCATCAATATCCTCAAGCATATGTCCCCATTGGTCCGTGCTACTCATACTATTTGGGACCCCAGGCATTTTGTCTTCTATCTGACAAGCAATTAAGTGTCTTCTAGTGGAGTTTTAGTGATCTTCCTATCATTGTTGATTAGGTGCAAGTTGTTGACCTGGGGTCCTCATCCCCTCCTAAATCTGATTGATCTAGATAAGACAAACCATTCTGTACAGCCTGATCTCTCTCTCTCTCTCTCTCTCACTCTGTGAATTCGAGGTTTCCTGATACGACTAATGTACGTCTTGCTTAACTGGTGAACTCAGAATCAACTATGTAACAAAGTCTGTGTTATGATTAAGTAATATAACTATAGCTAATGACGGCTGTCGATGTTGTTGCGACTAACTCTTTGCAGGCTCTGTTGATGCCAGGTCATAGAAGAGTTTGGTTCATTCGACAAGTACATATGGAGTTTCGTGAACCATAAACCCATAATTAGTAAATTCCGATACCCTCGTCAAGTCCCGGTGAAAACTCCAAAAGCAGATGTGATCAGCAAGGACCTGGTCAGGCGGGGCTTCCGTAGCGTGGGGCCCTCGGTCATCTACTCATTCATGCAAGCAGCAGGCCTAACGAACGATCATCTCATCAGCTGCTTTAGGTTTCAGGCGTGCATCTCCGCCACGGAAGGCAAGGAAGAGGCCCGCGCCACGGAAAGTGTCCGTGACAATAAAGTCGACGATCCGAGTGAACGTGAATTATCTGCAGCCATGGATGATTTGGACTTCTCCGAGGAATTGTGACGTACATAGCCCCGAGGCCAGATCTCGAATGTTGAACGGATCTTTGACCCCCTCCTTATGTAGGTACCCCGGCCATTTTGGCCTAATGACGACCAATATGTATGTGTATAAAATTTCATGAACTGTATCGATCGTGGATTTTTGTTGCTTGTAGAGTAATGAAAACAAATATTTCATGGTAAAACGCGATGATGGAAGGGTCCTTCTTGGAATAGCAAGGAAGATGATGGTAGTTTTCATTGAAGGTCATGATATAGTAGTAAAAGACCATGTCCTATGTTTTTTAAGATCGGTCACCATCTGATTTGTTGTCTTACAATTATGAAGTGGGGTCGGTTTGGTTGGTTGGTATGGGTTTCGCCGTTCGTCGCCTGCCCAGCTCATCGCACGCCAGACAGCTGATTTATTTTGGTAACGACCGGTCGGGACTGATGAAATTTAGATTCCAAGGACACGAGACGCCTGCCCGTGTTCTATTGGACAGGAATGGATTCCCCGTTTACTCAAACATGTCTGTATCCTGGAGGACAACATACGGTCGGGCCGCATTATATTATGTAACTAAGATGATGACTTCGGATATTGGCTGTCAGTGGAAATTTGTCCAATTCGATTCGTGCATTGTAAATTACCAATGAAAACAACAATGCTACTTCAAGCGTTGCCTGTTTTTGGACCACATACTATGCCTAGTGGGAGCAGTGTATTCCCTTATAAATTTACCAACCGAGAGTAACTTTTAGCACTCTGCAAAGAAATTCACCTGGGCCATATTGAACCTCGTGTCACAAGGCCTAGATCTGGCCGACTTCGCCTCGTCATACCACATCTTTCTCAGCTATGACAACATTTCTGAACGGATATGCTGGCTGGTACGACTGGTACGACATCTTGTTCAGCTATGACAACACTTCTGAGCGGATGTGCTGGCTTGTTTGCAAGAGAACCGTCTCGGCATTCATCATCTCTTCTCCTTCAGTCTTACGATGGAGATCCACCACTCACTCGTGTAAACAAAGACCAGGTGCGTAAAACTATGCAAAGAAGACTGGCATAATAACCGAAGCAAATTACAGAGCAAAAGCGGTGAAGTAAAAAGCCGAAGAAACCGTCCCTAGTTATTTTTAACAAGAGCACAAGCTTAAACCTTCTGCACCAGTCATGAGCGTACGTTCATCTGGGCTTGATTTCAAAACCGATGCTCAGAAGAGTTCTAGCTGATTCGATCGCCTTCTCACCTCCCAAGTCTAGGGCCTGGCTTGATAACTCTCCTTCTGAGTCCACTGAACACTGCGTTGGTGAAGTGTGATCTCGCAATCCATCTGACTTCTTGATCGGTGTGCTGTGCAACGAATCTGAAGAAGCAGCTGCGATCAAAGGGACACTTGGTGGGCCATTCCTTTTCTTGGGCACTGGCCTATCATGGTCATGTATCCCCTTGTAAGTTATTGTAACAGCACTAGCATTGTCTATTGCTGTTTCGACTTGTTTACGTACAGGGCATCCAGCAGAGGTGCATCTGTAGTAGTTCCTGGAATGTATTTCACGTGACAAGCACAATCCCAACAAAGTTGATTAGCAAATCCACACAATAGACAGTGTTTAAGTTGTATAGAATTCTCTGCCAATTCAACGAGACGATATTAACTCTCAAAGAACCTTTCAACATATAAGCACATACCTCGGATAAGGGTTTCCCTTAACCATTTTCTGTCCATACTTGCGCCATCTGTATCCATCAGCAGATATCCCAACGTCACCCGCAGCATGCACAACAAATTTCGGTTTCTTCCCAGGTTTTAAGGGAGAAGTCGAGCGAATCAACCTATTTTTCTTCCCCCTAGAGATCAAAACAAGGAGCAAAAGGTATAAGAGCCAAAACACAAACTACATTAACCATGCTCAGTACATAAGATCCAGACTAATATATGATCGACTTGCCTTGGCTTCAGCTCTGGATCATTGTCGTTCCCCTGCTTGGCCACAATTCCATAATTTGCATCAAAGCCATTTGCCTTTTGTATTTCTCTTCCAGGAACTGACGATGCTAATTCATTTTTCTGTTCTCGTGAAGCTACAGATGGATCTGATTCAGGAAGCATTCTTACCGGATGTTTGGCAACCTCACTCTCCACAATGATTCTGGATGACTTGACCCGACTCCTTTGCCGCCCATCTCTGACTTTCTGAGGTGGATCGTGATTATGTGAACTTCTATAAACAGTCTCTATCGTTTGGCTCAACAGATCAGAGCACTCGATCTTTTTGGCAGAACAGTCAGAATTAGTGCACCTAAAGTAGCTTCGGGAACCTTGAGGACTTTTAACTTGCTTCTGACCATATTTCCTCCAATTGTACCCATCTCCTCCAGATGCCTTCACAGCAGATGTAGTTCCACAATCAGAAGAATTCCGTACCTTAGAACGTACGGTACATGAATCTGTGACCTTTGTAGTTGGTGGCAGTTTACGGTCTAGAGGAGTCGAACTGGCAACTGATGAAATGGACTGAGAAACAGAGACTAGCGACAGTCCTGATGAAATAGATGGACAAACGGTACGCGGGTTCCTCGAGTAAGTTTCTGCTGCCTCACCAGTGATGTCAGATCCGAGTTCCCCATTCAACTGATTAGCTCGCTCCTAAAGAAGAGGAAATGAAATACACAAGAAAAAATAAGATCCAGACTAATCAGAGACCAAACAAAAATTTATTCTATCATGACTTTAATACAGGCAGCACATGCAAACAAACAACCTTACCCATTTCACAGAACAAAACATCAGCCCACAATATGCCAGAGTTGAGATGAACTTTCAAGGTTACATTAGATTCTGATTCCTATAATTGGGGGAACTATCTTGTACTTTTTCCTGCCTAAAGGGATGTGATTAACGGAAATGGACACTAGGAAAAATCTATCTCACAGCAGTTGATCATAAATCTATCTCAAATGAACTGCCAATGGCCGCAACGAGATGCAAGGAAAAATCCATGCCTCGAAGTGAAAAGTTCAACGAGCTAATAGCAGGAACCTCAAGCGGGAAACACCTAAGCCATATATGCCCTCACCCTCCTCCTTTTTTCACGTACGAAAGTCAAAATCTTCAATAAGTATAACTCTAGCTAAGCAATTGACAACAAAATGTAAGTGTAAGCGTAGGTAAGCATTAACCTTGGTTGGATCTAATCCCTTTTAACATTCCAATTCATCTTACACTACCTAGCAGTGATCGATCCCTAAGCATACGTAATAACAAACCCCGTTAATATGCAGAGCCTAACAACCAATAACATTATGATTCCCCCTTCAACATATGTAATTTTGGCTACAATGCTTCTCTAAAGCCAAAACTTCATAAAGAGCTGTCACAACTTAAGATGCATCCGAAACTCTGCAGGAATATATGTGTCTTCAAACCCAAATTTCAGTAAACCTAGTCAACAACACTAGTCAACTTAAACTGCCTCTCAGGCTTCCTCTAGAATTGAATTCGAGCATAAATTTCCAGGCTTCATCTAAAATGGGAGACATGCCTAGATCCACATAAACAACAACAGCCCTGACAGCCTGATCTTTCCATAAATCCAGATCTGCTTTCAATGTGACTCATGCTTTCAGCAGTCTGCAAACTTAGAACTACCTCCTCAGAGCAACAGTGCAAGCCATGCATAAAAAGCTCACACACACATATTCCGTTTAAGATATGAAACATATAATTCACCTAATTACAAATTTAAATCTAGACACCAAAGTTACGTAAAGGTCTTCACACTCATTTCCTCATCAAAAATCGAAAGCGAAAAAGAAAAAGATAAATAAACAAACCGATTGTTGCGTATCAACAAAGCGACCCGGACAACAAGCTCGAATGCAGAATGCGCCAAATAAAATATGAATCAGAAAGGGAACCTGGTCAAACTTGAATAAACGTAGACGGTCAAACGCTAATTCAAACCACAAAGTCATTTTTAATTCCCATAGAGAGCTAGAACTGGCATCTACACCAGCAGAGACAAATCTATAGCTATCAGCTAGAAAGCAGCCCACTTTCGAGAAACCAAAACCATCATCATTCACAACTTCAACAGACACCTTCGAAGATCAAGCCGAAACCCACAAATGAAATGAGCGAGGGGGAATCACCGAGAAAGAACATTTACCTCCGGCTCCTCTCTCGACGCAGAGATCGCATGCGGACCTGCCATAAATCAACAAGACAAAAGCCCACCGACTCAGCCTCACTACCAAACCCGAGCCGCCGCCGCCGCATAAACGAAAACGAAAAACAGAGAACCGGGATGATCCCGAAAGCAGCAGCGGCAGGAGGAGGAGAGAACTCACCCAAGCACAAACTCGTCGCCTCCAGCCCCCCGCCGCCGCCCGCCGCCCCCGGGAGCGGGGGTCCGCGGGGCTCGCCGAGCCGGGCGACGCGGAACTCCTGCAGGTCGCGGAGGCGCTCCTCCTCGGACTCCGACCGCGACTCCGACTCCGACTCCTCCGTCGTCTCGTCGTCGGTCTGGAGGGCATCGGAGCCGTCGCCGCCGCGGTCCTCCATCGGGGGGACCGGCGCTCGAGCTCTCTCCCCACACCGATCCGAACGGGGACGGAGCTACCTCGCCGCCGCCGGCAGAGCGCGATGAGCTAGGCACTCCGAACCGGACCAGAGGGTAGAGAGAGAAAGGGGGTGGGGGGTAGAGAGAGAAAGCGAGAAGCTTCTGGGGGATTTGAGGGTTTTGGGGGATAATCGGGGTTGCGTTGGGGAAGCTTCAAAGAGGAAAAAGGACCGACTCGTGGTACTACTACTGAACAACAACGATTGAAGAGAGAGAGAGAGAATAGACGAAGGGACATTTGTCCTTTTGACCTGTGTTTGACTCAGGTGGTCTCACCACTGCTGAATGAATGAATGTTTATTATTTATTAATTAAAAATTATCCTTTTTTTTTTTTTTTTTTTTATTTTTAATGAATGTTTATGATTTATTAATTAAAAATTAGCTTTTTAATTTTTTTAATTTTTAATTTTTTTTTTTTTTTTTAGGGGGAGGTCCTGGTCATGCGAGGCGTGGGATGGGATCCGGGTCGCGGGGCCAGGTGGGATCGCTGCCGTTGGTTTGGTTGACTTCTTCCCTTCCCCCACTTGGTTTCCACCTTAATTAAACGGCAAACGTGGCTGCTTCGTAGCGAGGCCTTTGACTTGGGCTTTACTTGTATTAAACCTCCTCTGTTTTTCCTTCCTTTTTAATTACTATTAGTATTTTTTATTTTTTTTTATTTTTTTTTTTATCGGTCGGATGTGTTCCTGGAATTTGAAGTTCTTTACCAAGGAGTTTCAGTGGGCCCCAACGGGCCCACTTGGAGAAATCTCATGAACCCGTAGAACCCTCCTTACTTAGATGAATTGGGCTTCGAAACTCCCTAACCTCCTTGATTTTATAAGGAAATATAGGCCATCAGAGCAAATCCCCAAAATTTAATCGAAAAAAGTGGATAATCTTATGATTAATTATTGCATGAAATCAATAATGATTACCTTATATACAACCATGTGAAATCCATTGTAATCGTAGACATATCAATTCCATAGGCCTAAATATGTGAAATGGAAGCACTATAGCATAACCTAATACGAGGAGTTACTAATCATTAGTGACTAAAAGGGGGATTGTATATACATTAGTAATTGAAATCTTCAGTAATATAAAATGTAAATAATCTTATATACGAATCATCTATCTAAAACTCACTTCCCATTTTACTTTGTCGACAAGTTCAGTGGAAGATGGGGTATAGAGGAAACGGAAGAAAGTGTTTCCATGCGCTTCCTTCCACCTTATCAAGAATTGCAATAGATGGTGACTCTTTCATATGAGTTGACATAGACTCTATACGACTTTATAGGCCTAATACCTTAAGAAACCTCCAACATTAACTCTTGTCTCGATTCTACTTTTACCTCCTAAAAACTTCAATTTTAGGTACAGTCTCGATTTTATCCTAAGTCTTTCTTTGTCCCATAAAAAACCCCAACTTTACGTCATGTCCCAATCTTATCCCAAATTTTTTTGTCCTATGAAAAATCACCAACTTTAGGTCTTGTCCAAATTTTATCCTAAAATTTTTACAATCTCATCAAAAATCACAAACTTTTATTTGAGTCACAAATCTATCCCCATGAATCCTCCATCCAAAATTTATCGTTTATAATCAATAGATGGAAAACTCCCAAGCATGAGTTATTTAAACATCTCGAGCGCAACCTCTTTGACATAACATTCTCAAGCATGAGAAATTGAAGATTGAGCGCAAATTCACTAGGGGCGATTTTGATGAAGGGTGTTAATGGAACCAAATTTGGGACTCAAGTAAGTGATCTTTTATGAGATAAAAAAAAAGTAAAATAAAATTGAAATTGGATCTAAAATTGAGATTTCTTTTAATGCAAAAAATTAGAGTAGAATTGGCATTGGAACTAAAGATGATGACTCTATACGAGACAAAAAAAAAAAATTATGGTAGAATTAGGATTAGACCTAAAATTGGGGTTTCATTACGGGACAAAAAAAATTATGATAAAATTAAGACCGGACTTAAAGTTGGAGGTTTTTTAAGATATTAGGCCGGATTTTATAACAAGCATCAGCTCACGGCTTCCCTTCGCATTTTTCGCCCCTAGATTAGGACACGGCTTCATTTTACAACCACCAACAAAAAGCACGATTGTCGTAAAAACAACCGACCAAGGATCTCGCCGTGAAACCGTTTTTTCTTTCATCCGGACCATCTCGGCAGAGCTCCAAAAACGTGACGAAATCCCCTCTTGATCTCTACTTGCACGCGTCAATCCTCATATAAAAACTCCACTGATCTCGCGAGCCTGGCAAATGGGAGCTCGAGAAAGTCAAAAGGGTCGAACTCGAGGGGCTTGGAATTGGAATGAATGCTGCCCACTCGGTCAGCCGGCCACCACCGTCAACAACCTCCTCCCCACACTGACCTGGACCGTGCTGGACCACCCACCTACTCGTCTCTTAACCCCGAGCACACGATTCAACAGCATCCAAAAACGAAGGAGAAACATCCATAGCTATCCTGGTTCTAAGATCTTGCAGGCTTTCAGTCGACGAGACTGTTGAATTGGCGTGCCTCTATGTCTCTCTCGCTTTCGCACGAGGCGAGTGTCTTCTGAACCCGTTTGCTCTCTCTTTGTCATCTGATTCTTCGACCCAGTTCGTAATTTCTTGTGTTGTTGATGGGTTTTTCTTCTCCTGTGTTTCTTGGGTTGACTGAAAAGAGAGAGAGAGAGAAGAAAAAAAGCTTTTGTTTTTGGTGGTTCTTTAAGCAATTCTCGCTAGTTCTGATATGGAGCTGAAGCATCTGTTTGTTCCTGCAAGAATGATCGGCATGAACGACAGAAGGAGATGCTTTCAGAATTTAGTTTAGTCCCTTTAGCTGAATTGATTCTTAATTTCCAAGAACTCGTGATTGATTCTGGAGAGAAACTATTGTCGCTTGTTAGTTGTGACCTCCACGTATTGGAAATGGTTTGATGCCGTGTCTGATTATGCTGTGATTTGCGGGAACGATTGGTGAAGAGGATATGCTAGATTCATGGGATATTTGGTTCCTGCAATCTTGTGTAATTGATGGAAACAGCTTTTACAGTTCTGTTTTAATGAGTTCTGGTCAGTTTCCTGTTAAAAGCTCGAGATGCTTTGGCTCCTCTGAGAATAAAAAGAGAGATTTTGGACCTTTTTTTGCTGTCAAAAAAAAAAAAAAACTTGTGATCTTCAGTATATCAGAAATATCACAGCTTTGTTTCGCTCATTTTGCTAGACCGAGGAAGTACTCGGCTTGCTTGAAATTACCTGGCAGACGGGAATTTCGAGTCCTTTCTTAATCCTCTCTTGAGGATGCATGACTTGAATTCTTCCACAAGATATGGTGGCGATTGTCAGCTGTCGAGTAAACTCTCCAGAAGTAGCTGCTTCATTCAGCCACTTGAACTTCCAATAATCCGATTCTCGTCTGGCGATCCTTTCTTATAGCAGCCCTGGATCGCTCCTCCATACCACAACCGTGCATGCTATTTGTTGTTTTCCGAATGATTGAATTCAAGTGAAAGGTGGTGAATCAGGTTGTTTACCGCGACAATAGACTCTACTCTTCATGCGTTCCTTTAGGGGTGGTGTTCTTCTCTTGTGGTTGGATGAAGTTTGATTTAACTGTCTTCAGCTTCGAAATTAAAGACAGAAATGTTCAAGACCCTGAACTCATGCGACTTCTATTGATTTAGCATTTTGTATGAGCATACTGTTTACTCATGCCACTTAATTTCTATGGTAGGGGACAAGAATGGAAGAGGGATCGCCCAAGAAACCGTCTCCGAATTTCTGGGACCAAATATCTGCTGCTAGAAGCAGGGCTTGGGAAGCATATAAAAGCAAACCGATCTCGCATTGGATTCTTTTGCTTATGAGTGGCGGATTGATGCTCACAGCCTTCCCTGCTTCAAGCCTTCTTTCCCGTGTCTATTACACGAACGGCGGCAAAAGCAAATGGATCATCTCGTGGGTGGCCGTCGCCGGATGGCCCTTGACTGCGCTCATCCTGTTCCTAACGTACTTCATCTGCAAAGTTTCCCAAACCCCTCTAAACGTAAAGCTCGCCCTTTCTTATTTAGTCTTAGGTTTCTTAAGCGCTGCTGACAATCTCATGTATGCCTATGCTTATGCCTACCTACCTGCGTCGACCTCGTCTCTACTGGCATCGTCATCTTTGGTGTTCTCTTCACTATTTGGATATCTCTTAGTCAAGAACAAACTAACTTTGTCTATGATCAATGGCATCGTGATCATTTCAGCAGCCATGGTAATAATCGCTTTGGACTCGAATTCAGACCGATATGGCAATGTCACCAATAGCCAATACATCATGGGCTTCATGTGGGACGTCTTGGGATCCGCGCTCCACGGGCTCATCTTCGCTCTCTCGGAGCTCGTCTTCATCAAGTATCTAGGAAGAAGATCGTTCCATGTGGTGTTGGAGCAACAGGTCATGGTTTCTTCTTTCGCTTTCATACTCACAACGATCGGCGTCGCCTTGAATCATGATTTTCAAGGAATGGCGGACGAGGCGAGAACTTTCAAGGGCGGTAAGAGCTCATATTACTTGGTTATGACATGGGCCGCCATAACTTTCCAGTTGGGAGTCCTCGGAGGCACAGCGGTGCTTTTCTTGTCTTCGACCATCCTTGCCGGTGTCTTGAATGCCGTGAGGGTGCCTCTTACAAGCATCGCCGCCGTTATATTGTTGAAAGATCCGATGAGCGGATTCAAGATCCTGTCGCTTGTTATAACCGTTTGGGGATTGGCATCCTTCATATGGGGCAGTGCCAGTGTGAATAGTGAAACTTAATGATTGTATCTTGGCTAACTTTCACTAATCACATTATGGTGCAACTTGTGATTCAATGTATACCGCATAGCAGCGCGAAACAATTGATGAGACATGTTATTTGCCTGCTTTGCAGTCATCTGACTGTTGCAGGAGACCAAGTCATTTTTATCAATGTTCATGAACTTTGATTGATATAACAGGCCAGAAGTTATTGTATTCTCCAAACCAGGGTACTACCTACGGTGGACGGAAAGAAAGCCTTTCATCTGCAGTAACTGTGCAGTTCTAACCATTGCGCCTGGGGCCACGACACAGCAGTAAGGATCCAAGGACCTATGCAGGCGTGTCCATCACCGGTCGAAAACTAAACGCAGAAATATAATGTCGATGTAGTTATTAATGCATTTATGTTTCGTTAAATAGGTACCAGTTGTTGCTCTCCTTCCCTTGCTTGTGTGAGGTTGTCTGCGTACTTAGCTGAGGTTCATTAACAGATCATAGTGATCAACGAAAGTGATGAAGTCTAGTTTTCCCAGATGAGCAAACAGCCCAGTGAAAAAATTTCTCAGCACATTCAAACTGCTTACGCTTATATAAGGCCGTATCGCCAACGGAAAGAGGAAAGCCATAGTGAGATGGCTGCTAGTGTGACTATGGAAGACTGCACACTGTGATCTACTATCAATCTGTAGCAAATGAGATACGGGTAAATATATCAGCATCTGTGAATGGAGATGACGGATCACATGTGAATATAAGAACAGATAAGCAAGCCAAAACAAACGGTGCAGTCAAAATGAAACCCTTCCGGGCTGTTTGAACAAGCACTTCAAGGGCAAGGTCTCCGGATCGAGTGACAAGGAATTCTTTCTGCTATCCGTCAAGCATCAAGGTTGCTTTGCACTTGGCTCTCTCTACAACATGAGAATGAAACCCCATCGAACAGGGCATGTCTAGTGGCTCATAGGTAACAAAAGCTCGAGCATGATCTGAACTTCATCCTAAATATATGAAGCTCACAAAATGAAGAGCACAATTTCACTAGAATTCAGGCACATATAAGAAAACAGACTGATTAAGATGATCATAACTTTCTTCCATCAAGAGATAAACTATTGATTGTCGCTTGAGGGGGCAACGCACCTCTATGATGCAAAAGTCTGCAACGGGTACAAAGCCAAACTCGGGCCATGCAAGAAACACAAGGTTCAAAAAGCTAGAATTACAGCACCCGGTAGCATCTTAGCTAAGCTTGGAAATGCAAATCTAACTAGAAAACAAATGCTTGAGAATGAAGACAGGATATAAGACATTAAACCACGTAATCCTCTTCACAGGGAGAGCAAGGTTTCACAACAGAGGTACAGGCAGAGAGGATTAGTAGTACCTCTTGCCATTACTATCATCGGATTCATCACTCCTCATCATTACAATCACACGGCTAGAATAAGATTTAGGAATGTAAGAAAACTCTGTTAGCAAACATTAAAAAGTTTTGCTGCCATGACTGGCTGATAGAACAGTAGTGATTCATTTTAGTTCTTAGGACCAACATCTTTGAGAGCACAGATCTGCTCCTCTCCCATTGCATTCATGACTGACACCACAAGGTCCTTTCCTTCAGCGAACCCATCTTTAATCTGTGAAAGGAGAAAGTGTGAGAAGTTAGATAAACTAAAAATAAAATAAGCAAGTTGAAAGAACAAAGACTGGGATAAGAAAATATGCATGTCGCAAAGTGATACCTGGCTAAGCAGACTGTCATCGGTGGGAAGCCTCAGATCATCCTTGGTGTTTCCATTTTCAGTCAAAAGACTGACCTGAAAGATGTTCAACACAAATTGTTAAAAATAAGTCTTGAGGAGGAGAGCAGAGACGTTCTTGTAACAGTCTTTATACTGGTTGAGCTCTTCCAGGATTAAGATATCCTTTTCCGAAGAAAAAAGTTTCTTCAATTGAAAAGTGCAATTCATCCCATGGAGTTTGCTTTGATCAGAAGAAGACTGACTCAAAATTGTAATACCTATGGTTCTTCACAGTCCAGGAGAGAAAAACTTTTCTGATAATCATGCCTCTCAGAAAGAAGATGTAAATATCGACACATTTCTTCTCCTTCAAATGAAAAGCCAAAAATTTTTCGAGTACTTAACATCCAAAATCTCGATCGCATTATGGAATCTTCATTCATAAAAAGAAAGGGAGCATTTTCCCTTTTCAAATAGACCATGATCTATTTCTCATGTTAACAATATTACAAGCACCATCTTATGTATATAACAGCTAAGAGTGCCTTGTGAAGCAAATGATCTGTCAATAAAGCGAAGAATCACTCACAAAACCATCTTCAGAGATATCAATGAGCTGATAGTCAGTGCGATTAACATGAGGAACCTGCATAATGAACACTGAAAACATTAGAGAAGAACAAACCCGCTTACAAAAGAGAGATCTTTGAAAGAAGATATGGCCAATAGGGCGTTTACATCACAGTTGTGGGACGAAGGAACAATATCTTCAAGTTTCTTCCCATTGAAGATATCAATCCCCACAAAGTGGCACTTAGCATGTCCGTGTTTGCCAGTTTTTGAGGTGGAAACTTCTACAACCTGCCCCCACCGTGACAAGAAATTATCTATGAGTGAGACCATAATCCTAAAAAACGTCAAATGTGATGCAGTATGCTCCAAAAATACGAGTGAACTGCACATGAATGAACAGGAATAGCTTCTCCCATCATGAGGAGAGGCAGACCAGACAGCACATCAAAATGAGTGATTGTTTCAAAAGATATGCAATTGTAGGGATTACAACCCCCAAACCATAACCCCAGGGCTTAATTATCAACCCATTAGCAAGATTTAACCCTGTCAAGTGATATCCCATCTAGCAGAAGAACACAACAGATCATGAGAATTGTTGCTCCGGTGAAAATCCACGACAAATTCCGAACTTTACAAACAAGCGAGTTTCACTCAGATGCATGAAAGGGACACACAAAAAGTAACCATCTTTAGCATTTCCGACAGTACCCAGAAGGACAGTATCCGCCGGAAACCATTCCCCTGCTCATCTCTCACAATCAACCAAAAAGATTCAAAGTAAAAATAACTGAATTACGCCCCCACCAAGAAAAGACACTCCTCGACAAATTCCAAGCCTTCGCAACATTGCATGGAAGATCTAGCGAGTTTAATCGCATACCCACGTAAATTCTCAGTTACCCAAATAAACCCAGAACCAGAATATGCGGAAGAGAGAGAGAGAGAGAGAGAGAGAGAGACCTTGCAGGGGCGATTCTTGATGACGATGTAGCCATTCTTGCGGATGGTGCCGGCCTGCTGCGGGTACGTCTTGGACGCGCCCGCGTCTGCCTTCGACTCGAAGTGATGTTCCTCGTCCGACATCTCTCTCTCTCTCTCTCTCTCTCTCTCTCTTTCTAGAAATTCACAGTGCGAGGACGAGGCGAAGAAGAAGGAGAAGAAAAGAAGGAGACAGGTGGAGAGGCACTCCCTACTGTACTGATATTCTTCTAACTCTGGTTACGCTCCAGGCTCAATCCTGGCCGTTGGATGTGGTATGCCTGAGGTTTGGTGAAGATGAAAAGGAAATCAAGAATCCATTGGTCATCCTGGAGATTTAGAGTGATTCAGTCTACATCAGTTTCTATAGGATATAGTATTTTTAATGCCTTCTTCTTTATATCATGAATAATTTTTAACATAGTGTAAAGTAGGTTCTTCTCTTAATTTTGCTTCTCTCAATCAAGAATATTATGTCTCAGTATGTTAACATAAGAAAAATACATGATAAATTTTTCCGTGCAATACGCTGGTCGATTGTCTAATAATGTGTGACAAAATAATTGGTTGTAGTCAAAAACACTTACACAGTATAAGATACCAACAATATAATTATATTCCAAAGTCTCACTTGAGACGTTTCATTAAGTGACTTATAAGTGAAATCTACTTTTATATAGTTAATACTTTGTGTGGTTATAGTTGAGTTCTTCCTCCAAGGCATGGTCCACATAGATCAAATTAGCTCATTTATCGGAGAAAAAACTCCTCTAATATAAGTGTGGTAATGATTCGAGCTATGTGACTCATGCCTTAGAGGAATTACGCAATTTACCCATACAAAGCGACTTTTTTTTTTTCAAATTGTAGCAACGTTCTTGTTTATGAAAAACATCTCTAATCAGGCCCATATTCTGAAAAAAAAAAATGTATTTTTATGAGTCAAAGCGTGCATCATCCAAGGCGCCCTTTTGTTGTTCTTGTGATTCTTGAAGATGCCACTTGTCATCATTGCACCTTCTACAATTTGATAAGTAAGTACCAACGTATCCATGGTTGGTCATCATGAAGATGCCCTCTCTTTTGATTTTTCTTAATGGAAAATTGTAATCTATTGTGTTGATTTTGACATTTAAGTCATATGGAGTTTTAACGGTTCACGTCTCTCCTTTTTCAGAGACTTTAATGGCATGAGTATAAGATGCCAATGGCTTTTTCTGCATGAATCGTGTAGGTTGCATCTTATTCCTTTCATGGCTAGTTGAGACAAGATTATATCATATTCCTCTTACCTAAATAAATAAATAAATAAATATATATTTATGATGGATTCGACTATCGGCAACTTTTGAAAAAGAATATGATCGACATGCTCTTCAACATCATGTCTAGCTTTTTATAGAAAAAATAGATTGGGAGTTTATGTTCATGCTTTTAATTTAAATATATGTAATTGTTAGGACTTGTACTATGAAAAGGACTACAAAATTGAAATTGGATTCTCCACCTTTCTTACAGAATATAATTAGGATAATCATACACTTATGTATTTTAATTCCCTACTATAATTAACCGCATTTATTTTATTGGAAGTGAAGAAATCTTTTTTTCTAAGACTATTTGTGCGAAATACTTATTCTATGGATATTTTTCAATAAATGTAAATACCGAGGCTATGTCCAATAGAATGTAATGAGAATGGAACGGACTGGAATGAATTTGGAATGGAATGATTGGAAAATAGAAGTGAAAGCAATACTTGGTTACTACAACAAATGACAAAATTAGATTTGAATGACGATTAAATACTATACTATTGTTATTGACCGAGGGCTCTCTTTAAGGAATTTTATGGGGAAAACTCTGAGATTGAGATAATCTTTTTAGGGTTAATTTTAATTAGATAGGAAGATATAAATTAAAATAAATTAAAATTGGAAGCAAAACTCAAGCTACTGCCTATTAGGTGTCTTATGCATGTTTCACCTTATGGGAGATTTCATGATATATTCATGAGCCTTTTCTGTTGGGCCTGGTTCAGTAGCCCCAAGTGAAATGGGTTTAGCCCACCTTATTATTTGAATTATCCAAATCCGCTGAAATCGGGCCCATCCTAAATTAATCAAAGAACAAGAATTGCAACTCATGAAAAGCTTCCTTCTTAAATTAAGAGAACATGTAGAGGAAAAGTCACTTTCTTTTTGTTTTCTAAGCATTAGATGTGAACTATTCTAGATTCCGTATAAGTTCCACTTGAAACTTGAAATCTACCTACTAGAATAAATTCTTTATTTTTTGGAACTTGGAATATACTCTGCATTCCTTGTAACTTGGAACTTGAATCCTATCTTGTCCAAGTTCCACGGTTTGTTGCACATTCTACATAGTTTTCATTTGTATTATTGACTGAACGATTGTAATGAATCATTCCCTTTAATGACCTTCACTTGTTGCTACAATCTACTTATCACAATTTATATTTAGATACATGAATAATATGAAATAAAATAAAAGTCTCGGTTATAAAATGGAAGCTCAGACTAGTGGTTCCAAATTATGAACTCATCATTGGAGCTATGAAATATCATGGGATCGCGTGAAAACCTAAACCATGAAAAACATAAAAACTTGTTTTAGGTTTCAAATTCTAAATTCTAGATTCTACCTACCTAAAACCTACTCATCAAAATAAGTTCTTTGATTTTGAAACCTGAAACCTACCGTATATCTTGGAACTTAGAACTGGACAAGTTCTCACCGATTTAGTTCTTGAGTTTCAAGTTTTTACTTTGAAACCATGCTCACCTCTATTAAGTATTCTAAAAAAATACTTAAATTACCAAAAAGAAGAAGAAGAAGAAGAAGAAGATATAATTATCAAGTTTTGTTCATTGGTCCGAATAAATATATATGATTAAGATGGATTCATACAGTTCCTATTGAGGAGATAAATAACCTTCAAAAGGGAAATTCATCACAAAGCAACCCAAGTTCTTGTTTATTCTCTCTTCTTTTTTTTTTTAATGAGTCACTTTATTAAGAACAAATATAAAAAAATCCTAAATTTATTACATTGATACAAATTCACATTAATATTAATTAAGTCCATCAAGCCAATTTTAGTTGAAAATTGCTAAAGTGGATGCCAACTATCTTACATGGCAGTTTGGCATTGGCATGGACATTTTTGTAATTTTTAAAAATATATTTTTAAAAAAATTTTATTTTTTTTTTTAAATCTTTCTCTTTCTTCAATTGCCCGATGAGGGCTGGCCTCACCTAAGTGAGGGTCACCCTTACCGATGCTTGCTCAAGTGAGGCCAGCCCTCACTGGCCACTAGCACAAGCTTGCAAGAAAAAGGAAAAAAAAACAAAGAAAAATAATGAAAAATATTTTTCACATCGTCTAATCACGCCACATTAAACGGTCAACATCCAGTAATTTCCAGACTAAATTGGCAAGATGAACTAGATTGGTACTAATATGAAAATTTTTAGGAAAGGTGTATGTACCAATAAACAGATTTATAATTTTTTTTTATACTTTTCCCCTCGATTAGTGTTGGTATGGATAAAGGAGCAAAAGCCTATTTTTGGAGAGTTGGGACAGCAATCATTCCTCAAGGTGACTGCAGTGATTACGTTAGCAAGCATTATGGTTCCTCAATTAGCGCCCGGACTATGCTCAAATTCCACAGGAGAAGTTTCTCAATGAGTGCTTTCGGCAGTATGTGGACGTCCATCATGCAAATAGACCCGGAGACAGATTTTCTGCGTCAACGTCGGCTTCAATGATTCATTCTCCTCTGCGCCTAATAGCACAACAGCATGCATGTATCTCCCATTCTTCCCCCTTAATCAAAGCATGCATGGTGCCTAATAAACAAGGAAAAACCCACTTAATGTTCTGACAAATCTCACATGGGTTTCTCATAACGACTTCATTCGTTTATTTATTTCTTAAAAATGTCTTGGTTGAGAGGACGTTTCATGAGAGGAGTGTCGATGTGGTTTGGGTGCTGATTTGGGTGGGGTTCTTTCTTGCATTCAAAGCATCGTAAAGTCAAAAGAAGAATGGCCCAACATGGTACTATATGCTCAGCCACCGAATCCGCAGAATCAAGCCCCATTTCTGACTAAAATGGTCATAAAAATCTTGTTCTTCTCCAGCTCAAATCATGATTTTCCCACCAGTCATTTCAACAATACATACGCATCCCTTCAATCTCCTTCCCATCAGTCTTTCAATAGTATACACATCCCTTCAATCTCTCTCTCTCTCTCTCTGAGTTAGCAATGGTTTATTTAACTCATGTAGCACCATGCATTCATTTCATTTTCACGTGCAGTTGTTGGCGTGAAATCGCCCACTAAACCGAACACCATCATTGAAAAGATGGGCACGACTTTTGCACGAGAAAAAAGGGACATCATGCGGTGAAAAAAAGGGACGCCCTTAATGACGAGCACATGCTCCATTTTCTTATCTCCGAACTTAAATTCCCCCCACACAAAATCCACGCATCTGCAGAAAAGTAGACAGAATGGTCCGTGTCCTGTGGTCCAGGTTTCGTTCCAAGTCCTGGGAAGATATGTTTGTTATCGACGCACCCTCGTATGGTGTCAGAAGAAACATGCTCTTTTATCAGGGGCCTAAAAGCATCGGCCGAAACGTGGAACTTGTCAAAAAGAGAACGCTCGCTACATGACAAGGACTGTGATGTTGTATGCGGAGTCCACGAGCATCTTTCTCAGAGACAACAAAAGGGTATCAAAGGCCTGTGCTTTCACCAAAATTCCTTTGTGGAAGTTTACGGGTTGGTTGGTTTGACGAGGCAAAGAAGGTGAAGTAGTTTAGAAATCGATGAGGAAAACAGTTCGACCGGGTTTTGGATGATCGGCGGTGAATGAATTGAGGCACCAAAACAAAACTACAAAGTGGAGTCGGTGTCGGGAAAATTGGACTTCCATGTATAAATTAAGCCTCTCTACCACAAAGTAACCGGAAACAAAACAAAAGAGAAGGCTTGGGAGCCAAAACATGAAAGTTCAGGACTACTATACAACTCCCTCCTTAACCTTAGCAGCACATGAAGAACTAGAGATTCATCAAATTCGTGAACAGAGAGTGAGAAAATGAATAAAACAGAATCAAGCTTCAACTTTTTTTCATTTTTCTTTTTGGTTCCTTTTTGTTTCTTGTTCTTCCTCACTGCATCAAACACCTAGGCTGGCTCGATATCTTTGAGAAGTCCAACTACCTGCTGCATGCTCGGCCGCTTCGAGGGGAGGTCGGCCGTGCAGAGGTAGCCGATCTTAAGGGCTTCCTCCATCTGGTCGTCGGGTCCAGTACCGCGAAGTTTTGGATCAATGACTCTTGATCCCTGGCTCTGTCTCACCAACCCCCTAACCCAATTCACCAAATTCGCCTCTTTCTCCTCTGGATATTCATCTCCGATTGGCTTTTTCCCTGTAATGAGCTCGAGAAGAACCACACCAAAGCAATATACATCAGATTTTGATGTTGGGGACTCATATCCAGGTTCTGAGAATTCTGGCGGAACATACCCAGGTGACCCACGAGCAATCTCTTCATCCAATCCATTTCCAAACACCTTAGCCAACCCAAAATCAGATAATCTCGGTTCTAAGTTGTAGTCGAGGTAAACACTACTAGCTTTAACATCCCGATGTATTATCGAAGGGAAGCACCCGTGGTGTAGAAATGCCAGAGCTCGTGCAGTGCCAAGGGCTATTTTGTGTCGAAATCTCCAAGTGGTAAATAGTCCTTCAGATCCTACATTTTGAATGCCATTATTCTCGTCATCCTCCCACGTATCCGTGCTCCAGTCCTCTGTCGTCTGAACACCCAGTGGCAAGTCGTGAAGCAAGTTCTGCAAGTTCCCGTTCTCCATGTAATCATATATGGCAATCCTCTGATCCCCGGCTAAGCAGTATCCAGTTAGTGGGACAAGATTCGGGTGTTTGATCCGACCGAGATACTCGAGCTCCTTGGCCACTTCTTGATCAGTCATCGTGGATCCATGAACCAAAACTTTGACAGCAACATGGATTCCACCGGGCAGGAATCCCCTGTACACAGGCCCAAACTTTCCCTCGGCCAAAAGGGTGCCGCGGTCAAAATTTGATGTTGCAGACAGGAGGTCGGCAAATGTGATATCCAGCAAAGGCTTCTCAAATATTACAACTGGGACTGATGTGGCTTGCTTTACATCGGCTACCCATGTGGTTGAATCGGTTTGAAACGAGAAAGGGCCTGAAATTTGTTGCTCTTCCTTGTATGAGGTCTGTTTTACAGCCCACAATTTTGATTTTCTTCTGCAACCAAAGGCCAGAAATAGCAGTCCAGCAAGCAAACAGACCATTGAGAGGGATAAAGCAAGCGCAAGCTTGAGTCCCTTGTCTCGGGGAGCTTTTCTTTTCAACAATACTGGGTTGGCAGCAATGGGGCAGTTATTGGTTGACCCCAAGAAGGCTTTTTGGTCTGGGGAAAATCCATTTGCACAGAAGGTTAAGTTGTTGTAAGAGAAGTTGTATCGCTTCATCCACTTGAGCTTCTCCAAGAGCAACATTGGGATTTCTCCGGTCAAATTATTTTGAGAAACATCGAGGTTTTGGAGGGTTTGAACGCTTAGAAGGGGGATTTGGCCACTGAGATGATTCTCAGAGAGATCGAGTGTCTTCAAATGACTCAACTCCGAGATTTCACTGGGAATGTGACCAGTCAGACTGGTCTTGGACAAATTAAGATATTTTAAACCAGAGAGGACTTCAATTCTTGGGAACTCCTGCCTGGTAAATCTATTATGTGCAAGATTTAGGTAACTAAGGTTCCGAGATTCATTTAAACTCTGTAAAATCTCTCCGCTGAGCTGATTCTCAGACAAATCTAGATGAACCAGATTAGACCAGTTATAGGTGGAATTGAACCGTACCTGAGAAATGTGACCTTGGAACTGGTTCCTGCTCAGGTCAACAACCCGCAACATCTCCTGGAAGGCACCGAGCACCGATCCTTGAAACAAATTCCTAGATATATTGAGAGAGGTGATCGACTTCAGACCTGAGAAATCCGTGTCATGCCCATTAATCTCATTGTTTGCTAGGTTCAAGGTTTTGAGCTTTGGGAAAGCAGCACCGAATCCATCAGGAAGAGACCCATTCAGCTGATTTGATGAAAGGTCAATGAGGACAAGAGACTGGCAACTCAGAATGCTGGGTGGAATGCTCTGTTGAAACCCATTCCCATCTAGTTTGAGGACTTGAAGACTCTGAAGAGAGCCTATAGCTGCAGGAATTTCACCAGAGAAATTGTTGCCAGAAACATCAATAACTTCAAGCGAACCAAAGTTAACAATGTTGCTCGAGAGAGACCCAGAAATCTGGTTGGAGGAGAGCTTTAAGCTCTTAAGTGAGCCTAAACTCCAGAAATCTGAAGGCAACCCAGTGATTTTGTTGTTGCTAAGATCCAGAGTTTGGAGCTTGCTAAGCTTCCCCAGGGTAGCATCAGGAATAGGACCAGACAGACCCAAACGAGGAGCTAGAAGCTTAATGACATTCTTTTGTTCGTCATCACAGAAAACTCCCTGCCATGAGCAAACAGGAGAAGAGAAGTTGTAGGCATGAGAAGAAGCGAGACCCATCTTCTGCAAGAATTCGGACAGGAAAGACCCGTCCGTGTTTGGCTGTTGAGAAGCCAAAGGCCTAGTGCAAATGGCCAAAACCAGCACGTAACCGAACAACCAGAGACCCATTTGAGAAGTAACAAGATCTCTCCAGACAGAGAAAAAAAGACTGGGAGGACTTACTCCAACCTAAAAAATCCCCAATTCAAAGCTCCAAAGCCACCAGAACTCATTCATAAATGGCTCTGGGCACAGGCTAGAGCAGTACTTCTCAGGCTGCGTTAGCTCCATTTAAAACCGAAAAACCACCAACAAGCAGGAGGGTATGGGTTTATTGCACTGCCCAGAAAAGGGTCATCACAAAAGAACGAACTTTGCTACTGAATATGGGGACCTCTTGGGATGCCGGAGAAACCCAAAAAACTGGCTGTTGAAACCATTGAAGTTTGAATGGAAACTGCTAAGAGGAGCAAAGGGTTTTGAAAGGACCGCTCGCTTTTAGTGGCTCTTCAGAGAAAGTGTGTGAGCTCACCTTTGTCTTAGTTTGCAGGTTCAAGGAAGACAACAAAAGCAAAACCGAAGCAATTTTCTTTTGTCCCTGCCTACACCTCACTCACATGACGAGAAATCAGCAAGCTCCATCTGTGACGGCTTTTTCTCTTTTTTCTTGATGCACTGTGCACTGTGCACTGTGCACCTTATTAGATGAGAAAGAAAAAACCTTCTGGGGAGAGGGGGAGAGAGAGAGAGAGGGAATAATGGGAAGGGAAGGACCACTATAAATTGGTAAGGAAACAGGCTTTGAAAGAATGGGGAGGGGTTGAATTGAATAGATATCTCTGTTGGGTTGGTGAAATTTATCAGTGATGTTGGTGGGTATTCAATGATTCTTCATCTTCTTTTTTCCCTTCTTTTTTTTCCCATCACCTTTTCCCATTTTAATGCAAGTTTATCTGATTTTCTTTCCGGTAAGGAAGGTGAAAAAGGATTTCTGCTGTCTTTATTTATTTATTTATTTTGCTTTGCTGTTTACGAGAAAATGAAAGTGAAAGAAAGCAGCAGTTGTCAAAGTCAACACACGTTTCTTGGGCCTTCAGTTGTTGTAGGTCAATTTTAAGTGCAGTCAAACATTCTGCAGCGTGGTCAGTGCAATTGAAAGTGATCTTTTTCGAGATGAACACTTTTTTGTGCAAAATTCCAGCTATAATAAGATTATTTTCTTAAGTTGATATGTTAATTAACTCGACGCGTTATGAATGAACTTTTTAAATGAGCCAAATTCAACATTTAATAATTTGTTTACTAACTTTGTAAAATAGAAGCCTTCTGCCTTCCATATTGCTTCCTTTTACTTTTAATTGCAGTTTGCTCCGGTTTTACAGACTGCAAAACCTAACCTTCTGTGCATAAAGCTTGGATCTTTTAAGATGGGGCATGTCCAATTGAAAGAAAACTATGCCATTTCTTTTGCTAATTCATGTTCAAGCCTCACAAGATAAATGATGACCTAAGGAAGAAAAAGGATGTAATAGCCTAATAGAAAGCCATCCTCCCTTAGTTAATAATGGGATAATGATGAACTCATTGGCGATCTTGAACCGCCAATACTAGAAGCAGTCCTTATTAGCGACTCGACATGCAAAATTATTTAATTTGAAACATGCTCATCGTCGCATCGGTACCTCATGCCTCGCGAAATTTACTACATGTTAATTTTGAGTAATTACTGGTGTAGCTAAAATACTTAAATAAAAGCCAGTGTATTCAACTGTTTTGATTAGTTTTTGGGTAAAACACACGACCCTTTGCAAGGGACAAAAAGTGCCCCAGATGTGATCTGATCAAAAAGAAGTCAGCTTTCTTTATGGTCTTAAATGTGTGTGAAAACTCAAAACATGTAGACAAGAAAGTCGAAAGGGCTGTTGTTCTGTGGAATACGAGCTAAAATGTGTGTGAAAAAGAAACACGTCATATCATAATCTGAACTCACCTTTCTCCATGGTTTTAATTCATGAGGTGGCTTTTGGCCCCTACAGCTACTATTCTGTCAACTCTATCCTTGCACTTATGGATGCTTGTGGGAGTGTAATAATGACTACTCGATCAATCATTAATTGTAATTTATAGTGTGACATTACATTACATGCTGGCTTAAGAATATTTCACACTGGGAACAGTTCACTCTGCACAGGGTTATGCATATAGAATTTGTATCTTATCCCCTTCCTGTCTGTAAGGATTGATTGTTTGGAACAGATGCCCTAGGAAAAACCTAATCATGTGGGAATCTATCCAGCATCAGATCAAGCAAAAGACCAAATCTATTGCATGTTAGAGAGAGAGAGAGGGGGTGTTGAGCATGCCAAGAGCCAACATGGGAAATGAGTGGACAAAGAAGGAGAGAAAGCTTGCACACATGATGATGATTTGCATTGATTGAGGGTGAGGAGTAACGAGCAATCAACCGCTGCCAGATTAAATAAAGAGACCCACCTCCAAAAAACAATTTTTTTAACTCGTTTGGGTACTCGATGCCAGCAAACTTATTCTTCAGACATTGGTCTTCTCAATGATGTTGAGTTCAGTCAGACCACCCCCTTTTTAATTAATGACAAAAAAGACAGTGTGATTTACATTAATTAAGTTACGCTTATTAAAGATAAGATATCCAGTTCAGCTGGATCCTCACATGAAGAAAATAATTTGACCCTATCGTTTATTGTCGCACAACAACGAACCCGAAAGGGATCCTCACTTGTACAAGTTAGCAGGAAAGAATGGGCTTTCATCTTTGTAAATGTCTAGTGGGCATTATATAAAGAGAGTGTTACTGATTTTATATTTAATCTATTCTTAAAAAATAAATGTTCTTGATTGGTGTTCTTACCAAATTTACTATTTAAGCAACTAAGTATAGTAATTTTGTTTTCGGACTTTGAAAATGAGTAAAGTGCCATACTACTAGGCAAACGTAAAACTGTATAGAAAGAAAACAATTATTTATACTTTTAAAAGATATTGAATGTAACTTAATCAATACTTTTACTCAAATAAATACTCCCTTAATCTCAACACATATCCGCAAAAGGAATATTATCTAGCTTGAAATAGAGAACCATTAAACTTATATAATTTACATATATAACTATCCTGCAATGCAAAGTACGAGATTATTAATCCTCATTTTTTTTATAGGAACACCAACTTCATAGAAGTGTGAAAACAAGAACTAGAGTACGCAGTTTCCCCACGGAGACATTGACGTGTGACGAAAAAATATGTTAATAATGGGAGGATACATTTCTTGTCAACTACAGTTGATCTTAGGGTTTAATATAGAAAATTCTAATAGTAATCAAGTCTGCACGCTTCATCAACAGAGAAGAATCGTGGCATTAAATATTTGAATTAGGTTCTCTAGGAAGAACAGCAGTAAAGACAAGTTTCAAGGGAGTTATAACTGAGTCCTCGTTTTGTGTTCTATTTTATTTTCACATTTTCTGTCGCCTCGGAAAACGACGATTGATTCCATGCAGATTTGAAAGGGAGAGGTGGAGCTTCTCTAGTTCTAGAGCTGAGATCAGTCAGTGTCTTCCAGTTGGAAACCAAGTTTGAATTTGCAAAGTCCCGAGTCCGAGTAGATTTTTCGAGTTGTTGAAAATGTTGCAAGGATAGATAAATATATGTTATTAGTCTATTTTAATCCAGAGAATGTCCAGCTCTTATTGTTGATGATGATGATGATGATAATAATAAAAGCCTTAATCAAAGTTTCAATCAATCTTTATATCTGCCTTTTCAACACGCACAATGTTAAAATAATCCTACGAAAATCACAAAATGATGTTATATCTTTTTCAAGAAAAATGTTCGGATTTGTTCCTCAATATGGTAACCATTATATTTCTCATAACCCAAAGATACTTTGGAATTTTCTTGCTTATGATTTCAATACAAGTTCAACGAATAGTCGTGATTATGTATTGGTCTCACATGCAACTATAATTCCACTTGTATATATCTCTAGGACTTGCGAATATAATGGAAGGATACGATTAGATTTGAGTAACTTCTCGTATATGAATTCGCTGTTTGTGTTTGAGTTGCAATGTTGGACTTGACAAGGATCACTTCATTAAATAGCTATTGACTTTATAACCCTTAAAAATGATAAAAATAAGCGTGGATCAGCCATGCCTACTTAAACCTATTTGGTGAGTGCCTCGGACGGTGCAAGAGGCCATTTCCATGTGGTAGGTAACCAAACTTAGCAAATTATTTGAACGTTAACTTGGGCTGTTTTTTCATAGTATGTTCATGAACCTGGATCTGTGCACCATTGTTGAAAGGAGACTTAAGAGTGTCTATCTAACTTGATGTGTATGCACAGTGAGTTAGTTTGTTTCCTATCGATTTAAGGTTTTTGTGAAAAACTATATGTCTAACATGGCATCGGAAATATTACTTGTTTTCTTGTTCCGCCTATTAGCCCTTCCATCCAATTCCATTTTACATAGAAAAGAATCAAGTCACTCTTGAGATGGAGCATCAAGTGACATGCTAACATGTGGTTGTTTTCTATCATTTCAAGTCGTCAAAAAAATGTTTTGTCTGATAAGGAGAGTCAATAAGATGACAAATCCCAGCGGTATTATGATAGATGAATTTAGTAGAGAGAGGTCTTATTGTCATGATTGAGAAATAAGACCTAGGTTTTTCCTATGCTAATTGGCTTTCGGAGATGAAAACGTGTACATAGTGGAAAGACTCTGAGTTGATTATTGGCAACTAAAATAAACTACTAAAGAGAAATGGCAGTTGGAGATGCAAAAGAAGCTGTTAGATCTTTCCGAATTCTTTCAATCACTTCATTTTTCCCATCCAGATGGGGCCTAGACTGAAAATTTTCCCCAGATTTTTTTACTATTTTATGTAGGTGGGTGGGACAGCAATTATTTTAGGCTGTGGGAGGCAAAACTGGAGATGACTTTGTGCTGAGGGTGAAAGTGGGGAGAAGATACATCAAGAAAGAATGTTAAAGAGCAAGAAAAAGCTCCCGGCCCAACTTGATGATGACGATCACAGGCTTCTTCAAACATTCTGGATACGAATTTAAAAAATAAAAAAGGACACTGTGGTCCACTTGAAATGAAACAGACAGCTTTCAATGCTTGGCCTTCGGACCCGAGCAGTAAAGTCTTGCGGTTAGAAATCATCACGAGCGCACGACTCCTCATTGAATTCAAGTCCAACCCCACACAGCAGGCTTGGGGTCATTTTGCCCTCCTCCCTTTGCTCTCTTCCCGTGAACAGTGCCGAGCGTGGGTACGAATTTGTCCCGATACCATACTCAAGTAAGTGCTTGTACGATGCGTCTTCTTGGCTTCTTGGGTACAGTTTCAAGATTAGCTCAAACCCCCTAGATGAACTCAGAACTCAGGATCTTACACGATGTATGTGCAAGAAAAGTCGAGGGCCGAGGTGGGCTAGACCCTTGCATCATCGACTCGGAAGAACATGTTTTTGATTGAAATAAGTGACAGCAGGAATCAGAAGTTGTTCAAATGTCAGGCATGAATGATATGTATTGGCTATTATACCTTTGCAAATTCTATGCAAATTCTATTCAGCACTGAGGGAGAATTAAAGTCACATACCAAGTGTTAAAGAGTCAGTTAAAGGTGCATAAATAAATGCTGTGTATAGAGATCTTGCCGGTCGCCGAAGCACGCAGTGGACATAATAGAACCAACAAGGTCTCTCTCTATCTCTCTCTCCAACATTCTCATTAACTACAATTTCCAGGGCGGTTGAAAGGACATGTGGTGGTACCTCAGATCTTTAAATTCACCGGCCAACTGTTCTCACAACAACAAAAATCCAAGAGGGGGCCAAAAAAGGGGTAAGTAAACGACTTGGTCTTCATATGAGGGTGGTGGCTCAGTGTCATAACTCCAATAGGCACGGCGAAGATAATGAACCTAAAGGCCTTTCCCCCTTCCCTCTTCGCCCTCTCCGGATGTTTCGGCAATTCTGTGATATCAAAGTCCTCTAATGGCAGTGCCAGAAATTGCCCTGGTAGTTTTCATTTGGGTCATAAGTGTACCCTGGCAGTTGAAAGGCCTTTTCTTGCAAAGATTTCAACAGGTATGAAAGGGCAGGTTATGGAGAAAAATTTAGTTAAGACCCAAACTACAAAATTCAGAAGAAAATGAGTTAAGCGCCTAACCGAGCAAATGTAGAGCCCATTCTTTAACACAGCTCACAATGATGAGTGAAGGATACCTTTAATTAGGCACCTTCCATAAGTCACTTGCTAAAATGCTTGACCCCGATTCTAAAATGCAGAAAATTTCGGACGTCGGTCAAAACCAGATTTATGAGTTAGGATATCATCAAAGAAAATAATCTAATAATTTAACAATGCCCTCCACAATACTAAGGCTACAACATTGTCAGCTGTTCAAAGAATCTTCCCTTCAAAGGTTTATTACATTAACTAGCTGATACACAAACACACAGCTAAATACAAAACACAGGCAATAAAAGCCAGAACTGAGAAAAATATGCCCCAGTGCTTGATCCACCATGACGCCTCTTGAGGAACAAACAAAATCTCAAAGGGAACAGAGAAATGGTCATAAAAGTAGCCAATCTCACAGAACCTCGTACCTAAACGCCAGAAGTAGGGCAGACTCCTCATACGATGGTGGGCAACAATCAAGTAATGCAGCTTTATCAATCGGACGATCAAAATCAACAGACTTTGCTTGAAGCCTGCCACAGATTCACCTTATATCCTGAATGGCAAACTCCCAGAGCTAGCCTTATCAACTTTTGTCTTCTTCAGATTTATTTTCTCTGATGCGATTTTCTGGAAATAATTTGGGCCACCAAAATCAATCTTAGCTTGCCTCACCTTTTTCCTCTTTCCCCGATCATATTCTTCATCCCTGCAATATGAACATATAATATTGTAAATTTTAAGAGATATGTGCTTAAAAATAAAAACATCAAGTGCTACCTATCAATGTTAGAGAAACAGATCGCTACCAACTATGTAAGCCAACATAGTACATGATATACTGCTCTTTTGCTGCCTTTCCCCTGACTATCCAAAGAAATGCCCATGCTCATCTTTTCCTATTTAACTGTTTATTTTGTTCTTACCCTCATATCTCAACAGGCTTTAACCATCAAAGTAGTAACAAGAAATGGGATTTCCTAATCAGCCCACAATTACATTCACAGCAGGTGAGATACCTAAAAATGAACCATATTATTCATGTCTACAAGCATCAACTACAGTACCGTCAGAAAAGTTTATTGATTAGAAAAGGAGAGAACCGAGATGCAAATCTTTCATGATTTTCCATGTCAACGCTAACCCTCAACCATCAAACCATACAATACAGTTACCTATTCAGCTTCCTTCACCAATGATATCTTTGATTGAAGTTCATAACAGCTAGTATATGATTCTGCAGAAGTATGACTAACAGTACTTCAACTTCAGCTTACCATTCATCCAGCACATAACCAATGCTGGTGTTCTCTGCACCATTTGATTCCGCTGTTGGAGAGGGAGAAAACTCTATCCCGTCCCAATGCGCAACTGCAATCAAAAGGAAAGAAAAGGTAAACGGAGAGCACCAATTCAACAGATTATTTGGGAAGCTCCACGACAAGTAAAATTCACAACCAGTACTAGTTGTAAGTCAAAAAAGCAGCATAACTGTCATCAAGATTTTTCAGATGGATAAAACCCACTATTGTACCATTGCAAAAGAATGTTAAGGGAAGAATACCAGTAAATCTGGTACTGACATTGAGAAAGTTTTCACAAACAGGATATTTATAATTTGGTTTCCAGAGCACAACAAAACTCATATGCCATTATTGACTAAAGCATGGAAAACAGGGGAAATGCTCTCGTTTAGTCAAAATCTTTACTGAACTTTCAAAATACAAGTTAACCTCATACAATCTACACCCACACAAAAGAAGGCAAAAGTCATAAGTCTACTGCAATACTTAAGGAATAACAGACTCGATCTAGTTCAGAAAAGAATAAAGTGGGATCATTTTACTTGCTTTTAAGTATATGATAGCTCGAACGTATAATCCTAAGAACATCATCAACAGATATATGCCAAAGAAATCTGATGCTACAGGCATCAAAAGCATAAATGCAACAAAAATGAACCAATTAGAACATCCAGAGCAGCCCAGTTGCAATCAACCTCACAGTATCACAAGGACAAAAATTCCTTAACTCACCTAATGTCTCTTCCAATCCTCGCGTAAGCATACTCATCAAACCATTTTGCATTGTGTCCCTCTTAGAGTCTTCTAGGCTCTCATATTCTCTACTTTTACCCAGGTTTGCTGATGGCTGAGAACTTATGCTCTTTTTCAGCGAAGAACCAGTTGCGAGAACAGCATCACTCTGAGTTGTCCTGTCTCGAACTGCACCATCCATCACACCCATCAAGGAGTCGCCATTAGAACTCGCGGTCATCCTTGAATGAGTGTCACCAACTCTTTCCTTGGAAGGCGATTTAGACCCTCTCCTCTTTGAAGAAACAGAAACGACCTCTGTTGTTTCTGATGTTGATGGTCCAAAATCCAAAGCAATAAGATCCTCATTTAGCTGTTTTCCATTGAGATTCTTCGCAACTAACCTGCGATGCTTGTTCTTTTTGTGCTTCTTACGTGGACGCAGTGATGCACGCAAAAGTATGTTGGGGCCTAAATGAAGGCTTGTGAACTGATACTTTAGATGCCTTTTAAATTTTTTATGTCGCTTGCTATGGAGTGTTTCCGAACATGCCATTTCATTTGATGTGGCTGATGCAACAGAAAAGTTAACAGCCACATCAGATTTAAATCCTTGGCCAGTTTTATCAGTCTTCTCACTTGCTGCCACAGCAATGCGTTCACAAGGAATGTTCTGGCTTTTATCGCAGATTGATTTCTCTGGTGATCTTTCAGGTCCAACTTCCAAAAAAGACTTGCCAGCAGAATCATTGCATGAATTTGCAGTCGTAGCACCAAGACTTGAGAGAGCATTTATCTGGGCATAACAATATTCAGACACATTAGGAAACATCACAAGCACTTGCAATCCATCAAATTGCCAGTAAGATAGTATTGGAGCTAAGAAATGTTGTTACCTTTTGAGAAAACTCATCCTGGAGAAGCTTTTTAGGAGCAGTTTTCAAGGATGCAGTGCTGGCAGGAGATTCAGAAACTGAAATTGTCAATTCTTTCTTAGAATTTCCATCATTGCACCGAGAAATTTCATGAACAGGTGCAGAGAGAGAAGCATTCTCCAGATTATCATTAGAACTAATGCCCGTAGTGCTGACAGATGCCAAATTATCTTTTGGAAGAGCAAGTCCCTCCACAGAAACCCTTGATGATGAATTCTTCACAACAGAATCCAAAAAGAGTCCTTCTTAACTGGATACTCTGCCTGCGTTGGACCAAAGTTTTCCTTGACTGATGATTCCTTCAAACTGATCTTAGTTGATGAACTAATATTTACTGCATTTTCGCAATGAGGGTGGTAGAAGAGGTAGTTGAATTGATGCCACTCTTCATCTGCTCTAATTTTACAGGTCCTTTTGCACTCTGGTTGGAAATGAAAGGCGCCCTAGGTACATCAACATTCCTTTTCATGTCCTTGTGAGCAACAGCAGCCGGTTTTCTTGCTGCTGTATTGCTTCTATTTCGGACATAAAACAACATATAGGCCTTCTGCTGCAAAACCTTTGACTCGCTCACTTGGTGAACCTGCATCATCAGTATCCCAAGGACAAATAAATGCCGCATGGCCGACAAAATAAGGATACATGTTAAGGACTAGGGGTTGAGCAAAACAACTGGGAACTGCCCGGAACCAGACCAGACCAGCCCAGAACAGGCGGTGCCCATGGGCACCGGTTCAGTTCCCGATTCCAATTTACTAGAACTGATGAGTACTAGTTTGGTTCTTGACTTCAATTTATTAGAACTGGTGAGTACCGGTTTGGTTCCCGGTTCTAGGTGTGGAACCGCCCACCCCACCCGTACCGAACCAGTACATAAATATAATTTTTTTTTAGTGTTTATGTTTCAATTTTTTGGATTAAAACCCTAGTTTCCTCATCATTTCTCTGTCTCTAGCCTCACTCATCTTGTGGCCTCACCTCCCTCCCTCACTTGCTCTTGGTGGCCTTTGGCCTCACCGCTCCCTCACTTGTTGCTTGCTCTCAAGTCTCACACCTCTTCCGAAGTGGGGACATTTTTACTGGTACATGGATCCACCCAAGAACCGATAATTCGGTGGTCCGGTTCTCAAGTGGATCCATGGAACTAACAGGCGATTCCCAGTTTCAATTTTTCGAATCCAGTCCTTAGTGGGCAGTTCTCACCCTAGAATCGGTCACCTATACTAAGGACTTCCATTTACTAAAACATAAGAAACGGATTTTGCTGATTTCCTTAATGGCGAAACCATCCATATCAGCAAGACTACAAGATGATTATTAGTAAAGGTGACCATTAGGTGGGCATGAGCCATAGGCTCGACAGTTTGAACATGTTGCCAGACCTGCCCATCCCCACCAAAGTACATAATATTTTTGAGCTGGGCTTTGCTCATCGGGCTGATCCAAGCCAGGCTTTACAACTACAGCTCCTTGCCTAAGAGTACCAACATTACTTTTCGGGCCAATCGGGCTCAAGCAAGCACAACAAACTGGCCAGCACGTGATCACATAATTTACAAGTAGATGGTAAAAATTTCTAATCTAGGTACCTCATTGTCGTCAAGGGAGTACCACATATTAGTTGATGTGCGGACATAGCAATAATAATGGCCAGAATGGGTGCTCCAGCCATGATGGACCAAAACCCCATAAAGAGTGTACTTCAAATCTCCTTCCTGGAAAGTATGAGGCAAAAGGGAATTAAAAAAGCCAATATGCAGTTGCGCTTAAACCGACGACATAAAACAAATCATACAAAAAAGCCCATAAACCAACAGAAAAGAAATTAATTCTCCTAAAAGGAAATCAGCAGTTGCTTTTAGAGAAACACAAAAGGGCAAGAATACATTGAGAATTGATAAAACTAATAAACAGTAAGGTTTGCCAGCATAATCCTTAGAAATCCCTTATGGATTGTCGAAGTCATCTTGTCTTAAGACAAAACAAGCTCAGGGACAATCGTAGTCAATAGCAAAAGCCAAAATAACTACAACAGAGAGACCAGATTGCATACTTTGGATATTATACTTACATAGGAACCACTGACAAAAGGTTTCAAATCCACAGCAGTATCAAATAAGATGCTCTTGTTAATCTTTTGTGTAGGATCATGAAACCGCTTAAGATGAATGGTTAGAACATAAGGAGCCTTGTGAACTGTAAGCTGCTTAAGAGCCCTGACTTTCTGCTTGCACTGTTGACACTGGTACTGCCTCTCCCCTCCATCTAGTTGCTCTGCTGCCGTAAAATGTCTAAGAGCTTTCACCACAGAATCAGCCCTGGCTATTTCAAGACTTAAATCCAAGAATGGATCGAAAGTGTTGGAACCGTAGGAACACTGCATGCATTTCACCTGAAACATTGACAGCAGAGAGATAAACAATGACAGAAGGACCTTCTATATATCAGCTCTCATCGACATTACTAACAATAGTCACTCTAAGCTTCCATATATGTGCATAAAAATGAGGCCCCAAGATTGTAGCTCGTTAACTAAAACACAGAAAGCTACATGATCTCAGATATCATACCTGACTTCGTAGACGACCACCAAAAATTTTGTGCACCAAACTCTTATCATAAGCACTGGGGGATTCGGTTGGCACTCCAGAAGGTAAGCAGCATTTATGCATAGATTCCAATAAGTTCACCATGTATTCATGTGCATCCTCCTGTCTAGCATTTCGGAAATTCCGAGATATGCCTAACTATGTGTCAAGGACAACAAGTTCCAGAAAATACCTGAAAACGAGATAATATGTCCTCTGACCCAAACAGAATATATGTTAACACTCCTCCCCCCAAATTTTTCCCTTTCGTTTTAGACTTCGAAAGGACATAAATCATGATAAGGGACTTTTTTAACAGAAACCAAACGTGATTACAAACTGAGTCATGCTAAATGATAGAAGGGATTCCAGAAAAGTTCTATACAAGGATACACCGCAAGTTTGAGACGAGATCCTTCGGCGCCAAACTTTTACCAGTTGATTTCAAAGCACGACTGATGTGCTTTTGAATAGCACATAAGGCACAAAAACCATTTATCCGACCTTCACAGATGAACAGAAAAACAAAGAAGGAAGAACAAATTAGACAACAGAAGGCAGTATTATATCACTTTCCTGTGAGAGCTGCCACATGTTAGCTCTATCCATGCCAAGAGAAAATAATTGCAGATGAGTCACTAATGTCTTAGTACTCTTAAAAAATGAAACCAGAAAATAGTACTTGTACCTCGAATGTCTATTAGATATACCTGAAGAAGAGTTATAAAAAAATGCACGATTTTGATGACATAGACTAGGCTGCCTTCTATTGAACAGAAATATCATCATCTCAATCTACGTTAATACCGTTCTCACCAATACAAATCTTTGACCTGGAATTTTGGCAATGGCATCTCTAATTACCATATGGCAAATAATGACTAAATCTCAAAATCATTACTTCTGCTATTAAAAAGAAAACTGAAATTGATTATGGATATAAAGTGCAGTCAAGCTGTCAACTGATATGGAAGTTCTCAAGGGAACAACCTAATACCATGGATTTTTTGGCTTGTCTAGATTCATTTTAAATTCACCTTCTTTGTAGTGACGGTTGCATCAGAGAAATTCATCAAGCAGTAACCACCTAAGAATGTCGAAATTTCACTTCCAAATAGCTGATCTTCAAACACAAACTTAAAGAGGTCTGTTAACTTCTTGCAGTTACATTGTCAACTTGCCGCAGCTTTATCCAATTGCATTCTCTTAAGTCTTGGTTCAAATATCAGGTAATGAGGCTGAAACTTCAACTGGAAACAATTGGAATAAGCTTCTTTGAATAACAATTTTTCAACCGTATGCTTATTGATGCTTCTGGTAGGAAGGAACTAAGGGAAGATTTAAGATGCCAATGGTTCAACTATCTAACAAGAGCTCACTCTAGAAAAGCAAAAGCACCTTACAGCCATACTAACAAGCATACTCTTAATCAAATGGGCAGCTGAATTCTACATGAGATGTTGCAAATGTCATAGAAACGGGTCTCACATAAAAACCTAACAAGGTAAGAACAAGATAGAACTAAAACCTCCAGGGTACCCCATGTGATAGCAAGAAATAAATGCCTATCGACCCATCATACATAGTTATAGTCCAGTGAACAATGAAGAACAGCTTAAAACAGGCGAATGCCCCGGGAAAGAAACAGACTTGTGCATCAAAACAGCCATTCACTCACAAGAATTTTGATGCTTGCCACTTTGCAAGTAAGCCGCCAAGGGCTCCGTGTACGTCAGACACTGCAACACGGAATTAAGAAAACAAGTGTTTCCCAGATTTTCCAAGCCAGCACCCTGCAATTAATGCATCCCAACCTCAGCGTTAGACAACTCGGGAGCGCCATCGAAAGCTAAGACGTCCAAAGACTTGGGCAAAAATGGCTATTTCAAGCGGAAAAAGGCGAAACTTTTCGAAGGAAACGAATCAAAATTGCCCCAGTCACAGGTCACTAAACTACAGAAGGATCCCCTGATCATAACAACGAGCACCCAAGTCACTAAAAGTCGAGCCACGATACAAGTATCTATCAGCGCTCCTTACAATTCTTTGTACGGAAGCTCCGACACTGAGCTCCGGATCCAACCAGCTCTCCGCGAGCTCCAATCCGTCCCCCTTCTTCCCCCCCGGGGCCTGCCCGGAGCCGCTCCCGGCAAGCCTCCCGCCCGGCGGAGCCGCGCCAGGGTTCAGCGTCTCGATCTTGAAGTCCCCACCGCCGCCGCGGCCGCCGCTCCCGTATCCGGCGAACTGCTTCCTGGCGGGGTGGAACTCGATCCTCCTCTGGAACAGCGCCGGCGACGGAGAAGGCCCGAACGGCGCGAGGAGATCCATGCGCTCGGGCTCGGACACCGCCATCGCAGAGTCGCCGTAGCCGATCTTGGAAAATCCCTCTCTCTCTCTCTCTCCCCCGGTTGGGCGTACGAAGGCGGAGCTGACGGGACGGCGGTGGCGCGGTGGCGCGGTGGCGCGGCGGCGGCGCAAAGCTTCGCTACGGCTTTTCCGCGAAAGAGGAGGGCGAAAGGTAGCCGAAGGAGCCGCCTTTATAAAACCCTACCGAAGAACCCTTCCTGGCCCCGGGGGGCATTTTCGTCGTTTCACTGCCGATGATGTTATGAATCTCGTTTGCGCGTGGCCGACATCGGGGGAGCCCCCACGTGCCGGAAAAGAGGAGAAGAGACCCCTCAAACGCGACCGGCGTGTCGTTTTGTAATGCATTTAGCAATGGCTTTTCGATCCTCCTAAATTTTGGCATGAGGTGCACTCGCTATTAAGGGTGAGCATCGGTCCAGGGTCAATCCTGAACCGACCTTGGCCCCCAACCCCGCTGGCCCCTGGGCCCGGCTCCCAGCGCGCGAGTCGATCCTTTGGCCTTAATTTTTTGGGCCGACATTTGTGCGGGTTGGCCCCTGGCCCGGTAGCCTGCGTCAATCCAACTCGGACCAACCCCGATTATATATATAATATTATTTATAAATTTTTTTTTTTGGTAAGGGTAAATGATATTATAGCTTTAAACAAAATATACAAGAAGAAGAAACGGCTCCAAATACACTATCAGAGCAAAGCAGAGAGAGTGGAAGGGAGCCGAATCAAGAGGAAAACAGAAGAAACAAACAACAAAAGGGACCAAAAGGTCAGCGAAAGCACAAGGTGCCAAACCAAAAGAAGACCCTCAAACGCCAAGATGACGCCAAAGTTGACAGAACTACGCCAGACTAGAGCAATGCAGGATCTGGATAGGGAGATTAAGTAGTTTCCTCTCGATCACCGAAGATCGCTAGATCGAAGCCCCAATTTCTCTGCAGTCTTCTATTCCTTGGGATATCCGGGATAGAGGAGAATGTTGCAGCTTTGTCCTTGACGTTCTTGATGATGTGATTTTTCAATGCAAGCAAGGACCACCGAGTCTCCTCGAAATATAATTGCATTCCTTTTCTTCCAAATGACATAGCACAAAGCAAAGAAAGGAGTGCCGAGCGATAGTATGATAAAGTCTTTTCCTTTCGGGAAGAAAAAAAACTTGACCCATAGGAGGGTATCTTTCCATGGTGCTGGGTCGCCACGGCAGTTGCAACGACTCGCCCAAAAATATGCGATAGAAGCCGTCACATGGCAATCAAAAATAAGTGGTCGATGGAGTCGGGGACTTCATTGCAAAAGCACAAGTGGCAAAGTCGATCCTACCATAAGAGAGAAGAAATTGCTGGGTAGGCAAACGGTTTTTAGCAATTAGCCGAGATTGAATTGGAACCGGGGGTAATGTCGCGGCCCGATGATGAGCGGAGCCCAAGGAAAGCGAGGTCTTTTGCTTCTCAATCGGTCCCATGCCGAGCCAACCGAGAAGCATCCCGAGGAGTGCCAACGCCAGGTGAAGCGGTCAGGATCGAGGTTGAGTGCCGGGATAGACAAACCCCATCTTCCCATCAAGTTGCGCATAGAGAGTCCCATAGGCGAGATGAGATCAAGCAACCACCGCCGACTCGAGGGAGGCGACCGCCGGATGATGGGAGGCGGTAGGATCATATCAAGGGGGCCTTTTGGATGCCACGATCAAACCATAGTGAAGTTGAGAGCCCATTCCCAAGCTTCCAGGATAAAAGAAAGGCGAGAATCCCTCCTTAATTGTAAGATCTTTTTCCAAGCCCATGAACAAGTCGTGGGAGAGGAAACGATCCAAAAATTCTGGCTCTTCAAGAATTTTGAGTGGATCCATCGGCACCAAAGAGACTCTTTGTCCGTGAAGAGGATCCAGATGTACTTCATCATAGCTGCTAAGTTGTAGTCTTTCAATTTACGGATGCCTAGACCTCCCTCCATTTTCGGCTGGCATACGTCATCCCATGATACCTTCGGCCCACCTCTACCTAGGTCGGCGCCTTTCCATAAGAATTGTCGGAGGATTTGTTCTATACTTGTTGAGGACCGAGACCGGCAATGTAAACACACTTGCCCAAAAAGCTTGAATTGAATGCGTAACGACGATTAATTGAAGCCTTAGGCAAATGAGAGTAACCGATGAGCCCGGGACTTGGCTCTAGCAAGAATCCGCTCTATCAAGGCGATGCACTCTGCTTTCCCAAGCCTAGAAGAGATGATAGGCACTCCAAGGTAACGTACTAGGAGTGAACCTTCTGAGAAGCCAAAGGCTAATAATATGTAGTTGCGAAGAGCCTGAGACCCGCCCGATAAGAATACTTCGCTTTTGTTCTTATTCGGGATTAAGCCACTCCAAGAGGAGAACAAATCCAATCCCTTTTTTAATAAGGTAATGGATCCCCGATCCTTGGTGAATAAAAATACATCGTCGGCGAAAAATAAGTGTGATAGATTGACCGACTTGCACCGCCAAAAATATTTGAATTCTTTAAGGGAGGTGCGATGACGTAGAATACCTGAGAATACCTCCATCACCAGTGTAAATAAGTAAGGGGACATAGGGTCGCCCGGCGAAGCCCTCGACCGCCCGGGGAAGAAACCATGAAGTTCTCCGTTGACCGAAATGGAATATTTCTGAGTCCGTACACATACCATAATCGTCTAATGAGGGAATCGGGAATCCAAAAGCCTCTAGCGTTATCCTGGAGGAAGTCCCGCCAACCGTGTCATAAGCCTTCTCGGAAATCCACCTTGACCGCACACTTTGGAAGATAAGGATCCAAGTGGAATCCAAAGCAAATAACTCCCGGGCTAACAATATATTATCCCTAATCCTTCTACCTTTAACAAAGGCATTCTGGGAGGGGTCAATGATATCACTCAGTACAGAAGCAAGGCGATTGGAAAGGATCTTGGTGATGACCTTGTATATGGTATTGCAAAGCATGCTATGGGTCCGAAGTCGGTAACCGCACAAGCATTAGGCACTTTAGGGACAAGAGTGAGGATAGTATTATTTACCTCACGGAGAAGTCGGCTCGAAGAAAAGAACTCCCCGACCTCATCCAAAAAGACGGGCCCACAATATCCCAATTTGTCTTGAAGAATTCCGCCGTGAACCCATCCTGACAGGGGCCTTGCCTTTTGGGAGAGCAAAGAGTGTATCACGAATTTCATCATCAAGGACCGGGGTAGCTAGAGAACTACCCTAGTTCGCGGATAGAGGCGCTCGGATATAGTTTTTAACCTCTTGAAGGGAAGGCTTGGAAAGGTGAGAGTGAGGAGCTAGCAGGTTAGAGAAGAAGGAGACAAAGACTTGCGGAACCGCCTCAGCGTCCGTAATCAGCTCACCCACACCGTTGGTAACCGTGAGGATTCTATTGCGCAATGTCTTTTCTTGACGGAGAGGTGAAAGAATCTAGTGTTACGATCACCATCCCGAAGCCGGATTCTAGATTTTCGCCCGTAAAAGGATTCCTCATCCCGACGCAAGTCCACAAAGGTACGACGCCTTGTCTTCTCAAGATCGCCTAGATCGGGTCTAGTGGGTGGAGATGAAGATCATCCTGAACAAGACGAAGAGCTTCTCTTGCCTCCTCTGCTCTTGCAGATATATTGGAGAACGCCTCTCTATTCAGTTGTTTAAGCCTACCCTTGAGAGCTTTCAATCTGGAGACGAGCCTGTACATAGAGTAGCCATGGAGGGGTAAGTCCCATACCGTCGAACAATGGAGGAGAACTGGGGTGTTCCGACCGAAATGAAAATATTTAAACGGTCTTCTTTTGAGGATCGGATTGAGCACTCTGACGATCATGGGCGAGTGATCAGAAATGCCCGGGTTGAGGAAAGACGCCTCCGAGAAGGAGAAGTCCATATTCCATTTGGAATTAACCAAGACCCGATCGATCTTCCTCATCTTCCTAGCCGGAGCCGAAGAAGTTGACCAGGTGAACCGGCGACCCACATACCTGATGTGACATCCTGAAATTCGAGTCCTCTGAAGGATGGATGAATGTAAATTTCGTCAATGCATTGTTGGTTGATCTCACTCGGAATTGATCACCCCGAGATACTCGACCTTGAGGGGAAGGGCTAATGAGGACGTAACTCGTACGACTAAAAAGAACTTGACTGGGAAAACGACTTGACCATGAGACTTGCGTGAGGATGATCCTGTAGATAGGCGGCCGATTTCAAGGACGACTAGAAGTCGATTCGCGGACGTAACATAATGGAACGACGGGTGATTCCGTTTATCGTTATCGAACCCGCAAACGACCCTATGTCGATCCTTAGTGATCGTGTACTTTGAAATAAGAATCTACCCTCCGTAATTTCATGCAGTCAAGGACGTCCATGCGTCGAGATGTCTTGAACGTGGTTTGGCACGAGTCGGTTACGCGTGAATCCTCTGAGCCGCCCGTCAGTCTGAGTTATAACCAAAATGACATTAGGGTGAAATTGACATGGCAAGAGAACTTAGGACTGGACTTCGAATTATCGGGAATGTCGGGATGGACGTTAGATGAAGCTTTCGCTTCAAACGGCCGAGAGTTAAGCGAGCAATTGAAAAAGGGATTTTCGGACCGAGGAAGCGAGCCCGTGAGGACGTGGGCCGGGCCAAGTTGGTGTGGGCCTTAGGCCCAAGGTGGGACAGCCCATGATGGGCCCAAAACAAGCAAGTGAGCCCATTGGGCCAAACCAACTATTCATCTTCTAAGCCCATGGGCCAAGCCTTAACCATTTCAAAGCCCAATAAATTCCCAAGCCCACTCCTATTCATGGCCAAGCCCAATCCTTAGGCCCATCCACCAATTTCAGCCCAAGGTCATATTTGTAATTTGTGCGAGGTGAAATGACCAAAATGCCCCTAGAGCTTGTGGATAAGGGCAAAAGAGAAAGAGAGAAGATGATGTCATGCATGGGGAATTGAAGTGGCCATTTAATGGCTTTAATGAGGAGTGCAACAGCTCTCCCATCACTCTCTCTCTCCCCCATTCGGCCTCCTATGGGACGAGCTCCTCTCTCCCTCGTTTTCCCTCCTCCAGGCCGCTCCAGTGACCCTTCGGTGAAGAATCGAGTCAAAAGTGGTGTTTCCGGATGAATCAGAGAACGAGCCACCTATCACCGTGACCGGGAGAAACAGACCGTTCCAACGAGCCTGATTTCGTCCCGAACGGAGCCGGTCTCCGTCCTGTACGGCCGTCGCAAGCCGCCGGTCGCCGGTCCGTCGGTCCGCCTGCAGCCTGCACTGTTTCGACTTTGCAGCCCGTTTTCTTCCATTCCAGCCATTCCTCCGCCCATCCTAACCTCCAGCAAGACCCCTAAGACCCCCGGGAGCCTCCGGTTGTCGACCAACCCCTCGCCGGAGCTCCGGCCAAGCCGTTCGCCCGGTTTCTCCCAGGGCTGTTTTCGGTGTTTTCGGTGGGAGTCCGAGCGTGGTTGCGTGTTGAGCTTGGGACCGCCTTGGATCGTTGTGGTAGAGGTTCCGGTGCGTAGCCACCGTCGCCGCCGCCGCCGCGTCGGTGTCTCCGGCCCGCTTAACGGGTGAGTTTAGCTCCTAATCCTTCGATTAGTGCCTAAACTTGCTTAGGGTTGGTTTATTTAGATTTAATTCTAGTTTATGTGATTTAATTAAGTTGTATTAGCCCTAAGATAGGTGGTTAGATGGATGGATTAGATTAGTTTAGCTTAATCTTGCTTTATTTGCTTAATTGTGCTTATGTGTTTAATTAAGCTTGTTTTGCTTAATTAATTGTTTGATTGTTTTAATTAATGATTTTAATTATTTCTGAGTTTAATTTATTGTTTATTGAATTCTGGAAATTTACTGTTCACGCGACACTATTCACAAAATACTGTTCACGTGCACTGTTCATGAGTACTGTTCACGTGCACTGTTCACGTGCACTGTTCATCCAGAATGCGAAAAGTTATCTAAATTCATGTGTGTTGATTTTATGAAGTGAATGGATGTGTAAATGCATGAAGCATCCGCATGAATTGAATGCGTAATTAGCAAGTAGACATAGTCTACTATTTATTGAGGGTAGCAGGGAATTTTCCGACCCTTTATCGGGCTTCAATTTGATATTTCGGGCCCAAGTGGAATTTTTTGGCATTTAAATATTATTTTTCGAAATTAAATTAAATAATTATTTATTTTCCGAAAATTCAACTTGGATGGCCAGCGACCGGAATATTGTGCTGATGACAGTGGTGAAGTCCGTTTACTTAATCGGGCTTTATTTTGAGCTAAATTGAATTTCTAATATTTATTAATTAATTTTCGAAATTAATTATTTAATTAATTATTTTTCGGAAATTAAGGCGAAGATGGCTGACGACCGAAATCTCGTGCTGATTGTCATGGCGCAGTCCGTTTATTTATTTGAGCTCTACGTTGTACGGAATTAATTAAATTGTGATATTTTAGGGAATTACCTTAAATTGTTTGGAATTGGTTGAAATTGAATTATTGATTGGATATTGGCCAAGTTTGTTTATTTAGCATTCTTATGCTTTGTTGAGTTGTAAAGTATGTGGAATGGTGAGAATGAATCAGAAGTACCTTGGGGTTGGACTGATAAGGCACGGTGTATGGACCTACGTGGTTCGGTGACTAAGGATGTCACTGGCGAAAACGACGCCTTAAAGAACGCACGTATCGATCTAGTACTCACATTGTTATAGGCATGCATGGTTCGGTGATGGGGAAGATCACCGGCGAAAACGGCGCCTTAAAGAACGCATGCACTTGTCTATGAACATATTGTTATAGGCATGCATGGTTCGGTGATGGGGAAGATCACCGGCGAAAACGGCGCCCAAAACGCATGCACTTGTCTATTGAACATATCGTTATAGGCATGTATGGTTCGGTGATTAGGGATATCACCGGGTGAAAACGGTGCCTTGTTAACGCATACACTTGTCTATTAAACACATTATCATAGGCATGTGTGGTTCGGTGATGTGGGATATCACCTGGCGAAAAACGACGCCTTAAAGAACGCACACGATTGTCTAGTGAGTACATGGTTATAGGCATGCGTGGTTCGGTGATGTGGGATATCACCTGGCGAAAAACGGCGCCTTAAAGAACGCACGCAATTGTCTAGTGGATAAGTCACCTTGGCGAACTGGACGCCCGAGAGCAATGATGGAGCTCTGTGACTAAGTGTACTATTGGAGGTTATATGGGATGGAAGAAATGACCGAGAGATGGTCCGATTGATCGATGATCCGATCTCGAGTGTGATTTAATGTGATTGACCATTGCTTGAGTCTCGATGTTGTAAATTGATTGATTGAATGGGAATGACCGTGAGTGGTCTTGTTGGTGTGTAATCGACTAGGTCGGTTGATCGATGACTCGATCCGAATTGATGCATTGATGTGTGAAATTGTTATATGCATTAATTATATGCATGAGTTAAGCATATTGTTTATGGCACACACGCATGAATCGATAATGTGCAGAGTGTGGCAATGGCCAGGTGAGATCGCTGGTGACGCGACTTGTATGTGATTGATGAACTGTATCCTCTAACGGCCATGTGCATTGCGTGTATCGTGCTGAATTATAACGTGCAGGGTATGGCATACCAGGTAAGGTTGTATGCGAATCGACTGTTGGTTGTTGCTTGTGGTGGGGTAGTTCGGATAGATACCTGGGTTGAGTTGGTGTACTAATCGGGGCTTAGGGGTGGAACTCGCGAGATTTATATCTCACTGGTTATTGAATAACCATTTTCGGGTCCCTTGTGTGAAGAACCGGAGCTTGAAGCGAAGGGTCGGGAGCATAGGTGGCTCGGTAGTTCTTTATGACATAGACCTTCCGTATAAGCTTGAAGTGTTTATAAAAGTGTATTTGATTTGAAATTGGTTGTCCCGCTTTTCTATCCCATGTATGCCGTTGTCGGGGATTAGTGAATCCGCTTCCGCATGTGCAATAAAATGAAAAGGGTCGGCGACAAGTCCTGGGAACGTCGCAAAATTCTATCGACCACCGAGGGATGTGCGCGTGCTCGAGGTTCGGGGCGTGACACCTGAGATCTTCCAATTCATACTGAGCTAGACAGTTCGCAAATTCATCAAAATACGAAATCCAGTTGTTGGAGCTCCGAAGCGGTCGGAGGGTTCCTTTAAAGCATTAAAATCCCCGCCAACTAACCAGTGAATCCCGTAGGAAATTGCTCATCCGAAGGAGGTCCGCCCAAAGGGGCCGCGCGTCTAATGAACGTGTGCTCCCCATAAATAATAGATATGTGACAAGACTTGGCGAGAATGGTGGATGGTGGTCCGACCATGAATGGCCCGATCGGTAATTGCAATTGTGTCAAAGGTAACAAACTCCGGGTTCCAAACCAACCCGCATTCTACCCCGATGAGAGAATTCATAATTTGCAACCCATTTCAAGTCTTTAAGCAAGAATGAGGACAAAGAAACAAAGTCATCTTCAGAGACTTTCGTCTCAACAAGCCCAACAAGACAGAGATTATGTTTAGCAACAAACTTTCTAACTTCAGCCCTCCTTAACGGATTGAGAAGGCCTCTAATGTTCCATATACCTATATACATTTATATAAGGGGGGGAGAGAGGTGATTACCTCTTTTTTGCTGCCTTCTTCCTGGCAGGGACCGGCAATGGAACCAAGGAAGGCGCCGGATCTGGACGAAGCAATAATAACTTGTCTTGAAGTGTCGCCGGCGGGATATCTGCAGAAGTAGATGTTGGGGTCGGACACCCAACTGACAGGAGGTCTTCATTCTCGAAGGGAGCAAGGCCGCCTGAGATGTCATCCGAAACATCTGGCGGGGCTGATTTATGTCGACCGGATCCTGCAGGGGGCTTTGAGGAAGCCGGGAGGCTGCTCATGGTCTCATGGGCCACCTGAGGGGGATCGACCTTGACAGGGGCAGATCCTTTTGGCTTTGAGGAGCGTCCGTCCACACTTGGTGAGGCGAGACTGGAAGATTCGGTCTCCTTGGGGCCTCTCTTCTTTTCGGGCTTAGCTTGCCGCCATGTATCCATACCAGGAGTAGGTAGGACAAGATCGGACAGCGGGGGAGGCACCTGTTGTACCACAGGCTCGGTCGAGGTCGTGGGCACATTGAGGGGTAGATTAGATTCCAAGGCTTCCAACTCCAGAACAGGCAGATCTTCGGTCTGCACCCTTCCTTCAGCAGTTCTAGAAATGTAGAGGGGGTTGTTACGCATCCGCTCTTCGCTCTGGCCCTGTTGCAGCGGAGGTGAGGGAATAGGAGGGGCAGCTGTAGAAGAATTGCTGCGAGGGGTAGGGAGGGCTGTCCGCCCAGCTTGGCGAGATGTAACCGAGTGGGGAGCCTCCGGAATCTTGCACTTGTGGCCGAAGATTCCACATCCAGCACAGGCCAAAGGTTTCCACTCGTACTCGACCTCAATGATGCACGACTCGCCGTGTAAGACTACCTCGACAAACTCGCAAGTTTGATGCTTAGCTGTGATCTCGATGCACACCCTAGCATAAGTGAGCATTTCAAGTTGTTCGGTCCTCAAATCGACATAGAGGGGCCTACCGACATAGCTAGCCACTTTGCCGATGGCTTGTGCGCACCAAAGAGCAATGGGGAGGTTCTTGAGCCTAACCCAAATTGGGACCGAGAGAAGAGAATCCTTGTGAAACTCCAGGGACGGTCGCCATTGCTGCAGCACAAGGGGGATCTTGGAAACAGTGAATGGCCCTCCCTCTAGGACCTTGCGCCGAAACTCCTTGTCCGGGAGGTGGAATAGGAAAAAGCCATTTCCCGTGGCCATAACCTTGGCCAAATTTGGACCCCATGCCCTCTTAAAAGCCGCTTCTGTCACTCTAAACGGAATTCGTCGGCCGATGTAATAACCAACTAAGCATTCCTTGAGAAGAGGGTGCAAAGCATCTAGATCATCCTCGGTCACTTCAAGAAGCGCTTTGTTGTCCACATAAGAAGGTGGACAAAACTCCAAATCATATCCCTTGGACACCGCTTTTGCCTCCGCAACGCTTGCCCATGATTGTAGGTTCGCTCTCCCAGCCATTGCACGCCTAGGGTGCACAGACCTTGCTCGACCACCACTCCTAGCTCGCTGGCCAGCAGGGTTTTGATCAGGCCGAGCAGGGGGGGAGGAGCCACTCGGGCCTGCGGCATCATGGTCAGCTCTCTTGGAACGCGACCGCCATCGGCTCCGGCCCCTTGATCGATTTGGTCGAGGAAGGGGGATCGGAATCTGCTGTTTATTCTTCTGAGCATCAGAGGATTGAAGAGCTGGGAAATCATTCTGCCCAAATGGAATGGGCGAGGTGGAGGAGGCCCTAGCAAGCCCCTCCTGGCTAGCTCCCACACCTGGGGGGATTTTGGGACGCCCCAATGACGAGTGTGGAGAAGGCCGGGCCACAGGCGCTTTGTCGGAGACTTCAACAGCCATTGAGGCCATTTTACAAACACCTAGTGGGCACCGTATTACTACCACAGAGAATCCATCGAGAAGAGATGCTAACCTGGTGTTGGGCTGTAGGAGGACAAGACTTGGGCCAAGACGAATCCAACGAACCATATATGGGCCTATTCGAAGCCAGGCCACCCGCGAGCAGCACCCAGAGTACCGAGAAGCTTCGCACGCCTGAGGAGAAAGGGATTTCGAGAAATAGGCTGACCCAGCCGACGCCCTTTGGAGGGAAGCTCGAGGGAGGTCCCGGAGGTTGCCTACCAAAATTCACCTCAAACCAACCACCGAAACTCACGAGTGAGGAAAAGACCAAGCAAAAACCCAGATTTGGAAATCTGTTTCCGCCCAAAGCAGCTCTAAGGTAGTCGATATCTCGAACATAGACCTTCTTTCACGAAATCCTTCGGTGGAAGGTGAGAGGGGAAAGAGAAGAAGCTCCCCTCAAAATTTCAGCCCATTCCGACCACCACAGCCACGGGAATCAACTTCGCAACAATCCAATGAACAGTAAATCGGGAAAACCAGTAGAGAGCATGCCCGATGAACGCACCCGTATTTTTCCTCGATAAAAGGCTTTATTTATAAAATTTTTATATAGGGAAAACCTTAAAATAAATAGCGTCAACAACATTAAATAGCTTATTAGTGAAGAGTTTAAGTAATTTTACATTATTCTTTAATAACTTAGATTTTTAATGTCTTTTACGGCGTCGATCGATAGTTATAATTTACGAAGAAGGAAAATGTTTTTGTGAAGAGTCTTTACGGTGTCTAAAAAGGCATAAATAACTCTTTATGGCATCCTTCTCTAGTATTCATTCTCTTTTATCTTATTTGTCATTTTAGTCTTCAATTTGCCAAAATCGAAAGAAACAATTTCTCCGCTCGCCACTTGACACTCGTCTTGCTCGCTTTGGGTCATTCATGTCGCTCGCCGCTTGATGCTCGCTTGGCTTGTTGCTTCCCGCTTGACATTTTATGCTCATTACGTTTGACGCTCACCCCACTTGACCCTCACCGCTTGCCTTTCTTAGCTGACCTTGCTCATCATCGAATCCTTGGATCGGTACGGTCCTTGGTTGCCCTTTCAAGGAGTACAAAAAATGAAATAAAAATTATTGGTTGGTCTTAGGTTGACTGAAATCGGACCGAACCCATTGGGTTAATCCGGTCCTCAATCGCTTTTTTAAGGAATACAAAAAATAAAATAAAAATTATCGTTTGGTCCGGGTTGACCTTGGAATCGGGACCGAACCCATTGGGTTGGTCCGGTCCTCTGGTCCCAAGCTCAATAGGGTTGATCCTCGATCCCAAAATGAGGGACCGACACGTGCGGTTGATCCTAAGGTTAGGGGTTGGACTAGCCCAACCCGGACCATGCTCACCCCTACTCACTATTCTCCAATTTTTATTTTTTTTGGATTAATGTCTTGAAAAAATGCCAAATGGATACACTATGACGAATTGATCGCAAATTAATTTTTTTATCACCAAAAATTTAAAAGTGATATATTTATGACATATTTTACTATGTTAATTTTCGTGAAATTTTACTGTCAAATTATTAAATTGGATAATATGTGATAATTGATGAGTGTATTAATTTTGAATTTTACCCTCCGTTAGTCATAAGTAGGGATGTGCATGGTCCAGATTGGCGATTTCCAACCTAGAATATGGAATCTTCCACTAAAGACCGATTCCAAAAAATTAGAACTAGGAACCATCCATTAGTTGCATGAATCCACCCGCGAACCGGACTACCAATCCAATTTGGTTTCTAGGTGGATTCATGGAACCGGTCTCGCCAATAATAATATCGTTTTCTAAATCCCGTTGTGAGTACTCTTCATATTGAGTAATATATTAGAAACGAGAAGCTACAACAACTAGAAATCAAAACATACTGTTGAAAGTGAAAGAAAAAAAAATTATAAGTCAAAAGCCACAACGGCCATCAAGTTGATCACATGAACTCCATACCATCTCAACGATATAAGTCCAAAAACCAAACAAAACCAAATTTAAATAAGTGGAACAAACTCATCGAGTAGAATAAATTAGACAAGTTTACACTTTACAACGATGCAACAAAATTTGCCTAAAATTTCATGACTTGTAAAGCTTGTGAATCTCAAGTTTTAAGCTCTTAAATTCCAAGTTCCAATCTCTTGAAAGTAAAACAATAATAAGTAGATGATTGTTCAACGTTAGGGGTGAGCAGCGGTCTAGGGTCGACCTTGGACCGACCCTGGACCGGCCCAACCCTGCCGGTCTTGGTCCGGTTCCCAAGGGGACTAGGTCGGTCCTTGGTCTCGAAATTCGGGACCGCATTTGGCGGGTAGGTCCCGGTCCTAAGAGTTTTTGGTCGATCCAACCCCTGGACCAACCATGTATATATATATATTATGTTACATTATATTATTTATAATTCTTTTATATATTCAAACCTAAGTAAAATGTTTGTTATAAAACCTAAGAGTTATGGTGAGATGTTTTATCGATAGCACTAATAGTAATTTCAATTTAAAACTTTTGTTGAGTATTAATTATGTGTCGTTTGTTTTGTTTTCGGTATTTAGAAGTTCGGGTGAATTAACAAGATGTGAAGTTATATATTCATGGTTTATATTAAGTATTTTGAACTTTTTATGGTTTAATTGTATTTTACTAATGAATTTCAGCTGCACTTTGCTTTTCAATTTGTGTCAAATGGTAGAAGTTTTTGAAGAGTAGAGTAGTCTGCGGTTGTTACGGTGATTTGCTAGTCAAGTGGTGTGAAGCTCATTTTTGGTTGAATGGACTCCACATGATCAAATGCTAGTCAAGTGGTGTGAAGCTCATTTTTGGTTGGGTGGACTCTACATGATCAAATGCAGAAAACGCTTTTGCATATGATGTTATGAATATTAAAGATAGATGATCACAAGAACTTTCCATCTTGTCCCATATCTCGATGAACAGTTAGCAGGTACGAAATTTCTATTATTGTGTCATCTTAAATTTGCTGAATATATATTGGTATTTATAGTTTAGTTGCACAATACCGCATTGTCGATGGATGTGTAATTTGAATTTGTAGGTTTGCTTTTTTAGGGAGTATAAAAAACAAGACAAAAAATTATCGATTGGTCCTGGGTTGACCCTGGAATCGGACCGAACCCATTGGGTCGGTCCGATCCTTGGTCCCGTGCTCAATAGGGTCGGTCCTCGGTCCTAAAAATTGAGGACCGACACTGTACGGTTGGTCCTAGGGTTAGGGGTGGCCGGACCAACCCGGACCATGCTCACCCCTACTCAACGTTAGCAGAAATTGAACTCAAACAATTATTGAAAATCTTACCACATATATTCCTCTCACTTCAACTTGTAAGCTTTATGGACCGTTAATCTCCATGTTAACATAATCCATATCTAACAAAAAGAAGATATTAAATAGAGGATTTAATTATTAGATAATGGATATACAAAAGAATTAAAGGATGAAATGATATCGACTTACCTAATTCAAACTTTTATGCATTCTCGATACACTCTTCAATATTAATCGGCTCAAGAGCCACTCTCAACCAATCTTGAGTGCAAATCAAAGCTTCCACAACTCTAAGAATCAAAGAACTCCAAAAATCATCAAGCACACGACCGGAAATACTGAAAGTTGACCCTAAAGCGATTGTAGTAACAGGAATAGACAAAATATCCCAAGCCATCAAAGATAAGATTTTAAACTTTTGGTCGGCAACACTCCACCAATTCAAAATGTCAAGATCACGATCATCTTCAAGTTTAGCTTTAAGATATTGATCTAACTCAAATAAGTTGCCCTCGGACCTTTTCTTCTCCTTATTAAAAAAGTCATCATACGAAAGCTCTTGCACATAGAAATTTAAGTTGCAATCATCCTCTTCATTTCCCCCATTGCAATAAGGATCGCAACTACTACCGATACTAGTAGAACTCACCAATTTGCCATCCAAATTTGTGTTACAAGAAGTGTGACAAGATTTCTCATAAAATTTAAACACATGTTCTAGGGCAAACTTCATTTTATCAAACATCTCATCAACTTTTGCAGCATCATCATAAATGAGTTTACAACAATACCTCACGTAATTCAACTTTTTTCTAGGATCCAACGTTACCGCAATCAACACCATCATATTTACTTTTTTGAAACTCTCATAATATTTGTCAAACTTATCTTTCATTTTCGCACCCATAACTTTCACCCTATGGTCAAAAGCCTTTGTCGCTTCTTTCAAATAATTATACAAAGAAGCCATCCCCACAAGATAATCATTTGAAATGATATACAAAGTCCCGAACATCTTCTTAGTGGTATCATAAAACTTCTTCAAAAAATTGGAAAAAACAATAGCATTTTCCCAATCAACACTACTCGGAGTATCAAAGTTAAGCTCAAAGAAAGAAATATTATCTTCTTTTATCCTTTCAAAAGCTTTTCTTAACTTTATGGTACTCTCTAACATTAGGTAAGTGGAATTTCACCTAGTGGAGATATCAAGAGAAACTAAACCCTTATAAGTAATCCTTGTACTTTTAGTGCAATCTCGAAATGTCTTAGCTCTCATGGGAAAACTCCTCACATACCTAACTACGTTTCGAATATGTGCAATAGAATCACGTATCTCATCTATGCCATTCTTCACAATTAAGTTTAATAGACGAGTCATGCACCTCATGTGTAAAACTTCACCATAAAAGATTAATAACATATCTCTTGAAAATTTTTCTTTCAAATAACCAATGGCTACATAATTTGAACTAGTATTATCCACTGTGATTGTGGACACTTTTTTTCTCTATACCTCACTCATACATGCATTTCTCAACTATTTGCCCGATATCCCTATAATTTAGGTTTACTAATTAGTAATTTCGAATTTTTTTAATATTAAAAATTAATATGTTTTTATAATATAATCGATTCGATCCAGGTGGGCGGATAGATAGATCCCCCCATGGAACCTAAAATGGGATCGATTCTCTCAAGAACCACCTGTTCCGGGCGGTTCTTGTTCTTTTGTACACCACTAGTCATAAGTGTGCTAATCTATGACTTTTTGTGGTATAAATTAAAAATTAAATTTAGTTATTACCATCGCCCTCAGCGGCGCAGCTGACTCGGGCTCTCTCCCCCTCACGAATGGGAGAAGTTCAAACCCTCAGATGCGGCATTAGGGATTCTTATCTGGAAGCATCTTGTAATGTGATGGGTCGTGCAGCCGGTCATTTCTCCCGAGGTTTCTTCACGCTAGAAGCATGGGGTTCCCTGGTTAAAAAAAAAAAAAAATTATAAATGTACTAGTTTTGAGTTTTTTATGATCACAAATTTAATTTTGGATAAATTTGTCATAAACATGCCAATTTTTGGTTTTTAATGGTCAAAAAATTAGTTTATGGTAAGTTTGCCATAGATGTATTAGTTTAGAATTTGTCATGATATTAACATTTTTTTATTAGTTCATTCGATATGATTTTTGAACTATTCTTAAATGTTTAATTCAGTTTAAAACAATTAACTTTTCATCAAGAAAAATGTCGAAAGTTTTCATAATTTCACTATTACTCAATTTTTAGAACATCTTTTCATATCAAGTCATTTTCTATATGGAGCTTGTGAATAATGCTGAGGGAAAAGCCCACTTTGTTGCCTTCCCAAGACAATTGGGCCAATGTCGACAACAAAATAGACAATCGGCCCAAATTTGCTCGCCTGACTCAAAGCCCATATCACATGTTTGCCATTGGACTGGGGATGACTTGAGCCTTATTCAACATTGAGCCCTTTGTCTTCAAACCCTACACCTTTGCAGCATGAAGCTTTCAAATAGATCTTGACGCAGCACCCTTGATTACCTTGACTTTTTTGCCCGGAGTCAACTAGGAATTATATAGGTTAGGTCATTAGTCAATAGTCGCGTCCTATCCAATTATCTTCTTCTCCAAGAACTCATACGAGATACGTGTAATCTCCATCCATTTAAGCCAACAATGAAAAAGACGGAGTATGTCTGATTTGACTTTAAAAACTAGCCCAGTTGACCAAATGTTCCTCTTAAATCTCAAGCTGCAAAATAAGAGATCTCGAAACTAGAAAATGCATAGTGTGAGTAAAGAATACGTTGATAGATTATTCTTAAGCTAAAATAATTGGAGAACTCTAAAAAAAAAAAAAAATTTGGGTTTTTCTTATTTGGTGGATATCTCTGTTATTTCGCATTTTAGGTTCATCCAAACTTGTGGGTGTTGTTTGGTACACCTTCTCTTTGCCAATATTGGGTAAACTAGATAGCTAGAAATTCATGAGGCTCTATCTACAAATGTTACCAAACGAAAGGAGGCCAATGAAGACAACCAACTTTGAGGCTATGCCTATTTACAAAATAGTAGAAAAGGACAACAATCGAATTGACTCGGTCTAGAGAACAGCCAGTACTGTCATTTTAAGTCACCTAACGCAAAGCAACATGACTAACAAGGACAATTGACCCGGCCACTCTACGCCACGAAAGGGTGATTAAAATTGTAAGTTTGACAATGATTGAGCCCTCTCTTTGCTTTCAAGTTAAAGCTTATAATTTCATCATTTGTGACTAAAAAAAGGAAAGGAAAAATGATCTAGCTTTTGCACTTCTAGAAGATCACTCACCAAATTGGCAATCATCTTACTCATCACTCTTTTCCATCGCCAAAATTAAAGAATGTATTCGCAATCACGGCATGTACAAGGTACCATTATTCTCCTTGCATCGAGTGGTTTTTATGAAGAATGAACTACATTGGAATTGGAAAGCTAGGGTTAATCTATGCATATCGATTGGTGCTAAACCCATGTCAAGTCGAGATAGATTATGCAAAAAAAAAAAACCAATGCCGGACGTGACTAAGGATGCATTTATTTTGGCCATTAAAGCAGCGGTTGCACCTTCTGAGTTGTGTTGGTACCGTGCCGTGAACGAGAGAGAAGGCAATGATGAGCTTTTTTAAAAGTAAAAGGTGAAGAAGAGTAATTTCGGAAAGCGTTTTTGCATTTTTTAAATTCAGGAATTCACTTTCTCAATTCATGAAGATTTTTATTGACCAAAAAGTATTTTTAGTTGACTAATTATTCTTGTCGAACCAAACTTATCAAAGTTTGAAAAATTGGTTTCCAAAAAACACCTTCACTCAAACAAGTACACTTGATATTCGTTTTTGCTAAAAGAAAAAGCCATTTGAATATGCTAAAAAGAGAATAAAATCATTCCAGCATATTGGATGAGGACATAGAAAGTGTAAAAATACCCTACACGAAAAAATTCAGTGAAAAAAGAAAAGAAAAGAGAGAGAGAGAAAAAGCAAAAGGGAATAAAAGAAAGAAGGTGGCCATGGCCCACCATGCAATTTCACTTATCCCCACGGTTAATGAAAAGTCAGCCATCGCCATTAAAATGTTTCTTGAAGTTCATACCCATCCGCCAAAAAAAAAAAAAAAAAATATATATATATATATATATAATTAAAATAAAAGGTGTAAAAAATACATTGGTTTACAATCCCCCAACACGATTCAATGATTTTGCCGTCCACGACCCGCAATCGACCAACCGAGGAAGAAGAAAAATCCAAGTCTTCCTCTTTTTCCCTTGGAAAAAGAAAATTATAAAAGGAAAAAAAGCCTCTCGAAATCCAAACAATAGTCAAATCTTCATAATTATTGTTATTTTAATATAAAGTGACATCCAAGATCTTGAATTTAGTGCTTTCGTGGGATGTAAATATTGGTAGATGCATATCCCCACTAACTGAGTAGGTTTATCTCTAATCTGGTGATTAAGAAAGATGGTTGCACCGATCGTTGAGAATAAGTCAGAGCTGATGTGCCCGGTTGTCCATATTAGCTGAACCGAAAAAAAGAAGAACCTCTTTGCACATCATGCAATAATAATAATAATAAATATAATAATAATTATTATTATTTTAATATGTTTTGAGTGGAAGACATACTTAAATATCTTATTAACTCGAAACACAAACCACTAGAAAAAGAAAGCTCACATGTGCAAGAAAGTTCATTTATTTTGGCAGGAAACCACATTCTTGAAAATGTTTTCCTAAAATTGGTTGCTTGTATCACTCACAAAATTGAAAGAATAATTTTTTTTCATAATTCACAAAAATATTTAAGTATAAATTGTTGTTGATAATTTTATTGGCTAATTGTTCCAAATGATATATGATCAATCATTTCTAGGAAAATTATTGTTCAAATCATTTATTTTCCGCGAAAAAAAATGAATCCTAAAATAAAAATGTAATTGAATTTGTGAACAATTTAATGGTAATCAAAATCTTCTTTTCTTGTTTTATTTTTTCTCATTACATATCCATTTAGTCAAATAACCGTTCCAATTTTCAGGTTACATTTTGTATGTTCGGTTCAACATTTCTTTTTTCACTTGGCATTTTCTATGCTCAATGGCTAACAAGTTTCAAAATGCATTAAAAAATTCAAATATACATTAACAATAAGAAGAAAAATAAATGCACGTACACAAACATTTATTAATATATGTCTGCGCCAATCGCGATCCATAAAACTAAATTTAATTAAGAAAAGACCGTTACACCTCCGTCCTCGCATCGTGATTTTATTATAATGCTGATTAAATATATATATGTATATATATCATATAGTAATAGAAGTCAGATTCTGAATGTATGCTAGACATATCTATGCAATATATAAACAATGAAAGCACCGAGAAGAAGCCATCACAGATTCAAAACTAATTAAAAATATTACGATGTCGGGGAGGGGACAACTGTCCTCCTCGAGGGCATCGTTTTGAAGAGCCAAAACCAAAGTTTTAAACCCTCTCGATGAAGTCTCAATTTCCGCGTAACCCAATTATTTGTTAGTGAACACTACTGAAACGGCGCTAAATTTCGAATGCAAATCTATAACTTTCGACCCCATCTTGGAATTCATTCAGTGCATCGGATTAAATGAATTCTATCGAAATTAGAAAAATAGGGTTAATATAATAAAAAATTATAAATTGGTACATGTATGATAAATTTACTCTAAATTAATTTTATGATCACAAAAAACCCAAAATTGATACATAAGTGACAAGTTTACCTTGAATTAGTGCCCATTAATTTTTACCCTCAAATTGCTAAGTCAGATAACACGTGACAGTTGATGAACCAGTTTGTGATTTTACCCTTTATTTGTTACATGCGCACTAATTTGTGATTTTTCGTGAATTAATCGAAAGGCAAATTTATCACATGTATACATGTTTAGGGTTTTTAGTGGTAAAAAATAAATTTGGGGTAAATTCTCAAGTTGGAGTTATGGTGGTTAAAAAATTAATTCCAAGTAAATGGGCTACCAATGTACCGATTCAAGATTTTTCGTGTTTTTTGTTAATATTTTTGGTGGTATTGATCCTATCCAAAAGGCCCTCCAAAGTCACCTTTTTATTTTTATTTTTTTGCTCATGTCTATCCAATATCCATGTCGATCGTGTGTGACCAAACTGCCTCGTCGGCAACTTGTGGGCGTACATTTGGACCAGGTCGTCGTCCACCCCCGCTCGAAGAAGCTCGACCTCCACCTTCGTTTTGCCGCAAACTCGAGTCGTCGTCCATCCCGTCACCGCTGGCTCCACGCGCATCCCGATTCAAAATCGAGCGGCTCGAGCTGCGGGGGCGCAGCCTTTGCACCACCGGACCCTACCAGCCGAACCCCCATTGGACCGGCGCAAAAGGGTCAACAATGTCCGACAGCTACCACGCGAAGAGCGCCATAGAGAGAGAGAGAGAGAGAGAGAGAGAGGAAGACAGAGGAAAAGAGTCAACTTTTGAATTCCGAGCGCTCCAATTTCATTCCTGCTCGCCAAATCCCCGCAGTATATAAGACCCACCTCCGAATACCTTCCTTCTCCAATACCCAGATCTCGTTTCCTCGATATTCTCTCCTCAGACATCTGTTTCCGGGTCTGCTCTCGTGGCATTTTCTTGCTTCTAGCCCGTGAAGAAGAAGAAGCACTGTCAATTCGGACGCGTCCGTTCTGTAAATCTGGTCTCTTTGTCACAGCTGTTGCCCACGATCCTTTTCCGTTCGAGCTCGTCGCGTTCAAATTGTGCGTGCTTTCGTCCCACAAGTTTCTCCTGCATTTCAGGGGATGTCATGCGTCGTTTCCCCTGAAAATCCCCGTCTCTTCTCGATCTTCTGACCCTTTTGACCCTTTTTTTTTCCCCATTTGCCGTTTCCCCTCCGTTCTCTCGCTGCAAATTCTCTGCTTTCTTCGCCCTTGTGAGCTCCCCCCCCATCCCATCTGGAATTTTTCCCCGGAATCTGATGATGGGTGTCCAGAGAGACAGGGTGAGATTCAATGTAGGCGGCAGGACGTTCGAGACGACCTCCACGACCCTCGCCAACGCCGGCCGCAATTCCTTCTTCGGCGCGCTCTTCGACGAGAACTGGAACTTGCAGCCCATGAATTCGAGCTCCGACCTCTTCCTCGATAGGAACCCGGATTGCTTCGCCGTGCTCCTCGATCTTCTCCGCACCGGGGAGCTTTACGTACCTCCGAACGTGCCGGAGAAATTGCTGTGCAGGGAAGCGCAGTTCTATGGGGTTCTCGATCATGTCCGCGCGGCGAAGTGGGGCCAATTCGATGGGAATCGGCTGCGGCTCTCGAGGTCGATCACGGGCCCGGCACCGGGGGATGGGACCGCGATAAGGGCGGGGCCGGACGGCGGTTGCTGCGTGGCTCACGGTAGCATGGTACATGTTTATGATTGGATGATGGAAGAGCACCCGCCGATCAATCTCGATTACCAGAGGGTTAACGATGCCGGTTGGATTGATCCGGAGAGCATAGTGATCAGTGCTTGCGAGCGTTTGGGAACTGGGGATGGAGGGATGGGCTTGTTTAACTCATCCACAGGTGAATTGAGGTACAAGTTTCAGGTGAGCCATCAGAATCAGATCAAGAGCTACACTGCTGGGGCCTTGACCTTCAGCTCAGATTACAAGATCTACTCAAGCTGCAAAGGGAGGAGCAATGAGTATGGTGTGGGAGTCTGGGACCAGATCACAGGGAAACAGAATGATTTCTTCTATGAATCGCCCGGTTGGTCGCTTGGGGATGCTGATAAGCTGCAATGGCTAAATGGGTACAACTGTTTGTTAGTTGCTACCCTGTTTCCTCGAAAGGACAACTGTTACATCAGTTTGTTGGACTTTAGGCAGAAGAACATGGTGTGGTCTTGGTCGGATATCGGCACGCCAATAACCTTTGATGAGAAGCGAGTTAGGGATGCGATTGCGATGGAGGGGAGCAGTTCGATCTGTGTGGTGAACGAGTACGAGGACTTGGGATTTATGGACTTAAGGAGTGCGGCCGCGAGTGTCAGGTGGAGCTCGAGAAGCCGGCTCATGAATGGGAAGCTGTCGGATGAGCCATGTTACCCTAAATTGGCATTGCATGACGGGCAGTTATTTTCGTCCATGAGTGACCGCATTTCGGTTTTCAGTGGTCCTGACTGGGTTCTGACTTCGAGGCTTCGGAGAAGTTATGGAGGTTCCATTTGTGATTTTTCGATCGGCGGAGATCGGCTCTTCGCATTACATAGCGAGGAGAATGTGTTCGATATATGGGAGACTCCGCCTACATCAGTTCTGTGAGTCCTAGTAGTATCGTTCCATCTGTTTGGTGATTACAAGTTTCTTCTGCTCTAGATCATAGAGAAAGGATTTGCAGTTCTTTTCCCCCCTAGGTTAGATGACAGAGATTTTCTTCACAGATTTGAAGTTTGATCCTTTTTCCCCCCTTCCCCTTTTGGGTTTAACAGTTCCATATGAGATCGATACCTAACAGCTACATAACTAGATATATCTGGATTGAGTTTGTACAGAACATTGCCTATTGGCAGAGAAATATTGAAGTTGTTTGCCCATTTCTCGGCTTATGCATATGTAAAGGTAGCTACTCTCTTTTTTTCTTTCTCATGGTTGTACCCAACACTAGCTAGCTTAGAGCTAACTAAACGTTGCAGAAGATAATGCTAGAGAAGTGCAAGAAAGAAAGAAAGACAAAGGACACTTCAACCCTCTTTATCTTTTCTCCACCAGTAGAGTCCCCTTCTTTACTTTCCACTTTTTAAACTTTGACAGTGCTGTCAGTGTCCTGACTAAAAGATCCCAACTTCGTGTTGAAAGTTTGGGTTAAGTTTCCCCCTCTTTTCTCTTTATCCTCCTTTGAGGGCATCTTCTCCCATGTGAGCAGTTGTGGAAATTTGACAGAATGTGAATAGTTTTCTGGGGAAAAGGAAAAAAGAACTTGGGGCATTGCTGGTGTAGACTCATCTTTCAGGTCGAGAGCTTTATTCCCGTAGCTTCATCATCCAAAGTCCCATAAGGCTCTTGTTGCTCCCAAAAACTCCTAATGATAAGGCCAACACCTCCACCCTTTTGTCGTTTTATAACATGGTTCCCACACATACAGACTGATCTTTTTTCTCTCTCTGCAATTGCTTCTTGACTTTGTTTAATTTTCTTTGCTCAGAACTCTAGAAAGCCGCCTAGTAGTTGGGGTTTGAAGTCATTGGTGGGAGCACATCTCCAAGCACAACGAGCCGAAATATAGTTATATTATAGTCCACCGGTTGACTACTCTTTCCTAACAAGGGTTTTTCTATGCATCCCCACCATGGAAATTCAGTGAGTGGGGTTAGATTAAAATCTCCAACCTGTCAAGGCTTAAAAAACCATCGGCAACACAAACATGTCCCCGGAGACAAAGATAAATCAACTGCATATCGTCTTTTCTAATCATCACAGGCCACGACGAGGTGGAAAAATGACACCTTGAAAGGAGCCTTATTATAAGCTTGAGTTTTATTGGCACAAGGCAGGACAAGTTCCTGAATCTCTGGCGAGAAACGGGCTGACGCTTGCGCGTACAAGCACCTCAAGGCTAACATTATATAAATAGACATGATTCAAGTAGCCGAATTGGTAATAAATGTAGGGAGTTTGTGCCTTTTGGCCATAGTTTCAAAAAGAAACGTGCGGGGCATGGTGTGTTTGTTTTCTCTGACCACACCATGGTCCGCTTCTTTGACCTCTGGACATATAATTTTCTGTCTTAATTTGCCGCGATATCATCAGCCACGTAAAAGCTTGAGTAGAAGTGACTCGTCAGCTTCCATGAAGCTTCCTTTCGGCTCTTCTCTGATCAGTACTTCAAGTAACCAGGACTAGGTTTGAAATGCAAATTGACATAAAGTTTCAGAAGAAAAATTCAAAAATACAGGGTGATTATAGGCGAGGGAGGACCCCCCAGACGTGTGGACAAACCTTATGGGGCAACACTTCTATAAAATGTACAAAGGGCCAGAACTCTTCAGGAGCCAGCAGACATCAGCACGACTGCAATGCTAAGTGCCCATCCGTATGTCGCCTCGCTCTTCAAACACTGTCCATGAGATGAATCTGCAAATAACTGAAGTCATTTATGATTGGCATCACAATAAGTCAATGTAACCTCACCATCCGTTTTGTGCACGAGGCAATAGGCATTCATGTTGCTCTTCTCTCACCCTCTTGGCTAAAGTTGTGTAGCAGATTACAGGAAAGAACATAAAAAAAGGGAAAGTAGACCGCAGAGTATGCATTTGTATGATTGAATTACACCGTTTTTTTTTCTTTCTGTTCTCTCGATTTGCGAGTTATAGATGCTTCATAGGTTGGAATTTTTTAGAGCCTCTCTCGACCATCAATGTCCTCGAAACCAAAGCAGACAGGTTTGAATCCCTGGTAGTATACGATGGGTGTTCAGCTATCGTTATCATCCCTGAAGTCTTCGGTTTGACATCAATAGATGAGTGATTGCTTGGCCATTGATTTGCAAGCGAAAAATCACCCAAGCAGCCACAAGTCTTCATACAGTACAGTGTATCGGCACTGCTTGAAGAAGTCTCGGAACTTCCTGATACTGATGGGTGACCAGGAATATCATACAGCTTACACTCATCACTCAGCTGAGAAGCCACTAGGAAAACCAGACTTGATTAGAAGCCAAATTCACCCGAAAGCAGTTTGCCGATTGCCTTGGCGTCGGTGGCGGGCACCCTATCTAAACATAGCTGTGGTGCAGCTCTTGCATTTATGCTCAAGGAAAGTGCCTAGACATGCACATATACGAGTATTCACTCTTCAAAAGTATCTGCAAAGGTATGTAGCGAAAGAATGACATAAGACGGCAGCAGCAGCCATGAACCTCACATAGGTAAATGACATTGCAACAATGCTTCGAATTCTCAACATGAGTGACCGAGACCCAGCACTAGAGCACCTGCAGAAAAAATATGGCCACATCACAAATTTATAGGTTTGTACTGCATTGAAAAACTGGGCTGCAGAATTGAGGCAACAAGAACTTAATTTGCACTCCTTGATGCACTGAACCAAAGGAACAAACTTCAAATGTTCAATGTGGTGTGGCAGGACTCTCAAGTACTAGATAGCTTAATTTGCCACCCTTTAAGCACTCAAGGCAACAAATGCGACCGGGAACAGCGAGTTAAACAGGATAATCGCTATCCAAAAGTCCCAACCCAACGCCATATCAAGTGAACAGAGCTTGAAGCACCAACCCTTTTTTGACAAATTCGTCCAGCGATGTTCGAAGCGTGATAAACACGAATGAAACGCTGCCCCACGCTAGGGATGAAACGTTGCAGATAATCTGAGCACGAGAGAAGATGATTTACAGAGGAGATCAAGCCAAACAAAACAGAATGAGAGAGAAAATTGGCTGGAGTACCAAGCAAGAGAATGGGCCGAGCTCGATCCCAAAGGATAGCCCAATAATACTTAATCAAAGATGGTTTGCTTTTGAGGCCCAATGGGCTATTCGGGCTAGTCGGGCTTAAGGGAAAGCCTGCCCAATCCATTTCCTTGAAACGTCTGTTTGCCTCTAGGCTACGAATGGTAGACCGGGTGTAATTCCGGATATGATAACTTACGTCCTATCTCGTATTCGGATAACACAAAATCCAGATATGTCCACATATAATCAAGATGTAATCTGAATAAAAAAAAATTCCACCTAAAGAATGGGATATATCCAAATAGGATATCTTCTATATGGGAACAAAAGAAAACGAAAAGAAAAAAGAAATAAATTGAGCTGTGGACGGATTGGCAAGAGCTCTACCATCCTAGACTAGGGTTCTAGCAAGAATGAATGAACAAACAGTGTTGCATCGAGAGAGATATATATATATATATATATATATATATCATCAGTTCAAGTACGTGGAGTGAAAACATATATTACAATATGAACCCAAGGCAAGGTTCCAACCTCACATTAACATGTACATTAAAAGGGTTTAAGAGGTTGTTTTCCCATTAAACCTTTAAATGTTTTCAAGTAAATGTCGAATAACAAGATGGTTAAGTCATTTTATCTCTCAATTTCTGGTGAAGTTGGCAAATCATTAATTCATTAATTATATACATTTTTTTTTGTCGGTTAATTATATACATTTAACTTTGTACCATTATAAATATATTGATAGTTGGTGGAGGCCATGGCTTTGGCTCCAACTCCAGCTACGACTCCAGGTCGAGCCTCATGGTGTTATCATTTGGCGTACAGGCAGACACTTTCTCAAGAGGGTACTCATTCTAATAGTGTTTTTGCTTGGGTTCGCTTAAATTTGGAATTTTAAAACAAAGCTTGCCATTATATCAAAAGACGTCTTTGTGAATTAATTCCAATTTTTACATATACATTCCAGAAATTGCTCTCCCCTTGTTCGATTCATTATTGCCCCCTTCGCCATCTTAAAAGTTTGCCAGGAGCCACTCCTTATCCAGGTCCTCTAGCCCTGACGACCACTCCTTGCCCTCGTTGAATCAGGTTGTTACATTCTCACCCTTTAATGAGGTACCATAAGATTTCTTCACCTCACCCATTTCCTCTAGCTAGATCAATTGCTCTCGTCCAACACCATGATTATGACCAGCATGGAGGGAAAAAAAAGGGGTTAGTATATAATGTGAAACTAAAGTAAGGTGTTAACCTCACAATACTTTCCAGCTATGGCGTCTGCCTGCCATTACCATATTGGAAAAAGGCACATGCAAATCAGCATCTGGAATCTGATGTTGGTGGGAACCTACCATTAGACAATACGTCTCTTTTGGGTCCATCGTATATGATTTTGGAACACGTTGCTTTCCTGAAAATAGAATAAGTGCCCACCCACCCTTTTTTGCATTGCCATGATCTGGAGAGGATCTATTAAAAGAAAAAAGGAATCTTTATTCATACATAACTCATCAGTTCCATTGGTCTTAACCCCAGTTCGTCTGGTTAATTAGGCGCTGTCAAAGGTGGTTAAGAACTTAACATCTCAACCGTCGCGAGATCTGTCCTCTTTTGACTCGCGTGCCGCATTTCCATGATCCTTAAACAAATCACCTCGTAATTCGTTTACCGCAGTAAGTCAAAGTGTTCTCGAGAATTTCATCTTCTAGTAAGTCAAAAAAGAAGGTTAAAAAATAGCAAAAATGATGATTTGATCCTACAATGCCATTATGGGAAACTTGAAGGGCTGTTTGTTAATGTTCTTTTTTATTGTTTATAAATAAAATTTATGTTTCTTTTTTTTTTTTAACAAAAAAAAAAAAAAACGCGTTTGTTTGCGTTTTTGTTCCAAATCTATTTTTGTTCTCGTGAACACATTTGGAAGCAAAAGTAAAAAGAAAAACGTGTTTCTTGTTTTCAACAATTTTTAAAAATAACTTTTTCTCTCTCTCTCTTTTCTTTTCTTTTTTTTTTCTTCTTTTCTTTTTTTTTCTTTGGCTGGTCCGCCGGCCATGGTCGCCGATGAGGGCCGGCGATGCCATCAAGAGCCGGCGACCTCATCGGAGCGTCGTCGACCCCGACAAGGCCGAGTGTCGCCGGCCCCCGGCGAGGCTCGGCTCGCCTTGGCCGGGTGAGCTTAGGCTCGCCCAGCATTCGGCGAGGCCGAGCTCGCCCTAGCCCACCGGGTGAGGCTCGGCTCGGTCGGGGGGGGCAAGCCTCATGGCGTGGCATGGCGAGGCGGCATGGCGAGGCCCTCATCGGCCATCGGCCGGCTATGGGCCATGGCCGCCGCCGGCGACCGGCCACAAGGAAGAAAAAAAAAAGAAAAAAGAAAAAGAAAGAAAAAAATAAAAAATAAAATAAAAATATTAAAAAATATTAAAATATTAAAATAAATAAAAAAAAAAAGGACACAAATTTATCAAACATATTTTATTCTTTTTTTATTCCAAGAAGAAATTTATCAAATGCGTTTTTTGTTCAAAACTTGTTTTCGAAAGAAATAGTTTTTATTTTTTGAAAAAAAAAAAAAAAAAAAAAAGAAACACAAATAAACACACCCAAGGTGTTCTCTTCACATTATCTTACCACTTTTACATCTCTTTCTGAACAGGAGAAACTCAAGATTCTTTTCTTGTCTGTCTTACTCTAATTTTTAATGCACTCTGAAACTTTTATCTTATTTTTTTGCAAAGTGTGGAAGCCCAACTACACACCTGAACCTAAAGGTCTCCTCGCCTCTTTTTTCATGTGAGAAGAGTAGCCAAATAGTTGAGAAATGCAAGATTTAGGATGCTCAAAAGAGAGAATATATGGCAGAACAAAAGAGCCAAAACCAAGCTGCAGGAAGGAATGGAACTTGAAAAGTAAAAAATGGAGGACAGTCGTCGCCGCTGATCTGGTAGGCCAGACGGGACCAGGTGTTACCCCGCTGTGATGCATTGGAAACTTTCCACATTGTACCGCGTCGTGTCCATCTCTCCTCCTCATTTAATACAAATTTCTCTGTTTTCTTCTTTCACAGAAAACTCTTCCTGGGAGAATCTCCAGAAGAAGATCTACTGTACCATTTAGCTTCTTGGCAGCTTCCTTTGCACAGCGTCTGGTCAATCTCCACCGACACGCTTGTACCCACATCTTTCACTTTTGTTTTTTTTCTGTTTTTTCCCTCGGTCCTTTCTCTGTTTTATCTCACACCCGCACGAAAATGAAACCGAACAAGCAAAGGCACCATCTCTCTCTCTCTCTCTCTTACTATAAAATAAACGGCATGTGAACGATGATGGCCTTCTGTATTCTGATTGCCTCGTTTGACGTGCTTCGCCAGATATCTTTTTCGTACAAGGGTCTTATCAGATCCCACCGAAAGCCCTTTTGCCTCGCTCCCGCTGAAATCTCACTACCCTGTTCATTTTCTCACCAAGAAACAGGAACGGAGGAGAAGCAAAGGGGAAGCTCTTTTTCTCGGTTAGTTTTGCAGAACCGAGACGGAGAGTCGCACGAATCGTGATGGACGCGAGTAAGAGGAGGAGTGAGGTGAGGAATGGGGTGGTGGAAGGATCAGTTTGGGAGAGGAGGAAGAGGTTAGATGAAGTGAAAGGTGGGATCAGGGTCTTCGGTGTGGTCGAAGATGAGGACAATGGTACTGCTAGTGTTGCGCCCACCGCTCCTAGTTCTGTCCCATTGAGAAAGAGTGAAGTTGTGGGGAAGAGAAGGACATGGAAATCAGAGAGCTTCGATGGCCCAATTCAGATTGCAAGGGAGGTCAATGAGTCGAGCAACGGCTTGATGAGCATGTCAAGGAAATGAGTTTTTCGGGCGATGGGATCAAGAAAAAGAAGAGCCCAATTCTGGGTGTGAAGGAAAGGAGAGAGCTTGGAATTTCTCAGGAGAGAAAGTCAAGGCCTGAGGCGAAGGAGGTGAGTGAATCTGTTCTTGGTGCTGAAAAGGTCGTTTCCGCTGAACCGAGGAAGAAAAATTTGGAGCCTTCGAAGGATTTATGTCGATCTGGTCATGCGGGATCCGAGGAAAACTGCAAGGAGGTTGGGGTTTGTCAAGAGAGAATCATTTCCAGCACTATAAGCAATGTGGGTCAGGTCAAGCCTGCTCCAAAGGTACTGGTCCATGATTATGACCTTCATGGTAATCATGGTAGTGATGATGGGGATGAAGAATTTTTCGATGATGAGGGATTGGAGGCTGATTGCTTCGATGAGAAAGCTGCGACTAAGGTTAAAAAACTAGCTTCGACATCGAGAAAGTTCACACAGTAGAGCAGAAATCGAAAAAAGTGGCAAGAGGAGAGAGAGTAGATAATCATTCCGGCGAAAAGCACAAACCCATTTGTTTTGATGCTGTGAAACGACCTCCTTCTATGTTGAACCGTAATGGAGTGCATAGAAGTACTGCTTATACTCCTCTGAGTCAGCCGACATCTTTGTCTGCAACTAAAGAGCCGCCTTCTTCCACAAAATACTCTACTATTCATCAAAATTTCTCCAAGCATAATACATGTAAGTTTGGCATTCAAGAGTTCTAGTTCGTTGGCACTTTTATTACTTGTCCTGCCATCACAGTTTTCTGTTCCCTGTTACAGTATCGGATGAAAACCGATGTTCCAGTGACACGCAGGAGGGATGGCAAATTTTGGGTAATTCTCGCTTTCTGGGTCCTCCCTGAACTACATTTTCTGTGGACTCTGTAACTCAATTTAGGCTTAAAAAATTTTGTGTTCTTTTTATTTAGTGGATCTGGTGATATGGAAAGATGCATCTAAGTCAGCATTAGCCTTTGCATTTGGAACACTAATGATAGTATCATCCTCCTATGCTAAGCATCTCGATTACAGGTAAAGAATGTGATATTGGCTTATTAGGTTATTTACTCTGTCTCAGATGAGAATTGAGTTTGAGGCCTTGTTTCTTTTCTGCTTCTCCAGCTTCATTTCTCTGGCTTCTTATCTGAGTCTCATCGTTCTTGCTGCAATTTTCCTGTACAGATCCATCGCTAGCAGGTAATACAGTTACAATATAAGTTCAAGAGATGATGTCGCCAGATTACTTGTTCTCCTAACTTAGTGTTGTTGTCGCATCTGTTTGCTTTCAGGGGTTATGTGGATCTGGCTGCTATGAGACGTGAGTGCGAAGAGGAAGAGGCAATGCGGTTGGTGAAGTTGGTGCTTCCTTGCTACAACAAGTTCTTGTTCATGCTTCGAGCTATTCTCTCTGGAGATCCATCAACTACGATGAAGGTGAGGTGATTTTGCTTATTAACTAGCGACTTTTTTAAGTGCGGAAGCTAATGAGTGGTGGAAATTGCAGTTGGCAGTCCTGCTTTTTGTTGTGGCCAAATGCGGAAGCTATATGACCGTAGGGATGATGGTCAAACTTGGTAAGTTTTCATTAGATTTGTTAGTGAAAAGATTTCAGGATTTTAATGTAAAGCCTTCAATTGTAAGAAGGATCATCGCAGGCTCTGTTGGAGTGCATACAAGTGTCTAGTTGTAGAATTTATGGTGACTTTCAGCCCATGTTTTTGATTTGACACTGCCTGTGAAAAGAATGGTTTTTGGCTACCTTTTAAAAGAATGGGGAGGGAAGGGAGCATAATACCGTGCAATATTCACCCTCAAAAGACTCGATAACAACTTCAAAGCATTTGCTTACTGAAGCAGTTGATTGTTTAATGCTGATTGTCCACAGGCTTCTCTAATTCTCTCTATCATCTGAGATGCAGCCAAATGCAAGAAAAATCATCGAAATATTTATGCAATTGCCTTATCTTACTTGCGCTTTCCATTGCTCATTACTGCAGGATTTTTTGGAGCTTTCATGGTACCAAAACTCTGCTTGACGTATTCTGGGCATATAACTACACAAGGTAAACTATAACTTGGCTGCAGCATGCTTACATGCTGTGCCTGCACTAGTGATGCGTATTCAAAAAATCCATCTATGCAACTCTCCAAATAAGATCTTACTCCAAACGATCACTACCTCGAGCACTCTTTCAGGATCTTGGCCCATGTGGAGCAAGCTAGGTGGGTTGTCACAAATGGGCATCCACGCCATGCTTGCATGACAGCCTAGCCGATCCACATGGGTTGCAGCCCAGAAGGGATACTCAAGTTGATCATTTAAGAATGGATCTTACTTGGAGTGTTGCAACTTTGAGTTCCAAAAAGGAAGTCTAGTCTTTCCGTGTGAAGCATGCATATTCTCGTGGACTTTCATTTACTCCAATTCGAATTTGCCTGTAATTTGCTACTTCATCATCCTTTATTGGACTGTGAGTTATGTATTTTGGTATCTATAGGATCTCATTCATCTGTGCCTCTTCATTGAGATTAGGTTACTACAAAGAGAGCTGGACAGAGCTCCTGGTATCCTTTTGAACCAGCTCCTTTACAATGTTTATGTCATCTTCAGTGGGATGACTAGCACTGTTTAGAGAAAGCTTAACTTTTTTACGGTTTGGTTGTATCCTAGAAACAATTTTCTGGTATGACTAGAGAAATTGCAGGAGACAGTATGACATTTCAAAATCGAATTCTTACATCTAATCAATCCGATGTGGATTGTGCAGGAAAGGTTTTGATTCAACTGTTTCGAGATTCTTGGGGTGTGTGCTCTCACAAAAAAGCCATAGCTGCTATCGCATTTTCAATCTTTTGGAGCTTTTCTTCTATCGTTGGAAGAGTTTGGGGAGGTAAGGTTTCTCTCTATCTGAATAGCTTTCCAATTCGACTCAAGGCATTTGATATCTGTCTATTTCCACGTGCAGTGTTTTTTGCGTATATTGCATTTAGATATTATGAGCAGACTACAAGGGATGGGTCAGCTGGAAATTGTAGAGGAGCTGAGTTCGTCAAGAGTGGATGTGCAGGAGCGAATACGCAGAGGTATGGACCAACTGTGGTAGAACAAAGAAAGGAAAAGAAGGCATCCTAGCCCTGGATTAATTGCTGTGTAGTCACAAGTTTCATGTGATTGCTTTCTGCCCCAAACCATCTCGCATTAGACCCACTGACTCACGGCAAGCAAACACGCTTTCGATATCCTCATCGGCCGTGTCGTGGTGCCAATGGATGGCTTCAACTCAAGCCATTTCATGGAATGTGAGGTTGTTTCGAAGAGTAAATGGTACTCTGGGTGGATTTAGCTAATATCTGATCCTGCTGGATGCGCAACAACTGAAGTCTGGCTAACACTTTGTTCTGCAGTTTAGATTGATGTCAGTGACTTAATTACATTGTCCTTGGCCGGCAATCTGTTCTTTATTAAAGTCACATGCTCACTGGCATTTCTAGTTGTAACTGGATGATGTACTTTATGCCGACCCTCTTCATATGAAAATGAAGCAGGAAAATTCAGACCCACAGCATGATGGCCCCAAGGACACGACTTCGGCGTCTGGGGTCACGGACGGATTGTAGAATATCGTTCAAATGATGCGGCCGAAAATGTCGCTGACTGCTTATTAAAAGAATGGTTTTACTCATCTGTTAGGAAATGCTGGCTGATTAATTTTGTCTGTCAGGTTCACTAGCATTGCTCCTAGTCCTGTGGGCCTCCAATCTCATGGGCTGACAGCTTCATGAGGCCAACATCGACTCAAGTGGGTTGGAATCCAATGATTTTGGATGGCTCATCATGGTCTTGGCCTTGAAAAACTAGTCAATTGGATTAGTAAATGAAATAGGAAAAGATTGTTCATAGCTTCTAGAAGAACCGTTGACAGTCGAGATCTTTCTTTGTTAAAATCATAAACAAACGATTTGGACGTTCAAAACAAAATGGTTGTGAGGTTAAGGCCCTGTTTGGTAACCATCCTGGGAGTAGTTCGGGAACAGAATCACGTTTGGTAAAATTTATGTTCCGGAAAATAAATTTCTATTTTTTTGTTTTAAGAAGTAGATTTGGAACAGAATCAAGAATAAAAAAAGTTGATTCTTGTTTTGGGAACAAATCTAAGAATCACCACCGGCCGTGGTGACTTCGCTGGATAAATGGCTTCATTAATCCTTCTCAAAAGGTGAGGGGTTCGAAACCCAGTGAAGGCGCTTGGTGTCTTAAGTGTGACATCGGGGTGGTGGGTCCTCCGCTAGCGTCGCCTCGGGTTTACCTCACCTGGCCACCGGTTGTACGGGGTTCTCGGGTCACAAAAAAAAAAAAAAAAAAAAATCTAAGAATAAAAACAACTCTTCCTCTTCCATTTTCTCATCTTCTTTTTCTTCTTCTTCATCGACGGCGTTGTCCGTTGCCGCCGTCCACCGGTCGTCGGCAACCGGGCCCGACGAACTCGTCGGACCTCACCTGGTCGGGCGAGCCATCGGCGAGGCTCGCCCGGCCCCGCCGGTGGCTAGGCGGGGCCTCGCCGAGGCTCGGCGAGGCTCGCCTAGCCACCGACGAGGCCGAGCCACGCCAGGGTTGGGCAAGCCTCACGACGCCCAGCCCTACCGGTGGCCAAGCAAGGCTTGTCCAGCTCCGGTGAGGCTCGCTTGGCCATCGGTGAGGCTTGCCCAACCCCCGTAGTGGCTGTAGGTCTCGCCCGCCCCGACGAGGCCGGCCCGGCCACCGCCGAGGCTCGTTCGACGAGGGCGGCCTCGCCGAGGGCCGCTCCGGTGAGGTCACCGGCCCTCTCGGGTTGGGTTCGCCGACCGGCCTGAAGAAGAAGAATAATAGGAGAAAAATGAAAAAAAAGAAAAGAAAAAAAAGGAAAAAAAATATAAAAATTATTTAAAAATTAAAAGAAATTGATTTGGAACAGTAATCAATGAGACGGTCTTAAACACAATTCTATTCCGAATCATAAATTTTGAACAATTACCAAAAGGCTTAAAATGCTTAGAATACGTTCTCGGGAACGAGAATAAAAAAAAAAATCATTTCGATCGAATCTACTCTGGGAACATAATCGTTACCAAACGCACCCAGAGAAAGCGATTAGATCCTCCAAATGGACCCTCGTGCCGGTTTCTTGTGATTGCTTTCTGCCCCAAACCATCTCGCATTAAACCCACAGCCTCACGGTTGTTAGATACAAAGAGGACATGCTTTCCATATTCTAATCGGCTGTGTCGTGGTGCTGATGGATGGCTTCAACTCAAGCCATTTCATGGAATGTGAGGTTGTTGCGAAGAGTAAATAGTACTATCGGCGGAATTAGCTTAATATCTGATCCTGCTGGATGTGCAACAACTGAAGTCTGGCTAATACTTTGTTCTGCAGTTTAGATTGATCAGTGATTTAATTACATTGCCCTTGAGCAGGCAGTCTGTTCTCTATCAATGTCACATTCTCATTGGCAGTTCTAATTGTAACCCGATGAGGTACTTTATGCCAACATTCTTCATGTGAAAATGAAGCAGGAAAATTCGGACCCATAGCATGCTTGCCCCAAGGACCGGCTTCGGCATCTGGGGTTGCCAACGGAATATCATTTGAATGATGTGGCCAAGAATGTTGCCGGCTGCTTATTAAGAGAATCGTACTAAGCATTTGACGAGTGGCTTCATCTGTTAGTAAGGGTGAGTATGGTCCGAATTGGACTGATCCAGCACCCAACTTAAATACCAACCCGCATAGTATTGGTCCTTAATTTTTTGGACTGAGGACCAACCCTATTAAGTGTGGGATTGAGGATTGGATCAGCCTTATTGGTCCGATTTGGCTTCACGGTCAACTCGGGATTAATCAATTATTTCTTTATTTTGTTTTTTTATATTCTTTAAAGGGACATACATATTATTTTAAGTTATATATCCATCAACAATACAACATTGAGTAACTAAATTATGAATACCAATATATATCAAACATAAATATAAGATAACGTAACAATAGAAATTTATACTTGCTAAAAACAACAAACCATAAAAACATACATGCAAGGTGAGGGAATAAATGCAAGTAGCGACCAACAAGGTGAGAGTGTGGTCAAGGTGGGCGAGCCAAGCGGGGGTGAGTGAAGAGGGTTTTTTTTTTCTTTTTTTTTTTTTGTGGTCAAATTGGGGCTGTATTTTTTGCTACTTTCTAATTTACACAACAAACTAAAATGTGAAGAGAACAAAGGAGGAGTTATTAGAATTTAGAGTAAACAAAAGTATATAATATAAATATATTATGTATAGGATTGGTTCGGGTTGGACCAACCCTAAACTCTCGGGATCAATAACCAACTCGCACAATGTAAGTCTAGGGGTCCTAGGACCAATGACTAATCCGATCCCCTGAGAACTGAATCAGGACCGACGGGGTCGACCCTGACTAATGCTCATCCCTATTTGTTAGGAAATGCAGGGTTATTACTTTTATCTGTCAGGTTCACCAGCATTCAGCTAGTCCTGTGGTCCTCCAATCTCATGGGCTGACAGCTTCATGAGGCCACCATCGACCTAAGTGGGTTGGAATCCAGTGATTTCATTATGGGCTTCAAATCCGAATTTTCTGCTGCTTTTGGATGACTCAGTCGATTGGATTAGTAAATGAAATAGGAAAGGACTGTTCATAGCTTTTAGAAGAATCGTTCACAGTCGATATATTTCCTTATTAAGTTCACAAACAAAGGATTTGGATGTTCAAAAGAAAATGGTTACGAGGTTGAGCGAAAGCGATTAGATCCTCCAAATGGACCCTCGTGCAAGTGGGTCTTTCGCTCTCGAAACTCACGAGTCGCGAGTTTTAGCGGACCTTATTTGAGGTGGAGCATTGCACATCCTTGCCATCGCCCTCCTTAGGACAATTTAAATTGCCACATCCTGACAGAATCGATGGTGGGAGATCGAAATCAGTTGCTTGGTCCCGAACAACCTAGCGTTGTCCTACGTGACAAGCGCTCATCAACTATAGCGATGGTTCGATGACTCCGCAAGAAAACAATGTCAAACGACCCCTCCCTACGACGTCGCGATCGCATGCTGCTACGCGTGGAGTCTGAGTATGCTTCAAAGCTGACAAAAAGAATGCGTCCGAGTATGCAGCTACGGTGTTCAATTCCAGTCTCTCGTAAGGGCGTTGAACTGGTAAAAGCATGCGTTGTTATCGATCAGGAGGGCACGAGGCGTGAGGGAGGGAGAGTCCGAAACGAGTGGATAACACGACCGACAGCTTATCTTTCCTTCATCTAAATAACTTCTTGGCCAGAAATCGATAGCTTATCTTTCAATTAACCTATAGAGACATGAAACACTTCCCTCCTGAAGCTTCGTCCAAGCAAACCCTTGTCGTCAAACCTTGTTTACAATGACCTGATCACATCTCAACCTCAGAAATGCAGACAGAGAATTGTCAAACTAGGGCCACATACGTTGCATTTTTGGATGAAAGAGGAAGAAGGGGAGAGGCGAGAGAGCGTCTGATCTTTTGCGTGCTTCGCAGTCTGTTCTGGAGGGGTCCTCCCTTTCAATGCCTGAAGACAGGCGAAGGTAACGTGCATTTCAACATCATACAGGGCGATAAGCCAGCAAGAATGGATTACAAAGTGACGAGATAAGTCATAAATGAACATTTAAGTAGGTGGATTATGCTAAGGACCTAATAAAAGCGGGTCAAATAACTTGCAGATGCAAGAAACTTATATTCTTGAACTTGGGCTAAAAGGGTTTTTCAAGACTCTCTCCATGAGGAGGGCGGTGAGATACCGTTTGTATCAAAATGTGGTCAGGTTGTCGACATGAGAAGGCACGTAATTAGAATGCAGGTCATCGATTAAACATGTGAGCCTTTGTCGATAACCGTAGGAATTGTTACCCACATTAATGCACATCCGTGACCACTACCAATAAGTTGTCGATATACGGCGACAGATGGTTAACGATAATCGACAAGGATATCAATCAATAAGGGCAATAGATTACCGATTGAAATATCAAGAGGAAGTTAAGACGCAGAAGCGCATCGATAAGCAATTATGGATTTGAAGTCATTGGAGAGTGAAGCGGTAGAAGTTTTGGAGTAACTAGAACGCAAATTTAAAGGAGCAACCGCTTGTAAACAAGATCATGACATTATGAGAGTATGGGCTCAAGGTTTTCGGAGATGAGGAAACAAAGCTACAACCTTAGGAGAACTATTTAGAGATGGTCCTAGCATAACCACTATTCGTCTACCGGATATCCTTGTGCACAAATAAACAAATCTACTATCTTTAGTTATCTTTACTTTCCTATTGTGTTGTCAATAAAATTCCTTTATGTTTTTTAGTAGTTTCTAGATCTATTTCTTGATTAAACTCTAGTATGTATCTTTGTTCTAAGTGTTGCAAATTCTGACATTGTATCTTTGCATTCTCAAGCTTTATCGTCGATTAAATACCGACACAGTTTGTGTGTTTTCACGGTTCTGTTTAAAGTGAGGTTCTCGATTTCCTTATTTGTTTGTGATATTTCCCATCCAAAATTGTCGTAGAACCCGCCTCCTTGAATAAAAATCGAAGATGAGGTAACATGACTATAATTGTAGGAGAATTGTATAGAGATGGAGTGGAATGTGCTGTCCTCAAGAATACCAAAGACCCCATGAATCTTTTCTTTTGGGCCAGTCAAGATCTCAATGCATCGAAACCCAACAATCCTGTACATACATATACGAATATTTACATGTGATCTCATCATGATTTTAAAGAAGTGCAGGTGTATGTGACCACCTTTACGTGCAAATTGCAAAGACATGCAGACAAACATTGCCGGACCTTTCTGACACTTGCGGGGAATCTCAAATATCAAATAATTATAATCGCCAATTTGATAACCCAATACCGAAAAGACCTTCTTTTTCTTTAATCTTTTTCCCATTTTGGGGCTGAAAAATAACGCAAAAATGTGGGGATCACGAGGAGAAAAAGAGAAGAAGAATTTGTATACGGCCGGCTATATCGATACACGTTTTTATATTGCGATCTGTGGGCATTTTTCTACAGTGCTCAACCCAAACAGTCACAGACCAGAAGGCAGAAACCCTAATTTTCCGGACTCTTTAATATATTATAAGATTTATATTATATTATATTATATTATATATATTACATATGTGTGTTTTTATAAGATGTAGCAAATGGACATGGATGCGATCAGACAAAATCTTGGGAATTATTGTTGGTGTAGCATCAATCTTTATTGGCCCCTCGACAAATCATCACCAACTTTCTACATCGATGCATATGTAGTAGGGCCTGCTAACCACCCACCAGCAAAGAGATCCTCATCCCAATATTTTGGATAATTTAAAATTTTAAATGGTCTCTCCTTTTTGCCTTTTCCACCCTTTGAGTGAAATAAAAAATGACTTTCCTAGTAATTTTTCCAAAATAATATCACGAAACACTTTAGGGAACATTGGCTTTCTCCCCTTTATTAAACACTTGGCCTTAATTTCATCATAATATACAAGAACTCAATCTCCGTACTTCGCGTTACAGTTTGCATCCTGACTTTTATTTTATTTTATAAGTTCTATGATTATCACTTGAGTTTTTCCATGTGACCACTTTATGTCAGGTCAGTCATTGGTTCATAATATTAGAGTTGCAATTTGGCAAATGGCCATGTGTTTTTTTAACTCACAATATCGAGAAATGAGACATAATTTTGAATTACGTTATATTTGGGGGTAGAATCCATAATGACCATAGTTGATCCGTGTCGAACAAACTCGAAATGTCACAGAAGGACTTAGGTCTCTTATGGCTAGATGTGGGATGCCGATAGCTAAATTAGGAATTTTGACAGTTGTATGAAAGAGCCAATATAAGATGGTATGCTTTCCATCACGTAATTTTAAATTAGTTCCCTTCTTTTTTATATAGAAAATGTCTATTCCCATGCAATCTATTAGTCGAAAATGTTTTATGTTGATAGTTTGTTTGTAAAACAAATAAAGATGTGTCTTGTCCCACATCTAAAGATGTGAGTGTTTAGGCCATTATTTAAGTGCAGAAGTCTTCTAGCCTTTCAATTGAAGACCATGGGTTAAGTGGGTTTTCTCATTCAATATTTTTTTCACTTCAATTTTCTTTTCCTTTTTTTTTTCTTAAAAAATACAACTTTACATTCTCCGACTATTTCATTTTAAGAGTTCTTGAAAAATAGAAAAATACATAAATTGTTATATTTTGTCGATTACTCATTTTTGATCTGAAATAAACTTAAAAGTAGTGTATTCAAATGTCAAAATCTAATTTTATTATTGTGAGATTTTGTGGATTTTTCAGCCCCATTAAAAAGTTTAAGTTATTAGATGAAAGCGTAGTTTATTATTTAAATATTCTAACACCACAAATAATTCCTTGGAAATTTAAAGGTAAATATATTCATACCTCAAAATCCGATTCCAGCGTGATTTATTATTTAAATATTCTAACAATTCCTAATTAATTTTCTAACATCTTAACCCTAATGAAGCTCCTTCCTTCTCATCCTCATCACCTATGTTTGCCGTGTACCTAAGTGACCGACTCCAACGCTGCCTCCGGATGTCACGGCAGTGGAGCCCTATGCTATCTCTCTCAGCTACCTCCACCGCCGCTGCCGTATAAACATTTTAATTCAAATGTTCCAAAGTTTCTCTCAAAGAATGGAACTACGAGGGTCACATATCCATTGTCTATCAATGAGTAACCCCCCAAAAGAAGAAATGCATACGCCATAGATACATAGAGAAAGATGCATAACAAAAATGTCTACTTCCCAACGTATATCAATGATGTCGAGAAGGCGAGTGCACCATATATGTATCCACTTATAAAGTTCTAGAGAAGGGTCCCGTTATCCTATCGACTCTACCAGTTAATGTCGCGTAAAATCCCTCCTCATTCCAGATAAGATTTGTGAGGAGGAGGAGGAGAAGGGGGAAGAAGAATGAACGGAGGAACGAAAGAATGAATGCATCGTGTGGCAACGGGGCGTGCACGTGATAGATCACGTGCACCGTTCCCCGCCTCTCTCCCAGACGTCGCGATCCGAGACCAGAGGCTGCGCCCTACTTGCGTTTTGTCGCCATGCACGGTTTGGGAACCAGTGGACGCCCCAAGAGCTCGTGCAGAAGCCGCAGAAGAGGCGCGACTTATTACGATCATCTTTTGGGAACTGGACAGGTCGGCCGCAGATTTTCAGTGGTTGAATTATTTCTGTGGTGGTCGTGGAATCTTGCCCCCTGCCCCCACGTGAATCCCTCCTCTTCAACCCTGTATCGTCCTCATATATCAGCTCGAAATATCTGTATGGCCATAAGATGAAGAAATGAAATTTTATACATGTACATACAATATAAGAAAAAAGAAGAAGAAGAGAAAGCTGTATGCACTAGAAACTCTATATAGTACATAACGCTATGGCCTTTTTTTTTTTTTTCCTTTTGCTAATGATAAATTAGAGCAAGGTTAGCATCTGCCTAGAAAATTAAACTTGCTCTATATGGTCGCTAGTTGATTTCGCAAAGTTAGGAGTATTTGTGCCGACTCAATCTAATCGTTTAAAAGAGCTTAGGTCGTTGTTTGTATAGAAGATTAGAGAGTGGTGTCATCTTCTTTACAACATTCACCGTTATGTTGGTGTAACTAATTTTTGTCCAAAAAGAGTTACCTGATTTGGTTCTCGAAATAGTATCATGTTTTCACAATATGATATTTTCGATTTTCATACCGTACTCAGCAAAAAGTTCATCGAACTAGTAGAAAGTGCAGTGTTTTTTGACCCAGTCTAGCGTGAGTTCTTTTTGTAACGTTGTCCCTTGCATCTTCTTGCATCATATATATAATTTGAGGTGCATTATGGGATCTGAAATTGAGGACTAATCATTGGAACTTAAAATAGCCCAATCTTGACACCAACAGCAACAATTATTCCGCATTGAAAACGAACCAAAATATTCTTTTCCGGCCCACAGATGCTAGGGTTTTCTTTCGCATGTTACATTAATCTGGCACCTCCTCATCCAGCGATTCGTTCAGCTCGCCGCAATTCCGATTGGCGTTTCGAGAGATCTGGATAACGTCGCACGCAATAGTAAAACCTTATCTCGAAAACAATGAGCAACAGGCATATCCTCTCGATACCCAAAAGAAGAAAACGGTAGAAAAACCCAGAAAAGTCAGCTTTCCTGCGGAACCTTATCTCGGTCACATGGTCGGGACTGAGAATTCACTACGTGCGAACAGATACATCAGCGTCGCGAGCTGTCCTGGCCGTCTTTTCATGTTCGCATTATTGACACGAAACAACTAGGACCACTTAACCTACCTCATGCTGCAAATTGATGAACTGAGCCACGTGAATCTCTTACGCTCCAGACGCCGAGTTCTTTGCTTCAGCGCATACGATGATAGATTATGCTCGTGTGCGCCCTCAAATTCTCAATCCCACTGACCGTTACATGTGAGCTATCGATTTGGTATTGGACAATGCATCTTTCCCACAAATGGAAAGAAAAAAAATCAGGAAATAAACGAAATCTCAAGAGGGAAAAAGCAGAAATTCCAGATTTGGCAAATTAGATCGGTGGTCACTGCATATATTTAGGACGGGTGTCGATTCCTAACTTTGCACAAGATAGCCCTTTTATCTATTTGACGGATATGTAATCAATGCAATGGAAACACAAGGCCAAGAAGCTATTGCGAACCTTGACCTGTCGATATATTCGGTGTGATTCATGGCGAAGATATACTACCATTTGAAACAATGTAGGTCCATTTTCGTTTCAGCTTTAGAGCAAATTGTAATTTGTAAGGCGCATAATGTATATCGGTGTAATGTCCATTTCAATGTTTCCAGTGAAACATCCATGTGTTTCTAACTTTCGAGTTATTTCAATTCCAGTCATGTTTATTTTCGAATGATTTCCATGTCAGTGTTTCCTTTATCTGTTTGATTGATACATATTTAAAAATTAGATCATTTGATGATTACGTTTAATCTAACTTAATTCTTAATATTATTGCTAGGCCTTAGCGGAATGTCCTAGTGAAAAGAGAGTTACGAAATGTGACTAGATTTAACACAAGTGGCCACCATATACTGAATCCTCTTCTTGGGTGTGGGTTACACGTACCCTAATTTTTTAAGCCTAACCTAATCGAGCCATCCGATAGGCAATCTCCATTAATTCAATCTTATAAATAAAAGAAAAAGGTGGTCTGTGCCCTCAAATTCTCAATCCACTGACCTAACATGAGCTATATCGATTTGGTATTGGACAACGCCTCTTTCCCGCAAAAGGAAAGAAAGAAAATCAAGAAATAAATGAAACCTTAAGGGGAAAAAAGCAAGAAATTCCAGAATTGGCAAATCAGATGGCCGGTCACCACATGTATTAAGGAAAGGTGTCGATTTCTAACTTTGTACAAGATAACCCTCTATCCGGTTGACGGATATGTAATCAATACTACAAATGGAAACACTAGGCCAAGAGGTTATCGCAAACCCTAATCAGTCGATGTGTCAGGTGCGAATCATGGCGAAAATATACTACCATTCTCGTTGGTTGTGTAAAATCACAGCCCAAATATCAGGTGCAAGCCAAAGGAAAACGGGGTTGGAACGCCTTTTTCACACTCTCATATCCAAACCATCTTAAAAGAAACCTGGTGCCATCATATTTTCTACTTTAAAAATTAGATCGTTCGAAAGTTACGTTTTATCTAACTTAATCCCTAATGCTATTGCTGGACTTCACTGGTGTCAATTTCTAACTTTGCACAAGATAACTCTTAATCCGTTCGACTAATATGTAATCGATACTATGAATGGAAACACTAGGCGAGAGGCTATCCCAAATCGAACCAATTGATGTATTAGGTGCGATTCGTGATGAAGATATACTACCATTCTCATTGGTTGTGTAAAATCACAGCACGAATATCAAGTGCAAGCCAAAGGAAAACAAGGTTGGAATGCCTTTTTCACACTTTCATATCCAACCCATCTCAAAAGAAACCGGTGTCATAATATTTTCTACTTTAAAAATTAGATCGTTGGATAATTACATTTCATCAAACTTAATCCCTAATGCTATTGTTGGACCTCACCAGCATGTCCTAGTGAAAAATAAGTTGGGAAATGTGACTCGATTAAACATGAATGGCCCCCATATATTCATTCCCTCTTCTTGGGTTATACTAACCCCAAAATTTTTAAGCCTAACCTAATCGAGCCATCCGATAGGCAAACTCCATCGATACAATCTTATAAAATACAAAGAAAAAGGTAGTGAAGTGGGAGGAAAATTAGTGATATCATCATCCAATTCATCATCATATAAAAGAAGAAGAAGAAAAACTCGAATTATGCTTTCGATTAGACTTTAGATGCCCGGCAAGACTACTCCTAATTGCATTTGGATTGTCGGGAAAATAAACCTTAATTATTTTTCTTGTCTAGAACCTAATCACGGTCGCCCTAATTGTCCTTTTGGGGTCACAAAACAAGACAAGGTGTAATCGATTGATGAGAGGTCGGTAGGACCCAAAATGACCATCTAAGTAAGCGTGTCACGAACCACCTGTGCAACAAACAAACCGATCACCCATCTCCTCCTTCCCCTCTCCTTCCCTAATTTAAAACTCCATCATTGTCATCATTGTTGTTTATTCAATAATTGATGCAAGCTTTCGATTTCTTATCATGTCAGTTGGAATATTCAAATAACACATCATATTTTTATTTAAAAATTTGAACTTCTAGAATAATTGACAATCACTATTCCTTTCATGGACGTGTCTCCATCCCTCAGTAGTTAAATTCCACGTGTTGTCGTTAAACCGCTTGGCCTGCATGTGAGAATGGGTATTGAAGTAGTGTCTCACATCGCTTGATAACGGGCCTTAAATATTTTTTATATTTATGTGATCTTTCTCCACTTATAATCTTAAACTCTTAAAGCAGTTGGCAATGATCCCATTAGATCTTACATAGTCCTAGAGTTAGGAGGTTTTGAGTTCGAATTTTTCAAGCCCCTATTTGTAGGTTAAGGTTAAAGTAAGCGTCAAAGTTTAACCTATTCATAGAAAAACAAATGGTGTGGAAAACATTTTTCTAAATATCATCGCTCGGGTCTCGAGTATTAGATACACATTGTAATCGATTTGACTAATTGTTTCAAGTGATATAGGCTATATATATTTTGGAGAAAATAGTTTCTAAATCATTCATCTTTCGCGAAACAAATGGAGTCATAGGGTGCAAATGATAACCATTCTTTTCAAAAATCAATTTCTGACCACAAATTATTTTTTCTATTTTTATTCCTTAAACGAATTTTTGAGTAAAAATATATGTTTGATAATGACATAAAGTTTCTTTTTCCCACACGGCTGGCGATAGCCAACGGGTGGATGAAAGGCGATGACGGGTGGGTAGTAACCAGAATAGCAATGAAAAGAGTTTTTATACCATCTCGTGGTTTGCGTTGATCGACGGGGCATGCATCACGCCACGTCTAGCGCTGTGCTTAGGAGTCTAGATTAATTGTACGCAGCGTGCCACACGCACTGGCTCGAAGAAATCAAAATTTGCGCGTGGCTCTCGGAAGATGGAGTGGGGTCGGCCCGGTCGGGTGGCAAAATTCGTAAACACGTTGCGGTCCGCCGCCGAAGTTGAACTCGAGCGAAGCCAGGTCGGTCGCTGGTCGACTCGAGTCAACTCGTTCCGCTGACCACACGATTTCCACACACGTGGTTACCCTTTCTTGATGGCAGTTCCCTAGCAATTTCTCAGCAGTCACTCGTGACATTAAGCCGAGTGATTGGAAATTGGAAGAGGAAGTTTCCATAATAATAAATTGCGAGTTGACTCTTAGTGAGACTTGAAAATTTTACATGGTGGGTGAGAAAAAAGAAATTTGTTTATTCAAAACTATGGCTCTCTTGTTGAACTTTGAAAATGTTTGTCTTTTATGATTTATTGATTTTGATATGCGACTTAGAAGTCGTCTTATTTTGTATGGGTCGATACAGTTCATTGTCGCAATATTTGATAAGTCATTACACGACGTGGAATCTTCAACAAGATGAACTCACTCATTGGCGGTCCACAATGTTTTTCTCTTTACTTTTTTTTTTCTTTTGTTCTCTCCTTTTAAGGCTAAGCAAGGCCCACAATGTGATAACAAGATATTAAAAAGGGTGGCGCTCGCTTAAATGGCTTAATCTGCCCCATTTTCATTAGAAAGACAAAGTTACCCTTAATTATTCAATTGTAATTTAAAGTGGTAATCCCAATCTGTTTAGGTTTGTTTTTGATAGTTTTCTATTCCTATGTAGGATCTAGTTGGCATAACTAAGAATATTCCATGTATATTAAATGCATTATGTCTTCTCTTTATGTTTAGATTTACATTGTAAAAATTAGTTTTGTCAAAAAGAGAAATTTTGAAGGAACCTGGTTATTTTCTACATTTGTGAGCAAATTTATGGATTAATTATTCATTAAAACCTTTTAACATAGATAACTTTTCAACACCTCACGAGTTAATTAATTTTCTATATTTTGTTTTGCATATCACCATCAAATTTTTTTTTTATCAGTTGAGTTTTAACATATTATGGGATGATTGGTGAAACCATGAAAAAAAGCATTTTTAAAGCTTTTTGAAGAACAAAATCATAGTTACATTCCCATTCATGAAAACTTCAAATTCCATTGAAATTTCATTATTTTAGATTGGCAAAAATTAATATTATTTGCAGAATGTTTAAAAATAATATCAAGATGTCTCATTGAGCATAATAATCAATCTTTTCAAATTTTTTGAACACTCCTATAATATTTTACATGCTTTGTGTCAAGATCTCTTGCCAATAGTAATAAAAAAAAAGACAAATTCTTCAATATGATAAATTTAGAGACTTGTATATATACTAGGCTGATGAAATAAAAAAATAAAAAAATACCAAGAAAGTAAGATTTTGATATATGAGGGATGAAAAAATAGATAAGTTGTTATAAGAGTAATGATATAAAAGAGATTACTTTTATTTTCTAAATAGCAATTAGTTCAAATTTGACGAAAAACCATAGATAAAAAAAAAAGCATGTGACATTCTTAATTAAGACAATAGATTGACTCTACAAAGAAACAGAAAAAAAGAAAAAGGAATAAAATAAATAAATTTGGAGCCACCACTTTACATTGCAATTGAAATTTAGGACAATAATGCCTTTTAAGTGAAAATTAGGGTGGATTTAGTAATATAGGGAGTAGAAATAGCGTCGTCCTATTAAAGATGCTAATTAAAATTAAGGATCATATTTTCTCACAAATTTTTTATAAGGATTATATTAACCGTGCTTAAATTTCATTTACATGTATGTATATATATGTACACGTGACTTCAACGAAAAGCTGCGATCCGGTTCAAGTCCCCCGGCCGGGGCAATCGAACCGGATGGCCCGAACCGACTCGCCCGGGGTGGGCCCCCTCCCCCACTCCCTCCAACCAGAATTATTGAGAGAACCTCCGTCGCGTAGCGAGGGGCAGACACGTAAATAAAACGGCACTCCCCCGACCTCATTGGCGGGCCGCGTGTGCGACCACCCTCCGGAGCGAATCTCGACCTTACACCTGTCGAAACCGGGGCCCCGCCCCCGCCCCCACGCGCGACTCGAGAATGATTAACCATCCGACGTCCCATCATCCCGACGCGCGGGCCGCGGCGGGCCCCGCGTGCTCCCCCCGCAAGCCATCCTCAGCCGTCCGATCGTCCACGCGCCCCTCCCGAAACATCCTCGAAGCGGTTCCCGGGACCGGCCTATATAAAGGCAGGTCCTCGACCTCTCCGAAGGAGGAAGAGGATTCTATCGTCGCCGCCGCCGCTGCAGCCTCCCGATTCGAACGATCGAATCCCTCCGCGAATTCCAAACCCTAATCGCCATTCGGGTTGGGAATGCAGAGAGATGAGCGCCTCCTGGCTGACGAATCCTGAGTCCGGCAGCCGCGCCGCCGCCGTCGCCGCCACCACCATCGGCGGCCGGAACTGTCACCGGAACTGTCACCGGAAGCACGTCGAGGACGGGTGAACCCCACGCCCGGATCCTAGTTTCTCGCTCGTCTTCCCCCTCGAATTTCTTGCAGTTTCGATATCGATCTCGATCTCGGCGTGAGGGATAAGAATCGCGTCTTTCGAATGGCGGATTCCAAAGTCCGGGACGCCTCCGCCTCCTCGGTGCTCCACGGGAAGTACGAGCTCGGCCGGCTGCTGGGGCACGGGACGTTCGCGAAGGTGTACCACGCGCGGAACCTCCAGTCGGGGCGGAGCGTGGCGATGAAGGTGGTCGGGAAGGAGAAGGTGATGAAGGTCGGGATGATGGAGCAGATCAAGCGCGAGATCGCCGTCATGAAGATGGTGAAGCACCCGCACATCGTGGAGCTGCACGAGGTCATGGCCAGCAAGTCGAAGATCTACTTCGCGATGGAGCTCGTCCGGGGCGGCGAGCTCTTCAACCGGATCGCCAAGGGCCGCCTCCGGGAGGACGCCGCGCGCATGTACTTCCAGCAGCTGATCTCCGCCATCGACTTCTGCCACAGCCGCGGGGTCTACCACCGCGACCTCAAGCCGGAGAACCTGCTGCTGGACGAGGACGGCAACCTGAAGGTCACCGACTTCGGGCTCAGCGCGTTCTCGGAGCACCTGCGGCACGACGGCCTGCTGCACACGACGTGCGGGACGCCGGCTTACGTCGCGCCGGAGGTGATTGGGAAGAAAGGATACGACGGCGCGAAGGCCGACCTCTGGTCCTGTGGGGTTATCTTGTTCGTCCTCCTCGCGGGTTACTTGCCCTTCCAGGATGATAACCTCATGGCCATGTATCGGAAGATTTACAGGGGAGATTTCAAGTGCCCGCCGTGGCTCTCCTCCGACGCCCGGAGGCTCGTTACCAAGCTCCTCGACCCGAACCCGAGCACCCGAATCACCATTGCCAAGGTCATGGAGTCGTCCTGGTTCAAGAAGTCGGTGCCGAAGGCTATCAGGACGAAGCAGGAGTTGGAATTCGAGGCCTTCGATAAGGAGGACGCGGCCGAGGGCGGCGGGGCCAATGGCGAGAAGCAGAAGAAGCAGTCGGAGACCCTGAACGCGTTCCACATAATCTCGCTGTCGGAGGGCTTCGACCTGTCGCCGCTGTTCGAGGAGAAGAAGAGGGAGGAGAAGGAGGAGATGCGGTTCGCGACGACCAGGCCCGCGAGCAGCGTGATATCTAGACTGGAGGAGGTGGCCAAGGCGGGGAAGTTCAGCATCAAGAGGAGCGAGTCGAAGGTGAAGCTGCAGGGGCAGGAGACGGGGAGGAAAGGGAAGCTCGGCATCGCCGCGGAGATCTTCGCCGTGACGCCGTCGTTCCTGGTGGTGGAGGTGAAGAAGGACAACGGGGACACGCTGGAGTATAACCAGTTCTGCAGCAAGGAGCTCAGACCTGCGCTCAAAGACATACTCTGGACATCTCCTGCCGATAACTCGACAGCCGCATGAGGAAATCGAATCTTTTGTGTTGTTGGGGTCAAATTGTTTTGTGAATGTTTATTACTGATAGAGCTCTCAAGATCTGTGGAAATTGAAGCGGATTTCTTCGTATGATTATGGGAATAGATTGTGCTTTTGGGTCTCAGATGGAAATTGTTTCACATGTGTGCTTTCTTCTTTCTGATGTGTTTGTGAAATGGATTGTTTGATGTGGCTTTGCTTGCTCTTCTGGTTCCATCTTTCTGTCATCATTTTTCCAGTGGATTGCAACCTCTACTCCATAAGCAAAAGGGTCTTGTTGGGTTTGTTCAGCAGATAAGATCACATCGTGGGTTTGCAAATTGCGTTCGTTGACACATGATTTTTGGAACTTTGATGATGATGATGGTTGGCCTGCTGCAATTATGGTGCCTCAATTATTGTCCTTCGCCCAGCAACGGCAAAGGTCTTGTCTTGCCACACAATTATTAGGCCCAGCCTATTGAATGATAGCTTCTTTTTGGTGTTACCCTTTGATCTAATTTTGCTTTCCATGATTGGATTTTTGTTTCAACGGCCTAAAAAATTACTTCCATTTGCTTCGTTTCGTTCCAAAGTAAACAATTCTTACAGAAGAGGACAGACATAGCGAAATCATACCCTCGCCCGCATTAGCTCTGTACACATACAAGATTCGCAGGTACATGTGTCTGATGTAGCTGTTTATCTACTGTTTTTGTTTGTTTTTGCATCTTTTGGTCCCGGAAATCGACCTCCATATCGTGCAAATTGCAGAGACGCGTACACTGTAACTCGTCAGTGATTTGTATCCATGCATTACATCACGTGAGAAGTTTGCCCCTTTTCATGTCTGTCATTCTCCGTAAGTTTCTCGCATTGAGAAAATTAGGTCATGTATCTATGGTAAAGAAGACAGGAATTTGATACAACAACGTGATGATGTTACTGAGGCACACCAAAACAAGAAAGTGGTCCATGTCTAGGATATGAAAAAGAACAGTCCTACTCTGGATTTGCTGTTCCAATTGTTTTTGGCAAGTGTCTCTCTAGTAGGACGAAGGCTCCTTTGGGGCAAAAACATATATATAAAACATCATCACAAGAGTCTCCAATTGTCGCAAAATGCTCAGTATAAATCATAATAAATTGGCATGCGCCGATCGCGACTTGAGGATAAGTGAGCCTCGTAGCACAATCGAAGCGCATTATCGGAGAAGACCGCGACTTGAGGATAGGTAAGCCTCGTAGCACAATCGAAAGGCATTGTCGGAGAAGATCGCGACTTGAGGATAAGTAAGCCTCGTGGCGCAATCGAAGCACGTTGTCGGAGAAGACCTCTCCTTAACGGCATCTTATTCGCAAGCCAATACCATAAACGTTTTCGGCCTCACAAATCAAGAAGACATTGAAAGCCCTAACGAAGTACGTTCCCACCACACAACTCATTGGTCCTCTTTATTTCTAGAATAGAAGCATGAACGATGAGATGAAAATGTCAATTTCGTTTTCCCATGCCAAACCAATAGAGTGAAAATCACAAACTGAAATTCTATGTGCACCTTTCATGAAAGAGCAGAGGAGAATTTTAGTGTAATGTCACCTCTAAACTGTTAATTCTTCAATATGATCCCTTAATAATTGGTAAATGTGCAATATAGTATTTCCGTTCACTCAAATGACAAATTAGATGTCATTTGTTGACGTGGATTTTGATATGGTAAGTTGAAGTTTAAAAAATGATGGGTCAATATGTCTTTTTTTTTTTTATATACTTTAGAAAAGGAAAAAGAAAATTTAGGTATTAACATGTCTGTCGTTGTTATGACATGGTTTATATATATCTTGATTTGGACATCCACAGGTAACATTTTTTTATGTGTCCATTGTTTGAACTTAACAAATTGGAAGCCACGTCAGCAAATTTAGTTAACTTGAATTTGTGGAATGGTGACATTGAACATTTTCATATAATTTAAGGATTAGATCGAATATTTACCAATAGTTCATGGATTACACTAAACAAATTAAAAGTTGAAGGATGACATTACACATTGGACTAAAGTTCATAGATCATTCATGGCAATTCCCCTCCATAAAATGTAATTCTAACACGCTAGGAGAAGGAGGTAAGAGCACTGAGCAATTTCTTTAAGTGCGACAATTGACTCATCACTTGTCACGATCCAAAAGGAAGAACGTCTAGACAATGTGTTTCCTTATGCCACCTTCAGCCAATCGTCCTTGCAAAACAGTACTTTGCAGAGATGATTTGACTACCAGTGTTGGCTAATCAACGTAATTAATCAATCGCAAATACGAAAGAACCGGGAATTCGCATTCGCATCCTTCGCGCAGAAACTCTGCAGGGCAGATTTCACATTCGAGTAGGTGACTTTGTTGAGCCTCAACCAAACCATTTGTCATCAGGAACATTGACTGGGATGATAGCTCGTGAATGCACGTCGTCATTGAGCTTAACAACCATAGGACTGTTGCAGAGCTACGTGCAGGTGCAGGCGAGCATGAAGATCAGCTTTCTTTTCTGTATGGTTGATGACAATGAGTTTGTATCCCTTCGGTTTGTCGGTCAAGGTTTGATTTATTAGGCGTGCCTTCGTTATCGAGCTGCTTTGATGACTCGACAGCATCGGACCAACTTCAGCGAAGTGTAGAACGAATTTGGATTGGTTCAAAGGGAATCGAAAGGGTCAATAGACAGTGATATATTCTGATGAATGTATCTGCCGAGCATCATACTATCCCGAAATGAACTTAAAGCCTTTTAGCCTGTTATGGTCCAAGTTCGTGAGCTTGGTAACCAAAACCTAGCTTGAGTGATGGCCCATGAAGTTGCAACCGGATATCTGCCATTTTTCCAATTTCAAAGGGGATATTTCACACCAGTATCAGTAGAACTGACGTGAAGAAATAAATGAACTGAAACAAACTCTTTGCATTCTCAAAAGCCACGTTCTTCGTAACATGAGCAACTTAGGAAGCATCAACTTGGAACATCTTCCATATAAAACTTAGAACAAACATGAATCAAATAAATGAAAAGAAAGCAGTGAAAAGATTCACTGTTGGCTAAAACCCCAGAGTCAAATATGTTTAAGCACGGGGTGTTGATCTTAACAGAATTTCGACACCAAAGATTTTGAGGCCCTTCTTCATCATCTTACTATCATCCTCCTTCTCACCCTCCACCGGCATGATCTCGATGCTTCCCTTGGCCTTCTCCCCCAGCCCCTTCTCCCCCAGCCCACCGCCGTTCTTGTCCCTCTGGTGCACGTCGATCATGCAGAACGTCCTCCCTTCCTTCCGTGGCTCTCGGTACTCACACATGTAGAAGGCGACCGTGTCGTTCGCCCTCAGCTCCTTCTCCTTCACAAACCGGTTCCAACCCCTGGTGAACACGAAGCTGTGGCTGCTGCTCCAGTAGCAGTACCGGAACTTCCACGACCGCATCGACCGGTCGTAGAACACCAGCTGCACATCATCCAGGCCCAGGGTGCGAAGTTGCGGTGGTGCGTCGCCCTTCCCAGCCTCTGATCCCCCCGAGATGCGGGGAGGTACTTGATGGCAAACTTCTTTGGGATGACCAGCCGGTTCAGCTTCCCTACATCACTAGGTGTCAGCTCCTTCTGGAAGAGCTGCCTGCACATGAGCCCCCCATTGGGGTGGGCCAGGACTAGGTCGAGGCCCGCCTCCTGGTGGGGCCCGTTGGTCCGGGCCCTGACAAAGTCGGTGAACTTGGATTGGTAGGTGCCATCCTTTATCATGGTGAGCACGGCCTCGGTGGAGTAGCAACTCTGGAAGTTGAGCTCCTCAACTGAGAGCTTTGACCATGGAAAATTGCGGTGAGGATCCCCACTCCGGAGCTTTATGGCAGCACTGTCATAGGCCATCGCCGCTTCCTCGTCGGACTTGAAGGTTCCAAGCCAAATTCTCTGGTGGTTGGCATATATTTGCGCTCCCCAGTGTCCATTCTGTTGCTGGACGACTCCTTTGAATTTTGATGTTGCACCATTAGGAGTCTGCCGAGTGCGCTTGGTGCTCAAGCGTGATGGCAAGGCGCTGTCATTTGAATCTGACCCTTCAGCTGAGACGTTTTATCACCGTTTGAGATAATGCTCAAAGTTTCCTCCTCCATGGACATTCTAGGAAGACGAATAAATCAGAGGGAAGGGAAAACGATCAGAGGATTATAAGTGTCACTATCAATAGAGAATATGTCCAGAATCAACTTCACAACAATCAACAGCATACTGCTCAGAATTATGAGAAGATTCAGATTAAATTTGCACGCAGCATATTAACCTAAGCAAAGTACTGGCACAAGCAAAATTCTGCTTATTGAAACCTAGGTGGGGTGGTGAATTCGTGTAATGTATATGACAAACAAAGTAAAAGGGAAAAAAAGAAGGAAAAAAAGCAGAAGAGAGGTATAGGTTTCAGTAAACAGCCACTAGCACCATCAGAATTATATCACCGAGCCTCTGGTGGAAAGTGAAGTATGAATATTCAATGACAATCATGTGACACAAGACACAAACATCATTAGATCCAAATGGACTTCCATGGTCTTTGACTGAACCTTTACATCAATAACTCATGGAAACAGCATACATGACAACAGCTTCGTGAGGGCAAAACCAACCATTTTGGGTATATTTATTCTGGACATAGAAATTGCATCCCCAACCAAAGTCGTGGAGACAAAAGCCACAGTTTATAGGAAAAATTTCAGCAATTAAAAATGGCAAATACCAATTCATGTACAAATTTCCCTAGAGTAAACCATCATGGTCTGATTTCACAATCCCAGTTGCTGCCACTGCCACTGAATCACAAAGCCAGCAAAAACCAAAAAATACTACTCATGAGCCTGCATCCAGTACTCACACATATGGCATCAGACCATTACGTTGGAATGATGTTTAACCTAGCATTGCATACAAAATACATGATTCCTGAGATGAAGTTAGGCTGTTAGCCAGCAACAAACAGGCAGTACATATCACATGAACTGATTGTCCATTCACAGAATTTTTATGCATACTGAAAAGTTTGAAACAAATCAAAAAGGGCCAAAATCTCAAGCCAAGTCACTAAGAAAAAAGTTCAGTCTCTACTTTCTGCCCAGACGAAAAAGGCATAAACTCTTGATTCCCAAAGCAGTAAATATGAATCTTAGATCAAATTCGTTTTGTAGCCTTCACCCTGTATAATTAATGTCTTTGTAATGTAGAGGGAGAATCAGAAATAAGGACTGACACCTATTTAAGAGATAGCCCCACACCATCCGGTACTGATGATAAGCCAAACTTTAAAAGACGATCTGGAGATAAGCAGCAAATTACAGCTGCAAATTTAAAATTCAAAGATAACAAAGCTTTAACCATAACACGCTAGCTCATCTAGACATTTTGAAAAGGGGAAAAGTCCATAAGAAATCTAAGACAAGCAATGATGGTCAATCTGTCAACAAATCTGCCATCTTTTGAAACAAAATTGTAATCTTTCGAGGAGTTCTGATGAAAATGACAAAGCAGACAAATCTAAATTAATACAAGAAGCTCATGCATATAAAACCAGGAAAAGTTTCTTTGGCAACTTACATGCAAACCGAATTGGATAGAACAAAAGACAGGACGCACAAAATCCACTAAATGTAATGTCCTCTTCAACTAGAAAGATGAATACTGCAATCGCTATTTCAATCACTGGGGTTCCATCGTATTTATAGTTGCTCAGAACATTAGGACAGATACAACCTTTAAATGGCAGCCCATACAAAAAGTGGTGCAGAATGATGACACGCAGATATAACTTGGAAAACAGTAAAATAAGGAATAGGACAACATCAATATAACTGTTTCATTTAAAACTTGCAACATTCCATTACCTGAATATATGGAAAGAACTTAATGATAGTAAACTATGGGGGCAATTCACGTCTTTGACCCTCAAACTTTTTGGTTTTGGCATCTACCATTAAGGAAAATACTTTAATTCTTTACTGACTGTGAAAGGTCTTCCAGCATAAGTATTCAAATTTCTTTGTATATTTTAAATATTTTGAGGATTTCGTTAATAATTGACAAAAGTGAAATTCCAAATGTGTAAAGCCATAGTAACCCCAATCATACAAAGTGCATCACTCGACTACTTCTCCAACAACCACGTTTTTCTCCACTCTTAGTCTTCCAACCATGTCTCTGATTGGAAGGTTAGAAACATAAGCATTGATTACATTTATTTACAGTTAAGTTTGTATGTGACTAATTTGCATAAATAATGCATCGATCAAAGGTATGGCCAGAAAAAGTTGCCTCCCACAATGTATGAACGAAAATATAGCACTTCAATTTCCTCTCACATTGCACTATTCATTGCTTGCAATATAGCAAAAAACACGTCTCCGTATAAGAGACTTCCAACAATGGCAAGGTGTTGGGAGAGGGAACTGTTATATGTGGCCTTGCCATTGCTTTATCTGCCAAGAAGCCATTTCCATGACTCAAACCCATGACCATTAAGTCGGAAGTAAGACATGCCAAGGCTCACCCTCAAGACAACACTAACATCAATCTACCCTTCTTAAGAAGAAATCTAAAACAAACTAATTCATCTTCTTGTGTCATCCCTGAATAAAAACTGGCAAGTCTATACAATGTCGAAGATAGCAGCTATTCATTGGTAATTCTATGCTCAAACTCCTCCCAAAAAAAAAAAAAAAAAAGAAGGAAAAAGAAAAAAACTCATTTTTTCCTTCCCAAATTCATAATTTTCAATCAATTACACATTCTCCATTGCCCAACCCATGACTACAACTACTGGCAGCGCTTGAAATGGCTTAGATTCTAAAGGCTCTACTAAAAGTACCCAGCTTTATGAAAGATAAATCGATAGATTAGTAATGTTGTTAGTTTTTCTCAATAAAGATTTTCATGGACCATAAAAGGACCAGCAAAAAACTCTAACTAAGTCACAACAAAAATTTGCTTCTCAAGGACATAAAAGAAAAGAAGCCACTGTTGTGCTAAAAGTATGGTTCTACTAAACCTAATGTAATAATATAAAGAGGGCACAGAATGGGCATGTTGAGCAGATGCAAATCCATTTGTCTACAATAAGTCCAATGATAAAAAACTTTGATTATGATGACCCAACAAAAGATTGGCCATAGCGCAACTTTGATTAATGCAATAGTCTAACGTTGCACAATTCAAGTGAAGGTAATAAAATTAGGGGAATAGCTTAAAGATCAATATAAGTTTGCATAACTCTCGATAAGATAAAGTAAAAGACCTTCTTAAAAGTGTACACTGCAACGGACTTCAACTAAAGCTTCAAATGCAAATAAAATGTATAACCTTATACCACAGTAACTGATAAAAACTATGTTTTTCGGCTAAAACTTATCATGCTAATTTGACGGAATAGTAATCACTTTTTATGACCACACTAGGTGTGCATAAGAGAACTTGCAAATCAGCAAGACTAGGTGGGTTCCAAGCTGAGAACTAAAGTTCACATGTTTGTTATAGGTTCCAAAAGTTCAAACCAATCAGAATAGGCATCTGTAATAGAATATGGTGTCATATCCACCTTGTACCCAACTTGGATCTTGTAGCCTCTTTAGGGATTCCATGTGCCGGTACACCGGCCACATGGCTACATGGTTCAAGCAACCAATGACATTATCCACTGTAATGCTTGCCATCCCACATGACATCGAAATTTTAAAACAACTTATTTGTTTTGGTTTCTTACACCATATCTCATTACCACAATGATGTAACCATCCCATGAAACACCTTCTCCCTGTCTAAGCCACTATGCACAAATATACTTGTTATTTCATAAAATACTTTTTAAAAGGATGCATATGCAATAAATAGACACAAGAATCTGATTTGATATTAGTGATTTATGTCTTTTCTTCACAAACTTTGATATGAAACTTGTAGAGTTATTTTATGAGATGAAAAAGTTTCACTGTTGTGTTTGTTATGTTTCACGACTCTTTATTATTATTCACATAAATTTATTTTCTAGATATACTTCTTTTCTAAAGTTTAAAGAAACAATCAGAGTATATTGGAACCAGTGAAACCAACATATTCCGCGTTTGGTGATGTTTCTAGGAACTTAAATAGGGTGGTTTCTAGGCTGTCAAAAATTTAAATTGTTCCATAAGATAGTTCACCCTTCTCAGCTACCATATCATAACTTTTCCATATAAGACCAAATCGAGAATCTGACTGTACTTCCCCAGCCCGAGGGTCGAGCTGCGTTAAGCTCTTTAAGAGTATGGCAAATACCTACCCATATCAGGAATCAGATTCAAATTGAAAAAGAATCTCTCTTATTCTTCAAGAATGAGGGGCAAGGAGATTGATCGAATTTTTATTTTACCATAAAACAGCCTTAATACTTTATTGAATAACCAAGAGAATTAAGGAAAAGCCAAGGGTAGAACACATCGGTTTACCTTAAAAGGGTAATCATTTCAAAGTAAAAGATATATATACAATTGACAATGCCCATAATTGCCCAGAAAAGAAAATTTCCATAATGCTAAGAAAGAGAAACAAAGAAATTAGCCGAAAACATTAGACTAGCAAAACTAGACTTTAGATCATGCAATTCATATGGCTGACACTATGAGATATCAAGGTCTTTTAAGTACTAGAACCTTGCCAAGTAGTCTTTCGTCAATTGAAATTGTAATAAAGCATCCTCCAAGACACATAAATTAAACCAATATGGGTCAGACACCATTAAGATTCTTTCACTAACAATGGCTTTTCGCACAGCATCAGTTTCAATAGGCAATAAAGAAGAGAAACCATGGTATAACACAGAAATATACTACCCACCTCTTTTATGGCCGATGACACCTCCCTCCCATATTGATAAATCTCACGATAAATTCGAGGGAGATACGAGAACATACTACCGATCACTCCCTAATTTTCCCGCTAAGAATAGGTATGTCCAAATAGTATGGACAAGTCTATCCTCAAAGCGTCATCCTAGAGACAAACTATCCAAGATAGTCAAATCACTGGCTGCCTGAAAAAGAAATTATTAAGTGTACGCTTTTCTTTGGCCAAGATAAGTCTATATTGGAAAAGAATAAGCTCTTAGCTTTTAGCCTCTCCACTAGCAAAATCTAGCAACCTATCACATCCCCTAAAGATCTGAATTATTAGCATAAATGGGGAAGACTCAGAGACCAGCCAAAGGGCTCCATTCGAAATCAATGCTCCACCGACAAAAATTTAGGGAAAAACTAAGTAAGAGAGATTAACTAATTCTAGTCAAAAACCGAAACTTTTGTTCCAAACTCTGATTGAATTCATAGTCGTTCAGGTTTTAAAGTTCATCCGGCGTCTTTGCTAATGCCAACCAGTTCGACACTCGCATCCTCGGCTCCCACTAGTTCAAGCAGTCGGTGAACCAAGCAAAGCTAAATACACATAAAATCAAACAAAATTGAAAATAGCCAACCACATTAAGAAGCTATAAATAACTGGGGAAGACGATGGTGCTGAGATTTTACCTGCTCCGTGAGGCCGAAAATGGAAGCAATTAAATTTTGGCGCTCCCCCAGGAGAAAGCAAAGCCCTTTTTCCAGATGAAACAATTAAAAAGACACAGTTCAAGACTGAAGTAAGAAGCTAATAGAATCTCAGACAAGGCAAGAAATAAAAGTGAAATTCCGGATCGATCTTTTGATGGGGGATAACAATCAGATACTAACCAGAGGACCCATGAAATCTTCGCTTCACTCATGGCAATAACACAGTGTACATCGACCCAAAAAAGGAAAGAGATGGATGTTGCCATATTTAGCACCGATTCGTACTGCAACAATATATTCAGAAAGTCCTCGCCTTTCTGCTTCAAATATCAAAAGCTGCAGGCACTAGAGAGGAAAAAAAATCTCATGGAAAATAATGGTGATGAGATTTAACAAACGAGAGAGTGGAGAGAGAAACGAAATATTACTTCCCTCGGTCTCAATTTCTTGAACCCAAAATAGGGTTTTGTATATGGAGATTCAAGAACCCACCATCAGCGCCGGATTAAGAGATTTGTATATACTTACCTCCACATAATGCCTTGTGAGTAAATTGCCTTGCGATGAAGAAGAAGAAACGCGAGAGAGAGAGAGAGAGAGAGGGGGAGTAGAGAGAGAGAGAGTGGGGGTTGGCTATGTAATAAGCATAAAATATTTGCAGTTTTTCCGTTAAACATGAATAGTAAACAAGGCAAATAACCATGAAAAGACACGCTCCCGAACCAAAGCTCCAATTTTCCCAATTCTTCCTTTTAATAAATATTAACTATACATTTCTCGGACAAATAAACGACGGAAAGCTAACATTTGACAAGTAATAAGACAATAAAAAGAAGCAGCATCCAAGAACAACCAAGATAATCGGGCTGAGTAGGCTTGCCAGTGAGAATAGAGGCAAAAGAAGCTGCAAAAAGATCAACTGGGATGAGGAAAGATTCGAGTTCATCTCTATCTGTCTCTCTCAAACACACGCACCAGCGCGCGCGCGCGCGGGGCAAGGCCACTTTTTCAGCTACCGATCGCCTTCGCAAAGCTTACTTGCTTTCCCTTCTTTTCCAGAATTCAGAGAGCAAGAGACATGTGGATACAAGACGGACACCTGGCCAGGCATGAAAGTAAATATCGTAGGGTTCTGATTCAGAAAGACCGGGAGGCCGCCCAGATGGAGAAATCAGCACAGCCCTCCTTTGGGGACACATAAAATTATGTGTCAAGAATTCACAGGAAATATAATACTTTTGTTAACGAGAGTAGGAGAGAGAGAGGAAAGAACTTGGAAAGTGCAAAAAAAGGAACCAAGTGGAGACTGACAGAAGAGAAGTGAGCACGCACCCGCAACGGCATGCCCTTCATACAATTGCCTGCGTGTGCTCACTCTCTTCTGTCACTCTCTTTCTCTCGCTCTCTACCAGACAAAAAAAAGTAAAAGCTTCGAAATCCTCCTCCAATCGGAAGCCGCCAGATTCTTGTGCATCTCTGAATGTTGAATCGCAGATCTGCTAACCCCATGAACTCGAACCACCTCAACCGCCTTTCTGTCATCAAGAAACTCCGACCCAGATCTTACCCCCCATCGCAAATCAATCAAGATCCATACTTCGAACACCAACTAGGGTTTTATATCATCCCCGTCACACAGAAACAGCCCAATCCCATTCCAAGAAACATCATCTCATCTCTTCCAAACCCCCTCCACCCCCCCCCTCCTCCCCCTCCCTCTCTCTTCCCCTCTCCCTCTCTCCAAGCATCCATCTTTAGCTAACACCTTCTTCTTTTGGGCTTTCTCCAGGCGGATGATATATGATGATGCTGAGTGTGCAATGCATAAAGCGAGTCAACACAAATATATGTGGGATTAGTTGGGTGGTGTCGATGAAAAATCGTGGGCTAGTGGGGGAGGGAGGGAGGGAGGGAGGGGAGAGAGAGAGACAGACAGACAAAGGGGAATTGGTAATCGGGGTGTGTTAGTGAATAATTAATCGGCTTTACGGCTTTGTTGGTGATTTGATTGATTAGGGTGGATTTTGAGCCGTTGATGGGTCATCGTGGCGGGTCCCATCTGTCGGTTTCTTGATGATGAGCGGCGAGAGTCGTGCGGCTCGGGACTGCGTCAAACCAGGGAGACAACATGAAGACGGTTCTTGGGTTACCATTGCTATCTTTATCACCTTTCATCTTTTTGCTCTTCACGAATATTATGATGGTTCTGCTTAAGTGTATATTAGCTCATAATCTCTTTAACAGCGAAAGTAGATGTTCTGTCTAGAGTTATATCGATTTGATATTTTGCATTTTAAGAATAAGCATTTTCGTAAGGATTTCTAACAACAATACTAATTAATTTTCAGTTGATTTCGTACTTCCATTGATCTAAATCTTGTTCCCAATTTTTTGGATAGAGAAAAAAATTTCAGGCTTTTGTTTTTCGTGTTTTCTTCGTTATATTTTGTTGAATTTGTAAATTGTAGTAATATGAACCCGGTACAACTTTAAATGATGTTCTGCCTTTTCCATTATAAAAATCATAAGCAACAATATAATACTTTTAATGGGATTATCATAATATTTATAAAGACAAAAAAGGTAATTAAAACATAGCATGTTTTTGTTGATTTAAGAAATTGACTGAAATGAAAAGATTTTCTAAAATAAGGATAATAGCGTAACTATGAAAAGTTGTGAGTAGTACTCAATGAGTTATATGACTTCATTATGAAAAGTTAAAGGACTAAATTGAACATATATGATTAGTTCAAAGATGACATTGGACAAATTAAAAGTTTGAGAATGATGTCACATTGAATCAAAGTATAGGACTATTTATGTCAATTTTTTTTTTTTTTAAAGAATGGTTAAGAGCTATAGAGCTTTGTATTGGGGTTTTTTTTTTTTTTTAACCTTAAAAGATAGGATTACTATCACAAAAAATTTCTAAATTGATACATTTGTGATAAATTTACTAAAAACTATTTCTTTAAAGCCAAAAACCAAAAACTAATACATTTGTAACAAATTTACCCTTAATTAGTTTTCGTTAAATTTTATTGTTAAATTGCTGAGTTGGATTATATGTGGCAATTAATGAGTGTACCGGTTTGAGGTTTTACTCTATCAGTTTATGATTTTTTGTGGGATTAATATAATTTAACGGAAACTAATAATGGATAAATTTGTCACAAATGTATTAGTTTGTGGTTTTTTTTTATGGTAAAAAAATATTTTATGGTAAATTTGTTATATATGTATGAGTTTGGGGTTTTTCATTGCATTAACCCTAAATAATAATATTGAGATTTCCAAAAATTGGGACACATTGTGAATGAAAATGATGGTGTGGTTCTATTTTTCAACAACCTGCCAATAGCTAGGCTCTTATCATTTCTCTTACTATGTGGTAACAAATGGAGAAACAATACAAAAAGGAATGATGGGCCCTTTTAGAGAAAGGTGGCAATTGCTATAGGAATTTGTATAGAATCATAATTGAAAATATCATATGGAGATCGCATACTACAATAAGTTAAAATTCCAGTTCAAAATTAATTTGGCTAATTTTAATAACAATATCTGAAAGATAAATCTCATTTAAATATAACTTGTCACAATGAAATTGGAGATTTTTGAAAATTCAAAAATATAGATTACTTAAAGTTTTGTTAGTATTATTTTATGCTTCTCAATTTATCGATTTAAATCTATGTTTAATTTCATAAAGTACACTTAAATAAGAAAGATTAAAATATATGTAATTTGAAAATTCAATAAAATTAAAAATTCTGAAATAAAATTTAGACAAAGATATAATCTCTCGACTTTTAACTAAATAAATTGAAGTGATTTATTGGTAAATAAAGAACATTTCACCAAATAAAGAAACCCACTCAATTTACAAATAATTTAAAATACAACAAACTGAGTTATGCGGTAATAATAAATAAAATATTGACAACTTAAAAATAACTATGTTAACCATTAAGCGCAATAATCCTTTGCACTCAATAGATACTTCCAGTAAATTTTAAAAAATTGCATCCAGAAAAAAAAAAAACTATAGAAACTTAACCCACAGCTCATTAGTTTTCATCTTTAACTATATAATATCATAATCAACTTTTATCTTTTGAAAATGTTTATTCATTGTTAATTTCATGTAATTAATTATTCTTACTTCCGAAATCCAATTGTTTTGAACTTGCAATTTCTCTTAAAGTACATATTAGAAGGGATTATCTATAACTAAATGGTTTGTCCTTTGAATGTGTAAAATGAAAATTACATTTAATATAGCACCGGATAAAGATAACCACACGCTATTAAATAAAAAAAAATTGTAGACATGCTAATAGTTTTCAAATTTTCCTCTTCTAACTTGTCTACATATGCTTATTTCAAATTGAATTTTAAGTTTTATATCATCTTTGTATATCCAACTTTGCAAAAAAAGTTTTCCTATTTGGGTATCGTATGTCCTCAATGGACAACAGCTGCAAATAACATAAACAATACAGAGATAAAAATAGTTGAGTTAGAATCAAATTCCATGCAACTCGAATATTGGTAGAGTTAATCTCTGGAAATTCAAACCAAAAAAAAAAAAAAAAAAAAAAGAGTTAATTTCTGAAAAAGCGATTATCTATGTTTGTCAAATTTTACGAAATGTGCTTCTCACAAAATCTCTCTCTAAGTGATTCTATGGTCTAAAGAAGAGAATTTGATTTTAGGGGTGATTACACCATCCTCCAGTCCCGTCTTCCACTAATATATTGTTATATATATTTTTGGAAGTATTCTCTATCTAGTTAACTCTTTTATTTTCCCAAAAATAATATAGTTTATACATGCATAAACGAATGATAAAATTTTTATAGATATCAACATCCGAAGTTCCTACTTTATGAGCACCCCCACATACCCCACCCACTTAGGTTCAAGGGAGCCGCCCTGACATGGTACGGATTGCACCAATAATTATGGCCCTCGTAATAATTAATTCACATAAATATTATTGCCTCTGTATAATACAAATATAAAATTTCTTTATCTTATCTGTGGCTACTTCCATCAATATGGCTGAATCTAAATAGATAATTATGTCCGTATAATTTAAACTAGCTATCGCCCACGGATTATGCGCGCGCATGATTATCTTTTTGATGTTCGATTAAGTGAATCCAGTTGGTTCGCACGATAAATATAAAAGATTTTAATTTTTACTTTACTCCACCATTTTAACTTTGTCGGGTTAGCTTGCTAAAAACTTTGTACAAGTTTGGTGAATATAATCTCAAAATTTTATCTCATAACATCCCATTATATCTTTCATTTACATTGGCACGTTTACAAACAAATGATCCTTTCCTCTTGTAATTCTTCCACATTCTCGGGTAAAATGACCATCCAAATTTTAGGCTAAAAAAAAATCATGTTTCAATTACCATAGTTGATTACTTTGATGAAAATCTCAATTAGTGTTGTCAAGTTAATCCTCATCTCATTGCATGTATCTCTGTCTGTTCAAGTATATCGTTATTATAACATCATTAATCTTCTCAAACACGCCCAGTCAATTAAATAACTGCAAGTATTTATTCTTTAGTAATAATTATCAGTCGACTTCCAGACGGATTTCGAGTTCCGATGTAGACTTAATGAGCTCGAACGAATTTTGAGATGATTAAGAAATTTGATATGGAGTTTGAGTTGAGTTCACGCTAATCAAGTGAGTTTGAGATCAGGACATTGTCAGGCTGTCTCAAACTCATCGTGCCTCTCCTCGCGGAGAGGTATTACCTGCTAATCCTCTAATTAAATGCGTAATTGCAAGAGGAAAAAAAAGATAAAAGCATTATCCGTTACCTAGGATTGGTCGTGAGACCCTCACCCCCTCTGCCACCACCATTTTCGGCGGTGGCTAGCTTCAAGTTCCGACGAAGATTCTTGCTCTGGTGGCGGCATGCGTGCATGTGCTTTCCTGATTCTCACTCTTTCATACTTTTGTCCCTTTCGTTGCTAATTTTCAAACCCGATACTCAACACATTGCAAAAGCTTTGGCAAAAAAGGTATGGAGCATATAAGGTGACGCTCGACATTCACACAGCGAGCGTCAATTCGGGCTCGGCTTTCTTTTGACTAGTGAAAAGATTGGAGGGGGGACCGATGGCTGGCGGCAATCCCCTCTCGGCGTCGGGATAAGGATCATACCCTTTCTTAATTAAGTTGCGTAAGTGATGATGCCACATTAAATGTTTTTCTTAATTAAGTTGCCACATGAAATGTTTTTCTTAATTAAGTTGCGTAAGTGATGATGCCACATGAAATGTTTAGGTTGAAGGCTCGATACCAATCTAAAAAGTTTATGCAATTGACATAGACAAGTAAAGCAGTTTTGCTCATAAATTTTTATAATCTCATTTCTAACAACGGTCACATGGTAGGGCTTGTTCTTTAACCATCTCCATTTGGGTAAATTTATGTAATGGTTGATAAGTTTAAAACGTAACTAAGAAAGAAAAATGAAAAGTTAGTGGAAGATAAGAAAATTTGATGATAAAAGAAAAATAAGACCTCGAATTCGCAACTGACGGTGTTTGAAAATAGCATCATACCCTTTCCTAACTAAGTTGCGTAAGTGGTGGTGCCATACGAAATGTTTAGGTTGAAGGCTCGATACCAATCTAAAAAGTTTATGCGCATTGACATAGACAAGTAATGCAATTCTGCTCAGAAATTTTTATAATCTCATCCCTAACAACTGTGTCGCATAGCAAGGCTCATTCTTTAATCTATCTCCATTTGGGTAAATCAGTGTAATGGTTGGTAAGTTGAAAACGTAACTAAGAAAGATAAATGAAAAGTTAGTAAAAGATTAAAAAAAAAATTGACGATAAAAGAAAAATGGGACCTCGAACTTGCAACCGACGGTGTTCAAAAATAGAGAAAGCTCTCAGATTGTGTGCAATCACATCATATTTCACATGGCATCATTGGACGGAAACTAGGGATAAAAATGGGTATCTACGGAACATTGATGCTTTTTTATGAGATAAAAAAGAAAAAGTTTGGGTCAAGGGATTCGAGTAAAAGTTTGCATTTTTTTAAAAGAGAATTGGGTATTTAAAAATTCAGTGATGAAGGAAATTTTCCTCACAAAGTGCGTCTCCATTAATGTACTTGAAGCAAATTTGAAGGAGGATTTCAACCTCAAAACTTTTCCTAAAATCTCTATGAATGGCTAGTTGTTGTGATGAACTTTATCGTCCCATTCCTGGATCATGGAAACCCTAATTTATAAGTTAACGAGATAATAAAGAAATGATTCCTCAGATCTCTCATACGATCTAAAATCAAACCTTCAATTTTACAAAACCTAAATTCCCTTTTGTTGACTACTTTTCTTGCACGGCATGCGTGTGCTCTTTTTACTTGTAATTTGGGAAAATCTTGCCATCCCCTCGTGATGAAATAAAGCAAGATTCCCGGAATAAAGTAAGATTCCCTGGAATGAAAGGCTCACATGATACGTCGAATAGGAACCAGCCTGATCACTGGTTTATGATGTAAATCTGGTTCTGGTCAATCATAATAAAGAAATGAATAGTAGGCTGTCTCTCAAGTGATTATAGTGAGATTCGAGTACAATCAGTCTCTTCTTTTTGGGCTTGGCGGTTGACTTCAAATGAAAGTGCAGGATAATTGCCAAATTAGTACTCAATCTATTGTAGAATGACAATTTTGCAGCATTTGCGCAAAATCCCAATGTTGTCATTCCGCCAATTATAGTCGAAAATTGCCGACGTGGCGTTCGGTATGGTACGTTGGCGTGGACAACTTTACTCAAAACGACGTCTTGTGTGTATTACCACGTCAGCAATTTCCAATGGCAAATAGGCAGAAAAGAATAACATTGAAATTTCGCACAAATTTTACAACTAAATTAGTAGAATTGAAAAAGTTTCGGACTGAATTGATAACTTTTCCTAAAGCCCATATCAAGCCCTCAAGCACTAGAGTGTGTTTATCTTTGTTTCAGAATAAAATAATTAGAATGAGGCTCGGTCAACTAAAATGTGTTCACCACTCAATAGCTAAAGTAACAATGTGATAGAAAGTGATAGACTACTAATGTTGTTATTATACAACATCGTCGGCAATAAAAAAAAATTCTCAGGTAAATTTAAAAGCATGGTCTTTATACTATTGCACTACTCAATATTGCAATCCTAGTTTATCTCGTGATATGTTTGATACCCAAAATAATCTCATGTAACAATTATAAGACAAATATCATATTTCTATCCAAGCATCGACTATAAATGTAGACTAAGCGGTGGGGATATTCACATGGTGCTAACGTGGAATAATAATATAAATTTCGTATTTATTATTAAATAATCGGAATACATTTACAGTTGAGAAAATAAAATTCGATATCGTTTCATGAGCACGAGATTGTTCGCTTTTCTTTAAGTGCAATTCCAATGTTTTTGACCAAGTTAGCAATTTAATCTAACTCACTTGGTATCACGCATATAGTTGTCTACATAGACCTAATTACATTAACCTACTTAGATTGACCATCGTGTGAAATCTTGAATAGTAGGGTGCACATCTAAGTTTTCATCAATTAAACAATACCCTTTTCGAATTGTATGAAATGTGATAATTAGCCTGGTAGACCGGATCATTGGGATAACATCATCTCAGATTGACAAGACAAGACCATGCAATTGACACCACATTATTACATGTACGTCCAAATGCAAGTAGAAAACCCCTCCCAACTTGATTGTTTAGGGCTCCATACATCGGAGGATGCACTTGCTAGTGCTCTCACAGTGGCTTGTCTCCAGCAGCATTTCAACCCCAGACCACCCATTTTGCAAAGTCCAGTTCATGTTGGACCCTCCCTTCATAACCCAAAGATGGGGTTTCATCTTGACCCCACTAATAGTGGATAAGATCTGACTTTCTTGATGGAGGAGACTATTCAAATCGCAAGCATTTTCTTTCTCTCTTTTCATAGGAGCCATGTTACATTTTCCCTAACCCTAGCACACCACTCAGCAGCAGATTCATTCCTTGACAAATGCCTGAAAACCCTCAAAGAGCTCAGACAACCGATGATGGATTGGGGCCTACCGGGTTTCAGACAGGGTGGGAGGACCACTCTTGTGGTCCTGTAAAAGCAAATGTAGTGCGAGATCTAACGTTCGACATGGGACATATAGGAAGCACCGCGTCTTCTTCTGTTCCGTTTTCCACGCCCATCATCTTCAACTTGCGTACTTTTGTATAATTTTGCTTAGACATGGACAGCGAACGAGGCATGAAGAGAGGGTTTCATGCTTCCCTCTGTTACTTATTTTAAGGGGGAAGAAGAAGTTGGGGAAAAGGAAACCCAGAAAGAGGAGGTGCTTTCTTGGGCCACGCCACATCACTCAGGGACAACCGGTGACGATACCAGGAGAAGCCGATCTTTAGGGAGCAAGAAATTCAACTTTTATTGAGATACATATCATGTTGATAGCACGATCAGACGCGATAATAATGTCGAAGGATTAAACTTTTATCGGGATTTGCATACAAGATGGCACGATATCCCATTTTGCTAGAGAAGGAAAGGAAACAAATTTTAGTGGAGCGAACAAATCACAAAGGTTGTCGTGGCTTCTAAGATTTTCAGCAAACTTTTCTTGATCGCAATACCCTACCCTTAAAGTAACAACAACTTATAGCGGTTTTTAGAGAGCCGTCCTATCTAATTTTAGGTGCTACAACTTTAAGTCGTTTATCATTAAAAAGCACGAAATACAGCGATCGACAGTGGGGCCATAACCTGGAACAAACTAGACCTCTATTTCCATCTATACTGATTTTTATTTATGGGAGATAAAGGCAAGTGTTTTGTGTGGCTGTCATACAACTGGTAACGATACAAGAATAAATCAATCAATAAAAATTAGAAATTCAACTTTTATCGATATATATATCATGCGGACAGCATGTAATCGAATGTAATAATAATGTCAAATGTATTATACTTTTATTGGGATTTGCATACAAAATGACATGATATTTTATTTTGACGAGAAAAGAAAAATAACAAATTATGTGGAGTGAGCAAATCACAGAGGGTGTTGCGGCTTCTAAGATTTTCAGCAAACTTTTCGCAACCGAAATAACCTACTCTCAAAGTAACAGCAACAGCAGCTTATGGCAGGTGTTAAGTAGCTGTCTTGTCCAATTTTGAGGTGCTACAACTTTTAAGCCGTGCATCATTGAAAAGCACAAGTTTACAGCACTTCCCGGTCCAGTCATAACCTGGAGCAACTTCACCTCCAGCTCCATCTGTACTGATCTCTCTACTCATGGGAGAATCTAGTACAACATGTCGACATGATTGATCGTTCATGACCGACCAATAATGGCCACCGCATTCCCTCCCAGCAGTTGCCATCGTCCTTCCTTGTCTCTCTTAGTGCATCGTACGTTGCGTGCACTGGCAGCGGATAAGCTTTGGCATGCATGCACCCCAGTCATTAGCTTCTTATATCCCAGGAAAAGATCTGGTTCGTACTAATGCATGCAGAGCCTAAATTATACGCCAGCCACAAGAAAATCCGACCTTTTCGCCGTGAAAATTGGAGGCGGAATAGCCGCGGCTTAAGGCCAGTGGATGGGTTTGTGGTTGGGGAGTCGTCATCGGTAATGTCCTCGGCATCGACAGGAGCGGATCCTAATTAGACCGGATGTCCGTCCGTGGTTTTGGATTATTCGAAAGCGGAAATGAACGAACAGTATTGCACATTATATATACAATAATGGTCAACCAAAAAGTACATAATAAATCGTGTAGACCGAGAGGGTTATCTTCCAGTTTAAGGCAATGTTGATGAGAAAGCTACTCGTACGGATCGATCACGATCACGTATCCCTTCACTGCGGTAAATGGTTCGCAAGGACGGATGTAGTACGATTAGTTCTGCCATAGTACTCAATTTCCACCAATTTCCGAAAAATCCCCGTTTCGTGATCCGGGAAAATCCCCCTGTTTAGCATGCTCACTTATCGGATAATGACAGGCATTTTAATATTGGTTTATTATATAAGGTTTATATTTTATGTTTTATTTAGTTATGTGGAGGAAGTCCAACTTATTTCTTTTTACATGGATAAACTCCGGATCTAACCGTGGGCAACTACGTTGATATTAGAGTTTTCATTCATCGCTGAAGTCGAGAGTTCGAACTCATGCGTTGCTAATATGTTATAAGTGGAGGACCATGGTATTAGGATTTTGTGCTAGTTTTTTTCAAGTTATAAGCGTCGGTCCTAAAGTGTCATCGGACACTAGCAGGCCTTGTGACCTCACACGGGACTCAGACAGATTTCTTGGTTACCAAAAAAAAAAAAAAAAAAAAAACTCCGGACCCATGACAAATTTCTCCATTGACCTCGTTTCCGGTCGGTGATTTGGAAAATCGAGCATGTGTTATGACCAGGTCCACATCCCTACCCATTGAGGCGACCCCACGCAGTTGGTTTTGTTTTGGGCTGTAAAAAATGAGCGAAAAATTTGATAATTTAACGCATTGCGATATATCGAGTCACGCAAAACATAGCTTAATTAATGTTTAAGGACAATCGATAATGCTTTTGAGAAAAAAGGAATCAATTATTGTTCGATGAAAATAAGTCGGACTAGATGTGATGTGATAGGGCCAACTTGAGCTCTTTTAGGCGATAACGCCTAGTATTGCATCTATATCCTTTTTTTCAACAGACATTTAATATGATAAGACGTAACCAAACCATCTCTCGAATTTTACTGTGTTTTGCATTTTCCCCGTTTTATCATGTCAGCAATACCCGGAGAGGATTCCCGCCCTTTTTAACAAGGGCCCAAAAAAAAAAAAAAACTTGTAACCCAGTCCATATTGCCTCTTCAGTAATGGGTCTTCACACTCGAATGGCCAGTCGATTTATTGAGAAAATGAACTAGTATTGGGCCTTGATAACGAAGCCCAATACCTTTCTTAGGTCATGAGGCGGGGTTAATGATAATTTCCGTTGTTTGGATTCATTGTACTTATGTTATTCTAACCATAGTCTTCCTCCCTTTGAATTGAAGAATAATACGTCCCTTTAAGATAGTTTTTAGGATTAATATCTTGAAAAACTCCAAACTTGTACACTTATGACAAATTTAATTTAAACTAATTTTTTGATTATCATAAATCTCAAACTACTATACTTTTGATAAATTTACTTCAAATTGACACATTTATAATAAATTTATTCTTTGATAGTTTCCATTAAATTTTACTATTGTTAAAGTAGATGACATGTGACAATTAACTAGTATATTGGTTTTGGATTTTACTCTTTGTTTGTTACAGTTGTACTATTTTTGTGGTATTAATCCAATTTAACAGAGAGTGTATTTGTCATAAATGTACTAGTTTGGGGTTCTTGACAATTGATAGGTATATTTATCACAAATGTACCAATTGGGGTTTTTGGTGGTTATTTTGGGTAAATTTGTCATAAGTATGCTAGTTTGGAGTTTTTTGTGGTCAAAAAGTTAGTTTTGGGTAAATTTATCATAAGTATATCAGTTTGAGATTTTTCAGGGTATTAACCTTAGATTTTAAACGATGTTTAAATAACCAATAATTATACGTTGCCATGCTATTAAGCAAGACCAACTTGCTGTGCTGACTGCTGAGTACAAGCAAATAGATCGAACAAAAAGATAGATCATGAGCTGAACATTAGATCAACAACTCCAATCGACGGACCCTAAGTCTTGGCACGATAGCCTTCCTCGCATATATCACAATCGTCGCACGTCTGGAATCCGAGATTTCGACAGAGTCGGTCGAGCACTCGATTCAGACACGGCAAAATCACAAGAACTCCCCCTCGAAATTCATTCGACGTGCGTGGACGGGCGAGTCGCGCACGTATCCGTGGGGTCAGATGAGTTGGAGATTCGATGCCTCAATCTTATTCACAAGAATAAGGACAACAAGCACAAGCCGTGTGTGGGAAAGAAATTGAAATAGACCGAGGAACAGCAACCTCTGCATCTGCATCATTGACCTAAGGGCGGGGGGATCTATATTCTATACATGGCAAGAAATCACGATGCATTAAAGACACTTCGTCGCCCTCCACTATCTTGTGTCCAAACCCTAAATCTCCAGGCTGAGATTCTTGAGTTCTTTCTACTGGCCACCCACGAACATGCCACATCTGTCCATCTGAAACTAGAGCAGAACGATCCGGGGGGACAAAGCCCTAGAATAATGTCCCAGACGCAACTCCTGCCCATGTTCTTATGCCATCAGATGCCGTGCGTGTATTCTTAAATGCTGGAGAACCTGATTTTTTGCTCTCTTTTGCCAAATTCCGTCGATGCACGAAACGTGGGGTCGATGAACTTTTCGTGCAAGACACGAACTTGGCCAAGGCTTGCAATATTTTGCTGCTGCTGAACATGTTGATTGGATTCTTTTTTTCAGAGGGATGAATGATTTACCATGGCCTTCTATCCAATGTCGGAATACATGAATAGTTGTATCGTACAAGGGATGTCTTTGGGGTCAACCCTTAAGGTCGATACAACGTCAAATTACTTAGGTAATTACCCGACATAAAACAATTATCAACCTATCCATGAACGATCCGTAAGCATTGGAAATAATTTGTATATAGGCGGTTTTGAGGTTCTCGTGATAATTACTCAATTTTCACTAAAACGAAGACAATTAGCAAAATACCGTCAATTCTTTTTCCAATATAGAAAACCATAGGATAGTGAAATCATCACATCAATCGCTGGCTACTATTTCAATTTCAACCTACTTAGGTGAAGCTAACGAACAAAAAAAAAACGGCTACCTAGTCACGGGAGCTGAGTGGGAATTTAGCCCGTGATTAGGCAGTCATTTAGAGCCACATAATTCGATAAACAGGAATGGCATTTAGAAAAAGAAAAATCCCATCAAGGGGAAGAAACGAACGAGAGAAGGACAGCTGGCAGCTTTTGATGTTTTTAAATAACACGATAATATAAAAAAAAAATACTCCAGTACCTAGAATAATAATAATAATTAATGTCGGAACCTCAAAAAAACAAAAGTAGGTTCGCCGAATTCGGTTCGATCTCGTTTTCCTTCTTGTCTCTACTGGTTTTGTAGTAGTAGTCGTCGGCACTTTCTGTTAAAGTCAGCTTTCCCCCACCCCCCCACCCACCCAAAACGTCGCCGTCGCCGCGATGTCGTATCGGCACGTCGAGTTCAGATAGGCTCGGGACGTCACCGTCGTGAGGCGACCCTTCTGCCCGGGTTTTCGCCCCCGTGTTCCGGTGCCGGGGTCGTCACGGCTTGGAGACGGAGGCGTTGTCCTTGCCGGAGGACCCCCGTCGAGGCCGGGGCCATTGCCGAGGGTCGCCGACTGGACGGTCAGGCCCGACGCGCTGGGAGAGGTGGGCCCCTCGCCGCCGCCGGGCCTGAGGGCCGTGCTTTGGGCGCGGGAGTTGGCGCCGGCGGCCGCGGGGTGGTTCCTCGTCCGGTGAGACGTGTTGGCGGTGGATATGGTGGTGGCGAGGGATATGGGCATGAGGCAGAGCCCCTTGCCTTGCAGGTACTGCATGGCCGACCCCATGTCGTCCTCCATGAGCCTGGCCACCTGGTGCTCCGCCGCCGTCAGGCCCTCGCCGGCCGGCGCCGCCTGGTTGCCGCCGCTACTGCCGTTCCGCCCCAGGGCCCCGCCGTTCGCGCCCGCTTGGATGCCGTCGCCGCCTCCCCCCTAGGAAACCACCGTCCGAATTCTTAATTTTATATTAAAAAAAAAACGATCGCGCATTCAATTTAAATATAGATAATCGGAAAAGGAGGGCACGCGTGCCGTTTTTGGGATTGTCGTTTTATGTTCGATCGACAACTGGCGAGTTAATGATGTCCTTGTCGAGTGCTTACGACCTGTTTTATCTCAGCAAGCAAAGGAAATTTGGGCTTACCCCCCAATTAATTTCCTTTTTATATTTCCCAATTTTGCAAATAATTTTCTTTTCTGTCGGGAAAAATAGGGAGAGAAGTAGAAAATTTTTACCTCAGACGACATGGCGGCCATGAGTGGAGCCATCGCAGCTGCACCGCCCAGCCGACTCATGCTCAGCACCTGCTCCCTCCCCCCCAAAAGAAAAAAAAGAAAAAGAAGAAATTCATATTAAAAAGATATAAATTCCACAATTCACTAATACCAAAATTCAATCGAGATCGGAATTTTCTCAAAAAATGAAAAATGGAGAAAAAAAGAGAGAGAACCTTGACTTGGAGCTGTAGGAACTTCACGTAGTCTATGATCTCATCCAGCATCGAGGCCTTGTCCGTCTGTCGCCAATTACCATTTTCCCACTCGATTAAACCGTGAATTAATCAAAGCAAAGATAAAAAAAAAAAATGGCCCCAATTATCAACTCGAGAAATCAGTAATTAGTAGATAATAATTTACTAAGATCTAACTTTGTTGGGCGCAACTAATTGACATCCGTCCGATCAATACGGCAACCGCAAGTGCACCCGGTGGGGCCCGCCTCTAATTTTCCGAACGCACGGAAAAGGCACGGAAAAGAAAAAAAGAGCGGCTGACTTGGCAGTGACCCGCCCCCGCGATCGACACGCGTCGTCCCAAGACGCGCCCTCGCGAATTCCCCATTCTGTCCTCACGGCGTATATTTTCGCCGAACGGTGACGTCATAAATCGACGAAAGGTTTAGAGGGGGAAATATTCTGACCTTGTTGCCGTTGGGGACCAGCTCCTGGAGAGCTCTCATTCTCTCCGCGATTCGCTCTCTGCGTAGCTGCAACAAATTCCAAAGGGAGGAAATTAACAAAAAAAAAAAATCATTTTTTTAATGAAATATGTTGGATTTCGATTATGATAGAATTCAAAAAGATGGGGAAAATGGGAAAAATTGGTGGAAATTCAATTCTTTTTTTGGCGTGTATGTATTTTGACGAGAAAAAAAAATCGTGGAAAAATGGGGAAAAAAGAAAGAAAAAAGAAAGAGGGAATGTGGGATTTTTACTCTTTCGGCGATACTGTGGGGATCCGTAGCCTGGCCCCTCCTAGCCCTCACCCTCTGCTGCTTCGGCTGGGCCGGGGCGGCGCCGCCGCCCGTCGACGCGCTTGCCGCCGCCGCCTGAGCGGTGAAATTCGGCGCGGCCTGTGTGGCGCCTCCCTGCGAGACGGTTGCAGAGGACGAACGGAGAGAAAAGATCAGACCTTTGGTCTCTGAAGAATTCAGTTGTTCAAGCAGAGAGAGAGAGAGAGAGAGAGAGAGAGAGAGAGAGATGCCTGAGGAGTGTGAAAGAGCTGAGCCGGGTTCGGAGCCGGACCCGACGACGCGTGCAGCGGCCCGGCGAATCCGTTGTACAGAGACTGTACGGAGCCACCGCCGCGCCCTCCTCCACCCTGCAGAGTCAAAATCGAATCCCGTAAAGACGTGATTTTTCGACGTCGAATTTTGAAGACGACCCGATCGTGCCCAAGAAATCGGACTGAAGTTTCGTGGGTGAGCACGATTTTCGATCGACCGGAATCCTCCGGGATCAAAATCCCAACTTTTTCTTTGCTTTCGTGAAAACAGAGCAGAAAAACAACGAGTCAACGGAGGCGGCGAACCTACCTGACCCGAACCGTCGACGACGTCGTGGGGAGCCAGCAACATCTGGTGCTGCTGGTGCATCATCATCGCCGCCTTCGGCCCGCCATTGCCGATCTGTTGGTGCCTCAGCCTGGAGGCCAGGATCGCCGCCGCCGGCTCGTCGAAGCGGGGGAACCCGAGGCCGGGGGCCCCGTGCTTGTGGGGCGCCGCCGCCGCCTCCGCCTCGGCGGTCAGGTCGATGGGGTGGTGGTCGTCGGCATTCGCGGGGGCGAGGTCGGGCCACGCGGGGAGGGAGGAGGAGAGCATCACCTGGTCGAAGAAGTCGTCGCCGACGGCGGCGTGGAGGTCGTGGAGGGAGATTTGGGAGGAGCCGAGGAGGGAGTTGAGGCCCTGAATCTCCCTGGAGGACGGCGGAGGAGGCTGCATCGTCGCGCGCTCCGAACGAACAAGGAAGGAAGGAAGGAGGAAGGGGGTTGCGTTGGGTTCCGGGAGAGAGAGAAAGGAAGGAAGAGACGAGGGACGGAGTTTCTCGGATTCGAATGTTTCTTCTTATGCGGGGCTGTTCCGTCGAGTCGTGTCCTCCCGGATCGTGACGTCATCATTTTAGAAACATGGATTTCATCTCACATGATAAAAATTTTTTTTTTTTTTTTTTTTTGGCGACCAGCTGGATCGATTCTCGACTGGTTTTTAGGGCAGCCCGTGATTTTATGTTTTATTCCTTTTACAAAAATGTCTTGTTAAATCGATGACACAATTGGTGAGTCCAATTGGATGGAGAATTAAATCATTTGGGATTGTTCTCTACTTTTTTTTTTCTTTGCTTTACCGATTCGCTTTCCGTCTAAAGTGGCTAGCTATGTGCAGAATTGGTATAGGATGAAGAAAGCAAATGTGATTAAGGAAGTCTAAAAAGTGTCTAGTTTATTCATGAAATGAATTGGTAGGGGAGAATAATAACAAATGATAATTTAGGAAATCCAAAAGTGAGAAGAAAAAGGAGAGAGTGTTTTGACTTACATATTTAGATAGGGGAATCGGTTCGAAGAATGACCACACCCTAATTAATTATTCAAAAGAAAATTATACAGCTCAAAGTATATTTCTTTTGTGGAAAATGAGTGATTTGGAAAATAATTTTCTAAAAATGATTTGCTTGTATCATTTACAAAAATATACAAATAAAAAATATATTTATCATCGATAATGAAAATATTTTTCATTAACTAATATTTCAAACAATACAAGTGATTAATTTTAAGAAAACAATCTCCAAATTGTTTATTTTTACGAAACAAAATAACCTAAATGAAAATTAGTCTGAAAGTTGATAGGGAATATGTATGTATGTTTTTTTCTTTTTTTTGAGACAGGAGGAAACAAATGCTGCCAAACGCCCGCGCCAGTAAACCCCAGTGAGTCGCCGACGTCGCCAGTAAACCCCCTGGTGACACTAGGGTAGGACCTACCACCATGGCGTCACACTTAATACCACCAGCGGCTGTACGCTGGGGTTTGAACCCGTCTCCTTCGTGAGGGGGATGGAAACCCAAGTCAGCGCGACCACCACATGGGGTGGTAAAGCAACACGATATGATTGAATTTATGTTATATTTTAGGACTAATTATAACCATAAATCACACGTCAAGAAAGCAATGAAACCCTCCCTCACAAAACATAATGTGGACATGCATATTGACCTTATATTTTTTTAAAAAAAAAAGGAAAATACTAAAATTCTTGCATAAGTTTCACTCCATGATCAAAAACGTACATCTATTTTCGAAATAATTAGTTACATACCTCATTTCGCAAAATTGTCCACCTATTACAACGTTACCATATCACTCTCCAAAAATACCCTCACGCCTCTCCAACATACCCACACCATACAAGCATAGTGGGAAAAGTACAATAAAAATCATAAACATATTACATAAGTATCGTTTCAATCATAAACCTTGAATTGATCAATTTACTACTGAACTTTTTACAGTTGCATCAATTGAATCCATATAATCAATTTTAACCTAAAATCGCTAACACAAGCGGCAGTCATCCTAATGGCACAACCAGCATTGACATTACCAACCACAATGGATAAAAAAAAATGAAAAAAAAAAAATTATAAAATTTGTTCATGTCATTACCAGTTGAGTATGTAGGACGACCAGTATTTATGTTAGTAATTTCCAACCAAAACTGACTAGATGGACTCAATTAATACAAATGCAAAAGGTTTAGAATCAAAATTGTTCTATTAAAAGGTTGAAAACTGAATTGGTATCCTTCCAATAGGTTTATGATTTTTTTAGTACTTTTCCCAAACAAATCTTTATATCTCTCTCACTAGTGACTCGTCTCTTTCTCTCTCGCCCTGTTGTCTGCACCTCTCTATCTCTAATGTCTTTTCGATCTCCTACGACCTCGAGCCCTTGTCGTGGATGTGCCATCTTTGAGGTCCCGTGGCTATGGTCGCCCCAAGTCCGAGTTCACAACCATGGTCCAAACCTTGGCATCTTGCAGCAGAGGCGTAGTGGGGGTCGACTGTGGCAAAGGCCGTGGTGGGGCTGGAGGTCGTGTGCTAGAGTTAGGGGCTCGGAATGTAGGCAAATAATTGTAGGGGAGTTTGGTGGTTCGCGGATTTGCAAGCGGTGTAATTTGGTCTCTTCAAAGTAGAGATTTTGTTTAGAGGTAGCAAATTGGTACTATTAAAAACTAATATTTTTGTCATTAGATAAAAAAATAAGGCATATTTTTCCTATACAAGAAAACTCCAAGAAACCTAAAAATTGTTTTGGGGGTGTCCTTCCATGTTGCTATTACTATCATCAGTCATCACTGCCTCAAATTCATCAAATCAAAAACCCTAGAATAGGCCCTCAAATCCTTCAAGATTTGCCTTCCCCATGCATGTATTTTTTTGCTTGTTTTAGGTCTATTTCAGAGAAATATCTTCTCACATTCTCAATCTCACCACATAAATGATTTTTTCTCCTTTTTATATGGGGAAAAAATGGAATTAGAGACGGAAGCAAAAACCAAGGAGATGGCCAGGGAGATAACAAAGCATTGCACCTCCCATGCACGAGCGACCCAAATCAAATATCAATTCCATTCTCCACATGGACTCTTTAATGATGGCCTCCTAATTTCTAAAATAGATTGTATTCTTCCATTATCTTTTCCCCCTGAAATGCCGGGTCTAAATTAAAGGTGTCATTAAATAAATGAAGAAAGAAAGAAAGTGAAGCCCTCCTGCTCGACCTTGACTTATAGTTCTCAAAGAAAACTTGGGAGGTTTACAGGTCTGTCATCAGTTTATGTTTCAGAGAATCAAGATTGACTTTGTTTGCGTTGATGCTAGGATTCACAATGTTCAGACACGTTCGGACTTCAATCTTTCTAACTAAAAAAAGGAAAAGAGTCAGGATTTTTCGTAATCCCATGATTGAATGTGTGAAACCAACGAGTTGGTATTAAGTAAAGACAGTGAGAGGTGAGTTTTACATAACTAGTGCTCTCCTATAATTACTAAAAAAAGTCTCAGTCTTATTGTAAACATGCCAATTTAGTCATAAACCTTTTAATTTGATCAATTTAATTATGAACATTTTGACATTTTGATAATATAATTATTCTGGTCAATTTTTACGGAAAATCGCTAACATGGATGCCGCTCATCTTATATTGCACGATTGGTGCTGATGTAGAACTTTTTGCAATTTTTAAATAACATTTTATCAATTATTTATTTATTTTTTCTTCTTTTCTTTTATTCTTTTTTTTTCTTAGCTATTACTCAGAGAGGGCCTTGGGCAAGGGCGTCTCGACCCTCACTGTAGCTGGCGACCACCGCCAAGGCCGCAAGCCAGTGGAGGGTAACAAAAACAAAAAGAAAAGGGAAAAAAATAAAAGAAAGAAATTATGGAAATTTTCTATGTCAAGGCCGGCCTTATACTGTAAGACAACTGGTATCCACGTCGATGATTGCATACGAAAATTGACCTGGAGGACTATATTGATAAATCGTCAAAAAATTTATGACTAAATGGAAGATAGAGTTCAATTATCTTTAGATGGTGTAGGTGTAGGTGTGTGTCTCCTCATCTTCTACCAATCACTATCACCACTTTTTCTTAGAGTCCCAATGTATCCTCTCACTATCCCTTTCCACATCATTCCACCCAATGGAGTCCACAACCTAAGTCAACATAAAAATCCAAAATTCATATTATATGATGCACGCGCAGGTAATAATTATCTTGTTTGCTCATTGTATGGTGTCCCAAGAAGCTTAGATATAGACACATGCATTCCACCCATGACATAAAATCTCAAGCCCTACACTTAGCTTGAGAAATTGGTATGATTCTCTCTTGGAAAACTTGGCTGATTCATAATAGACTCAATGACACGACAAAACATTTTAATGATTAAGGGATTCAGTGTCCCTTCAAGAATTAGGAAAGCTCTAAGAAGACAAGACAAATAGAAATATTTAGAATGATCATCAACGGGAGTGCACCCACACGGTATGATTGCAATGACTTCCACCTTAACATTTACGGTCATGTCAGAGTTGAACATTACCTTAAATTGTTTGAAAGATACGAGGTTATTTGATAATGGTAGATAATATTATAATATCTTAACCCAGTTCACAAAATCCTGTTTCACAAAACCCTTTCAACGATAGGATTTCATTAATGAGTGCACTAAGAGCATTGGTTAATCGACTAAATAAAAAAGCTTTGTGGTTGCAATGTATTGGCTCGTGCTGTGTGTGATCACCATCTTAAGAAATGAAATGTTTCTTCGTATAGGATACTCACAATTGTCCAGAGCATCGATGAGGATCCTAGATAAGAATAGATAGGGTTCTGACTTTTTAGATAGCTGATGTGAAGTTTCGCTTAACAAAATTACATGCTATTGCAAGGATTTTTAATTGAGATTCCCTCTTTGACTTTTTATTTTTCAAGATAGTTTAGAAGTCATTCTCTGTTATTTGACTCTCAATCACATAAGACGAAAGGAACAGATTAAATCGCTTAAGCCAATGACTATGCCCTAAAGTGCTGTCCTGCAAGCAGGGTTTCATTGAATAATCTGGTCGGCTCGGGACAGCAGATGAGACCGCCCCATCAACTCTGTTTCAAGCTGAGTACGAATTGCAGAGAGACAGAGAGGGAGAGAGAGACAGCAAGCCATTGTTATTCGTCAAACCTAATCCATCTGCTGCATAATTAACAGCAGATAGTATTTGACCAAGTTTATAATTTCCCAAAGCTAAGTTCCAAAGTCAAAACGAGAGAATAGTATGGCGCACTTCGAAGAGGGTATCAAAGCGCGTCCGCAACAGTTCAGCAGCTCAACAGCAGCGATGTCTGTAGCAAAGGGTGAGGAGGGAGCTCTTTCTTGATGATTACAGTTCACGAGTCAGTTCTTGAACAATGTAAGATGAGATCCACGTCAAATCGCTGTGATAAAGAAGGAAATTTCTGTCTGTACGTGTAAAGATTTCATGTATTATGATTCACCATGCTTATCACATAACCATAGTATTGGTCAAATGAATCGATCCCGCATATATTTTTTGCACTTATATGGTCAACGGCTGCATTGGACCAAAGAGGAAGATGAAAAAGTTTATGGAAGGTTTTCTCTTTTTTCTTAGCCCAAGAGAGCCGGGTCTAAGTTATGAGAAAATATTAAGTGGACATCTTACGTTGAGATCTGGTGATGATCATAATTCAAAGTTCATATTAGATCTGTTTGGTAGTAAGGGTTTTTTTTTTTTTTAATAATGCTTATGTTCCTTCTGTTACTAAACATGATATTAACAAAATATTTAAACCTTCCCGTTTTACATTAGCTTTGTCCATTTTCGTCAAGTGGGATAATTTATAGCACACAACGATGTACTTTACGAGTCGGCTCAGGATTTCAACTCTGGAGCTCAGAATTTATCTTGAAAATCACATTTTATGTGCCAAGTTAAGAAGGGTTGACAAAAAACGATGGATTCATTCAAAGCTGACATGAAGACACTGGTAGAAAAAGCATGTATGCCGAGCTTGCTGATTGGCTAATTCAAAGTTCCGTACGGATTTTACATAAATCCCACGAGATACAATGGTTCCGGATTCATTTTTATGCATATCAATCAACAAGATGTTGGTTTTGGATGGTAATAGTAATACAGTTTTCTCCAAATGTTAAAGGTGATTAGTGGACTCGTCAAGATGTGCGAAACACGTTGCCAAAACTCAAGCCAATAGTAAAGATGAGCACATCGTCAAAACTCATAAGAATAATCACAGCGCCTTGTAATCCTAATCTGGGTTGGTAAGACTTACTGTACTATTTTGAGTGCTCTAATTACCAAAATTTGTTAGAAATCTTAGAAGAAAATTCCGAAAATACACCGAAGATTAGGCAACTTTTATTTATCGAATGACCTCCCAAGCCTTGTCTTGAAAGCGGGTCACCGTGTTCCAAATAAACCCACCACCTCGTTGCCGATGATAAAAAGCAACTCCCGACGAAGATGTGATGTGCATGCATGCACTGTTGGCTCACAGCCAGTGAATATCCAATACTGCACAAATATTACTTCTAGTTGAATTCGTCTAAAAGACTAAACGATAGCCAACTTGAAAGACATACCGACTGAATCAAGCATCAAACGTTAAGCACCTATCTGAAAGGATGTGATGCAGAGTTCTGAGCTCCCAAATCATATGGTTGTGAAGGGATCTTCATGAAATATGATGGACTGAATTGGAAAATTTTTCAAACTTGATAATTTGATACATCCCTCACAGTTGAGCAGAAATTGGTCAAAAATAAGACATGGTTCAACTATAACCATCACAAAACCTCGGAGCATTCAACTAAGGAAAGCCTCTCTTCGACTAAAAGAGCATCATACTTCTCAGTGTGACTTCACATACTCCAAAACGACATGGCGAGCCTCGGTCTCTTCTCCAAAATCCTGCAGATTGATAAAATATTAATGAGGGCAGCTTGACCAAGATTATATGCAAACAGAAATCAAACATTTGACACCACTATTAAGCATCGTAGATTAGGGATGATCGATTCCTGATTCAATCCGATCCCCCTTAGGAACCGGGAACTGGATGGTCCAATGGAACCGGTGATAAATCGATTTCCCCTCACCTTTAAAATCAAGCATTTGTTCTTTACCCACAAAAAGATCAAAATGCTACAAAAATTATGTGAACTTCACACACTTAAACAAATATTATACTTAATCTTAGCCAAAAGACCAAGAAAGGCACGCTTTATTTGGAGCATGACTTGGCTTTTATGCACGACTCCTCTTAGTGGCTTGTCTCTCTAGTCTCTTGTGGTATCCAGCCTTCCATGCAAAATGCCTTTAATGTGGGACTCTTAGCTTGTCATTATTATTGTGTCTAGCCTTCCATGCAAACGTTGAGAGTCCCACATCAAATGGGCACACAAAGATCATAAGAGGAGTTGTGCACAAAAGCCACCAAGCCATGCTCTAATTAAAGCATGCTTTTCTCATCTTTGTCATTTGCATCTCAACAACATTGAGAAAATTTGTCATAATTAAGAGTTAAAATTATTTCTTTAATAATTTTGAAGAAATAAAATTAAAAGTTTTAAAAATAATTGGTCTAGTCCAGTCTGGGCAATTCCATCCTTGGAACTAAGAACTGGAACAATTCCACTGTCTCCAATTTTAGGGAACTGAGAACTGGACCAGCACCCATTGGGACCGTATCGGCCGGTCCAATCGGTTCTTTTTGCTCACCCCTATTGTAGATGACCACTTATCCATTCTAAACTTATGCAATAACTGTCACTTAGAAATTTCTACGATTTGTCAGTATAATAAGGTTAGTATATAATAAGGTTATCACACACCATTGAGAGAAATAAGATAGGCCAGCAAGAAGTTACTTAAATCTGGTAGAGATTGTGAAATAAGTACCTTTAGAACAACGCAGGAGCAACCGACGACCTTCCTTGCCTTTCCTTCAGAATCAATCTTGCATAACTGCAGAAACAATTCTATTAGAAAGCAAGATACTAAGGCTGTACTAGACAGCTCAAACTTGGCGATTCATTCATCTGCAAAGCTGTATGAAGAGAAACATGTATGAAGTGAAAGTAGATTTATGACTTACCCCAGCCCACTCGCCAAGAGATTTAGCACTGGGCACATTGATCAAACTGACATTGTGCTCGTTGCAAAGTGCCTTTACAAGTTTAATATAATCAGGCTGATTGCAGTCCTCTGCTAATACGCAGAGCAATGCGGCATGCTTTTCAATTGCCTTGGCGCCTTCATGGAGACCACGTATGAGCCCACCGTGGGCCAACGACTTCCTCAGGACAATTTGTAAAGCAGTCATGAGGTCCATGGGCTCACCAGGAGCAGGTGCAGGTGCAGGGGTCTCAGCAACAGGCACAGCTTCTTCTTCTCTGTATAATAGAAATGCGATGGAAAGTGCACGAGTTAGAAGATAGCACGCAGGGCAAAATTGCAAACTTCAATAATGATAATAAACAAATGATCCTACAGCCCTAAATCAACAAGAGAAACAGAGCAGAAATATCGCATAATTTGCATTGCTATTTTAGTCCATGCCCAAAATAAAAACCCTTAGTCTCATTCCTTCAAACATTCAAAATTCTGTAATATCAATCAACAAAACATGTTCAAAATCACACGTGAGTCCAATAGTGCCATAGCAAACGTCATATCCCTATCTCCGAAATAGAATAAACAGCTTATTCTTGATGTGTTCAGATGTGCTTGGATACGTCCATCCACATTTTGGAGGAGCAGCTATGGTGCTATAAATATCTACTCTTACCGCATACTATTATCAGCAGCAAACACCCATGTTCTGGACTTCCATATTCTGAAAAGTAAGTCTGACTCTCTTTTCTAAATAAGAAATTTCATTAATGCAACAAAGTTCAATGCCCTGGGAAACCATGTCTTCCTTTTAAAATCAAGCTAAACACAAACATGCGTCTAATCTTCTCAGTGAATTAACAATAGAATTCGGCGTCACAATTTGCTACTTGCGATAGGTACATAGAAGCAACAAAAAATAGTAATGGAACATAGAGAATGGCTTTATTTCCACTCACCCCGACATTTTTTCTGATTGATGATCAGGCTACACTTAGACTTTCCCTTCCTGTTACAAACAACACAGTAATGTGAAGCTCACATTAATAAAACCAGGAAATAAAAAAGAGTGAAACGGGGGAGCAAGATCAGGATTCAAGATATACTACTGCAATCCAAACATGCCGACAACCTCACTAACTGCTTCTTTCATCTCAATGCAAAAGGGATAACCTCACCAAGTGCTTCTTCCAGGAACATAAAAAAGATAACTACACTATAAAGCAGAAGAGCTCAATCAATCCAATACTTGCAGGGTGGTTCTTCAATTCAGGAAGCGGACAGAGAAATGCAAGAAACATGAGAACACAGAAAATGTCCCAAATTTAGCATTAAACCCACGAATTTCTATCGCCCAAAAGCTCAGTGGCTCTCACAAGCTCATGCCCAGAACAGAGAACCCCACGAAAACCAATCAAGACCACCGACCCCACTCACGCCTCATCTTCAGCGGATTGCAAGATCAAACCTTTACACTCTAGTTCGACTCCTAGGCAGAAAAATGCATCGAATGCAGAAACTTCCGATCGGAACGTCACGAAAAATCGAGTTCAGAGACAAAGGAGGAGGCGCAAAAGGGAGCAAAGGAAGTACTGCGGACCTTTGCTTTTGGTCGACGGCTGCTCGTTAGACTGCAGTCGTGTGAAGATGATGGCTTCACGGATTTTATAGTGGGGTTCTAAGACCCAAAAACCCTAATTTGGTTGAATTACCGTATTGCCCTTTTAATTTTTTTTGCTCGTTTATAAAGTTCTAGTTTGGAGGAAAAATGAATCATAGATTAAAAAGGAATGTTTTATTTGTTCAAATGAATTTCCCAATCTAGATATGAGCGGTTGCTAAACTCTGGTTTATCTTTCAATCATTTAAAGCATCTCCATGGTGGTGTACTTAGTGCGTTTTGAACGGTAAATTTTGTACCAAACACATCTCTTGATTGAACAGCTTATGCTTTTTCTTAAATGGATCATGAATTCCCCTCAATTATGATCTTAGTAGATTCTGTCAATCTTTTGCAAGGTGTGTTTCATTTAGTTTGCATTGATACAAAAGCAAACAATGAGAATTCACTTGACATGTAATTGATCAAAATGCTTAAATAAGATTCATCACGTTATTTAATTAAATGAGTGATCAACCAATGAAATTTAGACTTGATATGAAAAATCATTCTTGAAAATAATTACTTATATTGTTTGAAATAATTAATTAATAAAAAATATTTTCATTATTAATAATAATTTATGTCTAAATATTTTTTATGGATAATAAAAATATTTTTTGTTTATTTAGTTTTGTAAATAATATAAATGATCATTTTAGAAAAATATTTTTCAAATTATTTATTTTCATGAAATAAACGCAACTTTACATTTCACATATAAGGCCTTGTCTAGAGTGATTCTACTTTTTTTTTTTTTTTTTTTTTAAACTTTTGACCTTTTGTAAGTTTTGTAAAACTCGCGGTTTTACTTTCATTAACCGAGATACTTGAAACCTTTCAAAGAATTTAAATATTGGCATTTAAAATTGTTTTTTATATATTTTTATTATCTTTTGAAAATATGATAAATTCTTTTATTTCCAAACTTTGGAGGGAAAAACAAATATAGAAGTAAGAACATGAGGAGCATGGGTGAGCATCGGTCCAAGGTCAACCCGGGACCGACCCCTGGATCAGTCCAACTTTGCCGATCCTGGTCAAGTTCCTAGAGAGACTGGGTCAGTCCTTAGTCCTAGAATTCTTGGACCAATACTATGCGAATTGGTCCTCGGTTCTAAGAGTTTCGGGTCGATTTCCCCAATCTCGAACCAATCATATATATATAATATTATTTATAATTTTTTTACATAGAGAAAACCTTAAGATAAATTACGTTAACAACATTAAACAATTCTTTAATGAGGAGTTCAAGTAATTTTATATTGTTTTTTATTGACTTAGATTTTTAATGTCTTTTATGGCGTCAATAGTTATTATTTACGAATGAGGAAAATGTTTTTGTAAGGAGTCCTCACGACATCCAAAAAGGTATAAATAATTCCTTATGGTATTCTTCTCTAGTATTCGTTCTCTTTTGTCTTATTTGTCATTTTAGTCTTCAATTTGCCAAAATCGAAAGAAACTTCTCCGCTTGCCACTCCACACTTGCCTCGCTTGCTTTGAATCACTCGTGCCGCTCGCCACTCGATGATCGCTTGGCTTGTTGCTCCCCACTCGACATTCGATGCTCATTCGGTTTGACGCTCACCCCACTTGACCTCACCACTTGCCTTTCTTAACTGACCTTATTCATCATCAAACCCATTGAGTCGGTATGGTTCTCAATTACCTTTTCAAAGAGTACAAAAAATGAAATAAAAAATTATTGATCAGTCCTACGTTGACCTTGAAATCGGATTAAACCCATTGGATTAGTTCGGTTTTCAATCACTTTTTTAAAGACTACAAAAAATTAAATAAAAATTATCGATTGGTCCGAGTTGACCCTGAAACCGGACCAAACCCATCGGTGGGCCCAGCCTCCTGGCCCCAAGCTCAAGATCGATCATCGGTTCCAAAATTGGCCCAATATCGTCGTGCAGGTTGGTCCTAAGGATAGAGTGTGGACCGGCCCAACCCGGACCATGCTCACCCCTAGGAGCATGTATTGTTTTGAGAAACAAACAAATATAATCAAAGGTCTTAACTAATATAGAAATGGTCATTGCAAATTTATCTCACTCATCAAGCAACGATGTTGAATGCAAATAACAGCAGCCGATAGAGCAAGTTTGAACAATTTTCAGATGCGGCAAAAGCTCGCGGTAAACACCACACCACATTGATGACACGGTTTGGACTACTACCTCAAAGAACCCCGGGTCGTCGCATCATGATATCATTCAATACTCTGGATGACAATCTCTCACATATATGACAAAATGATGATTACATGAAACAACCATATCTCATGTAAGGCAGACATACAAAAATCCGATTGAAATACAATAGTCAGCTTCAACGTATCGTTACAGATGGTTTGCTGTAAGTGCTGACCGCCAAATACAAGAGCTGCGTTTGTATCATCACCAGTATTGCTTGAACATATACCCGATCCCATTTTGGAGCAACAACATGAATTGGAATGCTATAATTCAAATAATCGTGTCTGGGGTAAGACCACCACTACTTATCACTCTAGATGTAATGCTCACTCACAAGTCAAGCTGGAAACAGTGTATATTGGAAATGACAGTGTGTCCAGCAAGTGAAAAGTACTTTGCAGCAGCCAACCTCTCCATCATGACCATATGAATTGAACCAAAGTTGATGAAAGTAACGCAGGAATGTGCAAGGAACTCAACCCAGTCTCGCTTCTCTCCTAAGTACCTAGGAGATGAAAGTGCAAGAAAAGTCAATTTGATATGAACACCAGTGTGCCATGAAAAGAGAGAGAAACATACTCCTCATAGGCATTGATAGAAAGCAAAATGAGTCGTTTCTTGTTGACTCAACCATAAAGAGGCATGAAATAGAAAAACAACTCTCACTAGAACTCATGGCTTTAAAAACTTTCTGGAAGGAAAATATAGCTATCGAGTAGATAATTTGAGCAAGAAGCACTCATGATTAAATAAAGTTTACAAGTGCTTGTCAACACTTAAATTGCATCATGAGACAAATGAGATGACATTGCATTTCGTGGAGGAAAACTCATAAGGGCATTTATGGAGTCAGTAAAAAGAAGTGATGCAGAGGCTCATTCGAGCATCACTTATATGAACAGAAAGGAGGGTAAAAGGCAAGAATAGGCAAACAAAAAGAATTTAATGAAATGCAACATAAAACAGGCGAGCAGTTGGATAGAAACCTCTTCTGCAAACTTTATCAAGATTGTAGTCCGGGGTCTTTGTTGCCCCTCAACAGGAACAAAGTGCGCTGTTACGACAGCTGGAAATCCAGCACTATCCAGAACACCCTTCAATGAAACATAAAAAGTACTCGTCAGAGCTCCAGATTGCCTAACTACCAGCTAACAAGGACAAAGTGATGTAGCACTAACCCTTACTATTCCAGCCACAAATGCCCCACAGTTAAAAGTCCCCATATCTTTAGGGATAGATATAAACCTACACATCCAATGAGGTTGGATATATCAGGTTCAGGCCATTAGCTAATAAAGAAACTTTAGCTGGTCCCTTGTGATTCTATAGACATCGTAAGCAACCAGGGAATCATTACCGGTTTACAAGAAGCTCCTTCTCGCTAATCATGTATTCATCTTCGTGTTCAGTCCCCTTTTCAAGTGAATCAGCCACCTATAAGGTGAAAAAAGGAATCTTTTGAAGATTAGACACACTATGAAAATAACATACACACTAAAAGAAGGCTAAGATCCATCAATTTTAAGGGAGAAAAGAATTGCAAGTTCCATGAACACAAGAACGTTTCTTTTCTTCAGCCATGTATAACAAGCCCCCAGTCATATTCAGCCTAACAAGCCCACTACAAGAAACAAAGATGACTCAGAGTTTTATGCTATGTTTGGAAATGGTGGGAAATGAGATGAATTTGAAGGGGAAAATATTCAAAATTTTAAAATTTTGCAAGTAAGAAGAGGACAGGAAGTTTAAATTATGATGCATTTTCTTTCTATTTTCTTCACTCACTATGCTCCCAAACATAGCCTTAGGTTACCATGAATGATGAAGCAGAAAAAAGCTATATGATTCACCTTGCCAAATAAAACCTTCCACACCGTGCTGTGTACAAAAGATAGAATACCCAACAGACGGGTTTCCCTCCTATTTCCCTGTGACAGAAGCAAACATAAGCATCAGATGATGAGCCAAAAATATCATACTCGCTGTTACCTCTCCTGTTGCATGACAGTCCAACATAAAAGGTGCTTATTCAGGAGTTATGACATGAAATTACATGGCACGGCACCACAGGCGCCACAAATTTCTTAAGCCAATATTATATTGTCTTAACAAAGTTGTTTTCATGTCTCTTAAAATGTAGTGCCAAAAGAATAATTCACAAAAAAAAAAAAAAATAATAATAATAATAATAATAATAAATTTTTTTAAAAAATGATAGAACCTCAGCTAAAAGAGAACATGAGAAAAACAATAAAAGATCTATGGGAATAGCCTAAGCCCCTGATGCAAGGATGATGACAATGATCAACAGTTGGAAAATGGAGGGTCACAAAGCAAAATGAGCATGAAGAAATTTTTCAGTTGTTCGCTGGCAAATGTTCCAAAGAGAAGACCAGCTTCCGATTCAACAGTAAGAATCTATTTCAGCAATGAAAAGCATTACAAGAATTAGTTCAACAGGATCGCATTATGAAAAGACAAAACACCTGGCCACATTCTAACTTGAACTAGCTCACAGCAAATATAGAACATTTGTTCTGGTGATAGAATGCATCAGTGATTTGTAAAACATAATTGCAAGATATTGAGGAACCAATATGGTCTACATTACTGAGAATCTAAGGAAGAGCATGCCTACAAAATTTCCAGAAATCGCACAAAGTTGAAGAACTTATACACGGTTTATTGATGTGCAATGTGATCTAATCCAATATCTTGCATGTGCGATCAGAGTATATCTGCCTACATGCAAAGAGATTTATTTATAACACAAAAGAGCATATGAAATCCAGCTAGATGCAAACCCTAATCTTTCTGCTGCAGTGATGTATTGCAACCAACATAAAAAGATGCAGTACTTCAGATTGCACCAAAATGCTAAAGAAAAAGCCATTGATCTGAATAATACAACTTAAAAGTTTATATTCACTAGACAGAACATAAGAGTCCTAACAGTAATTTCCAGCGCTGATTAGGGAAATCACATTGCACATCTTACCTTTTCTCTGTGGCAAAGAAGTTCCAAAACTCGAGCCCCTACGGAGTAGCCTGCATCCTCTAGCCTGGGTCAGACAAGTGAGGATTATTAAAGGTGAAAAACAGCATCTCTCAATTTGTATATTTCGGTGGCTGCTTCGTGTTTAGTTATATAATTGCACAAATGAGAGAGGACAAGAAAAATATATACCTGCGCTCTAGCTCCGCGATATTGTCAACCTGGGTCTGGTTATACTGAACAAGCTCCGAGAACAAGAAAGAAAAAGCACTCAAACTGACCTGCACCCAGAGCAAAAACCCAAGTTGATTAGTTCCACCGAAGCACGCATGATCCATCCCAAGATCCAAACAAAAAGTCCAACCATCCAACAATCCATCACAACACTCCCCGACTATATACGGACAGCATAGAAGCAAAACGAGTAAGAACAAATGGCTCTCAAAGTAACCTAACTGCGAGTATATCACTGTCCGACCTAATCCGAAAGAATAGGAAAGCCAAGCGAGCAGAAGCAAATCGAACTCGTCCGGCTCCGGAATAAAGGATCGATTTTTCCGTCCCCCCTGCGAAAATGGCGAATACCCTTTGCCGCAAATTCGGCCAAATAGCTGATCCATTTGCCAAGAACTGACCTAGTTCTCCAATCACTAACCCCTCGAGAACCCAAGAAACGGCGCAAATGCAGCTCGAGAAGAAAGAGCCGACCAGATCAGCAATTCGAGCCCTAGCTAAACAGCAAGAGCCCCAGACCAAGCATCGCATTCATGACGAAGCGACCAGATCAGCACTTCTTTCGCGCGCGCGCGCGCAGAGAGAGAGAGAGAGAGAGAGAGAGAGAGAGAGGGAGAGATACCTCTTGCTTGCCCTTGCTGAGAGGCTTGTCGAGGACGTTGGAGTACTGCTTGGCCTTGCCGACTCCGATCATCCTCGCCGACGACGGTGGTGGTGACGATGAAGAGCTTCTCTCGTTCTTCCTTCCTCCCACCGGCTCTCTCTCTCTCTCTCTCTCTCTCGCTCTGCTTCGACTATTTAGCTCCTCCATTTTACCATTTATTTTGAATTAATTTGCTTTTTTCTCTCAAAATAACTAATTTCGTACTTCCACATCATATAATAAAAAAATAAAAATTACCGAAATTGAAATTGAATTCTACTTTTTTTCTAAAAAAATAATCAAGTCAAATTTGTGTAATTAAATCTTTTCATTGGCTTTGTCAATTTGCTTAAAGAAAATACCAATGTCACATTTTTTAATTATTTTTTCTCTCCATGCGGTATTTTCATTACTTTCTTCCTTGAATTTAAGTTAGATTAAAAAATAAAAAATGATAAATTGAAAAAAAAAAAACAATGTTATAAAAAAGAAGGAGCAAAAGCTTTTGTTAGCAGTTGCCCCCACTGCCCCATCCTTGAAATGGGTTGTGGAGGTCATCGAGGTTTTGTCGATGGGTAGCGACCCTTGCTTGGATCTAGTTGGCAATAGTGAGGCCTTGCTCAGGGCTGAGGACCATTGTTGAGGCCTTATTGACCTTTGCCGGCCTTTTTTGGTGATAAGGCGTGACTACCTATCGACAAGGACCTATGATGGGCTACTAGCCTTTTTTCTTAGTTTGCGTTCTCTTAGGATTTTATATTTTTAATCAAATTTAGTTTGTCCTTCTTTTTTAATTTTTTAACATAACGCCTGGCCGGCGCTACATATTTTAAGAAAACAATTAAATAAATTACATCAGCAGTTTTGGTAAGCTAAATTAGACGTAATTAATGAAAAGAGTTGATTGTTCTAATTTAACAAGTTTTAGAACTTGATTGCATTTTTTTTTTTTAAATTTCAAAGCTCAATCACATAAGTGTGACAAGTTTTTAAATTTATAGCGGACGTCAACACATGAAGTTAAATTAGTAAGACTTTGCTCATTTCGTTGTTATCAATGTATAGATTATACTTTGACTTGGCAAAAAAAAAATTGAGATGCATTCCATATCTTATTATCTACTCAAAAGATTATATTCTTATATGAGAGAAAAGAAAATTATCATTTTTTATTTTCTCCTAGAAGAGAAAAACAAAAAAAGCAAAAAATTTCTAGAAAAGGGACTTGAACTTTAGGTTCTATTTGTTTGGAAGAAAACAACTTTCAACAAAAAAAAAAAATCTAATTTTTTTTTACCATTTTGAAGAAAATAGATTAGTTGAGGAAAATATTTTTAGTCAAAGAAAAAACACCTTTAAAATAAGGGGAAATGACTTTCTCTTTTAGAATAACTCATTTTCCTCCTCTTTCTCTCACCTCACTAGGTTCCCTCCTTGTTGGCCGTTTGGTTGGCTTCTTTAGGCTAAAAAATCAAATTGATTTCTCATTGATGGGGCAAAAGTGTTATGCAGTCTTCATAACGGATTTGGCAGCCAAAAGTATTATGCAGTCTTCATAACGGATTTGGCAACCCACGGAGCTTTCTTTTAGCTTAATATGCACTCAACCACTAATAAGTTATTTGATGATAAGTCAACTTTCAGATCAGCTCTTGAACTTAGTTCAGTTCGTGTCTTTTGTCTGCTTCAACCACAACAACGCCTTTCTTATCGTTAGAGTTTTTGCAACCAATATAGAAGGCGCATGTATGGCTTTTGCAAATTCCGTTGATGAGGATTCCTTGATCAGTTTTTGCAGATCCCAACCATCAATCCTAACATGGTTGTGCTACACCATGAGCTATCTATGTTTATTTTCCAGGTATTGTGTTGCAACAAGCTTCATTTCTTTAGATTTGAGCTAGTTCTTACATTTCGATTTGCCTTGTTCAAGTTCCATTTTTGGTGTAACCAAGTCATTGAGATAGCGTCTTCAATAATAAAACTTGGGTTAAGCTTGTGAGCTTGGAAGACCATAGCATTCCTTGTTTTCTAGATATGCCATAAAATTCTAGCAAATAAGGCTTTTACTTGCTAGTTGGTTGTGGAGGTGTGGTTTTCCAGCATCCATTTGTCTATTTGGATAATTTTCATCGAAGGTGTTGATGATTGGCATGGGATCTAACCAAACCTTCTTTGTCCAACCACACAACATGAAGAGGTGTTCCACTGTCCCGGATTTTGGCCACATAGTGTGCAAATGGGTTTAGTATAATCATCCTCTTTAATTAATTTTCTTTGGTAGGCAAAGCATTAATGCATATGCTCCATATTAGGAATATGATTTTGGGACAAGTTTGTAGCTTCCAAATTTCATTCCATAAGGATTTCAAAGTTTGATATGACGTAGATGGTTGAGTTCCTAGTTGGCATCTTCCTTGATCTTGAATTCTATTATAGCCACTCTCGATTTTATATTCTTAAGAATTGTTTGCTGTCTATAGTAACTTGTTAGGTCCTAAATTCAGACAAAGGAGTTGCTAGTATTTCTTTGACTACTCTATTCTCAAACGACAGCAATTTTCCATGCATCCCAACTTTCTGTAGTATGATCTATCAAATTAGTGACTAACTAAGGGTCATTTCAATTTGAAGGGTCTCCAATCTTACCAAAGAGTAACCGTGTATCTTCTCTAATTCTGACATTTTTCCCATTGCCTTTTTCTGACTCAATCACATCACAACCCACAGAAGACTTTGCCATCCCCAAAAGGTCTATGGCCTTTGTTTGCATTCCAGAAATCATCTCTAGGAAAATACAAACTTTTTAAAACTACATCTGAGGCTTGGATAAGCTTTTAGGCTTGTTTTCTTAGCATAACCTTATTGAAATCAACAAGATCTCTAAAGCCAAGGCCACCACAATTCTTCATTATTTTCAGCATTTCCCAACTTTTCCGGTCAACATCTTTCTTTGCTAGATTTTGTTTCCACCAAAATGTTGATATTCTTCATTGAACCACTCTACAAATAGAAATTGGGATTTTGAATATTAACATGGCATATTATAATAGTGCTTAAACAACAGTTTTAATTAGGATCTATTTTCCTACCTTTGATATAAACTTTTCTTTCCAACCCTCTAATTTTCTATCCACTTTAGCTAGAACTCAAGTGAACATTTGCTTTTTAGTTTGGCCCCAATTTGAAAGTATGTCTAGATACTTCCCTGTTTTCTCCATAGTCGGGACTTTCAATTTAGTCACTAGGTTTAACTTTAGGCTTTGGGGACAGTCCTTGTCGAAAAAGATATATTGACTTGTTGAGGTTTATGACTTGACCCAAAACAAAACAACACTGATTAAGGATATTGGCTAGGTTCTGAATTTCAATAATTGAACCATTTAAGAAGAAGATGGCATTGTCAGCTAATAGGAAGTGTGATAGTTTGGGGCAAGTTGAGTTCAATAAATGCCCTGAATGATCTTATCTTCTGGTGCTTTCGTCATAAGGGAAGATAGAGCATTTGCCATAAGAATGAATAGATAGGGGTAATAGTGGATCTTTTTGTCTAATGCCTCAAGATGGATAAAATGGAGCATAGGATTCTCCATTCACTCTTACACTGAAAAATACTAAAGAGATTACTTTTTTTGACTGACAAGACTTACTTTTCACAAAAACTTAATTTCAACAGATAGTCACACAAAAAATCCTATTTGACCCTATCATAAGCCTCTTGCATATCAAGTTTTAGATTGCTTGGAATTTTCACTTCCTTTTCTAAACCCTTAGTTGGTGTAGTATCTATTAGACAATGAAAATATTGTCTAGAATTTGGTTATTACTCACAAAGGCACTTTCTTCTTGAGAGATAAGATTCGGGATGAAGGGTTTTAGTCTATTTGCCATCACCTTAGCAATGGTTTTATAGTTGAAGTTATAAAGACTAATAGGCCTATATTGAGTGATATCCTTAAAATTTGTAACTTTGGGAATAAGAGTATTATGAGTTGTTTATCTCATGATCGAGGGTACTTTGGCTGAAGAAGGTGTCAACCATTTGGAATATGTCTTCATGAATCACTGGCCATTGACTTTGATAGAATAATCCATTCAGTCTGTCGATCCCCAAGCCTTCATGGAACCCATTTGAAAGACTACAACTTTGACTTCTTTTCTTGAAATTAGCTTAATCAATCCCTCATTCATTTCATCATTGACCATTTGTGCACATTGGTCCAATATAGGTTGATAGTTCTTGTGTACAACGATTGGTAGAATCTTCTGATATGAAGTTTGAGGATGGAGGGATCCCGACTCCAAGTGTTGTCATCCAGCCGTAACATGGACATTTTGTTTCTCAATCTTTTTGAACTATCATGGCATGAAAATTTTTTGTGTTTTAGTCACCCCATTTCATCTAATTAATTCTTCTTTTCTCCACAAATGTTCAATGTGTTCAACAACTTTTCTATACTCCTTTTTATTTGATTCACCATCTTCACTATTAATCAACTCCATAAGTCTATTTCTCAATGGCTCAATCTATTGGGATGCATTTTGGAATCTTTTCCCACTCCATTTTCCTAATTTGGTTGCCACCCTCCTCGTTTTCCTTGCTATATTCAGAAGGTTGTTCTATTTTCACCCTAGGCATTTCAAGTTACTTCCTTACATTCATTGTCTCTAGCCAATACGCCTCAAACCTAAACGTTTTTTTCCTATTCATTGCATTTGGCTCTAAGGAGAGAAGTAAGCGGCAATGATTTGATCCTATCTCAGGTAATACAAAATCTTCCGCATTTGGAAATTGTACCATCTATGCTAGATTACAAAGGACCCTATCTAGTCGCTTCTTAACTAGTTCATCTATTGCTCAGTTTGTCCATGTGTATGCACAGGCCTTGTTCTCGAGATCCATTAAAGAACATGAGTCTAGAAGTTCTATAAAGGGCATCATCCTATATTTATCCACCTCTCATCAATCAACTTTTTCCCATTGACATAGTACTTTATTGAAATCTCCTATGCAAATCCAAAGAAGATTGTTGGAAGAATTAATTGAGCGCAAGTTTTGCCATAAGCACAGTCTCTCCTAAAAGGTGGTGGAAGCATGTAAAAATGATATTCGCATTAAGTTTCCGTTGCTAAGTACTTTATTGGTAACATCAATGAGCTCCCTTAAACTCCTTTTCATTTCCATTTTAACTTCTTCATCCCACAGGGGGAGAAAATATTGCCTGCAACTCTAATTCCAATGTGGACTAATCAAAGTTCACTCACATGTTGCCTGATGCCACGTTGGAACCAAAGTTGATTTTGGAAAATAAAGAAGTTCATTTTTCTCTCCTACTAGCCCACTGGAGACCCCTGTCCTGTCTCTTTCAATTTGAAAAAGCGTAACTCCCTCTTTGTTAAGAATGGAAGCGAGGGACTCTCTCTCTCTCTCTCTCTCTCTCTCTCTCTCTCTCTCTCTCTCTCTCTCTCTCTCAATTTTTTCATTCCACTCTCGCTCAATCGTTGCTTTATTCTTCGTTCTTTCTCCAACAAATGACAGAGCTCATCGTCTGACGAACCGAGCCATCGCCGCCGCTTTTGCTCTACTCTTCATTCTTTCTAACATGCTTCCTCTACATCTGGTGTTAGGGTTTTGGAGAGGTCCCAAACTCAATTAGTGATGAAGGACTGAGGAAGATAAGAAAATTGCCATCAACTCTTCACTCTGTTCATAGTAACTCCATCTCCTTCAAGGTTCTCTCTTCTCAAGCTGGAGATTCAAGCCCCCAAAAGCCCTTGCAATCATCTTGATTCTCTACATGATACCTAACTGGGTTGATGCCTTGAAAGAGTAAGGATATAGGCAAACGGACTCTGTACAACCATGAGAGCTGGCTCCAACATCGGAGCTTGCAACGCAATATTTTCTCCTCTTCGAGTTTCTCTCTCTTAGCCCTTCATCACAAATTGAGTTTGGGACCTTTCCAAAACCCTAATATCGGATATAGGAAGCATGTCGGCCAACGTTTGCGAAATTGTCGAAAAACATGGCATCGCTTTCTCAACATGGCAGACACTTCCTATTATGCACAGCCATCTCATTGGCCTCAACCAAGCATTCCCGACACTACGAAGATGACAATACGGGCTCAAGAAGAAGCATCCCACCATGCTCATGAAGAAGCATCCTCATCACATCTGAAATGCATCCTCTCACCGAAGATCTTGAAGCTCTTGAACAAAAGTATGAGGCGCATCTTCTAGCGACAAGACACCGGCTCGAGATGACTCGGACTATGACTACAATGCTCATGACGGACGAGACCGCGAAAAACCCGTCGTCCGTACAATTTCACCGTAGCAAGGCACTGTTCACTTTTACCGTAGGTAGGCTAGGAAATACCGTTCACGATATTCACCGTTCATATCGTGCGAATAATTCCCTCCCGAATGTTTTGGTGCCCCTGTTTGTTCCGGACCCGTGAGCTTGGTCCTTGTTTGTTTGTGACCTCTTATTGTCTATAAAAGGCAAGGATGGTGTATTGTCAAGCGAGAGTCCCCGAAGTAAAAGTGAGTGTTTTGTAAAACCTCTATGGCTTTCTAAACTCTTCTTCTTCTCTAGCTTGGTTAGAATCCGCTAGGAAATGCAGCTCGGTTTCCATCCCGGTTCTCATGGTGTCCCTAGGCTCGAACTAAAGGGCGGAGTAATTTTTCGCTAAAAAGGCAATCCCCGAAGGGCTTGAACGGGTTGTTCGCCCACTGTGGGAAGGCATACTTGCAGAAAACTGTCTCTTCCTTCCCTGGTTCTAAGTCTAGTTCCATTATCTGGGGATCTCAGCCTCAAAAGACGTCTTGAGAGGTGAGGGGAACCACAACGGTTATAAAGCAGGCCAGAGGGCTTCTCCCAAGAGATGTGGAATAGCTAAGATCCCTTTAGCATGCACCCGAATCCACCTTAACCCGACTCGATGCCAACTGGGATCTCGGCCCTCAAAAGACGTCTTGAGAGGTGAGGGGAACCACAACGGTTATAAAGCAGGCCAGAGGGCTTCTCCCAAGAGATGTGGAATAGCTAAGATCCCTTTAGCGGGACCTTTCCAAAACCCTAATATCGGATACATAGGAAGCATGTCAGAAGCGGTGGCGGTAGCGACGGCATGGCTCGTCGGATGGCAGCCTCCGTCGTCCATTGAAGAAAGAGCGAAGAGCAGAGCGATGACCAGGCAATAGTGGAACGAAAAAATGGAGAGAGAAAAAACAATGGAGACTGGGGTTTCTTTCCGCTGGCCAAAAAAGTCTCCCGCTTTCGTTCATATTAATTGTGGGAGGAAGGATCGACAAAAAAAAAAAAAAAAATTGTGGGAGTGGGCCCCACAAAATATTTTTTTAGGGATTTTTTTTTCAAATTAATTGAGAGATAGGACAAGGAAACAATTTCTCTCCAAAATCGCTCTAGTTGTGGAGACACGTCATCGAGTGAATGGTCTCTAGTGGGCCATTAGAACTAGAGATGGGGGAGAGAGAAACTAATTTCTCTATTTTCCAAAATCAGCTCTAGTTCGAGTATGGCACCTGGCGACATGTCGTCCGGTGAATGGACTCTAATTAGTCCACGTTGGAACCAACGCTACAAGCAATCTTTTTTTCCACATTAGAACCCCCCTAATTTTGTGTGATTCCAATAAGATTGATAATGGTAGAGTAGTCAAATCGTAGACTTTTCCTTACTCGATCAACCATTCTTTCTTTATTTTTGGTTTCCGTAAGAAAAATCAAGTTTGGCCTCTTACAAGCCACTAAGGCTCTAAGATGCTGGACTATTAAGGGAGTGTCTAACCCGTAACAATTCTAGCTTAAGATTTTCATGTATGCTCCAGTGGCTTATTAGGGCTAGCCATCAAAGTTCGTTCTTGGATCCCTTCCCATCCTTATATTGGAGTGTCCAGTAAGTGCTCCTCATTAAGCAACTAAATCGATGGAGCTCTTTTCTAATAAGGATTAACACACTTATGCTTTTTTGCCACTAGTATTTTGTGTCCATTCTTATTTTTCTTTAGCGTGCCATTCCCCTTATCCTATTCATTCGAGGTAAGAAGCATGATTTGAGATTGCGGTACTCGTTTCCTTCTAGTTGGAGACACATATTTAGCCATCTTTACATCTTCTCCAAGTTATTTTTCTTGAATTTTGGGAATAATCAACGCTAAAGTCTTTTGATGTTCCTCCCTCATAGCTTCCTCTCTAGACAAAATGGGGGTGTCGGGCACTATTTTCTCCTCCTCTCGTAGTTATTTGACTTTGCCATAAAAAGTCTTTCAGAATGGACTAAACTCTCTTTACTTCCATTTTCAACCATGAGCCATATCTTCCTTGTTTTTCTTGGGTTAGACATGTCTCCTCATAAGGTATTTTTTGACAAAAGCTAGCATAATGCTTAGTGTGTATGCAAGAGTAACAAAAGTGCAATAATCTCTTATACATAAAGTCTAGCCACCATTTCTTACCTCCAAAATCCACCACAATACCTATTTTCAAGGGGCTTGAACAATTCAAGCTCACCTTTGCCTCGCCGATCTTGCAAACTATTGTTCCTTGCTTCTAGTTTCACCTTCTCCACATTGCCCAGTTCTGAGACAATATTTTAGATAAAGTCTTCATTGATTAGAGCTCTAGGAAGCCCCAAGATATGCACCTAGAATGCGTTGTGTGTGAACTCATAACAATGCTTCGGCATGTCTAGATCTCCTTCTATCAAAGCAAGGAAGTTGCTTGTGAATGACCATAGAACAATCTCTTTTTAACTCTTTTTTTATCCCCCATTGAATCAAACATAAAGGAGAAAAATCCCTGTTCTGTAATCTCGCACTTTATTGCTTCTACTTTTCATGCTTTTCTCATTATACTAATAAATGCTTGCAAATTGACATTTGGTTTAGAAAGAAGCTTTCCATAAAGGATGAGTTCATTTTTTCTGTTTTTATTTCTTAGAGATGTTTGTCTCCAGCTTCATAACATCCTCTTCAGACTAGAGATCTCCCATGCTTCTGCATAATGCCACCAACCTGAGTTGTTTCTCTTGGGTTTTCTCCATCTCGGAACAGGTTCTTCTTTGTGCTTGGGTTTCATTGAAGGTATGGGTTTTAGTAAGATTAGAAGAAAGGAATAGTGGAGTGAAGGGAGCTCTATGGATTTCGGGACACGACCCTTGCAGTTACCGGGTTATGGTTTGTATGGATATAGATGGGTGGTGTGCTAGGGTTTTAGTAAATTCATTGAGGGGGTCGGCTGCCAAAGGAATGGGGCATTTGGGTTTAGGTAAGAACATGACTTAGCTTTGAATACACCATTGTTGTTGTTGCGAAAAGGCAAGCAATCGAATAATAATATAGATAGATGAAGAAAATAAATCGGACACCAGATTTACGTGGTTCGCCAAAAGACCTACGTCCACGGGGAGAAGCAGTACGAATTTCACTATAGATCAAGCAATACAAGGAGATTACACACTCAAGTCACTCAAACATTCTCTCGGTGTTTCCCAAGCCCCAATTACACCCAATAACGCACGCAGTGTTTAGCCCCGAAATTCTTCACGAAATAATCTCTCAATCTCATGAAGGAATTACACGCAAATCTTACCACAAGATTTAAATCGGCTATAAACACTAATCTTTCTTGGATGTAATTCACGGACAAGAACGATAAAGAAAATCCCTCCCAAGCACTCGACGACTAGACGTCGCTTCAAGAACACTTCTTCATGATCAACGGCGGAACATCAAGCACTCACGCGGCGCTTCAAGATAATTTGTGATCCACCACTATCACCCACGGTCACAAGTCTATATATAAGTGAAACCCTTATTCTTTTGCCAACTTCTCATAGGATTATGTTTCCTATCTAAAACGATTTTATCCAAAATATATCTCTGTATGTTTTAAACATAATCCAAATCCAAGTCAAAGTTGAACTTTCCTATTTCAACGGCCAATTTCTCCAGCGTAGATTCAAACTTTGGGAAGTTAATTTTCGGATCTTCTTTGCTCAATTTCTAACGTCCGCAACATATCCAATTTGGAATATTTGGAATTTCACATTGGATTCAAACTCTAGACATATTTTAACAATCTCCACCTTGGCTCGACGTTTGAGCCAAGTTGCAATCGCTTTGCAAAAATTCAAACTCTGCCGCTACTTTCCCATAGCCCCTAATGGGCTCAACCGCCACAGATATTATCCAAGTCCAAGCCTCGCTTGAACTTCGCCATAACTGAGGACCTTATAAGAATACCAACTCCACATGTACCTTTAACTACTCCACAAGGATTTTCCAACACAACCTCCTTAACCGCAGATAAAGCAAAACCATTATTGTATCCATATCTGTTAGGAGGTCGAATACATACCTTGTCAATATCAGCAGTTATAGCAACCATTGGCTCTATAGGCTCCACCTCGCTACAAGCACCATCTGTGTCGATTACTTTGCTAGTACTCGTACTCGCTACCTCAGAAGTTTTTGGTTGCAACTCCACCTCAAGCTGAACACCGTTCAGATCCGTTTGAACACCGCTATAATCACTCTTGGCTAGAAGTAATGGAGACTCGTCAAACGTAACTTCTCTATTGTTAACAGGTGAATTTATATCTAGGCACTACAACCGATCGCCCTGCTCACCTTGTGCATAGTCATGGAATATGCACCTTGCCCTCCAATCGAGCTTACCATCACTCACTCGAAAATAACATGGGCAACCAAACATTCTAATAATAGAATAACCAGCAACGTTACCTGACCACACTTCTTTAAGAGTCCGATATCCAATCGCAGTCGATGGGGATTTATTCACCAGGCAGCTTATCGTACTAAGCACATCAGCTAGGATTCTCCTAGCAATACTAGCACTAGAGATCATTTTTCGAGTCGTCTCTAGTAGTATTCTACTAATCAATTCTGCAAATTGTTGTGATTTAACGGTACTAGTACGGTGTTTCACTATGCATTCTTTCATGTAGAATTTATTTGTCAGCTTCGAGCAAAACTCGATGCTATTGTCAGTCCGCACATGCTTGATCGACTTACTAGTCTCCATCTCGATCAAAGCTCTCAACCGTGTGATCCTGACACCAGCATCAAACTTGTGCATTGGCATAAACACCTAGGTCTTCCTCGAGCAGTCAATAGACTTTCGAACAGATGCATCCGACGTCTCCTAGCCGAAACTTATCACTGTCTAACCTTGAAGTTTATACAGGCCTCCGTGCTTGATTCCTTTCATTATCACCAAGGCACCTCGAACAACCTTCGAACTCCACATTCTCAAGAATACCCGCAACCAACCGAATCTAGGGCACCCAAGGAAATTAAGTTCTTTTTCAACGGAATGTGTCTTACTCCGGTCAATGTCCTCACGATGCCATCATGCATTCTGATTTTAACATCACCAACACCCACACCATCGCACTCAGCATTGTTCCCTAACTGGATTTTACCACCACTCGTGCACTGATAAGTGATGAACCAGTTTCTATTTAGTGTGACATGAAAAGAACAACCAGAATCCATAATCCATCCATCAAACGATAAATCATTAGTGACAGACAAGACATAATCAGTATTATTTGCTACAGCTGCAACATTATCTGCAGAATCAACTATAATTCCCTTACCTTTCTCATTCTTCAACTTAAGACAATCCCTTCTAAGATGCCCCCTCTTGCCACAGCTCCAACACACAACATTAGCAGTCTTAGATTGACTACGCCTGTTCATATTAGTACTACTATTACCCACACGTGTTCTAGATCTTTCTCTATTTTCACCTACTAAAGCAGCAGATATAGGTTCGCCATATTCTCTTCTACGAATATCCTCACTCAGAATCAAATCTCGAACCTCATCAAACGTCAATCTTGTTGACCCAGAGGAATTATTAACAGCAGTAACAGTAGTATTCCAACTATTAGGCAATGGGGATAACAGAATCAAAGCACGTACCTTATCTTCAAAGTCAATCTCAACTGAACTCAATTGATTAACAATCACATTGAATTCATTGATATGATCTACAATTGACGCACCTTCGCTCATCTTCAAATTAAACAAATGTCGCATCAAATAGACCTTGTTGATCGCAGAGGGCTTCTCGTACATATCCGACAGGGCTTGCATCAAATCGCGGTGGTCTTCTCCTTCAAGATGTTAAACGCGACGTTACGAGCCAACGTCGCCCGAATAACACCCATAGCTCGTCTATCCAAAGCAAATCCCAATCCGCTTGCTTCATCGTCTCTGGTTTCTCCCCAGATAAGGGCAAGTGCAGTTTCATCTGGTAAAGAAATTCAAATATTTTCTCACAGATATTACATTATTTGTTGCCTAAAATAGGTAAAATAACTCTATTTTTATGTAGTTATCATATTTTGCCTCACATGATCGGATATATTCCAAAGAGCTTTGCTTTTGTCTCGACCAATATGTTCTTAGCCCATATGAAGTCAGACACAAAAACCATGTGTTTGTCTAGTTTGTTTGAAATTCAAAACCATAAATTAAATTCTTTTGTTGAAAATGGCCATATTTTTGTTATTGAAAATTTATTTGGTCAATTCATTACTATGATTTGTCGTCAGATTGGGTCTTGTTAAGCAATTATTGTGGGAGCTTGAACACCAAGCTCCCACGGCTTAGGGTGCATTTGGGAGAAGCTTTCCAAGGGGCTTTGGGTATCAAAAGCTCATTGGGCCAAAATAATGGTGTTTGGGAAAAACTTTGGAAGTCCTTAATGGTAAAGCTGGCATTTGTAAAGGCAAAAGCCGCCAGCGGTCCTAGGCTACCTTGGGGCTTTCAGCATTTTCGGAAGGCCCGATGTACAGTTCATCTTCTTCTTCATCAAATTCTTTGATGTCGGCCGGTGAGGTTGCGATGGGTCGGTGACGGGCTAGAGAGAGGCCGGCGTGGTCACGGCACCCCGGCGATCTTCACCGACTAGTTGTGCGACCTAGATGTGGGTTGCGTCGATCCCCAGGTCATCGCGAGGTCGGTCGCCGTGACCTTCGGCGACCCACGACTTCGCCGCAACCTAGATCTCGGGTTGTGGAGGTCGCCGGAGGTCGCGGCAACCCAGGCGACCCACGACCTCGCCGCGACCCAAATTTGGGTCGCGGAGGTCGCTGGGTCACGGCGTGCGACATTCGCGACCTCGCCGCGACCCAGATCTGGGTCGCGGAGGTTGCTTGGGTCACGGCGCGCGACCTCGCCGCGACCCAGATCTGGGTCGCGGAGGTCGCTTGGGTCGCCAGCGACCTCCACGGCGCGGTGGGTCACGCAATGGTGCAGCAAGGGTTGCGACGGTGACCCTAGCCGAATGCTACCCTTTGTCGGCAACTATTAGCTCTTCATCGGCAGTAACTAGCGAAACCCTTGGCCGGCCAACTCTCCTTGTTTTTTTTTAATAACAAAAGTCTTTTGCAAATTTAATTTACCCAAATACTATTTTGCACAAAGATACTTCAAAATTGACTTTCACAAATAGATTTACCAAATACAATTTACTTTTGAAAACACATTTCACTCAATGGCCTTTGTATTTCAAAGATTTTTCTCTTGGGTGGTTGTCGGTCTTTGAGCCAAGTCCATGAGACCAAACCTAAGTACTCAACGCCCATGTTCAAATCCCTAGTGGTTGGGTCCAAGACAACCAACCTTTACGATCAAGAGCCCAACATCTAGGCTTGTGAATCTCGGCGGTCGACCCAAGTCCCTTAAGGTCAGGGCCAATCCTAAACACTCGACCAACAGGTAGATATAGCATTTGCATCATTTGTATCACACGAATAACACAAAATCTTTTTTCGGAAAATGAAAGTAAGTTTTTCGTACTAAACGATGCCAAAAAATGATCATCAGAAGATCACTCTCTCGAAAATATTTTTCAGAAATGCGATATTTTTGGCCATAGAATCGAACCCTAAATGAGAACAACAATTTGTAGGTTCCCCGTACCGACATTTCGATGGGAGAGAACGACGCAAAGGAGAACATCAAACCGAAAAGGCAAAAAAAAAAAACACACACACACAACATGGAACTGATGAGTACTATATAAACTCACGCAGGAAAACGCAACACACAGTTTTCCGCCTCAAGCCCCCTCCCCGTCTCCCTCCTGCTCTCTCCCTCTCTCTCTCTCTAGAGCAGACCTCAAAACCCTCCTCTCTCTCTCTCTCTCTCTCTCTTCTCCGATGGACGACGACGACGAGTTCGGAGATCTCTACACCGACGTCCTCAAGCCCTTCGCCCCATCCTCCGCCGCCGCCGCCGCCGCCGAACCCCCGCTCCCCCTCGCCGCCCCATCGATCTCAACCTTAAAACCGCCGCCGCCGCCGCCGCCGGCGGCGGCGATGCCGGGGAGGACGAGGAAGATGACGACGCTGCGAGCCTCTTCGGAGCTCGGCGCCGCGACGATCCTCCTCCTCCTCCCCCTAATAAAGCCCTATCTCTCAGCCTCAATTCCGTCAGGAACGAATCGGCCGGGAGTGGCGATTCGGATCTGCCGGCTAGGGTTTTGGACCCCCGGGGAGAAATTGGACGCCCAGAGAGGGGCGGGTGGTGGGAAGGAGACCGGCGATTTGGATTCGATGGATGCGGACGTTAGGTTCGATATCGAGGAGAACCACGAGCAGGGGATGGAACCCGTGATTCCCGGGCTGTCGGGGCCGCGGGAGCCGAGCGGGGGTCGGGATGGCAACGGGGGCGATGATTGGGACAGCGACAGCGAGGATGATTTGCAGATAGTGTTGAACGATAACGCGGCTCATCATGGTCCCGTGGGAACCATTGGCGATGCAGGCGGGGAGGACGACGACGACGACGAAGATGGGGATCCGCTCGTGATCGTGGCCGACGGAGACCCGAGCCAGCCGCTGGTCGAGCAGGAATGGGGCGAAGACACGGCTGAGGCAGGGCCTGAGGGAGAGAGGAAGGAAGGCGGCGGCAGCAGTGAGCTAGCGAAGGCGAATGGAGGAGTGGGTGTGGCGCCCAAAATTGGGTATACCAATCTGGGTTATCATCCATTTCATTCTCAGTTTAAGGTCAGTGGTGTTATATGTGGAAGTCTATGCAGTAATTGTATATGGGGGGTTGTGCTTGTGCTGAACCCCTTTGTGAGAAATTCATGCACTTTCTTCTTTTGTAACTGTTACGAACTGCAAATATTGCTCTATTCAGCTAATGAAATTGGAATTTTCTTTTTTGCGTGGGTTTTTAGTTCTACCTATGTATGCTAGTTGTCTCTTTTCTCTTTGGCAACATTTGACGCAGTTTAAGAACAAATTTGCGAAAGCAGCTAGCTGCGAGGATTGAGTGCCTGATGATCCTTTGAAGTGCTTGCAAAATGCTGGAGGAAGTTCCAAAGGACAATGGAGACGGTTGCTCTGAGATCATCTAAATGATTTGTCTGGCATCAACGCTAAAAGTTTTCCTAAGCTTCTTGAACGTGAAACATTCAATGACGTGGACCTTTCTCTTTGCCCGATTTCTTGCAGCCCACTTTAAATTTGAAATAAAGAAGCTTTGCGGTAGTTGTTATATTACTGCTTGATCAGTATCAAACTGGTGACGAAGCTCTGGTAACTTGTTTCTGAATAAGTGATCTTTTCTAAAAGTTAACTCAAAAACGCTCAGTCATTAAAAATTCTTTCTCATGCAGCCTACCTCAGGCTCTATACACTAGGCAAATAATTTTTTATCAATCCGGAACCTGTTGTGGATGAGAATAATTTTCAGCAAAGACGCTAGTAACGTTTTGCTGTTGTCATTATCATCCTCGCGTGGCACCTGCGAGTATACCAAGCATTTTCAGATTATTCAGTATGCGCATATAGGATCATTAAAACTCTTTCTGGATTTAACAATTAGTGCATTTAAACTACCATATCCTGATTTTGGGTTGTAGGATGAGAAGATGAAAAGATGATGCAAAATTCTAATGGTAGGTTTCAATTAGGGTAAAAACTTGTGCATGGGGGTAAGAGCCTTAAGCGCCATACCTGGTACCTGAAAATGTAGTGCCAAGAATGCTCTCAAGCTTTCATGACTGGACAACTTGGTCTCTGTAACCTTTATGGTTTTCTTACTTGGTAACCTTCCTCTTCCACGGTCGAATATGCAGTGAGGTCTAGATAAAAAATTTTGGAAGCCACTTTCCAGTAGATATTCTGCATCACTGCGAAAAATGTCATCTATTTGGGAGAAATGATACGAGTTATCGGTTGAAATTTGGGAACTTTAACAGATAAAAAGCATGTCATTCGAGTTGCATGAGAGGTCCTGGTTAACTTACTAAGTCTGAATTGAAAACTCAATTTCCCTATAACCCAGTAGAGCATGTATCACATTATGCATTCAACCTTCTTGAGCAATTGTTCTGCTGAGCGTTGTTAGATTTAATGTGGTTCAGTTCCTAATTGCCATCAGAAACATAATGATAATCCATTATCTTGTAAATATTTCACATATAGGTTCCTGCAGATTTTTAGCTGGAAAGACATTTTTTTTCCTATTTTCCGCTCTTTTGCTTTAACTCGAGCCTTATGGTAAGCTGTTGCTTCTCCACAATAACAATTTGGATGCCATGATGGCTGGCCTCCTGTCCAACCAGTAAGGACTGATAATTTATATTCAAGTGAAAATACTGTTTAGATTAGAGGTTCTATGAAAACATGGCACATGGTAATAGTACATGGTTGCTGTTAGATCTGTCTTTGAGGTGGTTGAACCTGTTTGTTGTCATCTTTGTCAGACTAATCGTGTTTTTACGGTTTATGTATCAAGCTTGTGTGCTGGATCATAGAATTCAGTCGTTTAGTACTTTTCATTCTTCCTTCTATTCTACACAAGGTTGAATTCATGCTGGCTGATGAACTTCTATGATGTCTTGCCTTGTCAACATGACTGGAGAATAACTATTCTTAGCAATTATATTTGTCATATTAATGTTTTTTATGATTCTCCCAGCATTGATGTTGACGGGATGTATATAGCAGTTTGCCTTCATCTTTGTGAATTATATTGTGCCATATCAGTGTTGTTGTTCTTTGGTTTCTTGGCCTTTTGTGCTTTCTGGGGGAGTGTTACTTAAAGTCATTCACTCATGCGCTAGCCCTTTTCTTTGGGTTTGGTGCTTGTTCATTGACCTCATTCTTTGTTTCTGTGTACTTGTAGTATGTCAGACCCGGTGCTTCACCTATGCCTGGATCAAGTGTTGCTGCTCCAATTGGAGCACCAGGTCAAGTTCGTCCACCTGTCAACATGGGTCCTTTAGCTGGTCGTGGTAGAGGTGATTGGCGACTTGCGGGGATGAAGGGTGCTTCATCCTTGCAGAAAAATTTTCACCCAGGATCGACTCCTTGGGGTTCTGGACGAGGTTATGGGGGTGGACTGGAATTTTCACTTCCATCACACAAGTAATCTCTCTTCTCCAGTATCGATACCTGCAAATGATTCTAGTAGCTATTATACAGGCTTTTTCAAATGTTGTTGCTATTCTCTTCTTATGCCTTTTTTTTTATCATATTATGTTACCTATGAAAGTTAAAGTTGTCAGTGGATGTATCACAGAGTAATATATTATATTTTGCAATAATTATTTAATGGAGGTGGAATTTTTTATTTTGCAAAATGTTTTCTTTCTTATGTGCAGCCTTTGATCTGTGATGTGTTCCTCCTCTATTAACATGCTTGTTAGAGAACTAGACTAATAAGTCCTGTAACAATTTTCTTCCTCTTGTTCATTCCCTAATGGTGATTTCTAATTGGTTCTTGCATTTATGGAGGTCCCTGATTTAATACCAGATGCTTGAATTTTGTGCATACCAGCTTCTGCTTTCCTTTGATGCTTTACTTAGTGCCTGTGCATTACTTGCATCATTGATAAAGCAAAAGCGCTACTATGTGCCAACCATGTGCCAACCATTCCAATTCATGCTAACATGCTCATATTTTGTTTTCCGAGTTTTTGCGCAATTTGACTTTAATGTTGGATTTATTCCTTTCAAGATTTATGACTATAGAAGACAGACTTGTGTTTCCTGTATGGCAAGATTGCTTGAATTCTTATTGAACTCATAAAGCTCTTCTCAATCCTGTGACCAACTTCAGGACTATTTTTGAGGTCGATATTGATAGTTTTGAGGAAAAACCGTGGAGGTACCCTGGTGTTGATAGTACAGACTTTTTCAACTTTGGTCTGAATGAGGAGAGCTGGAAGGAATATTGCAAGCAGCTGGTAAATATGAACCTTGAATCAGTTGTGAGTAGATGAATGGATTTATGACTCTAGTTAAATATTATGTAGGAGACTCTGCGACTTGAATCTACCATGCAAAGCAAAATCGTTGTTTATGAGAGCGTTCGAAAAAAGCAGGTAATGCAGGGTTTGTAAATCTTCTTGCTAAGTAATTTTGCAATTTTAAAAAATTTTCATCGCAATGATCTGCCTTGTATCTACATAGTTCAAATGCATTTGGAAACTGGATCTTCATAAATTTTGCTCTTTACCTTTTTAGGAGTTTGATCCCGATTTGCCTCCAGAACTGGCAGCAGCATCAGGAATTGATATTACAGCTGAAAATGCGACTAATGGGAAGTTGGATGCTGGACAAAGAGATATTAAAGCATCTGCTCATGTGCGGCCACCATTAGTATGTCTCTGCTTTTGAACTTATTCTTAAGCTTGCATTCTTTTAGGCCGTCATCTTATTGCTGAACTTTCTGGCTCCAGGAGTCATGAGAACTCTTGATCTTGATTTCCATCGTACTTCAGAAATCAGCAGAGTCTAGTTTGGAGATCCCACTACCTCAATTAACCTTTTTTTTACTCCACTGCATCTTTACTGTCTCACTTTCATCAATGGCGCATTTGTTTACTTATACAAATGAATTATAGAGTCATAGAGTCCTTTTCTTGACTGAGGCCTTATTCTATCGGAGTAGTCATGATAGGAAGTAAAAAAGATATTTTAATGCATGAAGCCTTAGCGCTTGAACAAGTTAATCTTAACTAATGAGTTATCAGATATCCTTCACATCCTTCACAACTATCCTACCTTCTAGATTCTTTGTCTTTTAACTAAGCTCTTTTCTTGGTTCTTGAGCTCCTTTTGTATGTGGGTTTTGCACCCCCTTTCGTCCTATCTCATTCTGCAATATGTTTGTTGCTGGATATCCTCAGGTGAAATTAGCTTTTATCTTTGATTAGGTATTCAATGTCTGTATTTGAGATGTATAATGTTATTAAAGCTGATCAAATATAATAAATAACTGACCGATCAAAAAAAATATAATAAATAACTGAATTCCTTGTTAATGCCACCATCAACACTACCTAATGACCATGCTCTTGAACTTAACTTATTTCTCATCCAGCCAACTGGGCGAGCAATTCAGGTCGAAAGTGGTTATGGTGAACGCCTTCCGTCCATAGATACCCGACCTCCACGAATTCGTGATTCCGATGCAATTATTGAGGTACAAATATCTGTTGGTGAAGTTTTATATTGATCTTGCTCATACATGGTCCTCATATTTTTTATGGGTTCTTTCATGAATTTGGATGTACAGATTGTGTGCCAGGATTCTGTCGATGATGATTCCTCTACTGAAAACGGGCTTGCAGACAGAGTGGATAATAATGATCCTACAAGTGAGGAGCTTAGAGTAGCAGAAAAGGCAGAGGACCGTGTTGCACGGGAAGAAGCTGAATCTTTTGACCGTTTCTCTGAAACTTATAGCGACCAAAATAAAGAGGTGGTCGAAAAAGCTCAATTGGTTGAATCTGCTCAGGATGATCTTCCTGAAGGAGAAGAAAGTTCACCCTCACGTCGCAAAGGATCAATTCAACATCATCCATCTTCTAAAGAACAGACTTCTGGATATACCAGTAGGAAGGCTGCCATCACTCATAATGAGCGGTATAAATCTTTTATGATATTCAAGGATAAGAATTAATTGACCTTCGTTACTATTATACGCAAAATGGAAACTGGTGAACTGACAAACTTAGTCAAATTGCCTGAAACAAAAAATTTCAAGTCAGTGGAATTTTGGACTGTGGAAGAATAAATAGTTGGGCCCAAATCAACACTGGATTTTCAGTTCAGTTTGGACCGTGGAGGCAAGAAATGGGGCAGGCTCAAATAGAATTATATTGCATATGTTTAAATATAACTTGTTTACCACTCCTCTTTTAGGCGATTAGGAGGAGGAAGAAGGTGAGCTTTGAACTTTGGACCTCGTGTCTTTGGGAATGGACCATCATTGGTGCTTATTAGTTTCTGAGGCGTGTTTGTTTTGATTGATCAAAAGCGAAAGACAACTTTTATCTTTCCCACGAAAGAACAAAAGTATTGTTCAAATTTCAAAAAATTACAAAAAGCATGTGAATACGTGTCAATAGTTGTATGTTGTGAAAGCTTAAGGTATCTAGTGTTAAGAAAGATCAAAGTACATGCGCTGTAATATTTAGATTAACTAAAAAGTAAAAAGGAGAAGTGAATCCATATGAAGCCCTAATTTTTCTTGAGCATGAAATAAGAAATTATAATATTTCCTGTAAGTAGCGACACTCTAGGTCTATGCTTTTGATATTCTGAGCATATATAGTCGTGTATACAAGTTTACACGAGGAGGAATGAGGATGTGAATTATGCCTGTGACTCTGTAATGTTTTACCAGCTTCTCAATAAGTATGTTGTGTGAACAGGTTACATTGCTGTTTGATCAAAGATTCTATTGTTCTTACACTTGATCAATTTAGCAGTAGTTTATCACACAATTTATATGTACAAATCTTTCTCTGTTTATACAGGCGTACACGTGACCAGTCCCCAAATGTGTCTCCTAATCACAGTACAGAGGAGGAGAAAAAGACATTAGAAAATCAGGGAGCACAGATGGTTGATAGTGTGGAGAGTGAAGAAGCTATTCATGTGTCCAGCATGGATCACAAAGATGCACTTGCGGGTAAGTCCTTGCCCAGTGACAGAAGCTCTGAACTGGAGAGAAATGAAGTACCTTCAGATGCGAGCAAGGCCGGTGAAAAGTTGCTTCATCCTAGAAGGAAAGACAAATTTAATTCGAGGGGTGAGCAAGTTGCTCTCAATGAATTTGATGAAGGGGAGGATTTTAGAGCTGCAAGAAGTAGTGAAAATAGCAAAGCAAGATCAGGAAGCAGCAGAGATAGTCAGAAGTGGCGTGATGGTACAGAGGAGGAAGTTGTGCAAGCTGGTCTTCCCACCCATATGGGAGATTCAAGGAGGCACCTTGATGAAAATGAACACAAGTTTCGAAGAAAAGATCATGATAAGAGACAAGAAACAGAAAGAAGCCGAACAGTTGTAAAAGATAAAGCGGATCCTTATAGAGATAGGGATCCTAGTTCGGTTCATAATTTGCCCGTGAAGTTTGATAATTTTGACAGGCGAAAGGAGAGGGAGTACTCTGATGGAGCAAGGAGACCGAGAGATGATGAGCCTAGTTCCAAAAGGCTCAGACTTGAAGATTCCAGAAAGAGGGAGCGTAGTGATGAAGTAGGCTCCAGACACAGGAGCAGGGGTCGAGAAACTGAGAGGAACGACAAAGAGGAATATCACTCATCCAAAAAACAGCTGGACAATGGCATGCACAAAGTTAACTATGACAAGGAAGTAGCTTTACGAGGCAGGGAAAGAGATGATTCTTTAAGGAGCAGATATGAAGCTGCAGATGAGTACCGTGGCAAGAGGAAAAAGGCAGATGAATATTTTCCGCGAGAGCGGGACCACATTGACAAAGAAGAAATCCTGCGTGAACAAAGAGATAGTTCTGGTCGCCGAAAGCGAGACAGGGATGACAACAATGATCAGAGGCAGAGAGAGGACCAGTCTAGAGTTAGAGATAGTGTGGATGACCACCACTCTTCTAGACATAAGGATGAGAGCTGGTCACATAGGGAAAAGATTGAGAAGCAGAGGGGTAGAGAAGAATGGCATAAAGCCAAGCAAGGTCATGAAGAAAACCGTTTAAAAAGGGAAAGAGAAGAAGAAAGGGCTACTATAAGGGGTGGACGTGGAGGAGAGGAGAAAACATGGGCTGGCCAAGATAGGCCGAGGGATGATCGTAGAGCTTCAGGTAGAGATTACCAGTTTAAAGACACAGCTCGACAGAATGAAGATACTAAGAGGAGGGAACATCAAGAAGATGAAAGTTTCTTGCAGTATCGTGGTCATGAGGAGATCCATGCACGTGGTAATCAGAACAAGAATGAAGAAAAACGATCCAGATTTGAGAAATCAAGCACTCGAAATGAAAAACCTGCCAATGTTTCAGATAATCAAAGGATGCATGAGAAAAAACACAGCCATAGGAAGAACAAGGAACCTGAGGGAGGCGATCACCATACTTCCAAGAGAAATCAGGACGATCATGTTAGTAAAATGGTATGTTCTAGATTCTAGACAGTCTTAACTCAGATTAGGGATTGTACAATCTCAATTATCAAGGATGACTTTTCTGCCTAATAATAACTAAATGATACTAGTTCTTTTCAGTTTTCACTCGATATTGTTGGTGGCTCTGCTGGTATGGAGTTTTGAACCTCAGACCTATGACATATCCCCATTCCACCTGACTCCTTAGCTGTTACTTAGGGTCCGCATGAGCTTGAGTGCTCCTCAATGAATGCATCATGGGTAGACTCTATGAAGAGGGAGATGTTTCCTGGAGAGCATATGATGTCTTTCAGAGGATTTCTCATCTTTTCCGTAGTCTAATTCTTTGTCACCATCGTCCTTTTCTTTCTCTGGGGGAGTGGGCTGCTGCTTCTGTTCTTAGTTCCCACAGATGTTTAAGTTTTTCTGTATATAAAAAGTCGATGTGTACATATTTTTCTTATATATATATGCATACATACCCGCGTGGGGAGGGGGGAGGACGTGGACTGGTTTTTTACATTTTCCAACAATCCTTCTTCTGCCTGTTCTTCCTTTCTATTTCTATATTTTCTTCTTATTCCTTTCCTTTCTGTTGGAAATTTATCCCTGAGAAGTGAAAATTGTCACCTAAATAATCAAATGCCACCTAGCTGGGCTCGGCACCTCATAAAGCAACAGGATATAAAGAAACAGTCAGCTTAATATAATGATATGGCGTCGCTTCAGGTATCCACTAGTTGTGAAGAAGATCAAAATCAAGGAAACATGTAATTATATTGTAAAACTCGATATCTAGATGAGTTTCATGTGAAAGAAATTTATCCATTGCTTCCTTTTGTTCTCCTACTCTGTTTTTCTCGTCATTATGCACCTTGTCTTGCTGTTAACTTGTTGAGTGTCTTTAAGTAATTTTCTGTGTTCTATCAGCTGCCAAATGCTTTGGGGTACTAAAGATAGAATATTGTTACTCTGCAAGTGTAATTTTGTCCTTAAAAATAGATTGTGGGTTTATGACTTATACCCTGGTAAACTCAGATTACTGTTTTGTTGGTGTATCTTGTAAATCCTGCATGATTCTCTTTCTTATTGATACTTGATTACTTATAAGTGTGTTCATAATCATGGATGAAAGTTCATTCTAACCTGTAAGAAGTCGCAAAGATTTGGGTATCAGTTCAGCTGCAATTGGTTCTTCTGTTCCTTGTTCCACCTGACTGGTTGATCATTAGCAGACCCTGGTAAAAGTCGAGCTCGGTTTTCATGATTGTCATTCCTTCATTTAGGGCTCTAAGGGTTTGGCTGAGCAGGGCACTGCTGATCCTGGAAACGTGCGACAGTTTCATTCTTCAAGAGAAATGAGAGAAGATATGTCGTCGGAGGATGAACAATCAGAATCCAGAAGAGGACGCTCCAAGTTGGAACGCTGGACAAGCCATACGGAGAGGGATTACAGTATCAATAGCAAGTCATCGTCTTCCTTGAGATTTAAGGAGGTTGGAAGGAGCAACAACAATATTGTATCTTCTGAGGCCAGCAAACTTCCTGAATCTGTTAAGGCGTCTGAGGAAGTTGACAAGCACCATTTTGTGGCCGAGGATAAAGATTCAGGTGATGTGGAGAAGAAGGATGCTGATACAAAGCCATTAAATGATCGTCATTTAGATACAGTGGAGAAGTTGAAGAAGCGCAGTGAGCGATTCAAGCTTCCTATGCCCAGTGGAAAAGAAGCCTTGTCAATAAAGAAGACGGAGAGTGAAGCACCACTCCCCACCAAAGGCGAGACTCCTGTGGATCCAGAGATCAAGCAAGAGCGCCCAGCTCGCAAGAGGAGGTGGACCAGTAACTAAATTTGTTAAGAGAGAGATTCCGCATATTTATGCGTACTGCCTTTCTTGTTGTGGGGGAAGTACTGCTTCGCCTGATTCTTTGTTATAAGACCCTGAAGGTCATAGCATCCCTTGCAGCAATAAATTGGCTTCTCCATGACTTCTAGGGTAGCTGTGCTCCATTTATCTACTCTTATAACCATGCCAGCCATCATATACATTTAGTTTGTTGTATATACAGAGAATGTAACATTGAAACTATATATGATGGTGGCATGTAATTGCTATGCTTCTAGAAGCATCTTGCGTCTCTTATTGAGGATGACGAGGATGTTGCGGGGCTCATTGACAATGCCTCGTGGTGACCCATATGGAGCTGGATGCAGCTGCCACTGGTTGTGTTGGAGGAAAGAAACTGACTTATCGGTGGCATCTGGAAAATGTGTTGTCTTGGAGCAACTGGAGGCAGTGAAGCTATCTTGCAGCAAACACAGATCAAGGTAGAAATCTTCAGATCACACCAGCATGGGAGTAGACGATTCGTGCAGATGGATGTCGGCCAATCATACACTTTTTCTATTATAGTTCGTGTATCGTTATGAGCATATTAAACATTTTCCCTCCCTTTTCTTTGAGTTGTCTAGGATTGCGAAAGAAATGAATTTTGAGAAGTGAGAGATCGACAAGTTCATTGTTAGCTGAGTTCCTCCATGTTCTTGTTGATCTAAATGTTGGCGGAAGCTGACGGCAAGATAAATGTTGGCTGTCTCTTGCTCAAGAAAGGGAGGGTTGCCTTCCCCTGTTTCTTGCTTTTTGGAATTGGAAATACGATTCCTCTTTGGCCCCTTCCACATTTGTTTTTCTTGGTACTTCTATGAAAGCTAGTAAAAATAGGATGACTTTTGGCTGCAATTTCTTCATGCCGAGTTATGACTGATCCATTTTGCTAGTCTTCAGCACATGGGTTAGTTTGTCTCTGGTACAATGAGCACCATACATCATGTAAGTGATGTATCTTGTCCAATTCCATCCTGACTTCTAAAGATCGAAGGTCTCTTCCATAATTAAATTGAGCAGGATTTCCTCTGAATGGCTCGAGGCACTTTTCTTCCGGAGTGTCTGTTGGGATATAATATGCATAATTATCATCATCTTGCAATTTACGTCAATACGAAATCACCGGAGAAATTTACAAGAAATAAAAAGGACATTAGAAATTTACGAGTATTAGTACTTATGTCCACGGGGAGAGCTACCAGCAAATAATCCACTAAAATCGGAGAATCGAGTTACAATCACTCATACGCTCAAGTGTTTTCCACACAGTTTACAATCACTTATACGCTCAAGTTTTTTCCACACCTAGATTTAACTCAAAATCCAAAGTGTTTATAAATAAACAACTCACTTGGGTATAAACTCACGGTACAAGATTATTGCGTGTTCAAGCTCAAACATAACACTCTACATACGCTTGGTTCGCGTACGTACGAAATCGCGTATCACTTCAAGCTTCGCGCGGCTACTCTTTTTTTCTCGTACGGGTGCAGCGGCGCGGACGTGCAGCCTTTTATTCCTTCTCGCGGCTTCACAGGTTCTCTGCATTCGTAGGGTTTTATTTTAAACCGCCTCGCTGAAGAAAACGTGTGCCCAAAGGTCAAACAATTGACCTGGGCCCACCAACTTCCCTTTTGTTCGGTTCCACGTGCAGATCTTTATTTTCACGGCCAGATTTCCTTTTTCAAAGGAATTCGAAACTGCAGGGATTCCTTTTTATTTTATTTTATTCTTTTGTCTTGCTTTGCACCGTCCGAAACAGAGAATCCAACAAGGAAATTGTTTCTTCCTTCTTCATCTGATTTATAATCCGTTTGAGAAAAAATTTATCGACAAATTCGATTTAACAAATCGTTATCCGAATTCAAACTCGAGTCATTAATTTAACAATGGCCCTTATTGTTGACACCTAAATTTTGGCGATCCAATTATTTATTTATTACATTAAAAATTAGGGATTAATTTTTAACCCCTAAAAAAATTATTATTAATTAATTGCATTGCATATAATTTTAGGTGCATTTATTTTTAATTTGGATCGGTGACGAATGGGTTCGACTTGATGATTCTAAGCTTCCATTTGGCGAGTTGACAAAAAAAATTTGGCCAAGCCCATTATTCCTTTGATGGCTAAAGTTATGCATGCAAAGATTTCATAATATTTTTCGTATAGAATTGAAATGCGCATGATATTTGAGTGGGGGTTGAATCTTTTAGCTATGGGAAAGAAATAAAGGGGAAAGAGGAAAATGAAAGAAGATATGCAAGTTCGCCTCTTCGTGCAAGGAAAAATATATAGATTACAAGAAGTGGGATCAGTCAACATGGGAAATATAATCGAGACCATCTTTAGGCACCCACGGGCACAAGCAAAAAGGAAATGAGTCAGAGTAAAATATATTTTGAACATTCCTGGGAGGAAAGGAAATTGGGCACAGCAAGATTTAAATCAATTAAGATTGTCTCAAAGAAGGAAAAGATGCGTAAGAAGCAAAAAGAAAGCAAGCATAAAAGCCAAGAAAGTGGACTCTCTTCGGGGGGAAGAGCATGTTCATTCATGAGAAAAGAGAGGACTGTGTTTAGTCAAGCTTTTTCTCTACTTGTGTCTAGGGGTGAGCGGTTCCCGGTTCCTTACAGGTTCCAACTGGAACCTACCCTCGGGTACATGTTTATCATTTTTTGGAACCTGGAACCTACCCGTCAGAACCGAGAAATGTTCCGGGGTTGGTTCTAGGTTCCAACATGTTCTTTTTTTTTTTTAATTAAAAAAATGAAAATGAATGCAGTAATAATAAACAAACTTGTCATTCATCGAAGATAATATAACACAAACAGCAAACAACATTTTAGAAGCAATAAACAAATTGTTTTTACACTCATGAACAATCCAGTAGTTCGAGCACATGATGGATGAAACGTGCTCTGACAATGACCATAATTGCACTGTAGGCATAAGAGCAAGACTTAGCTTCATCTACTTATAATGAACATAGAGTTCATAAAATCATAAAGGTAAGTTCACCCGCACATTTCTATCAAATGATGTCGTGGGAAAAATTGTGCATTCCCTGCTATCCTACTAACTTTATGCAGGTGGCATACCTGGGAAAACTTGTTTAAATCAGCAAAAGACTCATAGCTTATGCTTTGATGCAGCTTCAGATAAAGTGTCTTCAAGTTCCCAAAGATTTTCGCCAAAGTCAGCACTCCTCTGCTGGAATGGCTGGATGATCCCTCCACTGAGAACGAAGAGGAGGTGCTGCTACTAGAGGTGGAATACCTGCCATTTCTGGGTGTAGTCTGTTTGTGGCTATGCTTCCATTTTTCAAGACGTCGCCAGTCAAGAACTCCAACACTAAAAGCTTTCTCCGGAACATTTTTCCCCCTCTCAAGAAAAGCTGGCAACTTCGACATGTACTTAACTAGTTCATCATCCTCAGTTGTATTTCTTCTGGTTCTGGCGTTCTGTTTATCCTCCAAAGGATAAGTTGGTTCATCTTCTATAGCATTCGTGATTTCATGATCGAAATCGGCATATGACAAATTAGCATCTACTTGGAGAAGAGTCGTACCTTTCGCTTTTCTACAAAGCGTTTCGCAAAGAACCATTAACCATGTACTCTGTTACTATTGCCACAGAACCTCCAGGATCATCAAGCACAACACCGTAAAAGGCCACCACATTTGGATGATGCAAGTCAGCAAGGTTGATTGCCTCATTCCAGAAATCATATCTCTGTCTCAGCATAGCAACCGTGCCAAGGATTCAGAAAGAATACTATTAAATATCAAAAACAACAAAAAGCAAGAAGATCCATACCATTCGCTCTTGCTCTGAGGGCTTCCCAGAAAAGCACCTATCAATATCATTGATTCTTTTGATGGCTACATTAGTACCCCTCCATTTTCCATGATAAACAATCCCATAAGTTCCAGAACCTAATTCTCGCAACTCTTCAAGATCACTGTTCTTAATTATCTGCAGAATGGAAATCCAAGCAAATTAAGAGCTGAGTCCCAGGAAAACCAAACATGTAACATAGTGAAGCAAATCTCTCACTCGCAAGTGACCAATGCCATATGATACTGGAAACCCGAAATTCATCCTCTCTGCCACTGTAGAATTAGCATCCTACATGAAAATGTCAGATGTACATGATCATCAAAATGAATGCACTTGAAGGACAAAGCAACCTCATGTATACAAACACTTTATGAACACAAAAGAGCTCAATCATCTCAGTGTCAGCTTCTTGTTGCACATTTTTATCCTGGTATGCTTCATGAGTGGACTCATTTCCTTCATAAACTGTTAAATCAGGATTAGAAGGAAGAGCCGACTGAAGAACAGAAGCAGCTACACCCTCAGCAACATTTCGAAGATCGTGCTTGATGAGATCCTCTGCTGAACCTTCAGAAGAGAAATTAAACAACTATAAAAAAAAATATAAGGGGGAAAAACAGAAAATTGATTTTAGAAACATAGAATATCCTATAAAGAACAACCTTCGGAAGATGGAAAATGTTCTGAATTGACGTAGTTTGCGAGATTATTGAATGGTTGTTGGACTCCATCCTCCAACTGTAGTTCTGCATTCAAGTCCCCGACCTTTGCAGAACGGTTATCCAAGAATTGATCCTTAGCTCCAAGGCCTTCTTTTCTTAATGCAATTTTGGTAGGTTTTGGAGGAGGAAAATGAGTATCATGATTAAAATTCCAAGGATCCTGGTTTAAGAAAAGTGACTTTGAAGGATCCTGGATATCATCAATCTGACCGTTTGAGTTTATAGTTCCAATATCACCAGGAACATTCATCGGCTGGAAAATAGAAGCATCATTGTTCCATGGAGCACTAGAAGAAATCCCCTCAGTCACAGAGGCCAAGCCAACCCCAGAGAACACAGGATTGCCATGATAGACACCTTCAGGTTCTGCTTGGACAACTATCCTGGATTGTGAATTTGATCTTGGGATACCAACATTAGGTGCTTGAGACATGTTTTGGAATTCCACCGGTCGAATATCACGCAAATAAGGAACTTCAGGTGCCGAAAGGGTAGAGGACTTGGAAATTGTGGCTTGAGTAGTTTGAGAAAACATATAGGAAGTATTGGGGAAAATGTCCCCTTTTCAGATTTTTCTGTACCTTTTGCTTCAATATCTCTGCCTTTCTTTGTTCTTCACTTGGCAACCTACCATGCTCAATGGCCGGCATCTCAGGGGGCCTTATCAGTAGATTTTCCATTCTCTTATCAATGGGCTTTACAGGATCCATGGAAATAGAATAGTCCAGATTGTCTACTCTAGATTCAACACCAGGAAATCGAGAATATTCTTTTGAAAATTCATGAACCTGGTGTTTAGATGACTGAGCAGGTTCGCCTCCTACAGGACAAGAATCGGCTGTAACTGGCTTGCTAGCCTTGGCCTCCAATTTAGGCTGGGCTTGAGCTGGCATAAAATGTTGCTGGACAACTATTTCAGGAGAAGGCTCTAGAACAACAACAAAGCCCTGCTTCCTAGAATCAGGATAGTCCACTCTTGGAAAAGCAGCGCTCTAGTTTTCATGTCTTGCTTGCAAATCTTCATGAAGCTTTTCCTTATGAGCAGAAACTTTAGGTTGAGTGCCATTTCTTGGATCAATGAAATCACGAATAATGGAATGAGGAAGAGAAGAGTGCAGTGGGCAAATAGAAGATCTGGTTCCTGCGTGACCTACCAGATATTCTTGAGTACAATTGAGATTGAACAGATTGATCGCCTAATCCAAGCTAACGACAAAATTTGCATTGGTGGTCCTTCAAGCAGTCTTTGGCTTGGGCTTAATGCGCTTCACGCGTGAGTACAGAAAGACTCCAGCAAGGGCCACTCCCGTACCTAATAACATCACCACAATGAGAAAGATAACGAAACCATAACCATGAGAGCAAAATAATCTAAATAGCAATGACAATAGTAGTACTATGGAACCAAGCTAAACCAGTTAATTCACCAATAAACATATACCAGATCTCATTTTCCCTATAAACAGATACCAGTTAATTCACCAATAAACAGATACCAAATCCCATGCCCCCCTGTAGTAGGTTATATGTTAATGCAGGAACTTACTATCATCCCTGCATGCGCACAAAGATATAAGTCATTGTTCCGAGGATGACAAACTTTGTTGTCTATGAGTCTATGACAGTTCCTGCAAATTGAAGTATGTAAACATGTGGAACAATACTCAGAACCAACGTTCAATTTCAGCAGATCCACTCAGTGGAGACAAGGTCAAGCTGTTAAGCAAAGGCCTACCAGGAGGAACATTATTTTCCAGAGATCCAGACTGGAAGAATTTTGTATGGTGATTTTTCTGAGCAACAATCACCACAAATTTGGGGGACCACTTCTCATCAAGGAACTTGCAGGCCTGAAGAAAAAATTCCAAGCATAAAACACTTTAATCTCATAAATTGGTGGAGCAACACTGAGAACCAGCTTTCCACTTCGATCCAGTCCAGACTACACTGACCTCAATGATCTGATCTAATTCTATGTTCAAGACTTGCATGAACTGAGACTCGCTAACTCCATCCCTGAAATAACAAGGGCCTTTAGGGATTGACTTTGCAAAAGGACAACCGAAAGAAGCCACTTGACAGTATCAATTTGGTAACATAAGGCATTTTTTTGGCTTTACTCACCATATCCAGTGAAAAGTCATATTTCATTATGCAATATAGGCAAGTGCAGAAAATCGAGTAGTAAAAGAAGAATAGCTTAACTCATGCCATCTTGCTGCAAACACTCATGAACAACTCAAAACTTTTAATCCAAAATATTACCCATCAATCGATGAGAATAAAATTGAAAATTTCTCATGAGAAATGGGGAAGGAAGAGTTCCCAAAATATACTAGAGCACACTCATTATGTCCCTTTTATGTTCGGGTGAGCAAACTTGAGTAAGTGAAAGCAAAAGTACAATCACTCATGCATCTCCTTATGTGCCTTTTACATAGGCCTGAGACACCACCACTCGTCCCTCTGGAGAGTGCAATCAATTGCTCCTAGTCCTCTTAAAAGAGGATTGGTAATATAGATAATGCATTAAATTAGGCACACTTAAGACATCACATCATTAAAGATACAGACCTGAATATGATAATCTGGTCAGGTTTCCTTTTGCCGGAACTCACTTAAAAGTCCAAGAGAAGCTCTCTGAAATCAGAAACCAAAAGAAGGCTTGACATATGGGATAAAGCAACAAATTATTGGAAGATGCACATGTGGTCATAAGATGCGATCTTGCACATGATTCAAAATTAAGCAGAAGCACTCTCCCATATAAATATAGTAGACAACACAAGCTCACCTTATGATACCTTCATCCTCTTTGTCAGACACCTTTTTAAACAGAGAGTCTATCATTTCTACTTTAGGGGATTGGGTACGAACAGTTGCTCTGTAGCGAGAAATTAGTGGCCATTGGCGAGAGCTTACCACCTGCGTTTGAGATGTAATTGACAGAGAATCTTATAAGCCACTATGCCCCTGCTACAAGCTACACGTCAAGTAATTACATGAGCTAAATTAGCACATCACCGTAGCAATGGACGGAATATCAGAATGCCCAAGAGAGCCATGAGACACATCCATTCCAAGGATCATGGTGGGAACCTTGGAAACCACATGAATAGAAGAACGCTCCACCGTCAACAAAGAGTTTAAGCCACCAAGCTGCAGGAAGAAAGTATGGGTATAAATGTATGGTTTGATAATCATCGAGCAATGGACCATTACAGGTTAAATCATCATCAATTGGTTAACTCACAACACAAAAAGAATCCAAAAGAATTACTCATTAGAATTGTTGACCTTTGCATTAATCTTGAGGAGAACATTGGTAAGGTATTGGTCATTGATCCTCATGGGACAAAGGCACTGGGTAATGATTCCATAGTCAGAAAGATTTTTCTTCTTCCATGGACCTAAATTATTGAATGAAGACAAGTAATCATAGATATGTAACCAAGAATTTAGCAATACAAACAAACAGATGCAGTGGACTATACCATAGATTTCGTAGTTCTTTCTCTTAGGAATCAAACAAAGAAGGAAGAGCGGTGCCCCAGGTAGTTTAGCCTGTATCTCCTCAAACATTTTATCCACTCTAACAGCAGGAGGGGCTCTTCTGAATTGGGGGCTTTCTTCAAACACGTCAAAAGGTTGTTTGGTGAGCATGATGGTCACGGACTATTCATTAGCTTATCGGAAGATGTTGCATTATAATTGACACCGGACAAGATATAAGAAACACAATTAACAGGGCAATCAGGGGATGAAAAAGGTGTCTATCAGTCATCAAGGAAAATGTTGCAGCAGACAGGATATAAGACTCACAAGTCCTTTCATTTCAGCTAATCTAGTCAGGTCTCTTATAAGCCCACGCACGTCACACCGAGCAGAGAAGTTCACCACAGCCCATTTCTGTATCTTAGCTAGCTCAACAAATTTCTGCAGAAGAGTGAAAAGATAGCATAAACAGACTTATTGAACACAATAATTGGTGGCGGATAATTCAAATAACCTTATTCTGAAAGCTCCACCATCCATTGCGGGGGAAGAAATCCTCTCCATTGCCCACTTTTAGCTAGGAAGGAAGCCACCGAAGTTTGTGTTATTGCAGATGATTGTCTAACAATCCATTGCAAACAAACATAATTTTTTTTTTTTTTTAATCCAGCAAACAAAATGCAAAAGGGAAACTAGCAGTGGCACCTTAGGAGCCGGTAGAACACGGCCTTCAACTTGAGTAAAGCTATTGCTAATTGTGATACTGCATGAACGCAGCATAGGTTCAGAATCATAGTTGCTACGCTTCAAAGCCTAAAGAAACCATCAAATTATATAGATAAGCAGAACTCGGCATAAATAGGTAACGTATCTCTGAGCATACTTCTCTTTTGGCTCCAATCTGATCCTTCACTTGAAATGATAAGTCCAGTTCTGTTTCCCTATGGAATGGGTAGGCTTCATTAGATAATACAATTGAGATGAGGCATGAACATTTGATTGTACTTAGAAACAAGTCTAATGGACTTACCACATATATTCATTCCGCTTTAGCTGATAAACTCTATTGACCGGCCATAATCTCTGCATTAACAACATCCATATCTAAAAAAAAACAGAAGAGAGATTAGATAAAATATTCACTTATAGATATACAAAAAGAATTACAATATATAAAGATATAATTAATGTTACTTACCCAACTCAAATTTTTCTACATTCTTGATGCACTCCTCAACATCAATTGGTACACGAATGGCTCTTAACCAATCTTGAGTGCAAATCAAAGCTTCCACTACTTTGGGAGTTAAAGAACTTCGAAAGCCATCAAGCACACGACCCGATGTACTAAAAGTTGACTCGGAAGCAACGGTAGATACGGGAATGGACAAAATATCTCGAGCCATCAAAGAAAGGATCTTATATTTTGAGCCATTAGTCTTTCACCACATCAAAAGATCAAGATCAAGATCCTTTTCATTTTTTTTCTTGAAGATACTTATCAAGCTCAGACTTGTTGTCATCACACCCTTGTTCATTCGAGTATAAAAACATTTTCTTCCAAGCTTGGGCGTCATACTTCTTTATTCTTTCACTACCACTTGAATCGACATTGGAAGCACTACCACTTGCACCCGAACTATGGCTACCAAAATTTTGATCACTTGAAATAAGAGAAGATTGCTCATAAAATTCATACAAACGCTCCAATGCATCCTTCACCTTGTAATGCATCTCTTTAACTTCCAATTCATCATCATAAATTTGTCCATACAAGAAAGTCATATAATTCAACTTGGCTCTAGGATCTAACAAAACCGCAATCAACACCATCATATTCACTTTATCCAAGCTTCCATAATATTTATCAAATTTTGCTTTCATTTTCACACCCATATCTTGAAGCCTAGGATTCGAAGCATTGACCGCATCTTTCAAATATCTATACAAAAGAGCTATTCCTTCAAAATAATCATTTGAAGTAACATATGAACTCCCCAACATCCGATTGGTGGCATCATAGAATACTTTTAGAAAATCTGAAAGAATAATAGCATTTTCCCAATCATCATCAATAGGAGTTTCATGATTCAGCTCACTTGCAAAAGATATATTGTCGTCTTCCATTCTTTGGAAAGCTTTTCTAAACTTTATGGCTGTGTCTAACATGAGATAAGTGGAATTCCATCTAGTGGCAACATCAAGAACTACCGAAACCTTATAAGTGATCTTTTTCACTCTTAATGCAAGACTGAAATGCATTGGCTCTCGCAAGAGAACTCTTTACATATCTAACCACATTCCGGATACGTGCAATGGAGTCACGTACCGTAGTCAAGCCATCTCTCACAATCAAATTCAATAAATGAGCTGTGCATCTCATGTGCAAAACACTACCATCCAATATCAACGACTTTTCTTTGGAAAATTTATCCCTCAAATAGTTAATTGCAACATCATTCGAGCTAGCATTATCCACTTCTTTTCAATTCCCCACTCTTCAATGCATTTTTCCACCATTCTCCCAATCTCCCTACCCCTATGACTATGCATCACCACAAAGTTGATGATTCTTTTATGCAACTTCCAATTTTCATCAATAAAATGAGCAGTGAGACACAAATAATTCAGATTTTGAATGGAACTCCATGTATCGGTTGTGAGTGCGATCCTATAATTAATCTGTCGAAAAAAATTCTTCAAAGAAGTTTTTTCATCTAAATACAACTTCATGCAATCTTTGGCCATTGTGAAACGTGATATATGTTTAAAGAGAGGTTGTAACTCATCGACAAATTCACGAAATCCAACACGCTCAACCAGGGAAAAAGGTTGCTCATCAATGATGATGAACCAAGCAAGCATCCGCCTACAATGTTCTTGATTAAACGCCCATGTCGATAAGACACTACCGGTAGTAGAATCTCCTCTTGACTTGCCAGCCACGTCTACATTACGTGGTGCAAAGAATTTCTGTCTCTTATCTACATTACGGGGAAACCTCCTGCATGTGGTCAAGTGCTTCCTCATCGCAGAAGTACCGTTAACAACACGATACTTAAGCATGGTCCCACAATGAATGCACTTCACTTGATTTGTTTTTCCATCCTTATCATTAATTCTAGTATAATGATTCCAGCATTCCGATATATATTTCTTATCAAGAGAAAGATGAGAATCAGCCTTACTTGTGGCACTTGTGGTAGGGAGTGCCTCTTCTTCATTTTCATGGCCAGAAAACTCCAATTCCGTGATCGGAGTCATCTCCTCATGTCCCTCCACCTCCATTGATGTGTTATCTTGATTCATTAACTTTGCACTACACAACAATAACATAATATAATTAATTTAGTTGATAACAATGTTAACACAGTATAATATAGCATACCAATGGTGTATAGAAACATAATACATCACTTTTATACATAAGCTAAGTCTATTATGTTGAAATACAGCATACCAATGGTGTATAGAAACATAATACAGCACTTTTATACATAAGCTAAGTTTATTATGTTGAAATACAGCATACCAATGTTGTATAGAAACATAATACAGCACGAACCATGGGAAAGTAGACCAATTTCAGTCTGTTCATTTCATCACTTACCTTTGAACCAGAAAGATTGCAAAGCTGTCTCACTAAAATCTACAAGTGATGTTGAAATTTGATGGTCCGACAGTGTCGAGAAAACCCCTGACTAAGTCACTGACAGCTCTGCTGCTCTGGGACAGCAAGGAAGAGAATTCAAGGCCAAGTACGTGAACCTGGAGCACAAACATCAAGACATCAGGAAAAAAATCAAGACAGTTCTAACTTGGCCATCATAATGACGTTAGCCAAATTAAAATCATCCAACTGTATTATAAGCAAACATCAACTTGCCAACCCCTGTTTTCGAAGGGAAAAAAAAAAAAAATACATTACATCCACTTGTGGTTTGATCCTAATGCGAGCTCAACACTTCTGTCATAAGTGTTTCAGCACTCATTTACAACATTCAGCCATCTAAACACTTTTTATGCAAGTGATGATAAATAGGCATCCCAGAAAAGGCAAGTGAGAATAGTGTGACTTTCATAATATAGGCTATCAACTTGAATTTTGCCCAAAACATAGTTATTAGTTTGCCATTTGTCCTATCACACTATTTGAGTTCCTAGATTTCTTTAACCTATGCTCCAAAGAGGAATGAAATATCCTCATCTTTAAGGGCTAAACAAACAAGAAACTAGCTTTGACTTCTAAAGCCAATTGATCTTTCTTCATTTACACTAACAGTTAACAGAAAATGAGCAATTAGTTTTCCAAAAGGAGATTCTTCCTCAGCAACCCAACCTGCAAAGAGAAAAAGAAATCTATCAATTCAGATGTCCGTCTAATTCTAATTAAGTTGTTTCTCTAATGTCCTACAAGGACTATAATAGGCTTAACCAATCCCCAATCCGCTCTCCAACTTCTATGACACCAACCCCCCCAAAAAAAAAAAAAAAAAAAAAACCACCCAAGACAGAGATTGGCTCGGCAAATTACTCAACCCATGCAAAATAGTCCTGATATATAAATTTTTCCAATAAACCATGAGTCAACGAGATACATCATTTCAAATTAACTACATAGGCATGAAAAGACAGTCACTTTGGCATGTGTTCCACTGTGCAAACGTGAAATCGGTAAAGTAACGAATGCATAATGTTGCTAGACGGGCAAATCTCCACCTACTCAAAAATCAAGCGACGGTGTCCTGAGCGACGGTGGCGTCGAGGGCGATCGGCGAGCGAGAGGTCGCGGCGGTGCCGTCGAAGGCGAGAGGAGGTGGCCTCGGTCGGCGGTGGTGGCGTTAGGGCGAGCGACGGTGGCGTCGAGGGCGAGCGACGGTGGCGTCGAGGGCGATCGGCGAGCCGAGAGGTGGCGTTCGAGGGCGAGAGGAGGTGGCCTCGGCGAGCGGTGGCGTCGAGGGCGAGCGACGGTGGCGTCGAATCGCCGAGCGGTGCCGTCGAGGGCGAGAGGAGGTGGCCTCGGCGGGGGTCGCCGAGCGGTGGGGTCGAGGGCGCGCGGTGGCGTCGAGGGCGATCGGCGAGCCAGAGGTCAGCGGTGGTGGCGTCGAGGGCAAGAGGAGGTGGCCTCGAGTAGGGGTCAGCGAGCGGTGGCGTCGAGGGCGAGCAGCGGTGGCGTCGAGCAGAGGTGGAGAACGGACGGGCGAAGAGAGAGAACTGTGAGTGAAAAAAAGTGTCGTGTGGAAGAAGTGAGTGAATTTTTGCTTTTGGGGTTTCTTTAGCCCTAACGTAACTCGACTGATTTGGGGTTTTTTAGCCCTAACCAGACCGGTTCCCAGTGCCGGTTCCGATTCCCAAAAAAAGGAACTGGGAACCGGAACCGACCTCTTCAGAATCGGGACCGGCCTCTTCAGAACCGGGAACCGAACCGGACCCTCCTCCGGTTCGGTTCCTGTTCCCGGTTCTACCCGGGACCACGCTCACCCCTACTTGTGTCATTCTTCTTTGCTGTTGGTCGTGAGCATCCACCACCGCCACTAACGAACTAGTTGTGATCGTGCCGAACCTCACCCATGAGGCCACACAATACATTGAATACATGGCCACACGTGCAAAGAGTGAGAGAGAGAGAGTGCGATGAACGTTCAAAGAGTAAGAGACGTGAAGATCCTATCACTCTCGCCTGCTGCGGTGAGTCCCTGCTGCTGGGATCGTGCCTCCTTGTTCCGGTGCTCATCGCTTCAACCTAGCAAACCCCACATGACGATGGTGCCGTTGCTGCTTCCTTCCGAGTCCCTCCAACGACGATTTTCTCTGAATCTCCCCGAGCCTTGCACCAACGACGTTGATTCCCAGTTCAACCTCCCACGTTCTTCCTGGCGTGCTTATCTTGTCACTGCGTCCCTGGTGTTATCCTTGGTGTCTCCTGCACATCCGGACGTGTTGCAGCTTCTCATTGATGATGATGCCACCTCAAGCAACACACATATAACTCTTTCAATTGTCCTTTTACACCTGTCTAATGCAGAAATTTTCTCGTGTGCAGATTCCCTGGTGTTTGAGAACGCTTACAGTGTGGTCTTGTTCTTATTGCCAATTACTCATCGCAGTTGTAGACACTTCGCCGAGCTGGCCACGCCACTCATTGACACCATCACCGCACGAGTCTCTCATTGTGCGCCGACCCGAGAGTCACCTGCTGGAGCCAATCTCACAAGGCGCCGCCATGCCGTGCCATCCCGCCACATCAAGCCGTGCCGTGACATGCTGTCCTGCCACATCGAGCCGTGCCAAGTGCCCTACTGTGCTGGTCATCCTCGTTGACTTTGCCAAGCCAAATCAGCGAAGCATCAGCCATCACTCGAAATTTGCTATTGCTTACTGAGCGAGACACCATTTTTGAGTAGTACGTCGTCTTGAACTGCCACCCGTGAGTCATCCCGCCGTCCGTTGCTTGACCGAACTCAGCAACGTGGTCCACGTGACACCAAATATTAGGTAAGAATCTCTTTTAATTCGAATTTCATATATCCTTATTGCCTAATTTATGGGATTATCTCATACGAATATTTGAATGATGCCATCATATCCACAAAATATTGATTAGCCTTTTAAATTGGGAAATCTTCATAATCTCGCAATGTACATATGATTGACGGTCCGATTTCACGCTCGAAATACGACTCGCAATCGTACGGAAAAATCACCAATCCGATTTCATGCTCGAGATACGATTCGTGATTTTATTTAAAAATTGGCCAATCCGATCTTATGCGCGAGATACGATTCGTCAATTTATTTTCCGAAATTAAATGGACATGGATGATATCTTGCTTGATTTGGTGCCGTGCTGTTCTTGATGCCTTTATTTGATTGCTCCCGTAAAAGAAAAAACCCAAAAAGTATATATATTTGAGTTCGATTAGGTTCATGTTAGAATATTACTTGTTTTAAGGTTATCTTGCATATTTAGAATTGCAATCTTATTTCGAATTTTTAAATAAAAAATCCAAAGAAATGTCTTCATTTAGGATGTTAGTTTGCACGTTTAATTATCTGTCAATTTTAATTTCGAATTTCAAAAAAAAAGAAAAAAAATTAGAATTAGGGCATTATTTGCACGTCATTGCATATTAGGTTGATTGCATGTTTGATTTTATTTAGATAGATCTTTTGAGATAGATTGCATTATAGATTAGAAACTTTCAAGTTAAGATAACATCGTAATTTAAATTAGTATTTGACCTAACCCAATTTTTAATGTAAGTTGGATAGAATCTTAATCTAGCTAGATAATTCTTACATTTTTCTTAATTTCGAATTTCATGAAAAATCCAAAAAAAATTATCTTAGAGTAAATTCATTTCATTCTCTAGGATAGAATTGCATGCTTTTTAAGGAAAGTAGAGATGTCATGTGCACGTCATATAGAAGTAGATTCATTTTTAGCTATTATTGCTAGTCCATTTAGTTAAAAATTGCCCGTTATTAGAATTAGGTCATTCAGTCATATTGCCATACCATTTCATGTTAGATTAGTAGCATGCATTGCATAAGATATTTTTTTTCATTAAACAAGAGAAAATCCTGAAAAAAGAAATTGCGTGTTAATTAGAAATCATATCTAGGACTGTCAATGTGAATTCTGATCTAACATTGCAGATGCTTTCATTACTTTGAGGTAAGTTTTTGCAATTTATTCATTATTTTCTTGAGTGTTAAATTGGTGGTTTGCGCACCCATATGATCACCTAACATATTAGGGAAATAGATTTAAAATCAATCCAAACTACCTACAAAAACATTTTTGAAAATAAAAGAAATGGTACCGAAAGGGCATTAGAGAAGTCTAGTGTAACTAAGTCCCCAAACTCACAATCTCTGGTTCGTAGAAGTAAAATTATTCTCCCATTATTTTACTTAGGTCTCTAATCGACCTACCAAAAATAGATTAGTGGCGACTCCTAATTGAAAATCAATTGCATATTAAGAATTTGAACATAAATCACGAATTGGTATGGGCTTGGGAGAGCCCGAGTTAAGTCTAAGCTTAATAATCCATTAGCCAAACCCTAGGTGGATCACCCGAAAATTTGGTCGCAACAAGCCCTTTGAGGGTAAAGCTCGATGTGGATATAAGTGTAGAAGCCATGACCAAATGAGGACATCCTTAAGTTTCGCATCTTGGCAAAACCCACGTTGAGCAAAACCGTCTGCTTTTGAAGACAGCTACAAATCATACACCTCTAATGTGAAAAAAAAGGCTGCATTCAGCAATCAGGATAAAATTCAAGATAAAATTTATCTTATCCTACATTTGATATCTACTTAAGATGGGATAAAATCGAATATAAGGATGAGATATAAACCGAATAAAATTATTTTATGGAAGAGATGGGATAAAGGTAAGTAGAATTTCTAACATCTATAATAAAAAAATTATTTATCTTGAATAACAATCTTCTTAAATTAACAAAAATTAAAATTATATTTCAATATAAACAATATTTGAATTCTAATATAAAAAAATTAAAATAACAATTTAGTTATTTTAATTTAATCTTATTTTTGTTTATATATTCAAATTTAATTTAATTTTATAATATAACTTCAATATATAAAAATAAACATATATTTATATTTATTACATATTTTACATATATTAGTATAGCTTATTATTTAATAAAATTTTATTAGAGAATGATGGAAGGGGAAGAAAGAAACAAAAAATAAATTAATTTTTAAAAAAAAGAAGAAAAAAAAAAATAAAAATAAAAGTAGGTAAAAATGTCCCAAAAGATTTTTATCATCTTCGTTTGTAAATTCTTTATTTATTTATATTAATATGCCATTTTTATCAAATAATATATATTATAGGATATAAATATATCTGATTTTATTACCTTAATTACCAAATAATGATTTCATATTATATTTTATTCAGTTTTATTTTGATTAGAAATTTGAATGACTAAACACAGTTGAAAAAGCATTAGTTGGGTTTCACGAGTAGAGACGATCACCGGAGATCAGAAGTTGGTCGTTGAATGAATACCCAATTAACTAAAAAGCCCACAGACGTCCAAGCCTTTTGATGGTCAGATAGCTTCACCACCCGTAAATTTCTCTCTCTTGAAGATTTCTGCGCTTGTTAATGGCGTCATCGGGTTAAAGCTAGGACCTTTGACCCCATTCTTCTTCTCCTTTCTCTTTCCACCGTAGACGAGAGGATACAATTCTATGCAAGATGATCCTATAACGTGCTACATTTTCAGGTCATTCTCTTTTCCTCTTCTTCTTTTTCTTCTCGGCGTTGACTTCTTGTACTCCGCGAAAGCTTTCGTTTTTCTTCGTTAAATTACAACTTATTTTCCTCAGGAGCAAAAATATTAGTTAAAGGGTCTTTACGAGGACACCTTTTCTCAGACTTAGTGCTCCCGGGATGAGTTTTGCGAATTATGCACACCAGCTGTTTGTGAGTTTGTCAGAGCCAGAGTAGGACATGAAGGTCCCTTTTTTGAGCAATTGGGTATCATTTGTATGGCTCTTTGGTTTTTACTTTTTGTCTTTTACGTCTTTATAGTTGCCTGAGACAAGGTTAAACGTGGTGTTGAGTGTCGGTGGTACATTTGGGAAGCTCAGGAGCATGTGTTGCATTGCATGTGATATGACAGCCAATAAATTTTGTTGATTTCAAATTCATGCGCAAAGGGCATATTGCCGCTTCTTCAATTACAAATTTGTAACTCATGGGTAAATTTTTTTATTTCACTCTGATTGTTCATCATTCAAGAATATTGATTGTTATTTAAAGTCGACAAAGATAATTTCTCCTTTGATCTGTATATTGGACGATGCTTTTTTGTACCTCATCGGTAGCTGAACCCCTTTTCTTTAAATGTGAAGGTTTGGACCCGGAATTCTAAATTGTAGTATGTCCTTCGAGATCGTTATGCATTTGTTTACTTGGTTACTGATTTCTTTGGCGGATGTTTCCAGATGCAGGAGCTGCACTGTTGACATAAGTTCACAGACTTGTTGTGTTCTTGCCGATAGTCATTTAACATCCCGCACAGGTGCTTATCTGAATAAAGATTTAGGTTGTTCTTCAACTTCTGCAAGTTCCAAGCCTCATTGGCCGGTCCACATACCTCAATGACCCTCCGAAGACCTCCATTGCCTCGTCTCCTTCTTGACAATGTTTCTTGCATGAGAAATGCACAACAGATCTTGCGTCATGTGAATGTCTCTCTTCATGATGGTGGAGCTCTTGTGCTGAGTGGAACCAATGGCTCGGGCAAAACCACGTTCCTGCGTATGTTAGCAGGGTTTTCTCGTCCTTCTGCTGGTCAGATCCTCTGGAATGGCCACGATGTCACCCAGTCTGGCATTTTCCAACAATACAAGTTGCAGCTCAATTGGCTTTCCCTGAAAGATGCTGTAAAAGAGAAATTTACTGTCCTTGACAATGTTCAGTGGTTTGAATTGCTTGAAGGCAAGCAAGGAAAGTCTCTGCCGGCCCTGGAGCTTATGGGGCTTGGAAGATTGGCAAAAGAGAAAGCGAGAATGCTTTCAATGGGTCAAAGGAAGAAGCTGCAGCTGGCCAGGCTGCTTGCTATTGACCGTCCTATCTGGTTACTTGATGAGCCCTCTGTTGCGTTAGATGAAGATGGTGTGAAGTTGCTGGAGTACATAATTGCAGAGCACCGGAAGAGGGGTGGCATAGTAATTGTGGCTACACATCTACCAATTCAGATTGAGGATGCCATGGTCTTGAGGCTGCCTCCCAGGTTCCCTAGGCGGATGACGTCGGTAGATCTGCTTGGCCGAGCAGATATTTTGTAGTCCTTGTGACAAAAAGCTATTCATGTATTAGATGATATTGATGGTATTGATCTTTGGCCTTTGGCATCCAGTATAGCTTTTCATCAGGATCTTGTTCACATCTGAGATGAACATCATAAGCCTGTTTGTGGTCCCTATAAGTGCCACATCCCCACGTGTGAAATCTGCTCCTCAAATATGCAAAAATGCACTCTTCGCGGGATTATGGTTTTATGGTTTTATAGTTCTATTCTAAGTATTGCCCAGTATGGATTCTACTCGGGGAAATGTAACGACTTCCTTGGGGTCATTCCTTGGGTATTAATTCGACATGAGTTTGATTGAATGTGAGACATGTCGGGAAATGATCATTGTTTCTCTTCGAGCATAAGAAATGCATGGCCAGTTGAGTATTCACTAATCCTTGAAGGCTTTTCTGAAATGTTGAATTCTTTGAATGGAGCATTCTTACTTTTAGATTACTCTTTAAGCTTTTATATGAAAGTAATTATGGGTCGACTGGGTCTTGAGGCATGTAATGAATTGGAGGAGAAAGCAGCATGGGAAGCCAAGTTTGCTTGCACTTTCACTCACTCGCAGAGTCACAGTCCCTCAAAACCCCTCAGAGTCCCATTCACTCACTGATCTTAGATGGTCATGCAATTTTGCATTCACATCTATTTATGAAGCACTTTAGTTACTTCAATGACCGTATATCAGCACAATCATAGCTGCTGATCTGGTGAACAATCTGTGTGAAGTCCTTGCCCTGGGAATGCCCTACAGTGTATTCTACATTATCTATAGAATGGAATGTGGCAGATAGAAACAAGAACGACATACCCGGACCTCAAACAAGATAACGCTTTAAACTTGCAAGCAATTAAATTTATTTTATTCCGTTATTTGGAAGGGAAAGGCATCACCTTTATCCAGAAAGGCGTTGCCTTTTCTGACAGGCTTAAGACAGTGCAGGACATGATCATGTCCAAGTGGGGACAAACTCAAACTTTCTTCGGTTTCTGCACATTGGTTCTGCTTGCACGGCGTTGTTTTGTGTACTTCCGTATTATTAAACGAAAAAATAACTCACGCCCTTTTTCCCTTAATAACTTAAACTTTCAGAATAAATTGTTGCTCGGTCAATTTTTCAGCATGTACTTACGAGGGAGATCAATGGTTCCTTTTTTCAAATTTTCTTTCATTAGAGGTTTTGAAAAGTATAAATGCAAATATAGAAACCGTCAATCTTCAATAATTCACATTTTTAAAACAGTCATTTCTATGAGGTTCAAATTTCGCTGTCATAAAACTGACCGCCGGCAATTTTCCACAGGTTTTGCATGTCGCCGTTGGTTCGTGTGACAGTGATCAAAATTTACATTGCCAGCTGTTTTAGATGTTGACAAATATTATTTCATGCAATGGGTTCATGGAGTACGTGTCCATCATCATGTGCATCAAGACAATGCGTTTCCAACTCTTACCATTAGCCACCGCCGCCATCGATCGCCAAATAAATTATTTTTATAAATATCATTTTAAAATGAAATTTATTCGAATAAATAAAATGATATTTATTTTTATTTTTATGAATAAATATTTATTTTACGAATAAATTAAAAAATCCTTAAAAATAAATAAATATCATTTTAAAAATAAAAATTATTATAAAAATATCATTTATTCATTTTTATTTTAAATTTTAAATTTTTATTATAAATATTATTTTATTTTTAATAAATAAATTTAATCGAAATAAATTTATTTATTAAAAATAAATTTAATTAAATATCATTTTATTAAAAATAAAAATAAATCTATTCATTTTGTTCATTTAAAAACAAAAATAAATTTATTAAAAATAAATAAATTATTTTTATTTATCATTTTATTTTTAGTTTATTACAAATAAATTTATTAAATTTATTAAAAATAATTTATTTATGATAAATAAAAATAAATTATTTTTATTTGTCTTGAGTGTTTTGCCAAATAAATTTATTTTAATTTTTAATTTTTATTCATTTTAAAATAAATTTATTCGTAAAATAAAATAGAATATAATAAATAAAATAAATTTATTTTTAAGGATATTTTTATTTTAAAATAAAATGATATTCTTATTTTATTTTTTATGATTTATTTTATTTTTTTCTTTATTTTTTTTTGTTAATAAATCATTTTTATTTTTATTTTTTATATTAAAGGTCGTGGGTCATCGCCGCCGTCCGAAAGGAAGAAATTTTTGTGTCGTTATCAAACAATTTACATTTTTAGAGTAGAAATTTTGTGTTGTTATCAAACGGTTATTTTAAATAGAAATAGAAAAATCATTTACGTTCGAAACTATTTCGGAACAGAAATTTTCAATCATGCACCCCATAGAAACCGTCAATCTTCAATAATTCACATTTTTAAAACAGTCATTTCTATGAGGTTCAAATTTCGCTGTCATAAAACTGACCGCCGGCAATTTTCCACAGGTGCATGTCGCCGTTGGTTCGTGTGACAGTGATCAAAATTTGGTGCCAGCTGTTTTAGATGTTGACAAGGATATTATTTCATGCAATGGGTTCATGGAGTACGTGTCCATCATCATGTGCATCAAGACAATGCGTTTCCAACTCTTACCATTAGGACTTTTCCTTGATCACGCCGTGCTTTTGGTGCCATTCAAATCAGCTTGAGAATAGGGAACTAAAGTTCTATTTTTTTATTAGACTTGAGATCGAGACACTTTAATTTAGGAGGAATCATTATCTCTCACATCAAGAAGATTGAAAGTTTAAAACTATCCTCCAGTCACTAGGATTTTTACTTCTTTTATTTTGGAAACGTCGGAAGTCACGAAAGTGCAATTGAGTCTCAAAACTTTTAAAAAATGCGATCAAAGTTCCAAAACATCGATTTAATATAATCGAATCCTTCACCCTGTCTAATTAGACTTTTTATTATTATTTTCTCTTTTCTATGCAGCATTGACTACACTAAAACATGAAAAATCATACTACAACGACATTATTTTAGTCCAAATCATAATGTTTTAACCAAGATTAATTAAAAATTTTAAAAATATTTTTTTAAAATAAAAACACAAAAAAGAAAGTAAAGGCAAGGGCAAGGGTAATGGCAAGGACCCTTGCCATCACCGCCCCACCGTAGACAAAAAGGGCCAACGGGGGTTGCTCTTTTTCCCCTTCTTATATGTTTTCTAAAAAAACCTTTCTTTTTATATATCTTTTAATCTAATTTAATTAAGATCTAAGTTAAAAGATCAGATTCGGACCAAAACAACATTGTTTTAGCCTTATCTTCATGTTTTAGCCACATTAGCGCCACTTAAGAAAGAGAGAAATAATAAAAAAACCGCGTAAGTATTTTCCATTAATCAAGTTGGACGGAGTTATCAAAATTACTCTATTGCACAAATTCGATAAGTTTTAGAATTTGATTATGCTTTTTATATGTTTTATGACTAAATTATACTTTTATGACAAGTTTTAGTACACTTGTCTCTTATATTTTTCAAAATGCAAAACTTTTAGTCCTCTAATAAGCTTGACAATTAGAGGACCGCAAAGCCATTGTCATACATAATTCTTCAAAGCTCACTTGAACCTCAAATAATTTAAGGATATCTGAGATTGATTTTTACTTTTTACTTAATATAGAATTTTGGATACATGCGCTTTGATTTGTTTTAACGGAAAGAGCCATTAAAGACCTCAAAATATACCTATTGTGACATATTTACTCTCCATCAATGTTTCATGAATGAGCTTACATTAATCATCTGCAAACAATGTTAATATGGCCCTTGAATGATGTCATTTTGGTTGGAAAATTATCTAATGGAAACTCGATGGAAGGTAAATGTACCACCGGATATAAATTTGAGATTTTTGATGTCATAAGAAAAAATTTAGGATAAATGTATCATACTTGCATAACTTACGATTTTTTAGGATTAATGTGTCATATAGTAGATATAATTTGAAATTTTTTGTGGCTTTTGTCTTTGTTTCAATCCGAAACAATTGAGACTTTCACATAGGAAAATTGACACGAGTTTTCTTTATGATATCGTGAAATGTAAATTATTCTTTTGAATGTAAACAAAACAGAGAAGGCACCTTTTATTTGCTTGCATATACTAGAATATAGGCTTGCATATACTAGAATATAGGCAGACACGCCACGAGCAATGGTTCTGCATTATCTCGTCCCAACAAAAGCATGCTGTCAAAAGAGCCCAAAAAACTAAAGAAGTCGTTCCATTTTTACAGCCAAAGAAACCAATGTAACATCTCCAGCGCAGCTCAATAATGACTACGAAACGTGCAAGAAAGGGGGACCTCTGCTCTCCGAGAGAGACCCGGACAGAAACCCACCATCAAGATGGCGATATTTTTCGTCCTGGGCCTGACAGGAAAGTCCCTACAGCATTTTCTTGATTCCCTGACAGGCACATCATGTGCAGACTTTTCAGCGTGAAGGCCTTCCTCTTCGCCTTCACATTTCAGATGCGCTCCCCAGATCTGTTGTCTGGAGTCAAAGCACAGGTCGTCGGCAGAGCGGAAACAGGGGTGAGCTTGGATTGACACCGTCCCGCCCCACCCGAGAGGAAAAATTTGTTCTTTTTCATTCCTTGGGCGTGATTATGGGGAAGAAATCTTGGGTATGCACCGTTTTTACCCAGGTGTGTCTCTGCATCGCTCTCTATGTGGCCTTGAACTTGGGCCAGCCTCAGGAGCACAGGGATTATACCAAGAGTGTCATCAGAAGCAGTGGTAGATTTCTTGATTCTTACTTTGTCACCGTCCGAGGTGGATTTAGAGCTCCAAATGAACAGACGCGGCTCTTGAAGCTGGTAAATTTTCTGACTTTGATGTTAGTGAACCATTCGATGCTATTGGAAAGATGTTATTTTGGGAGGTTGATCCAGCAGTGTGTCCTTCTCTTTTAAATTGTGGAACTGGATGTTATCACTGAGGTTCCACATTTTAGCGTTTTGTTTGTAGGGCTCTCAGGGATCACTACAGTGCGTTCTCGGTTCCTTTTGCATCTGTAAATTGATTTCTGCAATCTTTCCCAATAATTGTTCTCTCTCTCTCAATCCCATACTTACAGTTAGACAGTACAAATATGGATATTAAGAACTAGACTTGCAAATTATACTCTGTGTGCATTCTCTAAGTAGGGATAGAGAGATCAGGAATCGATGGTGGCTCTTGCTTTATCTCTGTGAATGGGGGTTTACTGACCCTTTGTTTTATTGGGGTTTTAATGAAGATTGAGAAGGTGTCAAGGACATATGGCGCAGCGTTTGTTGTCAACATCAGCGAACTTGGCGCAGATGACCCACTTATGCAGAATGTAAGAGTATGAATCAATTCTATCTCCTGTTTGAAACTTAAGAGCTCCCTCTTGCTTAATGTATACAATTTCAGTTCTTTTTTCGCTTGAAAAGCTTTAAATTGAATGCACCATACACATATCCACATGGAAAAGCTGGCTGGCTTAGAGTTTGACATTAGAAGGGTTATCTTACCAGTTGAAAAAGCTTTTAATTTTTTGTCCTTTAGAAGAAAGATAGCAGCGGAACAGTTATGCTTTGCTATCGTTAAACTTTGAAGTATTATTTGTGGCACATATACTTTTAGTTTTTCCAGATTAATTTTATGTTTGTCGGGAGTAAGATTCCCCAACCATCAATGGAAATTTAACATTCTCTTTTGGCAGGCTACACAAAAGTACCAATCGCTGAAAATTCCATGGTATACCATTTTCTTCCTATTTGCTGTCTTTGGGATTGAATATGTATAATATTTCTGGGACATATTAGATCCTGATATTATATTTGGGTCTTGATTGGTTTTTTATTCAGCCAAATTGTTAGGTAATCCAGAATAGTGACACTGTAGGTACACCACTAAAGCTTCAAAAGGAGGAAGAAGTTATTTCAGAGAGCAGATGAAATTTCATCATGGGAAAACCTTGGACTTAATCGGTCTAGATACTGGCCTTTTTAAGGTATGTTGTCATATGTCTAAAGACACCTCTTAATATCTGCTTTTTCTCTATGGCTATATGCATTCTTTTAGAGAGAAATACGTCGATGAGCTTGTTATCTGTATTGTGGCTGTGTCAGCATGCATTTACTGTGTAAGGTAGGAAACCTCTTTTACTCTCAAATATGGTTATATGTTTGGTGTTTGGTATGGTAATTTTTGGAGGAAAAGAATTGCATGTGGTATATATGGGGGTTTTGGTTTTCTGTAATGCAAACTTATAAAAGGATTATTACAGGAACTATGGTAATTGAGAGAGCAGGCTGGGAAACTAGTTGTCTTGAAAAGGGGACTAATGGCCGATGAGCAAAGGTGTCTTGTTTTGAATTTCTGGATTGGTAGAACCCATTTTCTGTCGCCTGATGCTACCCTAGATCTTAGAAGTCAAAATACGAAGGATGAATCTTTAATTGGTATACCTCCATGGGAGCCACGCTCACACTCATGGAGGGTTCTTTTGACTCAGTTTGACCTTCCATCTTTGCTTTCCTACCTGGGAACTCCATCGCTTAAGCTTATTATCTAATGGAGCAATATATGCATCAATACCAAACTTATACTCCTCCCATAGACCTAGATATACTCCCACTCTAGGGCATCGTATTGTATGCCAAATTGCTTACTTTCATGTATATCCACCTGTTTTTGCTCTACTGGTGATGTAGCTGGAGCACAAATGGCAACCAGATGAAGTAAACCTTATGTCCTGAATCTCCAGGGTTCTGTGATGATGGGATCATTAGAGGGGCTTGGAGAGGAGCAACTTAAATGGCTTACAAGCATCCTAGAGGAAACAACTGGCGAATGGTAAGTTTGAAGAATTCAACTTCTGGTGTCCTTTATTTTCCTTTGTGTAAGTATAACGGTTGGCATTGTACCAAGTCACAGTGTTTATGTTTCAAGAATTCATGCAAGTTCCTTTGTCTAACAAATTATGAGTTCTCTGAACTTTTCTGAATACTGTGGCCTTGGGATAGCTCAGCTGTAAATTGTTTGTGAATTCTTGTGTTTGTATTACCTGATAGTTTGTGTGGACCTACCTCATTTATCCACCAGTTTTGGCTTGTCTGTCAAAAGAATGAAAGTATTTCCCTTATAACCAGGTGACTTTTTGCTCTCTGTGAACTCAGGCGCATAATTGCAGGATTTCTTCCACTGACTTCCTGCCAAGAAAGTGAGGATCCACTTGAGGCAAAGACAGACCTTGACCCTTTGAGTAGCATCTTTTCCACTTATGGAGTGGTAATCTCTCTCGTTTTTTCTTGCCTCCTCGTGAATGAACTATGAATCCCATGAATCCTTCTTGAATAAAGAAGTTGAATCAGACATGTCTTCCCAGAATGCATACTTAAGTGGAGGGGCTGGCATGCATCATGTACACCAAGGCGGTGTTACCTACATTGGCGACCCTGGCCAATTATATAAAAAATCTAATTCTTCTTCGTCTAATGGAACATCATCAGTCTTTTGCAGGTATCTCCTTTTGTCTCTGTTCTGAATTTCCCAACTATGTTTGTCCCACCTATAATATGGTATGAATTCTGTCTGTGATTTCTCCAGAGAACTTCCTGAAGGGTTCCTTCTTCACAGAGTCACCCCTCTTGAAATAGTGAGTAATCAAATCTTTTCTCTAATCCAGTCTTATGAATAACATCTTTGAATTAGTGCAGAATGCTGGAATAAGTCGATATTTTCACCAGTTTGGTTTTTGAAAATAGACCACTTTAATGGGGATTCTGGTGATGGAACATCATGGAATTTTCCGTGTGATTGATTACCCATCTAGCTTCCTGATTTCCATGCAAAAACACCAACTAATGCACATAGCTGTTGGCAGGTGACTTATTTCATTAACTCGTCCGGGGAAGCTGTCTACAAAACTGTGCTCCGGCACCACGGAAAGGAGGCCATGTAAGTTCACAAGTAGCCAGAAATTGCAATTTCATTGATTGGACGGAATTCTCGTAAATGAGCCATCTTTCGAGATACCTGTCTTCATTTGTCAGCCCCGCGCTCATCGAGCAATTCTTGTGAGGTTGCTTCCGCTTGTCCTGGGAGCCTCTCAGCCATTTTTTGATAGCAGAGTTGAGGATGTATTTTGTTCTCTTTCTTGCATAAATGAGTACTTCATTGAGGTTTTTCTGCAATTGTAAATTAGAAAGCATAGTGCTGATCGAATGAAGTCATGATCTTTCTTTATCCACTGTTGTATCCAGTAAATTTACGCTTGCAGCTGATTGCTACAAAGGCAAGCCTAGCTTTCCCTGGTATGCCATCTTGCAAAGCTTGTAGTATGAGTGCACCAGCTTGCATTTTCGCAAGTTTGATCTCTTGACAGGTTCCAATTCATTTAACTTTGGTGTTCTTACACCTATATTGTTGAATTTTTGGAGAAGATTTCTATAAGCGATGACGTTATTTTTTCCTCTCCCGTTAGAATTAGACTATTTTCGGCTTTAAGAAATTGTTGAAAAATTACAAGCGATCAACCAGCCAACAATTTGGGTATTCCGAAAGTTGCATGCACTTGAACTAAAAGATTTTATCAGGTGCATTATTGATGTGAGAAATTATTTACGTACTTACTAATGATGAAAATTATGAATTCTACGAGGACTTAAATTAAAGAAAAGTGAAGGTGCATGAATTGCGAGAATAAATAAATGAAAGATCTTTACATTAATAAAGCCAAATCAAAATGATTTTTTTCCCCAAAGAAAGGAAAATATATGTTATAGACGGTCTTCTTGCATTGGCGAAATTCCAGAATAAAATGCGAAGCTGAGATTTTAGGGAAAGATCAGTTTTCTCAGCAAATTACTTTGTCGTTGTTTTGGCTGTTGAAAATAAGGGTGAGCACGGTTTCAACATACATTTTAAGTTTTAAAAAATGAGAAATTCATTTTGATGGATAGGTTCTAAATTCTTAATTAAAAGGATACAAAACCCAAAACTTGTAACTTTAAACTTGGAATCCGTAACTTAGAACCTAGAACAAGTTTTAATGTTTTTCTTGGTCCATATTTTCACGCGATCCTACAACATTCGATGCCGTTCGATGATGAGTGTATAATATAATTTGAGTTTCTATTTTATGATTGAGATTTTTATTTTATCAATGTTCAAATTTTTCGTGTGTCTAAATATAAATTATGATTAGTGAATTATAGCAATAAGTGATACTTATTAAAGGTTTTAATTCATTGCAATCGTTCAATTAATTATATAGGTGAAACTTGAATAGATCCTGAAATCAACTTTGAAATCTGTAATAGGATAAGTTTTAAGTTCTAGGATATGATAAGGTAAATTACGTGTTCTGAGGAATGTAGGATAAGTTTCGAATTTAAAAAATTAAGTAACACGTTCCAAAGATTTAGGAAGCACTGATACTCTTCGAGAGTCTTCGTGTTGTGTTGGATATTTTAACATGTGTCCGACACTCTTTGACTATTTCGATCGATACGTGTCGAAAAATTCGACACTTGGTTAATTTTTTCAACACATTTCGACATTCGAGTCGAAATTTCAACATGACATATAAGGTCAATTTTAAAAAATTTCAATAAATGGAGGGTCAAAATATATATGTGAAAAAAATAAATTTTGAAAATGAAAATAACAAATTAGGAAAGAAGAAAAACTTAATATTTTCTTTTTTTTTTTTACTCTTACTTTTTATGATACACAATTTACCCTAATTTTTTTTTTTCATTCGACACATCTAACACGCAAGTTTAGAATGTGAATTACTTTTTTTTCATTTCAAGTTTTATAAATTTATTGAAATGGAGTTGAATTTATCAAATTGAAACAACGAAAGATTTTAATAAATAATAAATTAATGTTTTTAGTGTAAATTTATAATAGGATTTTATTATTAATTATTTATTTATAAATTTGAATTAGATTAATATGATTGAAATAATTATAAAAATATAAATATAAATATAATGCGTCTCAACGTATTTAAATTTTCTATTTTTTTGGAAATGATATGTTAATACGTCGCGTCGTATCATCGCTCAGCCCCGGTCGGAAAGAATCTGAGTATAAATGGAGACTTTCGGACGGAGGCTTGCGCAGGTTCTTGCGAGAGCTGCGCCTCTGCTGAGGCCTCCCTCTCCTCCTCCTCCTTGTTGTTATTATTATTATTATTATTGCTAAGGCGATGGCGATGGTGACGATGATGATGATGATTATCGTGGTGGTGGTGGTGGTGGTGGTGGTGATGATGATGATAATGGTGATCTGGGTTGACGAGATTCATGCCCCGTGTCCTGGAAAGTTCATTGCTTGGTCTGTACTGCACACTAGAGAGGCTGTGATGATGCATTTATTCGGGAAATATGTGAGAAAGGCGAGGCCTTTTGAGGAAACTACCCACCAATTTTCATGGCGTGGCGACTCCGATCGGAGGGCTTCTGAAAGTTCCCATCTTTGGGCCTTTCACGAGCAACCGCTGTTTCGCAGCCACGGATTGGTGTTAAGAGTGGTGATTTTCTCATTGTTCTTGCTTCGCATGAATGATACAGAACTTCTCGAGTCATGTTCTGAGTCTCTCTCTCTCTCTCTAAACGATGAAGTGGTGGATAATGGTGAGACATAGAGCTGGTGGGTGCCTTATGTTACTGGGTTTTTTTTTTCAGCTTTCCAAAGATTGTTCCGGTTTCGATTTCAGGCAGTGTTCATCTTGCTCTCTATTTCATGCTTAATTCGTTTGCATTGTCAGTTTGTCACATTTCATGATCTAGCCTCTTTTTCTTTCGCATTGCTGTCTGTGAAAAGCGGGGATTTTCACTTGCTCTGTTTGCTGACAATTTTTTCCCCTCCGTTGCTCTTCGATTGCTTGCTTGGTTTTGAAGAGGAAGCTGATTAGATGTCTTTGTTTGAACGAATACTTGTTCAACAATCTATAGTTTTTAGTGTCAGAAAATAAGTTGAATAACTGTTGAGGATTCTATTGATGTTTCTCTTTATTAGTCAACCATTTATCTCGAACTTGGAATCGTCACGACCAAAAGACTTGCCAAATCCATTTACCAAATCTTTGTCGTGGGGAGTCAAAATCGCCACCAATTAGACTGTCATTGAGGTTTTGTGGATCCAAAATGGTCATCATACACCACTTAACATAACTCACTTCTGATAATGGTCAATGTCAGATTTCTTTTCTATATTACAAACCGAAATGAATCAAGAGAAAGAGAGTAAGCTAAGTGAAACTTGAGAGAGGAAAGATGACCTGCAGATCCATTGGACAGCTCCTCGTGTTAATGTCCCTAAAATAGTAAACCGAGTGCCACGATAACTGCTAGAGATAGACCCAAATTAGCAACTTCTTTTAGTGCACTGGAGCGCTTGGCATCGGGTGCAGGTGCAGGTGGTGAGTTCACAGATACATTGGCAACTACAGGAGGTAGAGGTGGGTCAACGATGTCTGAGACTTCAAGGACTGGAGCGGGAGCTTCTGCCGGTGGCTCAGCTCCTTCGATAATGCCAACAAGAGAACCAGGTTGAACTGGTAAGATGGCTTGCTTGGCATTCAAATCAAAACATGGACTTCCTGCAATAACAAATAAAACAGTGAGCGATTCATTCTTGTTTTCCTCTTGCCTGTGGTTAAAGGGACCATATATTGTTTCAAGCATGGAGTGCTATCAGGCTGGTCTAACTGTCAAAGGCCCAAAAGAATTTCTTAATGTCGAATCACCCACTTTTTTTGTTTAAGCGGGCACTCTTGCACTTGTGTGTAGACACGTACACTTTAAAAAATGGTGTGGTTGACTGGACCTATAAAGGAATTTAACTCATGCAGTGCTTACTCATGTATTTGTTGGCTGTTGCCGGGTATTCAGTGATGACCCCATCAACTCCAAATCCTGCTACATAAGTAGCTAACTCCAGAATAGGATCCGCAAAATAATCGAATGCGAGTGAAATGTACTCGTTCCTCAAAACAGAGACATATACTGAGATATTTGCTGCATGCATCTCGTCAAGAACACTTGTATTGGCCAAAAGGAAGCTGTCTGCAATTGGCATGATGGAGGGCCTCGTGACAGTGATTGCATCAGCATACTTTTTTATCTCTTCTACTGGCTGCTTTGGTGCATCGCTTATTTTCTCTTCAATTGTCAACACTCTTTTGTAGGTTGAAACATTCTTGAACTGTGATAATACGGAGCTGTCATCGGATTGGATCAAGACTTGTTGTGTGGATTGTTTGTCGAATGTGGCATTGCTTAAGGCTTTGGAAACAGCGTCTACTATGCCAAGACCCTTCTTCGACGCTAGGTAAGCAGCATTCTGATAAGGGATGAGAAAACTTGGTCATGCTTGTGAAAAGGGCTCCTAATCAAAATAAGGAAGAAACTAAAGCCATTTTTACCTCTATGTTTATCAGAACACCTGATACTGCCTTTGACTTTGCAAGCTCCAGAAATTCTGAAAGAGTGACAAATTTGCCTTTGTTCTTATTTGCTGGATCTCTCAGGAAAGCAGCATCACTACCAAAAGGGCTGACAAGTTGAGCTGAAACAAGGAAGCTTGTTGGTGAGCAATTTCATCAGACATTAACCTTCAGGCAATATCAATATGCATGGAAAAGATTATGGGGCAACATTACGCTTCAAACTCTGGATTTCACTCCATGTAAGATCAAAGGAAAAGATTCCACTGTTCTGCTGGATCTCCGGGATAACAGTCGATCGAGACATCAAAGTAGGCATTGCAGTGGTATCTCCTGATAGGTCTGCAGAATCCAAGCAGAAGGCTACTCCATCTTTCGACAATTGCACTGAGCAGTCGATGATGTCAGAACCATCATCTATTGCTTGCTGGTATGCTAGATCAGTGCACCCCGGATAATTTCCACTTGCTCCATTGTGAGATATGATTAAAGCTTTCCCTGTATAGGGACACTTTGGTAAAGTAGAAGTTGATTGAATGACGATATGTCAGAATGATTTAGATTAACACGTTACCTTTGATGGGCTTGCTACTATTGTTGTTCTGAGTAAAACATACTGCAAGAAAAGGGCAACTTTGAGTTTCAGAGGACATTTCTATCTGGTTTATTGCTCGCAGAACTAATGCATTTACAAAACCTACAGTTATATGGTAAGTAAAGATACAAAGTTGACAGTTATTTTCCCATTACCGATGGTTTCTGAAGCTGTTGGAGGGAAATCCGTAAGCACCCCATCAACAGAAAACTCAGAGTTATCGATGAACTGCAGGTATTCCGATGTTGGGTCGTAGCTATAGTTGAAACTTGCTGGATTGTCATTTGCAAAACCAGAAGCGTATACTTCAAGGCCCTGTTTATGAGCATCCGCCACAAGGCTGGTGGGGGCTCCCAGATACTTGTCTGTACCAACTGGGTATATGTACTCCTTTGGAACAAGTATCCCAGATGCGAAGGCCTTGATCGATTCAAGGTCTTTTAGTATTGAACCGTATGTTTGATTGGTGGATGGTTCAACTGCATCCTCGGCCAGAAATCGGAATATGAGCTTTGTCCTTGCTTTATTGACTTTTCCTTTCATAGCCTTCAAGAAACCAATCTCTGGAGATGATACGTAATCAACAGGGTAGTACCTCACAACTTTCTGCACATAGGCTGCTGGACTGTGTTTGTGTTCATTGTAGAATCCATCATACTGTAGCAAGGAACGGATGTATCACCACGCCCATCAACAAGTTGTGAAAAGAAGAAAGCTGGCTCAGAGAGAGAGAGAGAGAGAGAGAGAGAGAGAGAGAGACCTGAACATTTAGCCAAAGTAGGTTAACAGTTTTGCGTCCAACTATATCATCGACGGCTTGAATCGGCAGTGCGCCATCAAACAAACTTGGCCTGGACAGGACATTCTGAACCACTGCAGGGAAGGAAAGGAGAACGATACAATGGCGAAATAGAGAAATTAGTTTCTTTTATTTTTTTTTAAGCACAAATAATTTCTCCAACAGCCTTTTTGCTATCCTTTTTGCCTCCTTTGAACTCTGTAATGCACTATTTTCAATGCATATGGTATAGCTTCTATCTTTGTTGGATTGAGTTAACAATTTTTTTAATTCATTTATATGATCTTGACAATTTATAAATATACTGACCGAATGATATCCCAAAAAACCATGTGCTAACTTACACGAGAACCTGAATGGTTGATTAAGACAATGGAACTACCAGAGAAGATTTTGAATCTACATGAGCGAAGTGCCAACTTAAATTTCTGAAGTCATGTTATATCTGCCATTACTGATGGTGCTAAGCAGGCGCATGGGAAAGGCAAGTTAGAACACAGGGTGCCTGGTGATCCTGTTATAGTAGTGATATTCATGTTGTCTTCTTTTCCATCTTCAATTCACCCTCCTCTATTGGTAACTCTTGGTGTTCTTAAATATCGCATTGATACTAAATGAAGACTTAAACTTACGTGTGACGTTGTTGAAAAGCTCGTCGGATATGTAATCCACGGCGAACCAGCCCTTCAAATCTTGTCCGTTCACAGTGTAGGTCTTCTCTCCTTTCGGGAACACCATTGCTATGTTGGTTGTATTGTCGAGCCTGATGTCGGGTTGGCATATCCCTAGACCATCCTTTGTGAGCTGCAGATCGCAGTACAAGACCACATCGCTCATGCTCGCGGTTGTTGCCATGTCCACGGCGAACTCGCTTGAATCGGGAAAGATCCCAGAGAACCCGCCACGAGCTATAACAAGGGGCTGGTCGCCTGCGGGTAAGGCACACATACTCGCTGTTACTACGCTCAGAATTTCGAGGTCATCCCCACATAGGGAGCAGGCCATGATGCAAGCAATTTCCAAAACTAAACCGGACTACAAATTCCCATTTTGTCTTTCTCAAATCTCTGTAATCAACTACAAAATCTCTTTTGTTCTTGAGGAAATTGTTTTAATCCTTCAAGTAAAGTTTTGGGGCCCAAGCATGAATGCAATTAGGAGAGAGAGTCCGAATACCATTAAGGGTCTTCCATTTCGTTGGTGGTGAAGTCCCTGAACCCTTTGAAGACTTCTGGGCTAAGCTTGAATGGATAAGCAAGGAAAAGAAAAGCAGACACCTAAACATCTCTCCAAACCTGTCACATGTCAAGAGAATGTACATATTTCACCAAATGAACGCCGCGATGAACAACAAATCTGAAAATGCGGGAATCGTCACGGTTTTTTCTCCCCCTTCTGAGAGTTCTCATTACTATAAGATATTGCCAACTTCAATGGCGTAAACCCTTCCATAACATGGTCAAGTGTTGCATGACATGAAGGCCCATTAAAACAAAAGCAGCGAACACCAATCAGAAGCACAAAAAGAAGACAGAGCAAAATAAAGAAAGGAAACTCACTTCATTGTCAAAATGTTCAGATGGAGAAAGCAAACATTCCCTCTCAAGTTCCAGGAGGAAACAAGAAAAGAGAAGATCAAAGAAACTCTCAAGGGAATGCAATGGAAGGAAGAGAAGAGAGAAGGAGAAAATAGAGAGAGAGAGAGAGAGAGAGAGAGAGAGAGAGAGAGAGAAAAGAGAGAGAGGGTGACCGGAATTTACTCCAAAGAGAGGTTTTTCTCAATAACCCCCCCAACACATTTCTCGCATTAATAGCTGGTCAGGATTTATTTACTCCTAACGGAACACCAGTTTCATCAGGACCTTTTTCTTCTCCTCTGTTCCTTTTGACTGGTGCGTGTGTGTGCATTACGCGGGAGCATTGGCTCCGACAGCTCAAACCTCTCTAACGGCTCAACCGTTTTTCGAACATTGAGAATGTTCTGTCGTGAGGCCTCGTCGAGGTTATTATAGCTGCCTCGTGTTGTGTTGCCGATGCAGGAAACGAGGGACACAGTCTCTCTCTAGTTTTTTCCAATGCAATGAGGGAAAAAAAAAAAATTCTCCTTTCCATCCATCTAAAGTATTCCTAATGCGATTTACATAGGATGGAAAGATAAACGAAACATGGACTAGTTAAATTGATGATGCCGGTTAGTACCTATATTAGGAAAACAAAAACTACCCACCTATCTGGTGCGTAATTAGATTGAGCTTGTGTTGCATAAATTTGATGTGGTCGTTATTTTCTCTTAAACCATATCAAGAGTTCAGGTTGACTAAATGCCATGCGATCACAACTTTAACAAGATCAACATGTGAAAAAAAAAACATACTTTACATTTTCAAAATACACAGTTCGCAGTATGGCCAAAAAAGTATGCCAATTGCAAGTTAACTTATGTTATAAGGACACTCATTGACAAGATCCATAATCGACTAAAAATGATAATATTATCCACCATATGTGTGTGCAAAAATTCCCGTACATTTATTATTGAGTATAGGCATACTAAATCATTGTAACAAGTTAGGGAAAATTGTCTACAAAGTCTTTAAACTTATTGTACGGTGGCCAATTTATTTCTAAATTTTTCAATTTGGTCAACTTAATTATATATCTTTTGACAATTTACTCACATGGTCCTTCTGTCTAATTTTCATAAGAAATTCCAATTATCACCGATTGCTTATGTGGGACGTCTAGTGATGATAATATGGGCAATTTTCATATATTTAAATTTTCTTTTCTTTTCTTCCCCTTTTCTCTTTCGCTATTGCCCTTTGTTGGCAGCCATGAGAAAAAAAAGAAAATAAAATAAAAGAAAGGGTAAAAAAAGAGAAAAAAACTTTAGAAAATTGCAAAAATTGTCTACATTAGCACGGCCATGTCATGTCGGATGGATGGCGTTTGTGCTAAGGATTTTTCAGGTAAAATTGACTGAAAGAATTATATTGGCAAATCGTCAAAAGATTTTGTACTAAATTAGTTAAATTTAAAATTTTAGGACTAATTGCTCTTAATATAATAAATTTAATATTCTTTTGGACAATTATCCTAGAGAACCTATGCCACCGACAACATGATAAAAACGTCTCCTAACTAAAAAGAAAAAAAAATGACAAAAATGTCATATATTCCTTCTCTCTTTTCTTCATGTACTCTCCCCTATCTTGTGTCCCCAAAATATAAGCCAAAGGAGCAAGAGGAGCACCCACTACTTCCACTTTCTTGGTGGAAAGGAATAGCACAATCATCTTTCTTAATTCCGGCCCATTTTTTTATAAGTTATCTTGTTGCTATATTTAATTGAGACCTCGATTCGAATCCATCTTTTGAATTAAAAGTTCACGAAACCTCATCGATGACGCTTGTTGCATTTGTTGCATGAGAAACTCTTTTAAAAATTTGAAATTTGAATGGTAATAAGTTATTATAAAAAATGAAAAGAAAAGAAAAGAAAATTCGTACTCATATCTCGTTTTAAGAGATATAACAAAAAGCACACATACATGCTCTAATAATCATTCACACACCTTAGTATGAATTACTATATTTAATCGCTTGTATCAATTACGATGACTACTAAATAAAAAATATTTAATTGTTTATGAAATTTTTAAATATAAATTATTATCGCTAATTAAAATATTATTTATTTATTAATTATTTTGAACTATCATAAAAACAAAATGACTAATATCACGAAATACTCCAAATTAATACATTTGTAATAAATTTACTTTCAATTAGTTTTAATTAAATTACTAAATTAGATGATAGTTGACGGATGTATTAATTTAGAGTTTTATCCTGTATTTGTTATAAGTGTATTAATTTATGATTTATCGTTATATGAAAAGTAAATTCATTAGACTTTTTCGTGATCAAAAGTTTAATTCGATAGGAATTTTTTGTGATATTAATTTAATATAAAAAAGCGCCAGCCGTTCAACTCCACCATAAATTCGGAACCAAAGCCAAAGGAAGCTCTAGACTCCTGCAACCTCCCACACCAGATCATTACCTCCAACCCAACCTCTCGGATCCCTAAATCGACGCAAGATCATCATCATCATCCTCCTCAAAATCACCAAAATTGCAGGAATTCCGATTTCGAATTCGAATTCGAATACCCTTCTGAGATTTCGAGTCCGTCGATCCGTCGATCGATCGAACGAGGGAGAGGGACCATGAAGATCACATCCTTGCTGGTGCTGAAGATCAACCCGGACGGATCCGACCCGATCATCCTCGCCAACGCCTCCGACGTCAGCCACTTCGGCTACTTCCAGCGCTCCAGCGTCAAGGAATTCATCGTCTTCGTGGGTCGGACCGTCGCGAACCGCACCCCTCCCGGTCAGCGACAGTCCGTCCAACACGAAGGTCCGTTCTTTCTTTCTTTCTTTGTTTTCTCCCCGTCTTCTTCATGCGGTTTAGGATTTGTAGGACTTACGTTCAAGAAAGGGGTCAGAATTCGGAAATCTGGGTTCTGTTTTTTTCTTTCTTGACTTCTGATTGGTTGATGAAAGGTCGGAAATTGGGTTAATGGGTGTCGGTTTTTTCGTGCGGAGTATCTTGGGTCGAGATTTGAAGTTTCTCTAGGGACGGTCTTGTGTTTTGATTTGTTGAATACGAGTGGATGAGCTTGAAACCAAGTATTGGGAATCATTATAGTTTCAACACAATGGCAATTAATTTATGTGGTCGTGTAGTTATAAGCTCGGTCGTGTGAGCCTTGTGAACTTTTTCTGGTCTTCATGCGAGTATATCATTAAAGCCTGCAAATTTTGCTGTTTACATGAATTGTTCTTGTTCCGGGTAAGTTGTTTGTTCATTTATGTCATTGAAAGTTGGTTTATTGAGTTTTGCAGAGTACAAAGTGCACTCGTACAATAGAAATGGACTCTGCGTGGTGGGTTTCATGGACGATCATTATCCAGTACGAAGTGCATTTTCTCTTCTAAACCAGGTGAAAAGACTGTTCTTTGTTGCTTGTTGCATCAGTAATCTATGGATTTTGGATGCTTGGCTGATAAGTCAAATTTACGAAGTTATGTGGTGCTCAGAGGGGTATATCATTTCCTCAATTGTCATGCATGGTACTTAACTGGGCATGGGGAGGTCCGTTAGGTCATGTCGGTAAATTATTTGGGAATTTCAAGAGCCAAAGAAGGTACCGTTCTTAAGTAAAGTGATCTCTGGTAGATGGAATGTTTGATGTGTGAGCATCAGCGTGACTTTATGATGAATTTTGCTGAGATGAAGAAAGATTGAGTTAGGTATGGTGAAAGGAGCTGGAGTTACCTTACTCTAGTGGAAGGATAGACAAGGGAAACTCAGTAGAGGTGCTTTGGACAGTTCTAGTGGGATATGACTTATTGTAGAAGAGCAGGTTAATGGGCCGAGGGTTTGGGAGTTACTTGAGAGGATTGGGAGAAAGCCCCAAAGATGAATCTTGGGACTATGGATTTCGCGGTGGAAATGTTTCTTGACACGATGCAGTGACATGAGAGTCTACGTAACCTATTCTGCATAGTAGACAAAGAAATTCGTTTCATTGTATATGTCATTGTTGTCTGAGCTGTATTGTAGTTTGGGCTGCTATACTGGCAAAGAAGTTTAATGAGGCCCCCTTGAGCGACGAACTAGTTGCACTCCTAGTTAGCACATTTTATGTTCTTTTTTCTTTTTCTTTTTTGGTTAATTTGAGATGATAGATAAATGGAAATGAAGTTTTCAACAGCTAGAAATTGATTTTGTTGCAGAGCACTATACTTGTCGATCTTAGCTATCTTGCTTCTTTCATAGAATCTAGCATAAGGGCACACTCGTATGCGTGTGCATTAAAAAAAAAAAAAACAGAGGGAAATGGGGTGAAAGGGGGAGTATTGGAGAAAGTGTGTGAGTGGAACGAGTGCCTTGTGAGGGCTAATAGATGAAATATTATGGACAAATATGATGACTGAAAATTGTTGCAATTTTTTCTGATTGATAGAAGACGAGTGGCCTTACATTTCTGTGGAATTTTTAAATGGGTGATCTTTTGGCATTTTCAGTAGCATGCTAATTAAGGTGTCGTAATTACAAGTGAGCATATTATTTAAAATGAATGTTGGTGCTTATATGCTAGTTGGCAAATGAGCATCCTATACTTATGATGATTCTTTATTTCAAGTGTACTTGTTGTGTTGAGATGACCCTCTGACGTGGCATGAGAATTTTGAATTTATTTATCTATCTTTCCCTGGGGCAGTTGCTGGATGAGTATCAGAAAAATTTTGGTGATTCTTGGCGAAGTGTGAGTGCTGATGGTGCTCAACCGTGGCCCTATCTAAATGAAGCTCTTACCAAGTTTCAGGTGAGAAAGATATTGTTGGGTTTTATATTTGAGATTATTGTTATCTAATGGACTGAGATCTCAGTTCTGTTTCCTTTCTTTTCTTTGCGTCAGGATCCTGCAGAGGCTGATAAATTGTTGAAAATTCAGAGGGAGTTGGATGAAACAAAAATTATACTTGTAAGTGTTCAATGGTTCCTTCCCCTTCCCCCCAACCCAAAAAGCAATGATAATAAAAAGAGAGAAGAAACACATAATATCCTTCTGTTTTTGACCAAGGACATTTTTACCAAGACAATTTGAATTGCCTGCCACGCTTGTATTTTTGCATCTTTTGTTAAAGGCCGATGTAAGTAAGAGTCTTAGTTACTTGGAGATATGTGATGTGCTCAGTTGTCTAGTTGTTGGTTGGAGGCCAACTTCATTTATTGAGTTACCTACCGAGAACAGTGCACACTTTCATTTTTCAAGGCTATACCATCCTGAATAGTTATTTACTCATCGTTCATGACATTAGCAATTGCTCAGGGAACTTTTTATAAATTAATTGAGGATAACAACTTGATGGCTATTCTTACTTTATTTCTTTGACACAGCACAAAACTATTGATAGCGTGCTTGCCCGTGGTGAGAAGCTGGATAGTCTTGTTGAAAAGAGTTCAGACCTCAGTGCAGCATCACAGGTACACACGAGGCATGACTTGTTAGTTAGTATTGTTACTACATGGCATTATGCTTAGGTCCCTCCGAATAAAATTGCCTAGATGGCTACAACACAGCCTTTGTTCTTGTTACGGGTATTATTTTCTTAATCTGTGACTGTCCTGCCTGGCTGAACTATTAGATTGCGGGCAAAAAATGTTATTCACACAAAAGTTGATGAGGAGGGCAACAGCATTGCTATTCCATCTTCTTTTCTTTGGGATGATTTTATCTCTATGATCTGGTCAATCATTTATTTGTCTTGTCCTTCATTTTATTCACAGCATAAAGATTTAGCTTTGTGCATAGAATCATCTACAAATTTTATTCGTTGTATATCAAGTCATCATGCGGGTTGCACTTATTTAAATAAGAAGTCAATCATATGTATTCTGACTATACACTAGCATTTACATTTAAGGGGGTGACATTGGCGTAGTGTCTTCTTCCTTTCCCTTTCCTGGACAGAACTCGATTTATTGCTGATATTGGCATCATTGGTGGTTGAAACAGATGTTTTACAAGCAGGCGAAGAAAACCAACCAGTGTTGTAGCATCCTGTAAGATTTATGAGGCGTCGACCTATCTTGTAACGACAAAAATACCTTGTTCATGATGGATGAAAGAGTAGTGATTCTTAAAATGTCCATATATCATTTATCAATTGTTTGCATCGTTGAAATTGTGTGTGGATTTCCACTCTCTAAATTACTGCCGCATTCTCGAGTAATGCAGGCAAATGTTATTAACATATTCTTATTATCTATGTTTGTTCAATAGTAGAGGTTCTCCATTGTTTCCATGTTTGCCTTGAATAATTTGAATGTTTATAAAATACTGGATCACCAAAATGCGAGGATGATAAATAGCTAGAGCTGGTTCTGGCTATATCGGAAGATCTTCATTAGGAAAGCAAGAAATTGCTGCCTATCAACTCTATTTAGTCCCGTCTCTTCTCGGAGCTGCTGCATGCTAAATCTATCTTGTCTCTTAGTTGGCGAGCTTAAGAAATTGAATGTCTGGTTGGGTTGGTGGTCGATGGCTGCTTCTTCACTTTCGACTGACCTTTAGGAATAACAGTTAAATGCATCATAGTGGGTTGGCTCAGTTACTAGAGTTCGAACTCTATGCACGCTATCTCCAGGTTCGTATCCCACTGTCAGCAGCTCCCTTCGGTAGGGGATATGTAAATTTGCTTTAAGGCCTTTTATGTCTATGGTATGCCTTGACCTTGGTATGGGGTAACCTCCCCTTCTAAACTTTTCATGCAAGAAAGCGACGGTTAAATGCAACATGAAGGGCAGGAACTTCAGTTTGTTTCGTCATGGAGGACGTCGTACATGTTAATGAACGAGTTCTAAAAGAAATCTTCTTCGCAATGAAACCAAGATCTCTTGTTTGTGATTCCTATTTCATGATATCTCTGCAAAATACACGTGGGAAGCAGTGTTATACTAAGGAAACGACCTAGGGGACAAGATAACGTTTGGTGGACGGTTCGAGCATATGTCACTGTCGGCTTCAATCAGTCGCACCATTTACTGGCAGTCATGATCAAACAAAAAGGAATCCAAGAGGGATCTCACAATCGAACAGCTCCGAGTCACCGACAATCGCTCATGGCTGTCCCAATATACCCACATAGCAGAAGAAAAATGTACCACATGTATAAAAACAAGTTGGATCATATGCTGTTTATTCTGAAACTCATGTTCACTCAAGGTCCCACCATCTTCATCAAGCTGCTATAAAATTAAAGTTCCCCTGTACTCCTAGAATGGATGATCCCTCAAATGTCTATGGCGTCCTTTGGTCCTTATTCCGGGGGAGTGTCGCTCTGCGGAGTCTTGCGGATCTTGCTCACGTCATACCCTACTTCTTCAGCCTTCTGAACTAGCTGATTGTAGATTCCATCGTCTAGATGGCTCTGCCTGCTCAGTATCTGAAAAACAAGAATCTCACCAATTAGCCAACGAAAAATCGAAGGAAATCATGAAAAGAATCAGAACACAACTCACAAGTAAGGACAAAAGCCTCTCTGACCATCAACATGGGCCAAAAGAAAAAGGGTGACTAGACAAGAAAGTTGCATTACCCAGAGATACTTCCTACTGGGCTGACCCACGAGAGCATACTGATAATCAGCATCGAGGTGCAGGACCCAGTAGTCCCCGACCACAGGGACGACGGGCAGGAACGGGGGCACGTAGAACTTCACTTTGAGTTTGGCCTCGTCGCTGCTGGGGTCGACCTTGTAGGCGGTGCCCTCGATGGAGCCCCTCTTGCCATTGGCCCACGTCTCGTTCAGCACGCGCACGGTCCCGTCCTCCTTCAGAGCGTACGTGGCCCGCGTGTCCACGCCGTTCTTGGGCTGGAACCTCGACGGGAAGGTGGCTATCTCGTACCAGCGCCCCATGTACCTATGCAGATCGAGCCCCTTCACGACCTCCATCTCTTTCTTCGCCATTCTTCCCCTCTTTCCTCGTTCTTGGGTCTCGAGGCAGTGAGGAGAAGAAGGGACCGTCACGGGGTTTTATGGGAAAAGGTGAGATTTTTCTTTGTCCTTTTGGTCTTCCTGTTGCACTTTTGGGCTTCCCTTCTTAGGACAAACTTGATTACTAGGGAATGACATTTTGGGGGGTGTGACGAGGACGATTCAAGACCTTGCGTGCGTGGGGGGTACCGAGGTGGAAAGTTCCAGCTGTATCCAGAAGGTTCTTGGGTGTTTCTGTTCGGGAGTTCTTTCTTTTTGGTGAAGTAATCTTGTGACGGTTATCTTGTAATGACACAGACACTGTTCATGGTGGATGAAGGAATAGTGATTCTTAGGAAGTCCATATCATCATTTATCAATGGTTTGCCTAATTTCTGACCATCTGAAATTCTTACGTCACGGATTATGTAAATTCATATGTTCTTTACCCTCTATGTTTGTTAAAGAGTTGAGATTTTTTGTTTTTTACAAAAAATTTCAAATAAAAATTTAAATTGTCATCATTTTCAAACAAGAACTTGAAGTGATTATATTAGTATCATATAAGAACATAAAGTGATCATGATAGTTTCAAATAAGGATTTAAAAGTGACTAGCTAAATATTTTGGCCAGTCAAGTACATTTTCATCCAAAAATAATTTTAATTTTAAATTATTTTTATTTTTATTCTTTTTTTCTTTTTCTTTTCTTTCAACAAGAGTTGCCAAAGAGCCTAGTAGCCTCGCCGACCATTGGGTGAGGACCTACATGCCCTCGCCTAGATCCGGCAGGGCTAGCCTCACCTGTGGCTTTTGAGGACGGCCTTGCCTATGGTTGGTGAGGGCCTTAAGTTGGTGAGGCCAACCTTACCCAAGGCAATGGTCGCCCCGCCCAAGCAAAGGTGGCTTTCGCCAAATTGGTCCCAACTCTCTTTAGGTATTGCCGGTGGTCGGACATCGCTTGAGACTGGTCACTAGCGAAGAAGAAAGCAAAAAAAAAAAAAAAAAAAAAAAAAAAAAAAAAGGAAAAAAAAAATTAGAATAGGTAAAAGATCAAAGAAAGTTATGCCATTCTTTGAAATTAACATAACAATTTCAAATGCCTATTTAAAATAAGTCCATCTCAAATCCTTATTTGAGAAAATATGTGCACTTTAGACTATTTTTAAAATAAAATTCAATTCAAGCTTTTATTTAAGAAAATGAAAACATTCCATACCTTTATTTGGAATTTTCCTTTGTTTTTATGTTCACCTCTATAACTTGAGATTCTAAAACATAAGATCTTGAAAATGTGAGAGCAATCATTGCTACATCGACAATTTTCAATGCAAAAAGCAAGAGGGTGGCTACTTATCAACTCCATTAAATCACATCTCTTTTCTATGAACTGTTGCACACAAAATCTATCTTATCTCTACTATGGATTTGGTTCAACTTCGCGAATCTATCTTATCTCTACATGGATTTGGTTCAACTTTGCGAATAGGCTTTCGACGTAATAGATACTAAAAGCCAAAACCTTTTGGGAAAATGCAAATTGCATGCTTTTTTTCGAGAGGCTTTGATTGCATTTTTCTGGCGAAGGGCTTTGGCTGCCAATAAGCCAGATTTGGTATTGGTGGCTGTCGACTCGGGTGACCTCCAACCAAGGTCGCATGAGACCCAAGCAAGGGCTGCTCAAAGATTGCCTGACCCCTAATGCCCCTTGCCCGAGTCGCACAACATCAACAACCCTTCGACAACGTGCAGAAGATAAATAGTTATATGGAAGGGCAATATCAGAAAATTAATGAATTGATAATGGTAATTTTGGATGAAAATAAATATTTTAATCTTAATTTCAGCATCCCATAAATGTTATTATGTTATTTCAAAAGGATGAATAGGAACAATACTAGACTTTCAGCATTCTCAAAACCAACATGTGATCAAAAGTTATTTCAAAATGCTTATAAAACATCCCAATATTTCCCTAAAATACTTTCAAACTTTCGAAGTTGAAAAACCTCTTGAAAAACCTAAATCAAATCGAACGCACCCAACGTTGGTATCGCCTGGGTTGGGTGGCCAATGGCTGCCACCATCGCTCCCCAACTGACTTTTTCATCAACCCCGAAAGGAAGGACATGGAAGTTTCAGTTTGTTTCTTCGATGGACGACCTTGTCCAAGTTTTTCTGAACCTGAGAATCTGTTCCAGCCATTTCCCACAACGATTATTTGCGTAATTCACTACTAGGATAATGACCCACCCGGCAAGATAAGGTTTGGTGGACAGTTCAAGCATCACCCCCTTCAGCATCAATCAATCACATAGTGACTGGCAGGGAAATTTGCCACTGACCCACACTCAGTCAAGCGGAAAGGAATCCCAGAAGGATCTCATAATTGAACAGCTCCTATTCATTGTCAGTCTCTCATCACTGATACAATATCCCCACACAGCAGAAGCAAAATATACACTAAACAAAACGAACGCACGGTTGTCTCGAGACTAAAAGAGTTCAATCTGACTTAAAACAAAGGTACATCATATGCTGATTATTTATGAAAACTCGTATGTGCTCAGAACTCCATGAAGTCTCTGCTGCATCATCTTCATCAAGCTGGCTGTGAAATCGAGTTCCCCCTATCTTCCTAGAATGGACTTGATCCACCAAACGCCTTTGGTGTCCTTGGGTCCTTCTTCTTCCGGTGGACTGTCGCTATGTGGAGTCTTGTGGAGCTTGCTCACGTCATACCCTTCTTCTTCAGCCTTCCGAACCAGCTGATTGTAAGTTTCTTCGTCCATACGGCTCTGTCTGCTCAGTATCTGCAAAACAGAAGAACCCACCAATCAGCCAACGAAAATGCAAAAAGAAAGAAACAAGAATCAGAGCCCAACTCGCAATCACCACAAACCGCCCCATGAACATCACTCACAGAACAAAAAATCCACCAATCCAATCGTCTCTGACCGCCAATTTGGGGGTAAAAGAGGAAAAGAAAGGAAGCCCGACAAGAAAGTTGCAGTTGCATACCCAGAGATACTTCCTGCTGGGCTGACCAACCAGAGCATACTGATAATCAGCATCGAGGTACAAGACCCAGTAGTCCCCCACCACAGGGATGATGGGCAAGAACGGGGGCACGTAGAACTTCACTTTGAGTTTGGCCTCGTCGCTGCCGGGGTCGGCCTTGTAGGCGGTGCCCTCAATGTGGCCCCGCTTGCCGTCGCTCCAGGTCTCGTTCAAGACGCGCACGGTCCCGTCCTCCTGCAGGGCGTACGTGGCCCTCGTGTCCACGCCGTTCTTGGGCTGGAACCTCGACGGGAACGAGGCGATCTCGTACCAGCGGCCCATGTAGCGCTGCAGGTCGAGCCCCTTCACCACCTCCATCTCTTTCTTCGCCATCTTTTCCTCTCTGTCCTCGCTCTCGGGTCTCGAGTTCGTGGGGAGGAAGAAGAAGGGATTGTCTCAGGATTTTATGAGTGAAAGGTTGGATCTTTTCTTCCTCCTCTGCCCGTCGGGTTACCCTGTTTCTCCTCCGTTTGCCTTCTTTGCTGCAGTTTCCTTTTAAAGATAAACGTATGAAATCGGAAAAAAAATTGGGGGCTGAGATTTCTCGAGCGTGACGTGGACGATCCAGGACCTTGCATCTGTGGGGTACCGAGGTTGAAAATGCCAGATGTATCGCTAAGATTCTAGAGGGTTTGTCATAGTTTTCTTGGAGGATAAGAACAACGTGATAGGAAGTCTCGGATTATGCACCGTGTAATCTTTCGAATTTTTATATATATATATTTGGTAACATGATAATATTTTAGGAATTAATCGGTAAGGATATCACAGATTTTGGGTTTAGCTTTGCATATTTAAGAATATGATTTAATATCACGAAAACCTCAAATCAATACATTTACGATAAATTTACAAAAAAACTAACACACGATTACAAATTTACTTATTTTTAATTTTTGTTAAATTTTATTTTTAAATCATCGATTTGAATAACACGTTACAGTTGATTAGTATATTAATTTGAGATTCTACTCTCCGTTTGTCACAATTGTACGAATTTTATATATATATATTTTTTGTATTAATCTAATTTAATGGATTGTATATTTATATATTAATTTTGGCTTTTTGAAGGTAAAAAATTAATTTAGGAAAAATTTATTATAAGGCTATTGATTTAAGGTTTTTGTGGTCATTCGAGGTAAATTTTTTAGAATTTTTGTGGTCAAAAAAATTAATTTATGATAAATAAATATATCAATTTGAGATTGCTCATGATATTAACCATTAGGAATAATAGATTTTGTCCCATTATATCCAATAATAGATTTTGTCCCATTATATCCATTCGATTTCAATTTTTTTTTGGATGGACGCTTCATTAATGTCCAGTGGAGATGCAAAATTCCAGTTTGAATTCGACGAGCTAGGAAACGTGGGAGGGAAGAAATGTCTCATGTGTCGACATCATGGGAAACATCAGGGGAGGACCAAATGCGTCGGGCGCGAAATTATCTTCGACGCTAAGGAAACAGGAAATGTCGAGGACGAGGTTTGCACAAAACTGGGTGCTCCGATGTGAACACCGGACGGATTGCGCTCGTGACTGACGGCGAGACGAGAAAGGATGGATAAGAGTGGGAATGCTGGTGCAATGGCAATGGTTACCCAAGCTTTGAATGGACCGCATCATCTTGTTGTCTAGAGAGAGATTCAACTCGAGAACGATAAAGACTGCAGATCACGCGCATCAATTCATCTTACTTAGGGCGCGTTTGGTAATATTTTTCTTCCGGGAAACAATTTTTGAACAGAAATAGTTTTTTTTTTTTTTTTAATTTCTGTTTGGGAACAATTTCGAGTATTAACGCGCTGAGAAGTAGCAAAAATTTCTACTCTAGGAACAAAAATGCGTTTAGTAAACTTGTATAATTTTTTTGTTTTTTTAATTTTTCAATATTTTTATTATATTTTTCTTCCTTTTGACTGGTCATATCGGCCTTGGCATGGCCGGTGACCGGTCGACGAGCTCGAGCTCACCCAGATCTGGCGAGGCCGAGCTCGCCCAGCCATCTGTGAGGCTCGGCCTCGTCGAGCCACTGCTAGTTTGGTGTTGCCTAGCGGTGGCCCGACGAGACCGAGCCTCGCCGGTGGTCGGGCGAGCTCGGCCCGCCAGATCTCGGATGAGCTCGAGCTCACCCAGCCAAGGCGAGGCCGAGACTCACCGGCCGGCGTGAGGCTCGGCCTCGCTAGGCCAGGGCAAGGCTGACCTTGCACCGAAAGGGCCAGGGCGAGGCCGACCTCGCGTCGCCTGGGCAAGGTCGAGCTTCGCCAATGACCTCGCCTGGCCACCAAGGCCATCAGCGAGGCTTGGCCTTGCTAGGCCACCACTGGCCAAGCTCGAGCTCGCCCAAATCCTGGCGAGGCTGAGCTCGCCCAGCCACCGGCGAGGCTCGGCCTCGCCGGGCCACCATTGGGTGACACCGACCGGGCGATGGCCCGATGAGGCCGAACCTCACCGGTGGCTAGGTGAGCTTGGCCTCGCCGGATTTGGGCCCGACGGCCATGTCGAGGTCGAGGCCAAAAGGAACCAAGAAAAGGAAGGAAGAAGAAGGAAAGAAAAAAAAAAAAAAAAGTGTTTTCGAAATTTTCTCGGGAACAAGAAACAAATTTTTTTTACTTATTTTGTTTAGGGAACGGAAATAAAAGTGTAAATAAATGCGTTTCTGTTCTTTTTTTTTTTTTTGGAATAAAAGAACAGAAATTTGTGTTCTGGGGAATAAAACAGAAACAAACAAACAGGCCTTAGTCATAGCTGGGAGAAAAAGGAGAGATTGCTCACTTAAGATATATTTGAGCACTCTCCCAACATTTCACTGTTTTCCTTAATGTTTTGAAATTCTTGATTAGACTGGGTGAATGGGACGATGCTATTTTTCAAATTTAGACTTGTTACCTCATTGCCAGGCTACTTCAACTTTGTCTCTTGTAATGATTTTTTCATTCAGCAAATCCATTTGATTATTCTTGAGAATGCCACACTAGTGAATTTTAGCTATCTAATGCACTACTAATCGAGCTTATTTGAACTGGGCTTAATATATTTTCTTTTCCAACCTCGAAAACAGACATAGCTTCTGCTGTGTTTTTGCAGCATAGATGCTATGGAGAGTCGATGCCATTTGGGAAAGACTTATAATTCTTCAGAGACGGTGGGATTGCTTTAAATTCACAGCAAAAGCTTTGGCTGACTATGCGATCTTACAGGGAGCTCAAAGCAGAATCACTCTTCTGAAGCTTCCCTTGTTGTTGTGTTCGGGGTTCTTATGAAGGAAGTAAGCATTCTTATCTTCCACTCATTTTCTTTACTTTTCGCTAACATTATCTTTTCTGAAAATGTGTTTTTTTTCTTGATGTCTCCCGATATAGCATGCATCCCTATATCTTGATTTTCTATTTACGAGAAGATAAAATATAGCAAAATCTATACCAAGAGTTGGTTCATGTAGGAATGCTCGCCATGTAAAAGTACACTTAGGATACCAAAGAGAGTTGACCTTCAAGCAAGTCTCAATAATATCATTGTAACTATTACAGATATATGAGGTTGGGTAATTTCTTGATGGTACTTGTGGATTCAATGTACAAGAAGGGGACGCCATGTGCTACTCAAACCACAATAGGAAATGCTATTCGGACAGTAGTAGATAAAAAATTGGGTCATTGCTTCCAAGGATTAGCAACAAATGAACCCTACTTTCGCAATAAGTGAATGTCGAGGTCCTTTCTAAATGACGGGCTATTAATGCACCTTGTAAAGTTTAAGGTTGTCTTTCGACCAAAAAAAAAAAGTTTAAGGTTGTCCACATTTTATGAGACTGTAGTGCTAGCCACCCCACAAAGAAAAATGCTGACATATTGATTTCAAAGAGAGATGTTCTACTTCAATGGTCGCAGCCTGATTCAAATTGAAATACCTATATCTTGTAATTCAAATCTCACCTTGAATGTGTTATCAAACTTATGCAAGAAAAGAGAAGAAGGGACAATGTTGTGAAGAAGAAAGAGTTACAAAAAAGGAAAGTTGTTATATGAGAAAGCTGTTATAAACCATGTGTGATTTGGTCATATTCATAGACAACCTAACAACATATCTCTTGAGAATATATATTTTATTGGAATTATTGTTGCTTTTCATGATTAATCATCATTTCTCTTCATGTCAGCAATCATTTATTTTCATGTCCAATTCAATCTCTTTTTTTCAATTATTTATAGAATAACAATCTATTTCAACATTTCCAGAAAGTTTATGATACGGTTGATTGGAAGTTCATTGAATTAACCATGCAAGCCTTTGGCTTCCCAATTGAGATGATTGATCGTATTATGGTGTGCATTTGATCGCCCAAATTCTCCATTGTTTTGAATGGTGAACTACATGGTTTTTTCCCAAGTGGCAGAGGTATAAGGCAAGGGGACCCTATGTCTCTCTACATTTTTACACTCATCATGGAAGTTTTCTCCGGTATCTTGAATGTGCAAACCCATCAACCGGACTTTGGTTTCTTTTGGCGATGTAAGCCCACTAGGCTTTCCCATCTCTTCTTTGCAGATGATGTTCTCCTCTTTGTGGAGGCGAACATGGCTTCTATCGATCTCCTCAAGGCAGGTATCGATATATTTTCTAACTGGAGTGGTCTTACTCCAAACTTTGGAAAAAGTGAAGTGTTCTTATTTGGAGCCCCCTTGACTCTTCGAGACAATATTTTAAACTGCTTGGGTTTCCAGTTGGGATCATTGCCTTTTCGGTACCTCGGTGTGCCTATTATTGTCACCAGGTTGGGTAAGGCTGATTGTATTGCCTTGGTTAATGCTATTACTGCTAGAATACAATCGTGGACTCATCGTTTCTTCTCTTTTGCGGGCCGGTTGCAGCTCATCGGGTCGGTACTTCATTCTATTTAGGTTTATTGGGCTAGTGTATTTATCCTACCTTGCTCGGTCCTCAATCGTATAGAACAGATATTCCGACAATTTTTATGGAAGGGTCCCGAATTAGGTGCCAATGGAGCTAAAGTTTCTTGGAAAGATGTATACTTACCCAAAAATGAGGGTGGCTTGGGTATTCACACTTTACGGGAAAGTAATAAGGCTGTCATGCGTAAACATATTTGACTCCTCTTTACTGACAAAGAGTTTCTGTGGTGCAAGTGGATACATTCTACATTTTTGAAGCACAAAAAATTTTGGATCGCTTCACGTCCTACCTATTGTTCGTGGGCATGGAAGAAGTTGCTCGATCTTCATGAGAATTTTCAGCAGCATTTTAGATGGCGTATTTGTAATGGTCTATCAGTTTCCTTTTGGTTTGATCCTTGGCATCCGAGAGGCCCGCTTTGATTCAAGGTCTCTCTTGCATGGACCCATTATTCTTCTCAAATCGGTTGAGAATTTATCGTTTAGGTATTTCTCATGGAATTTAAGGTCTTGCATGGGCTTTGATTGCTTTTGTTGAAGGTCTCTCTTGCATGGACCCATTATTTTTTGTGTCTACCTTTCTTGCGAACCGGGGAGATCCTCCGGTGAGCAAGCAAATTAACCATGAGAATGAAAAATAAATACAAAAATAAACAAATAAAAAAAAAAAATAAATACAAAAAAAAAAATAAATGCTCCAATGGCTTGGTCATTCCTAAAAAAACAAATAAATACAAATAAAAAAATGCAAGAAAATAAAAAAACAAATAAATACAAAAAAATACAAATAAATAAAAAACAAAAAATACAAAAAAAAAAAAAAAGATTCAAACAAATAAATACAAAAAAGAATAAAAAAACAAATAAAAAGGAACCAAATAAATCGGCATGGAATTTAATTCGCCCAAGAGGTCAGTCGGTGCCATGGTCATCCTTTATTTGGAGTTCTGCGATGCCTCCTCGCTATCAATCTCTCCTTTAGCTAATCACACGCAACCGTCTACCAACCTAGGTTTCTTTACTCTCATATGGCAGAATTCCTTTTGTGGTATGTGCTTTTTGTTCGTGCCATCCGGACTCGACAGATCACTTGTTTTTTAGCTGTCATATTACAGGAAGTCTTGCCTTGTATTAGGCGGCAAAATGTAATCTTGCTTGGCAAAACAAATCTTGGTTGGAAAATTTAGATTGGGCTAATAACCATATTGCCGATCGAAGCTTCCACCAGTCTTTGGCTCGTTGTGCATTTGGAGCTTTATGTTACATCATTTGGAATGAGAGGAACAAATTATCTTCCGAAATCAGTCCCTCTACCTCTCGGCTTTGAAGATGCATTTGCACAAGGTTATTAAGGATAAGGCTCTAAACTTCAAACATGTTCCAAACACCCTTAGGAACAGAAGACTACAACGAAGCTGGGGTCTCCATTCGTCTATCTTTGATTGACTTTGGTTGCCTTTGTCTGTTTCTTGGTTTTGGCTATCCTTTGTGTTGATCGCCTTTTGTTTCTCTCTTTGGAACCACGGCACCCTTACACTCTTTTTGACTCTTTTGTCTTCTTGAGTGTCTGGTTGTAGGTGCCAGGCCTCCTATCTTGTATATCCGTTTGGCAAAGTCTATACAATACTTACCTTTACAAAAAAAAAAAAAAATCTATTTCAACAATCTTTCACTCATTTTGTTATCTATACTCATTTACATAATTTCATAAATGCAATATAAAATCTATTAATATATGAATCTTTAATTAGTGTAAATAATATTAACAAAATTAGTGGTAGAAAAAATTTTCAATCATTTTTCCATTTGTTAATTGAATTATCACACATATGAATTTATACATATTTAGTTAGAAATTTCCTATGCCTTAGCACTCTTCTTATGGCCTTGTGCTTTCTTATGGATTCATGAACATTTACAAAAGTTCATTTAATTTATGTTTGAAGCAGCACAACTTCTTTTGTTCATCTAGTTGAAGTTCATAACTTGTTACCTTGGCTAGAGGTGATCGGTTCCTAGGAGGACTGATCCCCAAAATTGGAAATCGAGAATCGGACTAATTGGTCCAAGGGCTAAGAATCAAACTAGATCGATAGTTCAGTTGGGTCCATGGAACCGGTCAAATTTCAAAGACGGAAGAGAGCGGCAAGTCTGACCAAACAAAAAAAAAGAAAAAAAAAAGGAAGAGTAGCGTGGTCCCCACTTCTAGTTTTAATGGCATTTATTTTACTTCCTTACAAGTCTTTATTGCATTAAAGGCATTTACTTTGGTTTGGTCTCTCTCTCCTCTATGCAAACTCACTTCCCCTCCATTTTCTCCAAAAACCACCATGACTAGTCCTCCATTTTAGAGAGACGACGAAGACACCTCCAATTTGCTCCTAGCTCGCTCTCGAGTCCTCATGGATCCTCGTGTCTGTGGTGTCTCCCCCCTCCTATCTCCTCCACATTGCTCCATAAGCCCACGAAACTCCATAGGGGTCAAATCAATTCCAACTCCATCCTCGTCGTCCTCCTCGACTTAGCTCCCACCACACCAAACTCATCGAGGAGGCCCTCCTCCTCCAGACGTTGGAGGATGCTACGTCTACCATGGAGAGAGGGAAAGAGGCGTGAGAGTCGAGGGCGAAGAGCAAGCATGAGGGGCTACTGTTCTTTTAAGATTTTTAAGAAATAAAAAGAAGAAGAAGAAGAAGACTCGGTCCAGTCTAGTCCAAGCGATTCCACCTTTGGAACTGAAAACCCAGTAAAAAATCACTAGTTCCATTTTTATGGAACCATGAACCAAACCAGCCCTTCCGAGAACCGCCCAAAACTGGCTAGTTCGGTTTGGTCCAGGCGGTTTCGGTTCGGGCGGTCTTTGTTGTTCACCCCTAACCTTAGCCTTACCTTGATAAAACTCAAACTTCACTAAGAATGTTTTCTTACACTTACTCTTTTAATTTTCCATGAGTACTAACTTTGCGCCCTTATGCTCGATCATTGACAAGATATAATAGCTTGTTGTTACCCATTGAACTTTGTCAATTTTGTTAGAAATTGTAATGTTAGGTTTCCTATACTTGACTATTATCAATTGGTCTAACACCAATTCCTTTGGCATTATTGCTGAATAAACCTCTCAAGAGTCTCTTAGTGAACGGATCGGTCAAGCTTTTATTTGTCCAAACATAAATTACTATAAAAATTCTATCAGTAATTAATTATTGAACATACTCATGTTGGAAACTAATATGTTTATATTTTCTATTGTATATTTTACCGTATACTTTAGATATTGTTGTCTCATTATCGCAACATAAAAATATGGCTACCATTGGTTGTGGCTACAACTCTATATCAAATACTAAATTCCACTACTATTCAGCCTCTTTATCGGACACCGCTAATACCATAAATTCATATTCTTTCATGAAATGAGTTTTACATGTTTGCTCCTATGATGCCCTAGAGATTGTACCATTTGCAAGCTAGAAAACCCATTTGGACATCAACTTGTAGTCAATTGTGCTAGTAATCCAACTAGCATATACATATCCTTTTAGCACTGTTGGTTTTCTTCCATAAAAATATCATAATTACGACGGAGTTGAAAGAAAGAAAACTGGATTAGATTAAATCAGACAACAATCTTGTTTGCACTATCTATAGAGTACAACAATTGAATTAGATTGAACTAATCAAAGTTAAATCATCCAGCAGTTGATCACGAGATATGTGCCGACTACCAATTGATCTAATCCCATTCAAGTAATTGTATAGGCTTGCACGAAGATGGTCATGCCTATGAGTTGCTTTAGGGAGACCATGTATATTGCATCTTCCTATAATTACAGTGGGGATAACAACACCCTAAGTACCACAACTTTGCATAGGGATATACATAAGTGCTAAAACTTTTAAAATGTACACTTAAGTGCTGTTTTAAAAAATAAAATAAAATTAGATACTCAAATGCCAATTGTAGCGAGACTTACCGGAAATTTGACGTGGCATTATTTTATTAATAAAACCGACTTACGTGGCTCGTCGGAATGTCCACTCAGCAATCCTTATCTAAAACAACGTCATCCTCCGTGTTCCCCCCAAATTAAAAACCCTAAAACAATATCGTCCACTTCCATCGCCAAAGGGGTCCGATGGTTGCCAGCCTTCGCCTTGCCCTTGGCGAGGGCACCCAAATATGGGTGATGCTAGCCCTCTCCTAAGGCCGACGACTATTGCCCAGTTAGGGTGAGGCCTCGCTGATGACTCGGCAAGGTCGACGCCATCACTTGCTCAAGACCGGCGAGGCTCATCAGATCCGGACAAGGCATCACCCCTTCTCCCAAATTTGGGTGAGCCTCATCAACCCAAGTGAGGGCCGACGAGGCCTCGTCTTAATTGGGAGATGGTCACAGGTGCCCCCCAAATCTTGGCACTTAAGTTTGGTGAGGTTTGCTGGCCTTCACTTGGGCCGGTGAGGCCGGCCACCTTTACCTAGGGTGGGCAACAATCATCGACCCCTCTACGATGGGCGGTGATGGACGGGCCCACCAATGAGCCTTGCCTTTTTTTTTTTTTTTTTTTATAATATAGTTTTGTTTTTTAAATAAATTTTAGCTTAGCTTTTAATTTTTTTAATATGATTCTAAAAATTGAATAAAAATTTAATTAAAAGCCTCATCCTTTAAAATTCTCATCGAAAAAAGCCATGTCAGTTATTTGATCAGAAATTCTCACTATTGGCACTTAAGTATTTCTTTCTTCTCCGATTCTAGTTCTTAAGTGTATATTTTGGAAGTTTTGGTACTTATGTGCCCCTCTTGCCAATCTCTCCGGGCCAAATTACGGCACTTGGGATGTTCTTTTGCCACGACAATGTGTTCGCTCAATAGGGCATGAAGAAATAGGGAGTCCTACCTCAGTTACATTGGATCACAACTCAATTTGGTGGCAAAGTGAGCCAAATGGTCTAGTCAGGGTGTTATATGCTTTGAACATAAAGTGCCATTCCACTAAAAGGCCCAGAAATATCAGCTTAGTATGTTCTTTCCTATGTAGCGAATATAGGAAATGCTTGAGAGATTTGGGAGCAACATCATATTTTCTAATGTGATGCAAGATCCTGGCAGCAAAGGAAGGTAATCACTTCTTTTTTCTCCTCCTTTTCTTTTGTATGCTGCTTTTACGCTGTTTTCTTAACTATGAAATCATTTAAACACGCCTACTGTTCGTATCTTTGTGAAATGTTAACTATCTCACTCATGAATCTGATATTACCTTAATGATAAGCTCAGACAGTTCGCATTGTTGCGGATGTTATTTCAATGAGTTCAAGCATCTACATCTCAGATGATCATGCCTATTCCTTTGTAAAGGCCTTGTATGAGAAGGATCTTGCGCATCAGAACCTTTAGCCTTACATTTTCAAACAGTCGAAGATTAAGCAAGGCACGTTTCACAATATACTCCATTGATGTAAAGCCCGATAAAAGGCATAGCTGATTTGGTCAGATCATCTGAAAACTATCCGCAGATTTTTTTTTGTTAGATTGGTTTTCTTTATTCATCCTTGGCCTAAAATACCAATAAAAGAATACAGTTTGTCAACTGATGTTAAACTTCTAGCTCATTGTGTGCTCAAAAACATACCTGCAAGCATTGTTGCTCTTGTCACTGAAAAGGGTACAAGTTTTTCTTTTCTGTTCTTATGTCTGTTCCGTTCTTACCTTTTCTTTACTACCCAGAATGGTAACTCTAAATTGCTTGGATAATATGCAATTTTCAGGAGCTTTTCCGGTTTCAATACCCGACATGGTAAAGCCAATGGACAATTTGGGATTTTATTCGCCCATATGTGAACCTAAGGTTTTAACCCTGGCCTTCATTTTGTTAGTAGGCTTCGTCTTATTAGTGTATATATGTACAGTGCATATATGCACACAAATATTTCAAATGTTTTAAGTACTTGGGACTACACAGCTTGTGTAGTCACTCTTCCTAATGACGAAAATCGCAGTCATCATACAGTTTATAAATGTTTATAAATGGCTTACCTTTCTGAAGCTTTATATGCAAATCTTTTGTTTTATTATTATTAAACCTGTAACTGGTCGCATCATAAGAAAAAGCCAACTGAAAATTTACAGAATTGAAGTATAATCACTTCCTCTTTTCTTTTTCTTTTGTATTTTTTTTTTCAATTTGTTGTTACTGTTATGTGGTTTTCTTAACCACGAAATCATTTATGCCGCATCTAATAGTTAATATCATCACGAACGATTAATTACCTCACTCATGAATCTGATAGTACTCAATGACCATGCTGTAAGGTTTTATGAGGTGTCGATCCGTTCTGCAATGACACAAATACCTTGTTCATGAGGGAAGACTAGTGATTCTTTAAAATGTCCGTATGTCATTTATCAATTGTTTGCATGGTTGAAACTGTGTTGTTTTGTGGAGCTGCGGGGTTTGAGGGAAATTGATTCTAAATTATTGTCATGCCTCAAACCTCAAGCGTGCGAGCATCCCTCAAAGGTCGATTAGAAATTGCGACGTTCCACAACGCGTTGCCGGTCCATTCTTTTTCTCTTTTGATTAAACGCACGCTAAAGCAATTATATAAACATCCAGTCAACCAACAAATAACAGGGATAATAAAAACACACCGACAAAATTTTCCAAAAAATGCTACTTTTATTTATATAAGTGTTGACCTTGGAAGTGTAACATTACAAGCCTTTACCACAGCAACTTCCTACTAATTATTCAAAAACCAACGGGGTCAAGGCCAGACCAATCTGTTGTCTCCAAAGGGACCCCAAACCGAGCGCGATGGTCCTCTATACTATGGGCCTGAAAATAATCAACAATGAGGTAAAATAAAATTTTAGCGAGTCAACTTCCTAAATCTTGATTAGGAAGCTAATTTGCCTAGGAGGTAGCCTAAACACACAATGGTATACAATCTTACATTGCATTGGCACACCCCTGCTTATTAATACATCATAAATGCCAATACTAATGCAACAAACGTAGTCAATAATCAGAACACATAACTTTCATGCATCAAGCATCCACACGGGTCCCAATTATGAGGTAAAATCCGTTTTGGCCAGTCTCATATCATGCCTCATAGTTTTACCCCATAATCAAGCGCAATACATCATAATCATTCACATGTGTTTTGATTATTATGACCCCTCGGGTCACGGTCAATACATGAGTTGGCGGTTTTTCGGTATGATCGGGCATTGTCGACATCGTCTAAAACCATTGCTTAAACGGTATTTTATAAAGGAGCATCGGTCTGGTCTTAATTGCGACTAGGCATCCGGACTCCCGCCGGGCATCCAATAAAAATTGGGCATTGTCCCCAGACTCCCATTGGATGATGAGTTCAATTAAATGATCACTCAAGATTACCAACAGTCAAGCCAATTCTTATTGCCATTAATTAGCTCAAAACAAAAGAGTTCATTTTCAAATAATCAACTTTAGCAAGTTTTCACACTTAAAAATCTCAATAAAATATTCATATGTGATCATGTATTTGAAATCAACCCATCAAATTTTGCACACTTCCATTTTAAAACCCCATTGTTTTATTTAGTATGTAAAATTTGGCGTTCAAACCGACACCTCAAAATTCTCTATTTTTTTGCTCATAAAACCCTTTTTTGAACATAATAAATAAAATCCATAATTGAGTAATCAATAACATAGCATTACAAACTCAAACGATTGGAATTAAGCACAATTTCATCAGAAAAATCAGCATAAAATTTTACTTAACGGCTAATCCTTCGTTAATTACACTAATTGCGATTAATTAGGCTAAGCATGATTGATTAACCTAACTATGATTAATTAAACATTAATAGATGTTAATTGAAATAATTAAAATTAATTAAACAAATTACGATTAAATAAAATAAATTACTATTAATCAAATAAATCACAATTAATTAAACAAAACTTGATTAATTTAATCTAACCATGATTAAATAATCTAATCGTAATTACTTAAACTAAACATGCTTAAATTTAATCTAAACCATCCTTAATCACAATTAAGATTAAATTAAAACTAACTAATGCTAATCGTTATTAACCTTAAACTAACTAATCCCTAAACGTAATAACTACAATCAAGGATTATGAGTTAACTCATGGGTTTCCGGCGACGACAAGCTCACAACGATGGCAACATGACGACGATGAAAACATGGAGCTTGCAGTCCAACGACGGTGCACGGAGTGGTGGCGGCTCCTCAAAACCCATGGCCAAGCTTAGCTTGGGCGATGATGAACCGACGGTGGTGGCTTGCGGCGAAGGTGATGAATGGCGAGGAGCAGCGTCGAGCTAGCGGTGGCGCAACGGCTTGACAAACGGGCGGTGAGCGATGGTGGTTCAATGGTGGCAAGGTGGTGGTGATGAGATGGCGGTGGACAGTGGTGTGGGATGATGATGGTGGTGGTGGTGATGAGGTGCGGTGGTGCTGGTGGTGGCGGTGAACATGGTGGGTGAGTATGGAGCTGGTGGTGGGTGAGATGGGCGGCAAGCAAGGGAAAGAAAGAAGAAATGGCATGAGGGAAGGAGGAGGAAAGAAATGCAGGAGGGAGGAAATGGGTTCAGCCGGAGGAGAAGAGAGGGGGGAGGGGGAGAAAACGTGGGGGAGAGAGAGAAATGCGGAGCGGGCAGATGGGGTGGCGTGGAAGGGAGGGGAAAAAGTGAGAGAGAGAGAACAAAAAGAATTTTCTCAAGATTTTTTCTAAAGTCTTCATGATTTCCCCTTCACCCACTCTCCACAATTTCCTCTCGACCTAGCAATTTATCTCCTCAATTTCTTTTTATTTCCAATTTCTTGAAAACAAGCCTTTTTGATCCAGAAAATTACAACCTTGCCATTGGGGTTGGTTTTTCCTTTTTCGGTTCCAATTTTTCGTTTGATAATTCATTTTCCGAAAATTTTCAACTTTCCGATAATTCGACAGATGATGAGGCGACGTTCAATAATTAAATCCCGAATCCCTCGAAAATTCAATACTCGAAATCGAATTAAATTTCATGATTAAAAATCGATCGAACGCGATTTTAGTACGACCTAAATTATCAGGTGGCTTTTAGGGATTATCGCGCAGTTTACCCATGGTCAATAATTTTCGATCCACATTTGTGTCTCTTCGAATCATAGACGATCCTCAATTATCATATAATCACAAGGATTTAATTACATATCATAAATATAAGATCAATAGAAAAATCGGTTTATCGTCGTTTGACGCAAATATCGTAATTGTGCGGAATCACCTGTAAACTGATAACGTAATTCCATTGAATTGATTTATATCCGTTCGCTAATTGACTTATAACAATGTAGTATTGACCTCTGTTGATTCTTATAATAGGGGGATTGATCCTTAATCAAATTCTTTGGTCTTTTGCGTTTTAATCTTTTACGGTCTCACCAAATAGATTAGTTAACTCGTGAGTGATCAGTTCAGAATAAAATAACTATAATCGATGAAATAATTATTTCATATACTTTGAAATATGACCAAATTTTGGGATATCACAATCATGGTTTTGATCTAAAAGATTTTTTAACATTTCAGGCACAAGCTCTGAATTACGGAGAGCCTCAAATACTTACTCTGGGTGAAAGCTTTGTTTGCACTTAGAAGTCGGTTTGTCACAGAATAAGGTTAATTTAGTCAGTTTGAGTCGGGTTAGCATTTGCCTTGATTTTGATATTGCCCTTTTTTTTTTTTTTTTCTAATTTGATATGATTTTAAGTTCATTGGCTTGAGATAACTTTTGTGGTTTGGTTAGACTTTTCTAAGTAAATGGTGGTTATCTTTCTTTAAATTTGTTAACGTTTGTCATGAAAATAATGGATATTCAATATATTATGAATCATTAAAAAATGTTTGTTGCATTAAATTTAGATCGGACATTTACTATTATTTGGTTATTAATGGTTTGAGAAATGTTTTACAAAAGGCATTGCAAAAGGTAATATATATGTGTGTGTGTTAATTTGTGAACTTGGTTTATGAAATCAATTATGAAACAATTTGTAAAATATATTCTAATTTATTAAATGAATTATGGATTTGGCTTGTGGAATACTGGAGCATAATGTTTTGATGCTTATTATCGTTATAAACTTGATTCGGGGTTTTTGGCTTTACATATTGGATTTAGGATATCATTCTAGATTAAGCAATCGGCTGATAATAGGTAAGGATCTTGGCCATTTTGTCACGAGGCATTATGTCGTGATCATGGTTAGATATATAGTGCTAGATTAATCTATGGATTGAACCATTGATAGTTGTTTAAAGGAATATTTCTAAGATGTATATGATCAAGTTAAAGTGATACGAATTTTTTTGATCTTGTATGTATATTATATATTAGATTTGGGATAAGTGAGTTCTAATATTATTTTATAAATGTGTATAGTAGATGTTTGATCTGTTTAGAAGATATACGTACTATTCATTGGGTTGTGGTTATACATACCATTCGTTTTAAATGTTTTTCTAGTTCTTCAATTTGAGTACGAGATTAGCTAGTTGTATATGAGTTGATACTTGTTAAATGATCTCATATATGCGTGTGTGCATTTTGATAAAATATTAATGTTAGTTTTTGTTCGAGAACGCAATCTCTCAATGGAAGGACAACCTTGTCAGTTCTTGCGTTTTCGTTAGTCAATTCTCTTCATGCAATAACCACTTCTTTCCAAATCAAATTATTTATTCTCTTCTTTATTTAATGACAGCAAACAATTTCAACATCATTTCAACCAGCTGCTGCAAAATTAAGTTTCCTCCCTAGAACTACGTGATCCACCAAATGCCTTTAGTGCCCTAGGGTCCTTCTTACTGCGGCGGCGGAGTCTTGCTCTGTGGAGTCTTGCGGAGCTTGCTTACATCATATCCTTCATCAACAGCCTTCTGAACCAGCTTCTTATAGATTTTATCGTCTATATGACTCTGTCTGCTCAATAGCTGTAAAAAAAAAACAATAATAATCCCACCAATTAGCCTACAAAAGTGAAGGAATCAAAACAAGAATCAGAACCCAAATCTCACTAGTACAAACCTCCCGGTGAACCATCGGTCATAAAACCAAAACCTATGTGACCATCAACTGGAGCAGAAAGGAAAAAAGAAAAAGAAAGGAAAACCTGACAAGAAGGATACATACAAAGAGAGACGTCCTTTTGGGCTCGCCAACGATAGCATACTGATAATCAGCGTCAAGGTACAAGACCCAGTAGTCACCGAACAGAGGGAAGATGGGGAAGAACGGAGGCACAAACAATGTCAGTTTCAGCTTGGCCTCATCGCTCCTCGGGTCGGCCTTGTAGGCGTTGCCCTTAATGAAGGTCCTCTTGCCCTTGACCCAGGACTCGTTCAACACGTCCAGAGTCCCATTCCCCTTCAGAGTGTACGTGGCCCTCGTGTCCTTGCCGTCCCTGGGCTGGAAGAACGTTGGGAGGGAGGCGATCTCGTACCAGCGTCCTGCGTACCTCTTCAAATCAAGTCCCTTCACGACAGTAGGCTCGCTGTCGAGCTGGTAAAAGGGATTCTGTCCAAAGTTCGATCCCCGTGAGCACAGCACACACATGAACATAGAAGAAGAAAGCAGCGAAACTAGAAGAAAGAGTCCCTTCACACCCTCCATCACTTTCTTTGCCGTTTCTCTCTTTCCTTGTTGTATTTCCAGGTAGTGAGAGGAAGAAGGGTTGGTCTCGGGGTTTTATGGGGGAAAAGGAGGATTTTTTTTTCTCTTTTTGGTTTTCCTTATTTGTTGCAATTTCTGTATAAGATTATTTCCCACTATTCCTCTTTCCTTGTGACGTGCACGATTGTGGACCTTACGTATGTGGGAAACTAATGTTAGAGCGTTCCTGTTCGGAAGTTTTTTTTTTTTGGAGGATAAGAATAACTTAAAAGGAAAATTTAGGTCATGTTACCATAAAATTCGCCAATTTCCATATAATCTGCCAAGTTCCTTTTTATTTGGACATTATCTGTGAATTTCATATTTTGTGGATAAAAACGGCTTGTTGATTTTCCAGGTAGCAGCAAATTTGAATTTGGCGAACTGGGAAACTTGGCAGCCTAGAAAAGGGTCTATTTCTCATGTGTCAACTTCATGGAAAAACATCAAGGAAGGACCAAATGCATGTCGAGTGCGAAATCAGATTCAAGCCTTGAAAGGACTGCATTATCTTATTGTCTTAAAAGAGAATCAAGTCAAGAATGATAAAGACCGTAGACAACATGCGTCGACTCATCTAACTTCGTCAACGAATGATTTCGGAAAAAGAAGAAATCTCTTACTTAAGATATATTTGAGAACTCTCGCAACACTTGAACATTTTTTCTTGATGTTTTCTACATCTCGATTTAATCGGGTGAATGAGACAATGCCATATCTAACCACGTTTTCCAAATTTTGGCTTATTACCTCGGGGCCAATTCCCTAAAAAACTCCGAACTTTAAGTACAATTTCAAATCTGTTCCAAACTTTTTTTTTGTCATAGAAAAAACCATAAACTTTAGGTCCATTCCCAAATTTTCCCCGAATTTTGTGTTGTCTAAAAAAAATCACGAAATTTTAATCTATTCCCAAATTTGCCCATGGTCTAGTCTCAACTTAACGTGGCATTTCGACATCGATAATAAATACACATTGGCAAGGCGACATGGAAAATTTTCTTCAAAATAAAACCTTTCTAGGATATAAAAATTAGGGACGACTATTCGTGACTTTTGGATGGAAGGCTAACGAGGGCAAATTTAGGAGTAAGGGAAAAATTGATGATTTTCTTTCCAACAAAATTGGGGTAGATCTGGGATTGAACCTACAGTTTTGAGGTTTTTTCTAAGACAAAAAAAAAAAGTCCAAGGTAGATTTGAGAATAAACCTAAAGTTTGTGCTTTTTCTAAGAAAAAAAAAATTGAAACTAGATCTAAAGTTTGGGGTTTTTCTTGAAACAAAAAAAAAATTGGGGTAGAATTAGAATTAGACCTAAAATTTGGGATTTTTTAGGGAATTAGCCCTATTACCTCATTGCTAACTGCGACGATTTCATCTTTTTGTAATAATTTTCCTTTTTGCAAATCTGTTTCATTTTTCTTGGGAACGCCACACTAGTGAATTTTAGCTATTTGATGAATTACTCAAGCTCATTTGAACCGGGTCAACATTTGTTCTTTTTCGAGTTTGAGGGGCTTGACCATTGCTAATTGAGCCGAGCTTGAAAATACTAGACTCGAGTGATCCACAAATAGATAATCGATATTGTTCCTCCATCTTAGTATTCTTCCCAAAGGTAGAGTTTGAGCTCAAGTTTTAGTTTGAGTTGAACTTGATATTAAACTAGAATACACTAATTAACTGACTCAAGTTGATTTTGGATCGGAATTCATCACAAACTTAATTATGTTGAGCTTAAATTGTGCTAAAAGTCGAGATGAATTTAGCCAAAAGAGTCGAGCTCGAGTCAAGTATTTAACCTTGCATATGTGAGTTGGGTAAAATTCAAGCATCAAAATTTCACCTATTCGTGTGAGTTTTAGTTGTAGATCATGTCTAAGTTTGCTCATGGGGCTCTTTTCTAGGGGAATGGAGTCTTGAATGGAGTCTCAAGAAATTTAAAAATCATTTCCTTATATTGTCGAGGATTCTTTTTTATGAGATAATGACACAAATAAATATTTAAACTTTGATCTAACGTGCAATGTGATCCATAAACTTTTAATTTATTTAATGTGATCTATAGACTTTAGTCTAATGTTCAATGTGGTCCCTAAATTTTTTGTATATGTTCAACATAGTTCATGAACTACATGAAAATGTTTAATATAGTATTTATATTAATTTAAGATCAGGGACACATTGAACATTTTCAATTAAACATGTATCAAAAATTTATTGGCTACATTGAACATATTAAAAGTTGAGGGACCACATTTCAAGGGCTTTTCCAGTTTCACTACTCGACACGGTAATGCTAAAATGGACCATTTGGGATTTTATTCGCCCATATATGAATAGGCTATAACTCTCAACTTCATTTTGTTAGTTGGCTTCGTCTTATTAGTATATATATGACGGTGCACACGCATATTTCAAAAGTTTGAGTAATTGGGAGTACTACTAATGTGATGCCCCTAACGCGACATCTCTAGCGTAGTCGATCTATTCTTTTACCTTTGCATGTGGAAGCTAACGCATTTCATTTATTATATATTTACTTTAAGTGACATGCTTAGGTATACCAAGGGATTTCAAAAAGAGTTTGTCATCTCGAGCTACAACAAAAGTACACCCACGGTATTACCCCAACCTTGGGACTACCTTTCAGCACTGATATGCCCAAAAATTTTACTAGGATCCAAAGTTGCTGCTTCACCGTCCTGCCCCTGCCTCAGTCTATCGTACTGCCATCATCGTCATCTCCGTCACCGTGTGGGATCAGCCCTACAAGCCATTATCTGAGGCGTGCATAGACAGCAAGGAACCCCAAGAGTATTAGGCCCATCGGACTCCTATGTCGATGGATAGTACCGCTATACACTGAATAAAGGCAACATCCAACAATTTCGAATCTACGAACTTGGAAAAGTCCCAAGTGAGGTCAACCGAGACACCATAACTAATGGACGTAGAGGCAGGAAGGATTGGCGTATCTACTATTGATCTGAAAAAAGGATAACCAATAACCAGTAAGTTTAATAACCAGTAAGTTTAAACCCAGCAAGTAGAAAGTCCATTGTTTTATATTACAAAAACCAATCACTGTACTAACAAGGAAAACTTTAATATAAAGCACACGGAATCATTTTCAAATCAACTTGCCTAGGAGCCTTTTTTAAAAGCAACATAACATATTAGTAAGAGAGGTAACTTTTTTAAACGGGTAACCCAGTAACTCAAATGGAATTTAAAATTGCCAAGACCATATTCGAGATGAATTCATGTTGCCACTAACTTCCGGCCCATTAAACCCTAGGCATCTAGGGTCCATCCGACATCGCGAGGACATTTGGGGGAACTGTCTTACATCCTCTAGGAATTTGGAGGAACCTAGTTACCCCTTCGAGCATCCCTACTACAACCTTGGACATCGTTATCCTAAGGACGGATGGCATTCTCAGTCATACATCCATACCATGGTGCAACAATTTCATAATTCAATTCAAGAATACCATTGACCTTATTACTACTAAGGAAACTCAAGTGTGGAACCAACAAATCTTCATTCGCTTATAAACCACAAGACTGATATAAATTCCCTAGTAAACAGTACCAAATAAGGTGCAAAAAGCATTCCATCCCAAGGTCCCCAAAACTTGCATTATAATGGCGTTCCGCATGCCTTTGGAAATTGAAAATGTTGCCTAGGTAAATAGGTTTCAAAAATTACGAAATTTTAACATGAGATAGACAAGATCCAGAGGAACATTTTCTGTGAAGGACCCGAAGTCCAATTCAGCTTATACAGTGCTATACAATTTTTAGTAACCCAGACAGAAACAGTAGGAAATTCCCCACCATGACAGAAAAAAAATGATGAATGTCTAGCCAACTAAATGAATTTGAAAAATCTGGAAATTTTATATGTGATGGCTTAGAATGTACTCTACAATTTTCATGAAGGATGCTTGTTTTAATTTCTAAACAAAAAATTCGGTGAAAAATGGAGATTTGGGAAAGGTCGGTTTTGTGTCCCAAAAACAAGTTTATAGACCCAGTCATTTTTCAAATATATTTTTATCATATGAAATCCGAAAATCTGAATTTAAAATATGTTGTAGAACAGCAAATAAGGGACGACTTTTGTAGGGATGCCCCAAGGAATTCACATCACCCAAGTCAGTACAAAATTAGCAATACCAAGGGTCACTCTAAGGCCGAACCAGACCTAGGCAATGTCCACAATTTTTGCTCAAGTTTCGACATTTCAAGCCAAGTATATATACGAGGTTCAACAAATAATACTTCCACGACATACGCCTGGACCCGATACAATGGATTCAGAAATTTTAGCTGGATAAACTTCTTCGAAATTTTCAACGAGATACGAACATACGCAACATTCACAGAATTCACGGAAAATTCGAGGAAACTATCATCACCAAATATAATCGATCGATATAGGATAGAACGAAGGATGTCTACTTGTCCCTAGTCCTAAAACATGGTGTCGTGTTGACGAGGCTGAGGACAATCCCGGCTTGTGGCTGAATAGAATTGGCAGGTCTTGGCGGGGATGGCTAAGCTACGGCTGCAAAGAAGACGTGAGCTGTGGCGAGCGGTCGCGAACGAGTGAGCTGTGAGGCTGACAGAGTGGAAGAGCGAGTGAGTCGTGCGGCTGGTTCTTTGTGAGGACAGAAACGAAAACGGAGGAGTGAGTTGAGATGAGTGGCTGAGGAAGTGCAGAGAGTAAATGAGGAGCAGCGGCTGGTGTTTTGGGGTTTTTCAAGCGGTGCGATCGTAGCTCTTCTCCCTGGCGCCGCTTCAACGTCGCGCCTGATGCCACCTGCTGAGCAGCTCTCTCATGGGGAGATAGACAGCTGGGCAAAAAACATGGCTGAGGTTTGTGGAAAAGGAGAGGGCAGTTGCTCATCCATCACCAGCTGACGCGTTCGCTGTCTAGAGAAGTGGACCGATGGCGCGGGAGAAACGTTTGTTGCATAAAATCTAGATTAGACATTTACTACTATTTGATTATTTGTGAATCGTTCAAGAAACATTTTACGAAAGGTTATATATATTTATATGCATAAATTTGTGAACCTAATTTATGAAATGGATTCTAAAACAATTTGTAAAATATGCTCTAAATTATGAAATGAATTATGGATTTGGTTTGTGGAATGTTGCAGTATAATGGTTTGATGCTTATTATCATTGTAAACTTGATTAGAGGTTTTTAGCTTTCTATACTGGTTTCAAGATATCCTTCTAGAGCTGCCGAGCAACTAGTTAATGATAGGTGGGGTTCTTGGCCGTTTTGTCATTAAATGTTATATCATGACCATGAATAGATATTCGGCTTGAGATTAATTAATGGAATGGACCATTGATGTTTGTTAAGTTATTTGTTGATTAAAGGAATATTTCTAATATGTATATGATCAAGTTAAAGTGATACGACTTATTCTGATCTTATTTATATATATTAGATTTGAGGTAAGTGAGTTTTGATATTATACTAAAAATGTGCATAATAGATGCCCAATCTGATTAGAAGACATGGGTACAATTCATTGGGTTGTGGTTGCACATACCGTTTGTCTTAAATGTTTTTCTAGTTCTTCAATCTAGGTATGAGATTAGCTACTTGTCTATGAGTTGATACTTGTTAAATATTACCGTTGATTTGTGTTTGAGAATGTAAGCCCCATTTGGTTCGGGTTTGGGAATGAGCTTTGAGAGTCTAAAGTCCATTGGCCAAATGTAAACGTATTTAGTTAGATTTTTTGGGCGACTTTGACAAGATGCGATTGCATCTCCAAAGGCTGCGTTTAGTTCAAAGATTTGCAATGGGCTTTGAGTCCAATGCAAATGCCGAAAGCCTAAAGCTACTTGGGGAAAATGCGGTGTGTTTGGTAAAAATTTTTGCAAATGGACTTTGGGTTGAATATGCGTTTGGTAAAAAAAACTTTCCCAAGGGGCTTTGATGGGTATAATATATATTTTTTTTTTTTTTTTTTTTTTAGAAAATTCAGCTAAGCCCTTCGCCGGTCCGGCGAAGGCTGCGCCCCGCGAGCCAAATGCGCCGGCGGCCGTCGGATGAGGTCGCTTGAGGTCGGGCGACCTCCGGCGAGGGTCGCGCGACCCAGCCGAGGGCCGCCGGAGGTTGCCCGACCTCGGGGACCCTCGGCGAGGGTCGCGCGACCCGGCCGGGGGCCGCCTGGGAGGTCGCTCGACCCGGGGCCGCGCGACCCAAGCGAGGGCCGCCCGGGGTCTCGCGCCGCGGCGCCTCGCCTAGGTCGCGCGGCCCCGGGTCGAGCAACCCTGGTCGCCCGAGGTCGGGCGACCTCGGCGGCCCTCCGCCGGGTCGCGCGACCCTCGCCGAGGGTCGCCCGAGGGCAACCTCCGGCGGCCCTCGGGTGGGTCGCGCGACCCTCACCGAGAGGACGCCCGACCTCGGGCGACCTCATCCAACGGCCGACGCCGATCGGCTCGCCGGGCCGTCGCCGCCGGTCCGGCGAAGGCGCTCCTTTTTCGATTAAAAATAAATAAATACGGGGGCAATAACGGAAATATGAAAAATTAATGAGGGTAATTTTTCAGCATTCCCAAGGGCGAGCTTTCATTTGAAAGCTCCTGAAAATGGTTGCCAAACACCCATATTTGGGCTGAAGGAGCTTTAAAATGGATGGATGGGCTTTCTAAATGCCCATCCAAACGCACCCTAAGAGCCCTTAGTTCAAAGTAGGTCTGGAGGTCATTTGGGAACTTGCATTTTCGAAATGTAAGTTCCGATTACTGTTCATCTTCTCCAAAACCATTGCATGGAGAAGCTAATCGGAGGTCGACCACCGCCGGCCAAGGGGTCGCGAGCACCGGTGACGCGCCGACGATTGCTGCTTGAGGGTCGCCTGACCCTGGTGATCGTCGCCGGACCTTAGGCGACGCCTGAATTGCGTGACCCTAGGGAATGGTCGCCTGAGGTCGCGCGACCCCAGCGGCCGTTGCTTGAGGTTGTGTGACCCAAGTGGCCAGATCTGGCCATTCGGCCGCCAGATCTGGTGATCCGGTGGTCGGACTTCAAAAAAAAAAATACAACTATTTTTTTTTTTAATTTAATAAAAATCCTTTACAAATGCAAATTTTACCAAATGGTATTTTGGCCAAAGTTGTTTCTCAATACACTTTAGAATTACAATTCACCAAACACTATTTGCATTTCGGAAAACCCCATTCACCCAAAGGTATTTGCATTTTTGCAAATGCATTTCCCAAAAGCCAAACCAAATGGACCCGTAGTCTCTCAATGGAAGGACAACCATGTCGTTCTTGCATTTTCGTCGGTTGGAGTTGGAGAGTGACATTCAATTCTCTTCACGCAATAACTTCATGCAATAACCACTGCTTTTTCATATCAAACTATTTCTTCTCTTCTTTATTTAATGACAGAAAACAATTTCGACATCATTTCATCCAGGTTCTGCAAAATTAAGTTTCCTCCCTAGAATGGACTCGATCCACCAAATCGGTTTGAGAACGTAGTCTCTCAATGAGTTGATACGTGTTAAATTATCTCATATATGAGTTGATATTTGTTAAATATTACCGTTGGTTTGTGTTTGAGAACGTAGTCTCTCAGGACAACAATGTTGTTCTTGCATTTTTGTCAACGGGAGTAGGAGAGTGACCATCAATTCTCTTCATGCAATAACTTCATGCAATAACCACTGCTTTTCATATCAAACTATTTATTTTCTTCTTTATTTAATGACAGCAAACAATTTCAACATCATTTCATCTAGCTGCTGCAAAATCAAGTTTCCTCACTAGAACGAACTTGATCCACCAAATGCCTTTAGCGCCATAGGGTCCTTCTTACTGCGGCGCCGGGGTCTTGCACTGTGGAGTCTTGCGGAGCTTGCTCACATCATATCCTTCATCAACAGCCTTCTGAACCAGCTTATTATAGATTCTATCATGTATATGACTCTGTCTGCTCAGTATCTGCAAAATAATAATAATATAATAATAATAATAATAATAATCAGAACCCAAATCTCAGTTAGTACAAACCGCCCGATGAACCATCAGTCATAAAACCAAAACCTTTGGCTTCTGATTTCTGTGACCATCAACTGGGGCAAAAAGGAAAAAAGAAAAAGAAAGGAAAACCTGACAAGAAGGTTACATACAAAGAGAGACGTCCTGCTGGGCTCGCCAACGATAGCATACTGATAATCAGCGTCAAGGTACAAGACCCAGTAGTCACCCACCTCGGTGTAGGTGGGATTGGACGAAGGCAAATAGAATTTCACTTTCAGCTTGGCCTCTTTGCTGTTCGGGTCGGCCTTGTAGGCGTTGCCCTTCACGAAGTTCCTCTTGCCATTGACCCAGGACTCGTTCAACAAGTCCACAGTCCCATCGTCCTTCGGAGTGTACGTGGCCCTCGTGTCCTCGCCGCCCTTGGGCTTGTAGGGCACCGGGAGGGAGGCGATCTCGTACCACCGTCCCGCGTATCTCTTGAGATCAAGTCCCTTCACCACAGTAAGCTCGCCGTGGAGCTGGTAAAAGGGATTGAGTCCAGAGTTAAATCCCCGTGTGCACAGCACAAACGTGAACATAGAAGGAGAAAGCAGCGAGACTAGAAGAAAGAGTCCCTTCACACCCTCCATCACTTTCTTTGCCATTCCTCTCTTTCCTAGTTGTTGTGTTTCCAGGTAGCGAGAGGGGGAGGGACTTGTCTCGGGGTTTTATGGAGCAGGAGGAGGATTTTTTTTTCTCCTTTTGGTTTTCCTGATTTGTTGCAATTTCTGTATAACATTATTTCCCAATTTTCCTCTTTGCTTATGACGTGCGCGATTGTGGACCTTACGTATGTGGGGAACTAATGTTCTATAGTGTTCCCGTTCGGGAGTTTTTTCGGAGGATAAGAGTAACTTAAAAGGGAATTTAGGTCATGTACCATAAAATTTACCAATTTCCATATAATCTGCCAATTTCCTTTTTATTTGTTGCATGATAATTCTTAGGAACTAATCGGTAAGGAAATCGCCGATTTTGGGTTTTATCGCCATATCTTTATTAGCTAATGATGACTTCTTATTCAAAAATTCTTGTAGTGTCAATTTGACTTAACACCAAATATCTCAACATCCAACGGAGAGTCCATGCCTAATCATTTGCCTTAGGCATGCCTTCAAGCAATACTCATAAACTTATGTCCTTGCCCTCTCTGAGCAGAAAAGGTAGATCACGACATCCTTTGTTTATGAACTTTTGCAAAAGTTCATAAAACTTTTGGTAGAAGTGGCATCACTTTTCAGGTTTGTTGACGCCTAAATTTCGCTTTAATTAATTAGGTTTTTTTATTTTTTTCCTTTTTCGGATAATAAAAAAACAAAACAAAACAAAACCAAAAAATTAAAACAAACGAAAATAAAACAAAAGCAGCAACCCACTGGGGCTGGGCCTTGTGCCCAGCCCCCCCTTTTTTTTTCCCCTCGCACGGGCCCTCACGGCCCGGCCCGCGCGACCTAACCCTTCCCCCTCCCTCTTCCTTCTCCTTCCTTCTTCCTCTCCGCGCCTCTGTGCATCACGCGCGGCGGCCGGTGACGCCGCGAAAGATAGCCTACGACTGAGGGGGTAGGCCGACGTCGGCCGGAGGTGATAGATCTCAGGCGCCATTAATGGCTGCCTTCAATGCCGAGTGCTTCGCTGGAAAGCTCGGATGGGACGCCGGTTTAGCCGAGGAGGACCGGTCGGCAAGCCAAAGGCCGGCGGCCGAAGCTCTCCGCCGACCGGACTCCCTCGCCTATAAATAGGTGGCCGCAAGCTCCGTCGTCGGACCACGGCAAACTCGGAGATCTTCCTTTGAGAGACTTCAAGGGAAATCGAAGAGCAAGCACACGCGAGAGAGCGGATAGCGAAGCTCGAACGACCTCCATCCGAGAGACTTCGGGGGAGGCCAACGGCAAGCGAGCTCGAGGGGAAGAGATCCGAGCGAGAGAGGCCGAGCAAGAGAGGAATCGGCGGGCAGGAGGTCAGATCCGAGGGGAGAAGACTCGCCATCACCACCGTCCCGAAGCCATTCTCGCTGCTGCGATTGCCATCCGAGCCGTGCAAGTCGCGCACCCTCTGCCGACGTTGCCGTCTCTGCCGCTTGCCATCCGCCACCTCGCCACAGGTAAAAGGATCGCCGTTGTCGCCGTCGCCACCATCGCCATTGTCACCGCCGCCACCATCACAGTCATCGCCGCTGTTGCCCCGGCGTCGTTTCGCCCCTCCCCCCTCAACGCCGCAAATCGGGAACCCTAGGGTTCCCGATTTTTTTGGGTCGTGGCCCGAGTCGTCGGGTCGGACCGGGCCAAGAACAGGGTAGGGTTTCGCAGGTTCTTTCCCAAAACGACAGTCGTTTTGAATAAAAAAAAGAAAAGGAAAAAAATACGAGTCGGGCCCGCTATGCGAGCCCGTCGTGTTTCAGGTCAATGACCTGGGTCGGATCCGCCCGCGGACCCGACCTAGTCTTTTTTTTTTTTAAATGTTTTAATAAATAAATAAATAAATAATTTATTTCAAAAATTTCAAAAAAAAAAATAAATGGTTTATTTTCGAAAAATATTTAAAATAGTAAAAAATATTTTATTTTCCAAAAAAATCAAAAATACTTTATTTTCCAAAAAAATATATTAAAAAATATTAAAAAATATTTTATTTTCCAAAAAAAAAAATAAAAAATAAAAAATATTCCATATTTTCTAAAAAAACCAAAAAAATCCAAAAGGTCCCTTTTATGTCCAAAAATAGAAAAAGATCCAAAAAAATGTTTTTCCTCCCCAAAATACATGGAAAATCCCTAAAGCATCCAAAAAGCCTAAGGGTTTAAACAAGATTAGGTATCAAAAGGGCATTAGTGATTAACTAATGTAATCAAGTCCCCAATCATAATTTCTCTGGTTGCGCAGGAGCGAGTATTTCTCTCAATATTTCGCATGGGTTTTTAATCAACCCACCCCAAATTGATTAGTGGCGACTCCGTTTTAAAAATTAACTTACGGGTTAAAAACTTAGACTATTAAAGTCGTGAATTGGTGGACTTGGGAGAGTCCGAGCTTAATAAATTTAGCCAAACCATTAGCCTCGCAAGGCGCTCGACCCGAGCGAGCACCGAAAAAAGAGGTTGCGACAAGGTTCATAAAGGTAGAGTTCTTAACTTGTTACCTTAATCTTGCCTTACTAAAACCTGAACTTCATTAAGAACGATTAACCTTGTACCCTAATACTTGATTTTAAGATACAATAGTTTGTTGTTACCCATTAAACTTTGATGATTTCCTTAGAAATTGCAAAGTTGGGTTTCCATTATGATGAACTATTATCAATTAATCTAAGAGCTATTTCTCTGGCAATACTGCTAACTAAACCTCTCAAAAGTCCATAAGTGAATAGATCGGCCAAGTTATTATTTGTATGAACATAAACTACTGAAATAATTCGATTAGTAATTTATTGCCAAACATACTCATGTTACAAACTAATATATCTAGATTTTTCATCGGATGTCATATTGTATGCCGAGGACATAGTTGTCTCACTATCATAATATAAAGATATGGTTACCATTGGTTATGGCCACAACTCTATATCAAATAGCGAATTTCACAACCATTCAACCTCTTTACCAGCTACCAATGGTGCTATAAGTTTATATTCCATCGTTGAATGAGATGTATATGTTTGCTTCTTTGATGTCCAAGAGCCTACGCCATTTGTGAAACTTGTGTAAGAAAAGAGTGTAGTGGCTAAAAAAGTCACCTAGAGGGGGAGTGAATGGTGATTTCAAGAAATCTAACAAACAATTACGGAATTATAGGTGTCAAGTTTGATATGAGCATAATATATATGTATGTATATAAGCAGTGAGTTGATATACGCAAGAACATGTGATGTCAATCATGCAGTGCGCATCTATTGGACAATAATTGGAATAAGCAAAGAGATAGAAAACGATGCCTGCAAAGGTTTATAGTGGCTTGGTTTGGTTTTATATAAGCCTATTTATTCATCTTTACAAAATTTGAATTTACTAAATTCGTTTTCTAGAAGAGATCCTAATAGAATTTTAGGGGACAAAATAAGAAATGTGATGTATGATTGGTCATATAACTGGGGTTACATAGATGCTTTTTATACAATATCCTTAACTCAAGGTATAAGTGGACTAGCTAAACTAATTCATTTTTTGGATAGACTAGTAATAGATGGAATTACGAACGGTTTCGGTCTTATACTCTAGTGGTAAAGCACTATCTCGGTGCGGGCTGCGAACACTAACATCAACAGCTCTCAATTATATTTGGTTTCCCAATAATATCAATTTTAGTTCCCAATGATATCTAATAGCGTCTCATTAGGCAACCTAAGTACGTTAGCGATATAGATCCTGTAGACTATTCACCTTTTTACCTTTAAATCTTTATGAACTTCCCATAATGTGCATCTTAGCACACCCTAAATTATGGACAACACTTGCATCTATAAAGCTCATAAGACATATTTGGATGGTTTAATCAACTTCAAAATATCATAAGAGGTTTCTCAACAAAGAAAATAACAGAAAAACATGAAGAAAAGAGTCATGAAAAAGAGAAATTTATAGTTAAGAATTATGTGTGTTTTGGTCTTATTTTTAGATAATCAAACAATATGTCTCTTGGGAATATATACCTCGTTATAACCATCACCACATTTCATGATCAACTCTTGCTTCTTTTTATGTTAATATTATCTATTGGTAATAGATATCTTATCGGAACCATCATTGCTTTTCATAATCAACCATCAATGTAATAATGGGCTTAATACCCGGCCCAAAAACCCTTGAATTTCGGCTCTAAAGCTCTACACCGTGAGGATGAAAACATAGAAAAATAAAAAGCGAAAGAAAAAAGAACAATAGGAGATAAGAGAGAGAGAGAGAGAGAGAGAGAGAGAGAGAGAGGGGGAGGGAGGGAGGCCGTAACAATAACAAGAAGAGAAGGAGAATAAGAAAGGAAAAGCAGAGAACAGAAAGTACACATCCGTAAAACAATTCTTGACGAGTTTGATTAACTACATTTCACAACAAGCAGTAAAGATTCAAGTCATTTGTTCATCTAATTGGATGAAATTTCGGAGTTAAACTATGTTAAAATTATGTGAATTCTAAACTGCGAGATTCAATTTAGGATTCGTTAAACTATGAATTTATATGGAAATGATCATTTATGGGGTTGGAAATTTATTCCGAATTACGTTCGATCGAAATGAATTTTCTATAGTTTCGCATGTGGATAGCTTTGAATATGTGCGCAGAATAACTCCGTCTTTCTCTTATTCTTATAGGAGTTGGGGCGCGACAATCAATCCATTTCTTGTCATTAATCAATTTTTTTTTCATATCCAACTATTTCTTTCTCTTTATTATTCATTGGCAACAAACAATTCCAACATCATCTTTATAGAGCCGCTACAAGATTAAAGTTTCCCTGTTTCCCTAGGACGGACTTGATCCCACCAAAATGCCTCTGGCGCCATTGCGCCCTTCTTACTGCGGCGGAGGAGTCTCGCTTTGCGGAGTCTTGTGGAGCCTGCTCACATCAAACCCTTCATCGGCAGCCTTCTGAACGAGCTGATTGTAGATTTTATCATCTATGTGACTCTTTCTGCTGATTATCTGCAAAACAAGAATCCCACAATTCAGAGGAAGCGAAAACCTACGGATTCTTACGTCTCCGACGATCAACCGGGGCCAAACAAAGAAGGAAAAAGGTGAAGGGAACCTGACGAGAAAGTTGCGTACCCAAAGTAACTTCCTGCCGGGCTGACCGATGACAGCATGCTGATAATCAGCGTCAATGTACAAGACCCAGTAGTCGCCCACCACGGGGATGATGGGTAGCTGCGGGGGCACGTAGAACTTCACTTTGAGCTTGGCCTCGTCGCTGCTCGGGTCGGCCTTGTAGGCGGTGCCCTCGATGTAGTCCCTCTTGCCGTCGACCCAGCCCTCGTTCAGCACCTTCAGGGTCCCGTCCTTATTCAGGGTGTACGTGGCCCTCGTGTCCACGGCGTTCTTCTTCTCGAAGAGCGACGAGAAGGCGGCAATCTCGTACCAGCGCCCCGTGTATCTCTTCAGATCGAAATGCTTCACGACAGAAGGCTAGCCATCTTGCTGGGTAAAAAGTCGAAGTCCGAAGTTTGATTCCCGCGAGCACTGCACACACATGAACACAGAATAGAGCAGCGAGACAATAAGAAAGAACCCCTTCACACCCTCCATCTCTTGCTTTGCCTTTTTTTCTCTCTCTCTCCTAATTCTTGGGTTTCTAAGTAGTGAGTGGAAGAAGGATTTGTCTCGGGTTTTTTATTGGGGAGAAAGGAGGAAATTTTCTTATCTCCTTTTGGTCTTCCTGATCATCTTTCTCTGTTTTCCTTATTTGTTGCAATTTCTTTTTTTGCCATTTTTCTTTTTCCTTGTTCTAGGATTTTGAGGTAGCGTTAGGAAGAGAGGGAGTTGTTGTCTCGGGGTTTCCAGGGAAAAGAAGGATTTTTCTTTCTCCTTTTGATTTTCATATTTCTCTTCTTTGTTTTCCTTATTTGTTGCAATTTCTGTATAAGAAGGGGGTTGAACCTGGACATATTCATAAACGGCTCAACTGGAAGCAAGGGTAAAACCTCTCCTGGCTATTCCTGAGACATTCAGATTTTACGTAATAATATTTATATGAAGTTGAGAATTTGTAGTGTCAAATAATTATATTTTAATTATAAGGCTAAGGACTATTAGCTTAAGACTTAGGTGTAAACATAGAAATAGTAATTTAATCATGAATTTAGTTAGGCCCAGGATGACTTTTCGACGAACATAATCGTCTCGAGTCCAACGTATTGAATCGGATTGATAAATGTTGATATGTGCTTTAATAGTAGAATGGATTAATTAACTTACTATCAACTTAGTCATTTATGAGTGGCATTATCGGTTTAAAATCTAGTTAATTAGAGCTAAGAGTTAATTAATTTTATTAATGGTGTCGAAGGTAGGAGAATTAGTTCATTATGGTTATTCACAAATTCTTTTGGTTGAAGACACTTAACACATCATGTGACTTTTCAAGAATAAGTGCATGGCCATGCATCTTCTTCAAAACTCGAACTTTGGCACTCATTTTGACACCTACCCTTAAATGACAACTCATTTCCACACTTGGCCATAAGCTAAAGTGAATTATGCCGCTTATCCTTGCACTCTCTCAAGATGATGTCTTAAGGCTAAGTGGACACCTAAAAAACTAATTAATGATTACTCTCAAATGAGTCATTACTTCTTGCTTTTCCTCTAACCACGTACTTGATTTTCTCTTTGTAATTGTGCCACCTCAAATGGGTATTGGTATGCTAGCTCCACTTAGCAATGGAAGAACCCATTTTTCATCTTGATAGATTTTTAATAAAACTCTTCTTGCCTTAGCGGTGGAACTCTCTTTCACCTTTCCAAATCTCAAAAGATTTTGTATGTGTTGTTTTCACGTTTCAATCCTATAAGTAGAAATCTAGACTTTCTTGTCAAAAGCTACAACGTGGTGATGGCAATTGGGTGATTTGCACCTGTTTGTGGTAATTGAAATTTCTAGATATTAAGTTAATTTAAATCCACTTTGTACTTCTATTTTGGTGGGTTGATTGAGATACAATAATGTTTTGGGTATGGTGATTGTTAAACTAGTCTTTGTTGATCTTGTCCATGTTTGTTCTACTTCGTTTTGGGTAGTCAAAATATAATCGTTCTATCATATTTATCTTGATAATCCATTGCATGTTCGTTCTGCCTTATTCTAGGTAATCAAAAGTTGTTTGTTCTGTCATTTTTGTCTTGATGACCCATTGCATGTTCGTTCTGCATCGTTCTAGATAGTCAGAAGTTATTTGTTCTATCATATTTGTCTTAATGATCATTGCATGTTGGTTTTGCTTCATTCTAGGTAGTTAGAAGCTATTTGTTCTGTCATATTTATCTTAATAACTCATTTCATATTCGTCCTGCTTCGTTCTGGATAGTCAAAAGCTGATTGTTTTGCCATTTATATCTTGATGACCCATTGCTTATTCATTCTACTTTGCTTGTTTCTTTCTGGGTAGTCAGAATCTGGTCGACCTACCATATATGTCTTAATGACCCATTGCATGTTTATCCTACTTCGTTTCGAATGGTTAGAATTTGTTCGTTTTGCCATACTTATCTTGATGATCTCTTGCATGTTCATTCTACTTTATTATGTTTCATTCTAGATAGTCAAAATCTATTCGTGCATGTTCTTTCTACTTTATTATGTTTCGTTCTAAATAGTCAGAATTTGTTCGTTTTGCCATACTTGTATGTCCGTTCTGTTAGAATTTTACTAGTTAGAATTTTACTAGTTAGAATATGTTTTGCTCTCTCGTTTCTACTAGAATATCCTATGTTAGAATCTATCAATTCGTTTTAGCAGAATTTACTATGTCTAAATCTATTTGGTCATTATACTAGAATTTATTAAGTGAAAACATGTTTGTTCATTCTACTGAATTTTTACTAAGTCCGAATTTATCCATTTGTGAATATGCTCTTTAATTCTATATTCTTCACTGAGTCTACATGTACGCATTTAATCGTCCAGACTTTAACGACCACAACCTATTCATTTATACATCAAATTTTACTCTGTCTGAACATGTTTATTTATATGATAGATTTTATATGGTGTTGACATAGTTATTCATATAAGTAAAAGTATGAACCTATTCCTTTGTACAAATAGATTTTACTGGGTCTAAACGTATTTATTTATACCAATAGATTTTACTAAAGTCTAAAACTATTACTTTGTACAATCAAATTTTACTAGGCCTGAACATATTTATTCATACCAACATATTTTATTGGATCTGAATATATTTATTTATACCAACAGATTTTACTGAAGCCTGAAACTATTCCTTTGTACATCGAATTTTAATGGGCATGGATGTGGTTATTCATACAATCAGATTCTACTAAAGTCTAAACATGTTTCTTTATACAATCAGATTTTACTAGGTCTGGATGTATTTATCTATGCAATTAGATTTTACTAAATCTGGACATTTCCAATTAACCGATCAAATTATTTCTGAGTCTAAGCACCCTTAACTTCTGAGTCTAATTCTGAATCTAAATATATATATTTTTACTCAATTTAAGCATGATTATTTTCTCAGTTTGATTCGCTTTCTAGGTCTGATTTTCCTTAAAAAGACGGATTACCAAATAACATATTCATGTTCTAAATAAGATCACAAGTTGCTTCTTGCCCGATTATGTGACTAATGCATTCCATTCCTTCCAAAAGCATGTGATGAAGTAAGAAAATGGATATGGGTATTCAAATGCATGTAAATGCTTGCTTGTCTTTACAAAATAGAAGGATAAACATGCTATTATGATGTGCACATTAAAAGGTATGATGAGAAATGAGGTGAGTTAAGCTGATAATCCACATCCTTCACTTATGTGATTATAAAAAGGGCAAGATAAGGTTATATATGAAAAGTGGTTATATATTGGATGTTGATTATTGTAATCGTTGTTTATTTCATCATGGATGCAAGAAAGATCAACGTTAACATGTGCATTGTGCATGAAAGTAATGCGATTCCGTCTTTCACATAATTGTGTGTGATGATGCCCTGTGATAAAAGTTTGCATAGTTGGGATGCCCCTGGGAGTGTTTCGAAATGCCTCGGGAATCGTGATGCTCCTATAGTAGGGATACCCTATGGTGTAAGTTTGTAAGATGCCTCTAAGTTGAGATGCTTTGGTGGTTGGGATGCCTTGTGAGTCAGGATGCTTCAAGAGAGTTCAGGAGGGAAAGTTAAATGAATATATTACACGTTCATGTGCATGTATAGAATTACATGATGTTTAATTAGTTACCTTGCATCGAAACTTGTTATGTCCTATGCACGGGCTTGGATGGAATCATTGTTAGATGATTATTATTATGGTAAAGTCTACTCATGTTTTATCATACTTATTAGATTGTTGTGTATTCTCTTTGCTTGTACCAGGTGAAGTGGTAAAAGAATTTTTCTAATTTAAAACTGGAAATTTCATTTATTAAGTTTTGGCTCATCCTTTACTTTTTAGTTTGTAGGATGATAACCGGAATATGATGATGGAAGGGAAGAGGTGATGCTCAAGACCATCAATCCTTGAGTCGAATGGTGGCTCATTTACGAAATAAGATGGAAGTAGAGATTATAGTTGGGCGAACCCTTTCCCAGGACTCTGGTATTTTGTATTTTTTTGAATGAGGTGTTAAAGTTGTATTATATGGTATATATATTGAAAATAATACATAAATTCACGCGTGCAATTTCTTGTACAGGGGTTTTGGTTGAGAGAAAAATTTTATTGAGCTTCTGCATGCTACTAAAACAATAATATAAAAAGGACGCGTGTCACGGGTGAAAGAGTGCCTCTATAAAGCTTGCTCTCACTGTAGAGACAGGCTGTGATAAACTTAGATCAAGACTAGGTTCCATCAAGCTGAAAGAGGCCACAACGGTACCAACCAAGGATGATGAAACAGTCATCTCGGTGTTTACAAGGAAAAGGAGGATTTTTCTTTTTCCTTTTAGTTATCATGTTTCTCTTCTTTGTTTTCCTTATTTGTTGCAATTTCTTTATAAAAAGGGTTATCTCAGGGTTTATAGGGAAATGGAGGATTTTTCTCTCTATTTTTGGCTTTCATGTTTCTCTTTTTTGTTTTCCTTATTTGTTGCAGTTTCTTTATAAAGATAATAGCACAAATAGTCACTGAACTTTTGTTCAATGTTTAATATCGTTCATGAATTTTTAATATGTGCAATGCGGTTCCTGAAATTTGGCACAATGTGTAATGACGTCCATAAATTTTAATTCATTCGATATGATCTTTGAAATATTAGTAAATATTCAATATTGTCCTAAACTATATAAAAATGTTTAAAAATTCAGAGATCACTTTGAATATTGTACCAAAATTCGGAGATCATATTGAACAAATTAAAAAGTTGATGATGATGATGCACATTGGATCAAAGTTAAGGGACCACATTGAACAAATTAAAAATTCGGGTAAGATATCGCACGTTGATCTGAAGTTCATGAATTACTTGTGTCATTTTTTATACTTTATAAGGTAAGGCAAAAAATTGAAAAATAGGGAATGAGATTTTGGGGTGGGACAGAGACGATTGTGGCCCTTCTGAATGTGGGGTACTTATGTTCTCGGTTGTTTCTGTTTGGGAGCTTTCTTCGAGGATAAAGATAATGTGAAAGGAAACCTCGATCATGCACAGTGTAATTTGTGAGTTTCTTTTTTGTTTGATCAGCATGATAATTTTTAGGAATTAATTGATTAAGAAATAACTAATTTTTGGGTTTTATGAAGAAGAAAGAAGCGTGCTGAGTGAAAAATCATCTTCAAGGCTAAGGAACGAGGAATGTCCAGGATTTGATTATTCCACTTCTGCATCACGTTGGTCCATTCGCGTTGCTGTGCTTATGCGAGCATTATTCCATTTCTGCAGAGGAAGATCACATGCCTTGATCTATCTGGTAACTTCGTTAAAGAATGGTCCTTGGAAAAAGAAGAGATCGCTTGCATGAAGATATTGTAAGTACTTTCGCCAATTTCAAGGCTTTTCGAGATATTTTGGAACGCAAACTCTTCACCCTATGTGCGACGAGTGACTTTTGAAATTCAACAAAAGAGTATTCTACTTTTTGTCTTGGATTTGCAATTTTTACTTCGCAACAATCTAGGATGGAGTTCGATTGTGGATTTGTAGACCCAACGATAGCGTTGCTCATGGGCTTGCAATTTGGACTTTTCATCATATATGAACATTATCTTCTTTTCTATATAACAACCTCCAATTTCAAGTTGAACTCAATATTAAATTAAAATTTTTTAGTCAGTCGAGTCAAGTCGAATTCGAACCGGAATTTAGGGTGCGCTTGTGTGGAGTAAACCATTTTCAAGGAATTATTTTTGGACTTTCCACCTGTTTGGATACTGGAAAATGAATCATTTAATAGAAATTGTTTTCCATTGACCAAAGTTATTATGCTAAAACTTTGGAAAATGAATGCCGCTCCCATGGAAGGAAATCATTTTCCCAATATAGACACCATCGTGGTGTTGGTAATGCAACACTAGTGAGCATCTCTCTCTCATTTTCATGCTCACAACCAAACAAACAAAAATCAATTGCTTTCCCTAATTGATTAATTGGCCGATTTCTTGATGTAGTTACTAATTGACTGTTTAAATTGTTCCTTTTTTTGTGTCAATAAGGACGCGTTTGGTAACAATTTTGTTCCTAGGAACAAATTTTGATCAAAAATGATTATTTTTTATTCTATTTCCGAGAACAATTTCTAAGCATTTTAAGCCGTTTGGTAACTGTTCAAAATTTCTTATTCTGGAATAGAATTGTGTTTGGTATCGTGCTCAAAATTTCTATTCCAAATCACTTTTTAAAATTTTTAAATAATTTTTTTCTTTTCTTTTTTTTCTTTCTCTCTCCTGTTCTTCTTCTTCAAGTGGCCGGCGACCTCACCGGAGCGTCGTCGGCCCTCATCAACCGAGCCTCGCCGGGCCGGGTGAGGCCCGCCCGGCCATCGGCGAGGCGGGTGAGCCTCACTTGGCCACCGGCGAGGCTCGGCCTCACCAAGATCGCGAGGCCCACCTAGCCACCGGCAGGGCTAGGCGAGCCTCGTCGGGGCCAGGCGGGCCTCGCCCAGCCCCGGCGAGGCCAAGCCTCGCCGATGGCTAGGCTTGCCTCCGGTGAGCTCGCCTGGGACCGATTCTTGGTTCGGCGAAGACGGTGGTGGTCGGTGGATGGCGGCGGATGGCAACCGCAGGATGGCGGTAGATGAAGAAGAAAAGGGAAGAAGAAGAGAAATATAGTCTTGATTCTTAGATTTGTTCCCGGAAGCAAAAATCAACTTTTTTTTTAATTCTTGATTTTGTTTCAAATCTACTTCCGGGAACAAAAAAATAGAAATTTGTTCCCAAGAACAAAAATTTTTACCAAATGTAATTATGTTACAAAACTACTCCCGGAAATAAAAAAATCAAAATCAAGCATTTGTTTGGATGGTTAACAAAAGGGCCTAAGAATATAAATTTAACATTCATATTTTTTTAAAAAAAAAATGGATAAATTCACTCCACTATTCTATGAATTTGTGGTTTATTTGTGATAATTATTAAACTAAGACCTTAGAAAATGAATTCCCCCTCCATGAAAGGGGAAATCACTCTCTATCTCTCATTTCCATGCTCACAACCAAACAAATAAAATCAATTGCTCTTTCCCTCCCACCCTCATTTTCATACTCACAGGCAAACAAACAAAAATCAATTGCTTCCCTTGAAGATGAATTTCGGATAAAACCATTTCTTTCTTGACAAAGTTTTTCATGAACCAAATACACTTTTATTGAAAAGTCAATCAAGTCGGTACCTAGAGCTTGAAAAGCCAATCGAGTTAAAAGAGTCAAGCTTGAGTCGAGTATTTAACCTTGCACATGCAAGTTGAGTCAAATTCAACCATCAAAATTCACCTATTCATGTCAGTATTTGCTATAGATAATAGTGAAGTTTGCTCATGGAACTTTTTTCCAGGGAATAAAGTATCAAGAAAATAAGACATCCTATCCTTTTCTCCACGAGGATCCCTTTTTTTATTAGAAGGAAAGGTAACATTGGAAGGACTATATTATTTAGATGGGGATTACAGCAGGTTTTCCTCCTTTATGAAATACTATGTCAACAAGAAAATATGGTAAGAACTGGAAAATTCAGAAACTTTCAAGTGAATTGACACTCAAGATTCTCAGATATTATCCTTAAGAAAAAAAGATAATTGATAATTATCACAATACAATGACAGTTGACAGCATGTCGTGATTCGTAAATTGCGATTACCTTTCCAAGAGATTCCCATCTTTTGGCCCACACGAAATGATAAGGACGGCTAGCCTGTTCGCCCACATGAAGGAAAAAAATCAAATAGAATCCTGGGGTAGCAGCCCAAGATACTAGACAGAAACAAGATGATGACGATGATCCCATTGTTTCTCTCTCTCCTCTCTCTCCTGCTCTTCACTCTACCTGCGACACTAGCTTCACATTCACCACCAACTTTCTTCCCCAGAGCAACCTACCAATCTTCTTCACTGAAACAAGATGATACCCTTAAGAAAAAGATTCCCTTCAAGACCCAGTTTTTCCCACAGATTCTTGACCACTTCACATACAACCCGAAGAGCTACATTATATTCTATCAAAAGTATCTCATCAACAGTCAGTTTTGGCACCATGGAGCTCCAATCTTTGTTTACACGGGGAATGAAGGCAACATTGAGTGGTTCTCTGCCAACACTGGATTTTTACTGGACATTGCTCCCAAGTTCCGAGCTCTCCTGGTCTTCATCGAAGTAATTTTTCAATGTTTCTTTAGTTTCTGAGCCCTCCCGAGAGTCTATTAAGCTGGAGAAGAAAAAGGATAAAAATTGCAACTTTATGCTATCTCATGAAGCAGGATGCAAAAGGGTATCTTAGCGCTCTTGAAAAGATTGAATATTCATTTGGGTTTCCGAGAAAAAGCTTTTGAATGTTAGAATATGATTTCACAAGAAGCGACTGTCAATGAGCGAATCCAAGACAGAGTTTTCTCCCTTTTTTGGGGTTTGGGGGACGTTTGCCTGATGGGTTTGTTTCTCGTGTTTTTTCAGCATAGATACTATGGAGAGTCTCTGCCATTTGGGAAAGACTCTTATAATTCTGCAGAGACGGTGGGGTACTTAAGTTCACAGCAAGCTTTAGCTGACTATGCCGTTCTCATAAGGAGCTTGAAGCAGAATCTGTCTTCTGAAGCTTCCCCTGTTGTTGTGTTTGGGGGTTCCTATGGAGGAAGTAGGCTATCTGATTTTGCACTCATTTTCCTTCTTTTTTCACCGAATGATCTTTTTTAGGAATGGGTTTTTGGTTCTTGATGTCTTATGAAACAGCATGAATGGTGCATCCATAATTAAATGTGCCAAACATTATGTTATGTCTTGCAAGAACTAGCAATAAATGAACCCCCTTTTTTTGCAATAAATGAATGGGAGGTCCTTTTCGAATGACGAGCTATTAATGCACTTTGTATAGTTTAATATTGTCCACATATCATGAGATTGTGGTGCAAAGGAAAGGCTGATGTACTTATTTTCTAAGAGATATTACTTCTGCTCCAGTGTTAGCAACCTGGTTCAGACTGAAGTACCCTCATATTGCAATTGGAGCCTTGGCTTCTTCAGCCCCTATCTTGCATTTTGACGACATCGTTCCGCAAACAAGCTTCTATGATGCTGTTTCCCAGGATTTTAAGGTGGTCTTGTCTCTCCTCGCAATCCTCTGCTGTGCGCATGTGTTTCTGAAGTCATTCCTTTTTGTTTGTCTTGGTGTTTGTTAATTGCACTTTCATGTGCAGTCTGTGAGCTTGAATTGTTACCAAGTGATCAAGGGAAGTTGGGCAGAGCTAGCAGCCTTGTCATCTCAGGGACAAGGTTTGGCGGAACTGAGCAAAAACTTCAAATCTTGCAAGTAAGCCTTTTCTCCATTCACTTTTTATAGATAAAAGGGAAAGTACAGAGAATCAAACATACTCTAACAGTGAGTGTGTGTTGAACTTACCAGTGTAGTGCAAATTAAAACCCTTAAACAAAATATAATGACAGCGATGAGGATAACAAGAAGAACATTAAGCCTTATTCTACTCAGTGGGTTGGGCTAAAATAATTAAAGATCAAGTGACATACAGGAAATTGAAGGGAAGCACTTGGTTTTTACCTTTTCATTTTGACTATGCTTCCAAATTAAAGCACAACTAGCATGTACTATTGTATCACGACCTATTAATCTGCTTTAAGATATTAATAGCTTCGAAATTCCTATCCTTTTTGTTCTTTACCTTCAGAGGCCTCCACTCAGTAGATGCAGCTCAAAACTGGCTATGGGCTGCTTTCGTCTACACTGCAATGGTGAACTATCCAACTGAAGCCAATTTCATGATGCATTTACCTGCCTATCCAGTGAAGGAGGTATTATCTGAATGCACTTGTCTAGCCAAATCAAATGTGATGAAGTCTCTAATGTGGGATGTCCTTGTTCTAACTTTTTCTCCCACTGTTTTCATTGAAGATGTGCAAGATTATTGATGCACTTCCTCCTGGAGAGACTAAGTTAAGCAAGGCTTTTGCAGCTGCAAGTTTGTACTATAATTACTCACAAACTGAAAAATGCTTTAACATTGAACACGGATCTGATGCTCATGGCCTGCATGGTTGGGATTGGCAGGTTAGAGTCTCCTCTTAACCATTGGCTTCTCCTGAGTTTATTCCCTTCATATGGAATCAATTATGATGGAGTTGAAAGAAAGAAAACTGGATTACATTAAACCAGACAACAATCTTGTTTCCACTATCTATAAATACTGCAACTGAATTAGATTAAACCAATCAAAGTACCAGCTGTTGATCACGAGATATGTGTCGACTGCCAATTTTTCTAATCCCTTTTAAGTACTTGTGCAGGCTTGCACGGAGATGGTCATGCCTATGAGTTGCTCAAGCGAGAGCATGTTTACTCCATATTCCTATAACTACAGTGCATTCGCGGAACAGTGCATGAAGCAGTATGGAGTCACACCTCGGCCACATTGGATCACAACTGAATTTGGTGGCAAAGTGAGTGAAATAGTCTAGTCAGGGTATTACATGCTTTGAACATTAAGTGCCATTCCATTAAAAGGCTCAAAAATACCATCTTTACTATGTTCTTTCCTTTTCAGCGAATTGAGAAAATCCTTAAGAGATTTGGCAGCAATATCATATTCTCTAATGGGATGCAAGATCCTTGGAGCAGAGGAGGGTAATCACTTATTTTTTTCTTCTCCTTTTTCTTTTGTGTGCTGCTTTTCTGCTGTTTTCTTAACCATAATATCATTTTTAACACACCGACTGTTCATATCATTATGAAATGTTAACTATCTCACTCATGAGTTCGATACCACGTCAATGACCATGCTTACACATCGTTGTGCAGACATTATTTTCATGAATCAGGCAAGCACCTACATTTACGTTCTGAGACTGATGAATTTGAGGGTTACTTTGTAATGGCTTTGTCTAGGGATGATATTGTGCATCCCAACTTTTGGCCCCTCATGAACTTTTTCAAACACATGATGTTTATGCAAAGCACAATTGGAGTTACCTCAGTGATGATGTAAAGTACGATTACATATAGAGTTGCTCTTGTCGGATCATCTGAAAACCATCTGCACATAGTGTTTGATGAATTAGTTTCAACCAGTTCAGTTCATACTAATCTAACCAGTGCCAAACTTCCCCTTCTTGCAGTGTGCTTAAAAACATATCTGCAAGCATTGTTGCTCTCGTCACTGAAGAAGGTACCGGATTCTTTTCTGGTGTCATTATATCCATTTCGTCCTTACCTTTTTCTGTTGACCACATGGTAACACTAAACTGACTACCATCGACAATATGCAATGTTCAGGAGCCCACCATGTCGATTTTCGGTTTGCAACCAAAGACGATCCCAACTGGCTTGTTGAGCAGAGGAGGCAGGAAGTGGACATCATTCAGAGCTGGATTGACGAATATTATGCCGACCTTAGATCATGATGAAGAAACGATGGTTCCAAAGCACGCAACATTCAGACCCTGAAGAGCTCAGCTACACAATTTCTGAATTCTTGCTCTTCTAATTCAGGAGTTTCTATAGATGGAACATAAACAACTGTGAATGGTTGAATTGCGTTCATTTCGGCTTTCCTAATCCGTATCAAAATGGAAGTCATAGCGCCCTTACTTGCACGCATGGTTTTGTGGTAACTAAAGTTGGCCACCCTATGAAATGGAAAATGGGTAAAAAGTTCCTGAATGCCGACCGCTTCTTGAGAAGGATATACTAAAGAAAATGAGGAACGAACGTGATGAGTTAAGGCTGTGTTTGTTTCAATCAAAATATTTTCCAAAAAAAAATGTTTTCCAAAATTTTTTAGTGCTTGGAGCATGGAAAATCTGCTGCCTCACGCTTCTCTTCTACACTTCAATGATGATGTCTCGCCTTCACATACTGCTTTGTCTGATGGGAGTTCAATTAGCCCATTCTTCTTTGTGATGATTAATCCAATTTCTTGGATGGATCCCTCAAAAAGTCCTAGTTCAATTTTAGCTTTCAGTCAAATAATGAAAAATTGTCATTTTTTTTTAAAATGTTTTTTTGAAATATCACATTTTTTTTTAAACAAACGAAGCTTGAGCTAACCAATATTCGCATATACATTGGGATTGGTTTATTATTTGTAGCTCAAAATAAAGATCCAATTTTCAGGTCCGTTTGTTTGTTAGCAAACTGTTTTCAAAAATTATTTTTCGACTTTTCAGTATTTAGATACCAGAAAAATAATCAATCGACGGAAAATATCTTCCATCGATTGAAAACAATAAGCTATAAGAGGAAACACAACTTCCCCCTCTAGCAAGAAGGAAATCATTTACAATAAATCATCAAATAAATCAAAATTAATCATTTTTCTTAAAAGTGATTACATTCAAACAATTTTCTAGCAACAATTTTCCTTTAAATGAACAGACTTTCAATTTAAGAATTTCACCCAGACCTAGAGCTTGACGGCATTCAAAACATGTGAATCGTGGCTCAATATACATGTGACACCATACCTTATAGTCTTGTCTTATATCCTTATGCCGATGGGTTCGAGCCAAAATCGCTCTTTATCTAATATTTTCATTTCTCTAATACGGTGCTCACAGTAACAAAAATAAAAGTATTTATATAAATTGTATAATCTTTTTAGCATGGATGTGACCCCCCTTTAATTAACAAATTTTGCAATTTTGGCTAAGTGGGGGCACGCGTTTGCGCGATGGGGAAAAAAATAACTGCTTTGACTGATAGAGAGAGAGAGAGTGATCATGGAAGGCCAAGATCTCCCTCCCCAAAATTGAACAGAAAAGAAAAGCTCTCATTTCCCACAAGAACGACGACGAAGGATAGAGAGAGAAAGAGGTAGATTCAGAATTGAGGGAGAACCGCCATAGCCAGAGATCTCTCTCTCTCTCTCTCTCTCTCTGCAGCTGCTGCTCCTTGCTCGGGAAGAAGAAGAAGATCTGGAGTGCGCGTGGATGCGGTGAGGTGGCGGGGGAGATGACGAGGAGAACGGGGGCGTGCCTGCGCTGCTGCCTGGTGGTGTTCGCGGTGGTGTCGGCCCTCGGCGTCTGCGGGCCCGCCCTCTACTGGAAGCTCAAGAAGGGCATCACCCTCGCCGCCGCCGAGTCCGACAAGCACCTCTCCTGCCCTCCCTGCGCCTGCGACTGCCCTCCCCCTCTCTCCCTCCTCAACATCGCTCCCGGTAATCCCTCTCTCTCTCTATTTCATGCATTGGTCGATTCTTTTCGCGGTTGGAGAAGCTGGGCTGGCGTTGAACTTGGAAATTGGGGACGCGATTGCGGTTTTGGGATCAGATCTTAGTCTGTTCTTTGCCATTTCCGTCTGATTTCGAAGCGTGTTTACCGATGCTGTTGTAGTTGTCGGCTTGCGATTCTTGTTAGATGCTGAGATCTGCTTGCAAATTATCAGTTTGGCCAATGGTGGTGGATTTCTCTCGTGTTGTCTGAGCAGTCTGTAGAGCTTGTGTGTGTGGCTGGATTTCTCGGATACCGTGAAAAATTGATTGCGCGGTTGTTGGAGCTAATGTGAACTAAGTAACTTCAGATTGAATGGGAAGGTTACCTCGATCAATGAGGTTCTGCATTCAATGCCATTCCTTTTTTGTTCTCGGATCTTGAAGCACTGTGAGGGGTAATGGGGAAGTGGAAAGATGAACGATCTCCTCTGAACCATTTCTGTACCAGTGATCCAAAGTAGCATCTTTTTTTCTTTTTTTTTTCCATGAGTTTGTGGAAATGCCTTCTCGTAAGAATCTCCAAGGATGTCCTCGTTCATTGCCGTTAGCTAATGACATACTGAAATGGTGTTAAAGGTTACTAATTCCACACGGAAAAGGATGCTCTTGTCTGATTCATCATGATGGTGATATGGCTTGTTCATTTTGTCCTTACTTTTTCTTTGCTAGCTTACTAGTTGAATGGAATTGCACATTATCTCCTTCTGACTCTGGGGAAAATGGGAAAGCTTGTGCTGCGATAGTAGAAGCTGAAGTGTCTATTGGTTTCTTCTATCACCTGGAGTCATCGGGCTCTGATTTTGTGGTGTGTTTGGAAGAACTTCTGCTTTTAACTTTTATCTATGCTATTAGTTTTAGCATTTTTTTTTTTTTTTTTTTTAAAATACTCAATGCTTCAAACGTTTAGAAAATATAAAATTTTGCATTTACAGTCATTTATAGCTTAATAATTCTTGTCTTGCTAACAAAGTCAAGAAGTACCTTTTGATTACTAATGTTGAAACAATAACACCATTAAATTGTGGTGTCTTTATGGAAGGCTCTTTTTTTTTTTCTTTTTTTTTTAAAGGATGTGTGGTTTTACACATCTGGCCGTATGAGCATGCATGCTCGGCTTTGCAACCTTTGAGCAATAGTTGCATTCTCTCTCTTATAGTCTCTCTCTCTCTCTCTCTTATGCTAATTGCTGTATAACTTATGTTCAATAAGTTGCTGGAAATGTGTTATTGATGTACTGATTCATGGTTAAATCTTTCTGTCACTCTGGCAGGGTTGGCAAACCTTTCTGTTACAGGTCAGTTCTCATCCTGCCAACTCTCTTTCAACTTTTGTTTCTTGCATACTCTTGTTTAATTTAAAATTGCATTCCACTCATGAATATTTGATCTCATTCTCAGTCATTGGGTTGGACAACCATTGACATAGCTTCACAACTGTCCCTGGTCAATTTCTTGTGGGAGTTATTTGTCTGAGAAGGCAACTGAACATGTAAAAACATGTCACAAAGCTCTTCTTGTCACCTTTACCTATCCAATTGTGATTAATTGTTCACATTATGTGCAGCAGATAGGCCTCACATCAGACATGGTGATAAACATTAGTTGCAGATGAGTCGTTTAAAGTATGATTGACTGCAGTAGCTTAGGCTCAAAACAGTTTTCTTCGCTTATCTCTGTTCCTTTTCCAGCGTCATTCGTCAATGATGGGTGTTTCGAATAAATTATAGTGGCTTTGAGTCCCTTTTAGCATTTAAGAATTTCAAATCTGGTTCTTTATTTGAAACTTAAGGATCTGAAACTATAAGAGCTCTCTCTATATTGAGAAATGCAGATTGCGGAAGTAATGACCCTGATCTCAAGCGAGAGATGGAGAAGCAGTTTGTTGACCTTCTAGCAGAGGAGTTGAAACTGCAAGAAGCCGTGGCTGAAGAGCACATTCGCCATATGAACATCACCTTTGCCGAGGCAAAAAGAGTGGCTTCTCAGTATCAAAGGGAGGCAGAGAAGTGCAACTCTGCCACAGAAATTTGTGAGGAGGCAAGAGAGCGTGCGGAGGCATTGTTGATAAAGGAGAGAAAGGTGACATTGATGTGGGAGAAACGAGCCCACCAAATGGGCTGGGAAGGGGAATAGAGACCAAGGTTAAGTTAATTTTTGCTTCATTTCGCTTAATGAATTGTACAACTCGTGGCATCAATACATGCAATTAAGCAAAACAGTCCAGGATTGTCACTTTTCTCCTTCCACTAATGTCCAGCTTGAGGGTGCCCATGCTGGAGGAGGGGAAGAAAAAAGAAACTTAAGCTCTGTCACTTTACATAGATTGTATGTGTCTATTTTTGTACCATAAAGATGGTGCGAGTTTGTCATACTCTTGTAGGATCTCCCTTTATTGTAAAACCAGATGTCTTGCTAATATTATCACGTTGAGCATTCTCTGAAAAGAAGCATCTTATGATGCTCAATTCAACATGTTCTTTCCTGCGAGGCGGAATCTGATGTTAGGGATCTTGTAATCTGGAACGATGGGCCTATTGGCAGCCCGCGTTTATATTGAGAGAGAGAGAGAGAGAGAGAGAGAGAGAGAGAGAGAGAGAATCTTGAGAGTTGAAATTTGGCATTTATAGGATTTGATAATTGGGAATTTCGCGTGTTTTAGGGACCTAGACTTTGATCTGAAGCTACTTTGACAGCAAGTTGCAATGGCAAGTCTCCTGTCCAGCGTTATCCTTGATTCTGCCGATTAAAAAACTTCTTGCGCCTAGCGCAAGAATTCCACAACGTGTATTATCTTGGCATAAACAACTCAGTAGGATCTCTCGTTTTCACATTCGCTTCAAGCGTCCGTCGAGTGCAAGGAATGTATTCCCTTTCTTTTCTTTTGGTACAACTTTCTCATATTCAACAAAGGTTCGCTGTTTAGCATATTCTAGATCCATTCGCCAAACGGCGGGCGTAAAAAATGTTATCCCTGAAGCATGGAACAAGAAGGATGCAATGCCTCGATAGCACAGTCGCTGACTTCGTACGGCTCTTGGTTCCAACAATCTCCCACTTGAGCAGAAGATTACTGGATGAAGTACGACACTCCCGGGGTAAAATTGAAGTGAATTATACTATCAATCTGAAGTTGACTGGCTGTGAATAAGCTGTTGTCAAGGCCATTGCAAGTAGCAATATTGCAACTGAAGAAAACACGTGCAAACCAATCAACGAAGTAGACGCATATGTGCTAGTTTAATAAGAGCCGAATAGAAAGGGACAGACAAATAGAGGATACCCACAAATGGTTCTCTTCCCACATTCAGTGACATGTCGCAGTTCTAGTAACTCAGAATTTGAGTAGACCCCTGCTTGCACTAGAAGATATAACTCAGAAGGACTTGGGTGACAACATGGTTATCGTAAATGGATCGGAAACAGAAACATAGATATGAACACGAATCTGTCAGAAATTTGCCAAAAACTTCTAACTAAGCATGAATGCAACAGAGTTAAAAGGAAGAAAGAAGAGTGTTAAAACTAGTGAATACTAACAGCATACAACAAAGTTGGAGAAGATTAAATCTAGACAGAAAACACTGAAAAATTACAAGTGGACTCAAACTTCTAGAAGAGGCGCTGCGGGCATCTCCCTTTCTGATGGCGCAGCAATAGCATCACATGCATGATCCAACAGGATAGGTGCCCAAGCTGAAATCTCCATTCGTGAGCACAGCCTCATTATGTTCCTGCACGATAAAGAAAAGGTCTTAGAAATTCATAGTAAGTTTGAGAAAAGTATCCTGAAAGAGACTTATAGCTTTACACTGCTCTCATTGACCCTAACATTTTGCATATCTTGGCATATATCCACTATTTATATTCATAGTAATGACGGAGGCACTAAGAATACTGTAAGAAGTGAGACCATTTCCGAAGCATCAAGAATCCTCAAGAACAAGATCCTTGCTACATGTAGCTAATATTCATCATTGGAGGCAGTTTAATCACTTTGATTAAATAATGCTCATCCATGACAGATTTTATTTTTAGTCCAAACTTATGAGCTAAGAAAGACCAAACAGGATTACATCCGATGTTTTCTTAAGTTTCCATGAACTGTTTCACCTTTATGTTGGTGAAGACGAAATTGACGTCCTCTATTTTTTCTTTTTTATAAGTACAATACTGATATCTTGACCAGATATGAACAAGGATTGGCCGAACGTGAAAATTAAATACAGTTTTGCCAATCCAAGGCTCCAGCTAATTCCCTTCACTAGAACTCCTACCTAATCATCCAACTAAGTTTTGTGTCAAATCACAGATACAAGCACACATGGATTCCTTTGTTTACCTGTTTGATCATTCCATCCATTAGCTCATCGAGGGACTCGAAACCATTTGGCATGAAGCCATCCGGAAACTTTGTTTGCCCCAAGAGGTAGTTTTCAAAGGATCTCATGTTTGCCTCCATGGATGCTGATTTGCCAACTTCTGCTTGCTGATAGAGAGGTGCATTGCCAGAATTTGATTGGACAGCAAAAGGAGCATCCACACTTCCACCGCGCAATGAACTTGCCGATCCCATATTCTGGATCAACGGTTCCATGTCACCATTGGCAGGTACTACAGAGTCAAAAGTACCAAAACCATGATTAAACTGGCGTTGGTAATTTTGGTTATGATCTTCCCACTTTGATTTCGATGATGTGAAGTCCACATTTTGAATCACGTTTCCCAGTAGCCCAGCTTGACATTGCATGTCTCCTCTAGAGTCTCCTAGAGCCGATGGAATGGGACTAGAAGAGATATTATTTGGGCCATTATGGATAAAAGAAGAGGGCAAAGTGAACTTCTCAGTCATATTCGTGGGAGTCACCTGACTGCAGTTAAAGGGCACCGTTAGTGGAGTAGGATTTGCTGAAGGAAGCTGGGGTAACTGAACTGCACCGTGCCAATTTTCATTGCATCTATTTTTATCGATAAAGTTACATCCACCAATAGCACCAACATTGAGGGTTTCTGATTGCAAAGAAACTGCTCCAAAGGAAGACTGTATTCCGAATTCATCCCCACTGCGACTTTGCTGTGTGTTTCCTTGTAAGAGCAAATGGCTGCTAGGGACGCTCTGGCTGAGGTTGCTAGAACTGCTGGCCGTCACCCGGTTATCTGCAATTGGGGAAACTTTAAGGGCTGTGGGATTGTCGAATTTAGTGATGTCTCTTATATGAGGACCTGGCTTGCCATGATTTGGCTGAAGCAAGCTTGTATTTTGGTTCGCAGGTGATGGATTGGGCTGCAGCTTTCCAAGAGAGTTGATTGAGTTGCTGACATTCTGCAAATGACTTGGCTGAATTGGCCCTGAAGCCGCAATCCCTTGCAAACCTAAACCCACAGGCGAGTTAAGTCTGCCTAGCATTATGCCCTGTGGATACAAAGAAGTACCAGAAAATCTTCCTGAACCAGCCAAGGTTCGAAAGTCTCCAAAACCGTTCAGTGCAGTCATGCGCATATAGGATGGATCTTTCGCCCCAAATGCAGCAACTATGTTAGCTTGCTGAACATTGCTGATTCTTTTCAAGTAGAGCCTGTATTTCTGCAGAGTAAAAACCGAATCACCGTCTAGTTCTAGCTGTCTAATGGACAGTTTCAGAATAAGGCTACTATGCTGTCCTTCAGTGCATCTAATCTAATACTATTTGAGCCGTGCAACACAAACTCACATAATCCACATTAGTAGGCATGTATCATTAGTGAGAACCATCAAAACATATAAGCTGATAAACCAATACTAGTTACCATCAACATAAAACTGCCCTACATGACCTAATTAGAGTTTATGGACTTAAAGCTCCTACATAAGATACGACATTTGAGATTCTGACATATCCTCCTTTGTTTTGAAAGAGTAAGGAGCAACATATGTTCCAAAATTTGAAACACAATGTTTTCCTGGCTCCTGGGAACTCCAATAAATGTCCACTCTCCCTAAAACTGCGTACACGTAAATATAATGTTGAAGGCACAAATTAGCTGCTGTGCAGGCAAATGTTGCTGAAGAATCTAAATAATATGCAAAAATGTAAATGTAAGGAAAAAAAATCAAAACCTGCAGATGGCTCGCCACATTCTCCCTCGTAAGCCCCTCAACATTCATCAGGTCTAGGATCTTTTTCGGAACCGCCTCTGCATTAAAAGTGATATTTGAAAAGACTGTTAAAGTTTTACTGAAGAAATGAAATTCACCCCATCTTGGTCAAAAAAGAAAAAGCTCACTTTCAAGGCCAAGCTGATTAACAGCTGAAACAAATTTCCTGTGCAGATCCACAGACCAAACAACTCGAGGTTTCTTTTGGCTCGAGGGATCCTCATTCTCATTCTCATTGTCTTCGCCATCTTCTTCTTCTTCTTCTTCATTTTGATCCTTTCTTCTCTTGTTGAGTTTCCCATCTGGATTTGCAGTTGTTTGGGCTCCTTGTGCACCCTGTCCAGATTCACTGTTGTCCTTATCTTGATTCGGCAACTGATTTTGGTTCTTTGAGTTTGACTTCTTTCTCCTGATAACATGTTGCCATATGTTCTTGAGCTCTTCCATTCTCACCGGTTTCAACAGATAGTCACAAGCACCATGAGTGATCCCCTTCATCACAAGCTTGGGATCGCCATAAGCTGACAACACTGGAGCCAACAAGAAGGGAAACCAATGTTAAACTTTGGTCCATCCCATGATTTCTACACAAAGTGATATTGCAAAAAACAATAAAATGCAGTCAACTAATAAAAATTGCAACAAGAAACAGTCGAACAAAGCCAAGCCAGAGACTTTCAATTGAATCGTATTCAATCATCCAGCTAACTTTATAAAAAAACAAGAACTTTGCATCGTCAAAAGAGAATCATGTATGAACTTACTGATCACGGGCAAATCCATTTCAAGCCCCACGAGTTCCAGTAGCTTGAAACCATCCATGTCAGGCATGTTCACATCACTGATAACCAGGTCAAACTTGTCCCGGTTCTCCCTTAACATTTTCAAGGCCATGATTGCCTGATTTGAGGTGGTAACTGCGAAAAACAGCGGCCAAAATGGTTAAAAAAAACTCAGTTTTTCGACTCAGTCAGAAGAAGAAAACCAACGAAATGACAATCCATAGAAACCAACAGATAGTCCGCAAATGAGCACTAATTCCATGACAGAGGAAAACATGTCAGCCATGGCCTGCAACTGGACATCAAGAGTAACTCAACACATTGCATAACTCATTATTAACAGTTCCAAAACACACACGAGGTTCTGACATCTGGCGACTCTCATCAATTTTTTCAAAAAAAAGCATTGAAAATCGAAAATTATAATTTGAAAGATGTTAGTGATGATGAACCCATCTCACAATTTGAAAGTCAATTAACTACCAAAAACCAAAGCACCCAAAAGAAACACAGAGAGAGAGAGAGAGAGAGAGAGAGAGAGAGAGAGATCTCACCCTGATATTGGCAGCTTCTGAGCAGATTCTCCAACACTTTCAGGCAAGTTGGGTCGTCATCGACGGCAAGCACCCGCATGCCCACCGGAAACCGGTCATTCCCTCCGTCCTCCACCGTCATAGTGAATCAACAACACTCTCGGAGCACACGAGAAGACAGCGGAAGAACTTCGAGCGGCTGGAAAAATCGCAAATTTCCCCTTCAAACAGAGACCCAATTGCAGTGCCTTGAAGAAGGTGAAAACCGATCAAAGAGGAGAGAGAGAAAGAATAGAACAGAGAATCAAGCCCGAGCCAAGACTCGAACTTTGACCGCACAAGAACCTTCAGAAAGGTTCCTTCACAAAACCCAGAAGCCGAATTTGCTGCGAGAGAGAAAGTGGTGCGCCAGAGAGAGAGAGAGAGAGGAGAAGGGGAATGAGTCAATGATGGTGAGAGATGGCCAGGAGCAATAGAGAGGAGAGAAAGTGGAAATTTTTTTGTGCCCAATTACACGGAAATCCATTGGTCGCTGTCCCAATATTTTAATTTTTCGTGCGTAATTATTGAGGATTTTTTTTCCTTTTCTCGAAAAAAGAATTTAATAAAGCTTCACGCTTTCTCTCTCTTCCCTCTCTCTCTCTCTCTCTCTCTCCTACCCGCCTGCTTCCCCCTCTGATCGGCGTGGGCTCTCCCTCCCTGCTGCTGTTGCTGTTGCTGCTGCTGCTGCGAATATCGACCTTTTCGCTCGAGCTTTTTCCTCCTCAAAAGGGAGGTAAAAATGGCTCCTTTAACCATGGGATTAATCAAATTTCCCAGTTGCAGAACCCCAGAAAAAGGCCAACGTTGTGGCACAATCATGTTCCCACAGTTGCAAGGATGACTTCTGCCCCTGCTCATGTCATTGACCGTGCTGCCACCCCAGTTTTTGGCTTGATTCCTCTGCAGCACAGCGCTGAACTCCTCTTTCTCCACATTTATCTCACCAGCTATGATATTATTATTCATATGGATATATATATATATAACATGTAATGATTTGTCAATTTTTTAATTACCATATTCTTGTTTTTTGTCTCTCTTTCCTGTGCCTTGGTTGGAACATGAATTAGAGAGGGGAGAGAAACGAATATATGTATATTATAACTCGCTCCTGTGATAAAATATGACAGCCATTGACATAGATTTATTGACCGATGATGATCACCATGATGACGTCAGCAACAGTCATGTACTTAGGACTAAAGTTGCATAATTGATGTGGCTACACGAGGAAGTACAATTATTGGGCTGAGGTTGTCTCTTCTTTCTTCTTGATCAAATAGTGGGTCAATATCAATAATTAAATTTATTTTCCACCCGGTATGAAAAAATGTTTTTTTTTTAAACTTTTTTTCTCCTATTTGATGAGGTTTTTTTCTTCTTCTTCGTTTTTTTACTTTTTCCATTTGATGAGGTGAGCGTAGAGTTTATCATTTAATGCTGCAACAGTGATGGGAAGATTCCGTGGGATGACACAGACGAGTGCCCAACTGGCAAAGAAACTTGGGTCTGTTAAATATTCTGAAGAAAATCTGTGCAGAATCCGGATTATTCATTTTTGGCATTAAATGCTAATTGAATTTAAGATTTTTTGTTTATGGTCAGAATTGAATTTAAGATTTCAAATTACCATTTACAGGGGATATTCAGGGTAATTTCCAGGAGTGGATTCCTTGCCTGAAGTGAGTGGCTCATCATTTAAGCGCAATTAATTGCAAATAAAATGCCAAAAATATATAAGAATAGAGAACCCTCAAAAAAAAAAATCACTTCAATAGGTTTTATAAAAAGAAGAACAGAAAATCCATTGCGGATGTAGATATATGTATTTTTTTGGTGATTTCAATATTTTGGACCGAAAGAAATCGATGAATTTTAATTATTCTCAATATTTTGAACGAGTATTATGGGGGCATTCATTGGTGGGATTCTGAAAATTAAAGATAGTTAAGAATTTGTGCAATGCAATTATGGAATTTATATTTGAATGTTGGAAGATTCTTGGTAAGTTGGTTGCAGGATGTATCGTGGGCATTGGACAAATCATTTATTGTATGAGGATTTTAGGAAAGATGAGCCATATTTGCTTCATAATATAGCAACGTGAGAAATGTACGTTTTACGCTGTAACTATGTGCTCAACTCCACAAAATAATATTTTCTATTCCCATTCAAAGTATAAAAATGTGAAATTTTGAATAGATAATCAAATAGAGACTACATACATTCGAATTCTTGCTATAAATATGAAACTAAAAATAATGAAATTAGATTAATTTGAGGCTTTTCTATCAACGGAGCGTGTAAATTTGTCATTTTTCGCCTTATTTCAAGAAAGAATTCATTTTTCTTTTTCCAAGAGTAACAGATCACCAGCAGACGTTCATAATTAAGGAGCTCAACTGTGTGCGTACGATTAGACACGTGGTGAAAATCTCATTTCCCATGCCACCAAATACTAATGACTCGCCCATCCAAGTATTAATTTGCTTACCGACCAAAAAAAAAGTATTAATTTGCTTTACATATAAACTATCTTATTTTGAGTAAGTGGGAAAAGGGGCTCCATCCAAATCGTGACAAACATGGCCTTACATCGCTTATTAGGCAAGAGCAACTAAAGATGCGTTTAAGAACATTCTATTTTGGAAATAATTTATGATCATATATTTTTTTTTTAATTTTTTTCCCAAGAACAATTTTTAAGAATTTTAAGATGTTTGGAATCGTTTAAAATTTTTATTCCGGAATAAGATTGCATTTGGTACCGTTCTAAAAATTTCTAATCTAAATAATTTTCTTTTAATTTTTAAAATAATTTTATTACCTTTTTTTTTTTCTTTTCTTTTCTCTTCTTCTTCTTCTTCTTCAGGGTTTGATGATGATTGGCAATCGGCCAAATGAGAGCCGATGACCTCATTGGAGCGTCGCCGGCCCTTGACGAGGCCACGACACATTGGCCGAGCCTTGTTGGGATAAGCCTCCGGCGAGCTTGCCGGACCTTGCCCAACTGGTCGCCGATGATGGTGGCGGCGACGATGCTAGATGGCGGCGGCGATAGTGGTTGAAGAAGAAGAGAGAGGGAGAAGAATAAGAAGAAAAAAAAAAAAAGAGAGAGAGAGAGAGAAAATAGGTTGGCTTGATTCTAGAATTATTCTTGAGAACAAATAATTAATTTTTTTTACTTTTCGATTATGTTCCAAATCTACTTCCAAAAAAAAAAAAATATAAATTTGTTTCCGAAAATAAAAACTTTATCAAACGAATTTTTATCCCAAATCTACTCCCGAGAATGAAATAATAGAAATTTTCACTGTTTGACTGATTGCCAAACTCCCCTTAATTGGTCACACCCCGCCATCGCTGCCATGTGATGAATGCTTTCTCCTAATTCGAAGATGTTATGATTCGAATCCATAACCTGTCGCACTTGAATGAGCCGATTAGCTACTCAGCCAAATCCGTTAAGTTTAAGTACACCCTCTTTTGAGACTTAACTCTAAATGAATCTCATCCTTGTGGATTGAGTTGTCCAAAAACATCTGGCCCATATGGCCAGTGGCCAAAGAAAGAACCCACGTGATTTACCTGTCATCTTGACATGATAAATTGGGGGCAATAAAGGGGTATTAACGGTAAATCAAAGGCGACAAATCCTCAAATCTCCAAACGTTGTCATGTGTCATCGCCACGTTTCCTTCTGTCATTGGCTTTTTGTGGAATCTGAAGTGAAGTACACACGCCCTAAACTCTGAAAGAATGGGTGTCCTCTTGTGGTGAAATGACATCCCCACCCCTTCTCCTAGAGAACCTTCTCAGCATCACGTTGTAGGGGGACCACTCAGTTCCCTTCCGTACTATTTTCCCAAATAATCCCCATTATTTGTCGGTTTTCTTGTTTTTATTTTTGGAATTATTATTAATTAATTTCTTCATGGATGGAGCTCCTTTTTTGGGGAGGGGGTATAAAGGGGCCAATTATTGGTCCAATATTGAAGGCGTAGTCTTCTTTTTCGGGTAAAATGGATGATAAAGTTGCTCACTTCCGATCTAAGTTCATGATTGACCCAAAAAAAAAAAAGAAATCTAAGTCAATGCAATTGATATAATGTACAACTCACTTTTGGAATTTAAATTCTATTTTATTAATATATATAAGTCTATGGTGAAATGATTTACCATCTTTGATTTAAAAATTGAAATTCATTACATGCTTTCTAAATTAAACAGAGTATATTTTGAATGAAATGATAAAAGCACTCATAATTAATAAATGGTAGTATATATTTTCATTTTGCTCCAACTAGGGTTGAGGCATGCTCTAAGCAAGCACGCCTCGTAGGATGATTATGCATATATCAAAAGAATAGAGTGTCGAATACCTAAAGTGTCGAAACCTAGCATGAAAGAACAGTTAAGTGCCAAAAGTTAAGAAAGTGACAATTAAGTGCTAAAATCGGAGCAAAATGGATTACTTAAGTACCAACGCTAAGAAAATTTAGCCAAAATGCTGACATTGCGATTTTTCGATGACACAAGTGCAAAATGATGTCGGTTTGCATGTTGACATATCTAGACAAAAGCAAAAACGACGTTATTTTTTTCGACGTAGATAGATAATTAATATAAAATGTAATTTAATTAAATTTAAAACTAAATTTATTTTTAAAAAAGAGAGAGAGAGAGAGAGGGGGATATGGAGATTGTAGGTGACGAGGGCCTGCGAACCCTTCCTTAGATTCGACGCGCCAGCCCTTGCTCAATCGGACCAAAGGCCGCCAAAGCCCAGCGACCTCGGCCAATCGTCCCCCCATTGTCGCTGGCTCTTCCCGAGCAACGTCATCTGTCTCCTCTTCCTCCTCCTCCTTTTTTTTAAAAATAATTAAAAATATATTAAATTATTATTTAAATAAAAAGTATTTTAATTTAATATATTAAAATTAAAAAAAAAAAAGACAAAACGACGTCGTTTTGTCTCTTCATCGCTAACTCATATTTCCAACGTGCCACATAGGCAAGTTATATTATTAAAAATTGTTACGTAAAATTTCCGGCCACCTTTGCCAAACTTGATACTCAACTATCCTATTTTTGAAAAAAAAAAGTGATACTTAAATATTACTTTAATATCTTTTGACACTTAAATGTTTCCTTATGCCAAGTTTTAGCATTTTAGATGTACTTTTTTGAGTAATTAGGATAGTTATGCACCGGGAGAATTGCCTAGTTACTTCATGAGCAGGTCCTATACATTGTAAGGGCAATTTTGAAATATTTAAATTAAGACAAACAACACTTTTCGTTTGATAATATAAACTAATTTTCGCATTATGCGCGCGCGCGATTCTTTTTCATTCCTTGTGCGACGGATCCTCCTCTAGAAAGCAAACTTTAATAAACATTTTGCTATTCTTTCCATAACTAAAAGCAAAATTCAGAAAAAGAAATGAGATAAGATTAGAGTTGATTGTTGTTAAGAAATTTCACCAAGCATAAGTTTTTTTAAGGTAAAATATAGGGATGATTAGTTTCTGATTCAGTTCGGTTCCAAAGTGGAATAGAGAACCGGCAATTGGGAATTGAACCGACACTTCCGAGAACTGGACCCAACTGGCCCATTCGGTCTGATTTAGGCGATTCCCGAATAGAGTGATCAGTTTTGTACACCTTTAATAAAGTGGATAATAAAATTTTCGAGCCAAATTTACTTATTTTTCCTCTTTAAAGCTAGAGTAAATTCAATATCAAATAATATAAGTATGTTGGCCAAATAGAAATTTCAAAGGTGTTCGTTGTCCAGATAGAAAATTTAAAAGTACTCGCTCTCTCTTCAATACATAAATAGATATAGACATCTACATTTCATAAAGAAAAAAAAAAACTCTCGGTTGTTGCCGCCCGGCCATTTCGGCCACAGTTTTCCCCCCTATTGCCTGTTACAGAAACTGCTTTTTTCAAAAAAATATTTTCTTCATCAAGGAAATTGAATAAATCGTCGCAATGCTAGTTCGAGGATCTACGTATAGTGGAAAAAAGAGGTCGATCAATTCTATGCTGTGGAAAGACTAATGGGTTTGATGGAAATTAAAAAATATAGCAAATTAATAAATAACAATAGAAATTGATAAGAAGAAAATGAACAGCACTCGATCTCTTGATGCGAAAGACAACTTTTATAGACATGTGAATCGTAGCATGATTATATTATGTACACATGGAGAAGTGCAGCCAAAGATGCCAGCAAGGCCCTCATTAGATTAAACTTGAGATTTATTAGCTTAAAAGAGAGTGCTCAATTAGCAATAAACCCGGAAGCCGATTAGACGCATTTCATGTGCTTAACTACGTTGATTGGTGCTTAATCCTTGGCTTTGGACACATCAAAGTGGATTTGTTGCTTCCCACTTGAGTGGAGACAGACAATTTTTTATGATGCAATCCATGTGCTAGAGGAGACATTTGATGGGGTTATCACATGCCAACTTGCCAAACTTAGAGGCTTAATCGTTCCACATCATGGAGCTCAATTATTTATCAATTAAGTTTAGTCTTTATGGTTAGTGAAAGATTAGGTGAAAAATAGAGTAGTTGGATCCTAGATTTCCAATTTGAGGCTAGGCGATATGCATTTGTCTATGGAGATGAATCCATGCATAGGATACTTGAGATTATTGTTAGATATATTTTGCGACATAAAGTTTGCAATTTAGTGCTTTCAGACCATCAATTCTTATTGTTTGGTCTTGCTCTATTATCACCTCAAGAAATTCGAGAGAAAATTAATAAAGAAGTCATAACCTATTGTTTGAATGCTAACTCAATTCAAAACTTTTTAATTTTGTTAATCCAAATTTATTGCAACCTTCGCCGGCCTTGCCTGTGGCTGATGACTTCCACTGATCATTGGCAAGCTTCTGTGATTAGTATAGGGTGATTAGGAACAAAGAAAAAAGAATTTTTCTTTTAAATTGCAAAAATCATTTACATCATTGCTGGCTATGCCACTTAATCAAAATTGATTATAATGACTATTTTAACAAATTGTCAAAATATTTATGACTAAATGAGCAGAATTAAAAGGTTAATAATTGAATTGACATCTATACAACAGGTTTATGAATTTTTTACATAAGAATCCAGAAAGTTTGAGATAGATTCTTCTAACGACCAAATTATGTTTTGTTTCTAAAAACGCAAGAAATGAATATATGCTCACTTGGCATTTTAGTCTTACGGTCTTTATATATAATAAGCAAAAGTAGTTAGTCTAGTCACTATCTTCTTATAAAGATATAAAAATTCAAATCATTCAACTCGATTGGGGGCATGCATGGCCTGATTCATGGACACCATTTGGACACCTTTCTTTCTTTCTTTCTTCATGTTGCATGTATTAACCTAACTTTTTTTTCCATGCCCAATAATGAATTCTTTGAACTTAGACAGGAAACACGAAAAAGGACTTCCTTCTCGGGACACTTCTCATGACAACGTGGAAAACTTTGAAAAGTTGGAATCACTCAATGTCTTCCCCTAATGATGGCCTAATTAGTCAATATTAAGCACGTATTCCCCCTCAGCGTACGATCACCAAGCCAATCAAATCAAACAATTACAAGAAAAAATCAAACAATTTAAGAAATGAGGAAATTACCCTTTTTAAGAGGATGGATAACCTGGAATTGGACGTTTGACAAAGAAGATGATGCTGCTCATCTTATTTTTGAAACTAACGAGCTAAAAAGACAGGAATGGAATTCCCAGAATTTCCAAAGGAAATCATATGAAAAGGGAAAAAGAGAAAGTCCACCTACCAACTCCCCCCCAAAAAAAAGAAAAGAAGAAGAGAAAACTCACTAAAAAAATTATGCATCTACCTTCCTCAATCTTTATCTTATCAACATGTATAGAATAGAGGCCCAAGCCTGCACGTTTAGGGATCATGCAGAGACTCAAGCGCTTTTGCAACAGTTTCTGAAATAATTTATATGCATATGATATGGTTAGCATATGCTGAATTTTATTGGAAAATCAATGGAAAACTTCAGCTAACTAAGCTAGATCACCAATTTCTATGTATGAACTCGATCTAGGCGAGTATTTCACATGGTTGACGGACCCGATCTAGGCGAGTTTTCAACCTGCTCAAGACAAGCTAGGAAATGATGTTGGACAATGCAAAAAGGAATGCAAGCCACTGTTCGTCTTGCAAATGTTTTCTCTCTCTCTCTCTCTCTCTCTCTCTCTCTCTCTCTTCTTTTGCTGGAACTTCTTGCTTGTGTCAAAATGGCTTGGCTGTGAAGAAGAGAACTAGAGAAGATGTATACAGGAGGAGATGAAAGACATAATTGCATGTTAGCATGCAAAAGGGGAAGTCGAGTAAACGAGAGAGAACTAAGAACAATCTTCGCAGTGGGATCGTTTTTGCATCTGCTAATGAAGTGGACAATGGAGGGAGAGAAAGGTATAAGAAAGTAACCTCTGCATTTCTTTTTTCTAAGAATGAAGTTAGTCCTTACATGAAACTCAGACTATGCTACTTGTTCACAACATGCCACACCCACATCAAGATCATTCCGAATCTCGTAGTCACGCGCAAGAGCCAAAATTGAACACATTTTCATATCACCTCATATTTGATGCAAACATGAACAAACCGAGCGAGCGAGCCTAATTTCCAAGCACTAGGGGAACAAGACATTCGAGTTCATTCCTGGAGGTGACGATACTCTGCATAGGGCAATACCTATATCAGCTCAATATGTTTGAAAAATGATCAATTTGGTCTACTTCTTTCCAAATCTCAAGCACTTGTTATGTTTGACTTCCGTCATGCTGGAATTAGAAGTAAGCTGAGGCTTTGTCGGTCTCATGGGCGAAATTTTCTCCATCGCGCTTATGTACTTGCGCAGGTGCTTAATGTACTCGGGAAGGTCTCGAGGTTGCAATGACCCCCGCCCTTGACCCATAAAGGATCGTATTTTTCTTTGGAAAGTTCCCACAAGCGTTTTCCGTGGGACCAATCCACGATATCATCATTTGTTCCCTGCAAATCATAAACTAACAGAAAGTAAATAGACAGTTGCAGGAAGAACATGCTGATGAGGATATGGAACGAATCAGACCAAGGGGATTCAATGCCCTGTTAAATGTACAGATTCATTTAAGATATAAAGAGCTATGAATGAGTGCAAGAAAAAGTCTGTCCACATCCTATTGGTCATATCATGACGTGGTTGCCACAAAGAGATCCTGATACAGCTGACAAATGGGCAAATAAATCTCCATGTAAAGTTTTAAACTTCAATCTTGACAGATAAAAGCAAACCGAAAAGTTTGTTTCTTTTACAATCAAAATTGGGAAATCTACACTTGTTCTTTTACTCTCATAAGGTTTTCGCTCATTCTTTCCCAATAAATTCTACAGAAAAAAAGTAACTAGAACTGTCTTTACATCTCCATAAAAACCAAAGTTTGTCATTCTTTAGTGAAACCAGAATGAATGAACATAAATATGTTTAGTAACTTGCTAATTGCATAATTTCATAGTAAAGGGAAGACCAAATTGAAGGCAAGGTTGACACAGATCACGGTGAAAATGCACTTAACAATAGCATCGATGAAAAGTGAACCAAAAAATAAAAAAGAACAGCAATTAAAATAAGTGAACATGATCTCACATTGGACAATCTCAAAAATGCATAACTGGTCCAGCAATTGGCATGAGTTGTATTTAATGCATACAATAATACACTCTTTTGGAAAGAAGAACAATGTCAACCCCCAATCATGTCTCCAAAGGATAGTGCTGCTTCAAAAAAATCTTTGCCAACCATATCGCCCTATAATTCTATTAGGATACGAACGATCAAATATAATAGGCAAATTATCTGAAAACAGACAAAAGTTCAAATCAATCTTGCCACTGCTCCGCTTTAACTTTCCTAGTGTCACTCATTTAAAAGAAGTTTTATTGCAGATATTTCAAAGCCCCAATTACCTATCTCTTCATCAAATGAATCAAAGAATAAACAGGCCCAGAAGTTACTTTTACCTTATAATAGCAGCTTGAATTAAGAATTTGTGATGACCATATTACATCAGCAATATGTCACTGGACCGTACAATGTTAATATCTGCTTCCAAATTCCAGCTTGCAAACTTAGACTAGATAGCTATCAGACAAAAACTTAAAAGCCAAAAGCAGATTGGGAGGCAAGTAAATTTCAAGATGGCATGATCATGAAGGTTTCATGGTTATTGCAAATAACAGGGGTGACACGCAAAAAAGTACACATGTTGCAAAGCCTTTTTGTTCCTAAACCCAATAAATAAAAGGACAACAGATAAAGAACAGGGAGAATCAACCGATGCATCGTTGAGAAATTTACATGGCTAACTAAGTTTATTGGATTAATGAGAAAGAAAAACTTACATGTATGACTAGAACCGGACAGTTGACATGCCGTATTTTGTCAATATTCTGAAAAAGAGGATGTGGAAAAACTCTCTTAATTCGAGCCTGAGAAAAGATGCACCTTTCTAAGCAGATACAATATCAGATTGATCAAACTTACCTTAAATATGTCAAACCAAAAAGTCATCTTGACAGGATAAAGGACACGTATGCCTGAAAGTATGGCACTATGAAGAACAACGCCTCGCAATTTCTGCAATCGAGCAGCTAAGTGCAGTGTAGGCCCACTTCCCACAGATTGGCCATATAGGATGAGATCCTCCTGTTTAATCCCGTATTCACTCTTCAGGCAATTGTAAACAGCCTCTATGTCGTGGTAAGTGTTGAATTCCGATGGCTATCATGTTAGCATAAACAACCACCATTAGGATGTCATTTAGTGCAATAAAAGTCTGTATTTACAGTCCACCATATCTAAACTAAATTATCAGTTATTTATGTTTGCAGGAAAAAGAAAAATCTTGGTTTTATTATGGGACATCTTCATATTAAGGAATAGTAATGGTACATGTGAATAGGTCAGTTCCAACACAATCCACTTCATTGACTGGGCTGTGAGGGACTTGCAAGAAAAAAAGTTTCTATTTGGAAGAATGACACCACATTATCAGAGTGAACCATTTTGAATACATAACATGTTTTCCCGAGTCACTAACATGAAAAAGCTCATGTCAATGACTCCTTTTGGAAGAGAAAGAAAGCAACATGGCTACAGTTTGACACACAGAGGAATCCTTACCTTTCCAGAGGAGGTGCCATAACCTGAATAATCATAACTGCAAATAACAGAATTTACCAGTAAATAATCAAGGAAAGTTTTAGTTATCGGGGCAAATAACTCCATCATCTGCATCTGCATATGTATCATGTAACATAAATAACGCAAGCTGAAAAAACAAATAGCAGGTACGCTTTTCACACAGAGATTCTCAGAGTCATCACCACTACCAGCACAAGGATTCCCGAATGCACAATGATCAGTTTATCACCAGCATATTCATTCCTTCGATAGTTGAGCTTTAGCATACCATGAAAAGTTTTCGAGGACAGATGGCAACCAAAATTGACGGAACAGAAGGTAAAACCTGATTTGGGAAACCAAAGAAAGCATTCTTCGCAAATTCTACCTTCTGTCACCATTTTGTCGAGAAACTCTTCATCATTTCCGCTGCAAATCGTTCGTGATTGAAATTTTAACCACTACTAATCATGCTCAACGTTTGGGAAAAACATTTCTCATGATTGATGACCATGCCACCATTAGCTAATAAAACAATCATATATTCTCAAGAGCTAAACTTTTACCAACCGTTGGATTAAGAACAGATCAACCACAGGGAACCAAAACAAGGAAGAGGAAAACAACACAACGCTCTCATGAAATCATCGATATCTACCAAAGCGAGGAAACATATCCAACGAAAGAACACAAGAATCAAAGCAACCACCCATCAAACAGCCCCAGAAAACAAGAATCAACATCTCCCACAATAAATTTGAATAAAAAAACGAAAACAAAAGATGAAATTCAAAGAAAATACCTCATAATATTAACACGGAGGTGAGCTCTGAGCTCAATGAAGAGCTCCTGCATCTGACCCAAATCAGCCGCATTGCCATGGGAATAGAGGAGGGTGAATCTGGCAAAAGGGTGTTTCCAGAACGTGGCGACGATCTTGTTGCCGCCCTTCGTGTCGAGCTGGTGGACGTCCATGTTCTTGTCGGCCGTGACCCCGGTGAACACCAGCTTCCCACCTTCGTCTCTGAGCACATCGTACGTCGGCGGGTCTGGCGGGAAAAACGCGAACTTCGCGGCCACATTGGAAGTCACATTTCCCATCAACGACACCAAGGAGACAAGACGAAATTCCAAAGAAAATTGCAAACTTCCAAATCAAATCATTGAAGGGAAAACAAGAAAAGAACGAAAAAAAAGAAACTTTGAGTCGTTTGGAGAGGGACAATGTCCTGGAAAATGTTCTTAGGCTCTGTTTGGAGAAATTCCAAGAGATTCAGACGAGCGGGGTTTTCGGTTTAGCAATTTTTGGGTCTGTGATATTCGGACATTTTGAGGAGGTTGTTTCTTTTCACGGGTGGTTTTTTTTTTCTTTCTTTCTTTCTTGAAGAATTCTTGTTGGGCTTTTTTTTTTTTAAATAAATTTCACCTGGGGAGGATGGAAAGTGAATACAGATGGCGATTCAGTGAAGAGGTTGGGGTTGGCAATGAAACGAGTCGATCCGATCAAGGCGGGTTGAGCTGGAATTTTGGTTTGTGCTGTATTTTGGGGACTAACTTCTTTCACAGTAACAGATATAGAGAGAGAGAAAGAGAGAGAGAGAGAGGGAGTCTCAGCAGAGACAGGAACAGAAAACAGAGACTTTTTATCAGGTTTTAAGCACATGGAAACATGGGTTCAGAGAGCTGTTTTGGCTGATCTCAACAGTTGCTTTTATTATCTTTTGTTTCTCTGCCACTCTTCTTTTCTCCTGATTTAAGGGACAGCATCATAAAAGATTTTCATTATTGTAAACCCTTCTCCCTTCTCAGAAACTGAGAAAGCCCCCCCCAAAAAAAAAAGAAAAGAAAAGATTATGGAAGTCTATCCCTTTATTAGTTTAAACTCGATGGCAACTGAGATGCCATTCTCAGTCCATATGAAGCAGCTGATGATATGAGTACTTGAGATGAGATGAGATGGTGGGTGTTTGAGCTCACATCCAGATGAGGAATGTGAAAGAGAGGAGATTGAATTTTGCATAATCTAAGAAGAAAGTGATTGCTTTCATGATTTCTACTGATTAAACTCGTTGGAGAAGGAAATGGTAATCATCACAAATGGCGCAAAGCATGGCCCAATTCCACATGACCCATCTAATTAAAGCTCGAACCCCATCCGAACTGTTGCCGAAACTCAAAGAGACGGCAGCAATATCAAAATCAGGCAAAAAAAATTAAAATAAAAGGTTCTGCCGTTTCTAATTATGCAGAGCAGATTATTGGTAATTAAAGATGGAAAAAGAAGGAATCTTCGAGGCAGGCAGTGGGATGGACGGCTGAGATGTGGTCAAAGGCTGCTGGGATCTATTGGCGTCAGGCGGCAATTGTCAGAAGTCAGACATTCCTCCCTTGTCATGCTTTTTTTTCCTGTCTTTTTTCTTTTTCATTTATTAGTTATCATTTCTTTTCACACGAAACGAATGACCAATTGAAGTGTTGGAGATCGAATCCAATTTAACTTCTGTCTCCTCCGTTCGACTTTTACAGCGACCACCCCACAATTACCAAAGTCGGCACCCCGATGTTGAATTCCACGGTTGTTCCAATCTTCTCTTCTTGCCTCCGTGTGACGGCATGCGTAGATTCGTCAACCTATTGGATTGTCACGTTGAGGAAACCCCGCCTAATAATTAAGAGGAAATGCTTGTTTTTATTGATTTTCCTTAGTTTGACTGATGTATGATTGAGAGATGGGGACAAAGGCCTGATATGTGACCTCAACTAATACAAATTTGAAATAGTATCTAAAAGTTTAAAAAAATGATGCAAGTTCGCATCATGGGTATTGCGCTACGGTGAAAGATTACATATACAAAGGGCAAAATAATGGGGGCACAAGGCATGCCACGAAAGTTCCGAGAAATGGGTCAATCGAGGCTGCCGGCTGAGAACGATGGAATCTTGAATTGATGGAGCATATGGATAAGATGCTGCGGGATAATTAATGTACAATAGGGGACCTCAAGCTTCTATTATTTGAGCTCCTAGCACTATCATTGTCTTCATCAATTAATGGCAGTCTTTACTTGAAACTCTACATTAAGCGGATCAAAGTCACATTGCCAAAAATTGAATCCCTCATTATTCACAGAGCAGCCCCAACTCACTGAAAGCAACACAGAGAGAGAGAGAGAGAAAGAGAGATATGAAGTGCCTGGTCGGAAAGAAGATAAGAGCCTTGAAGAAAAGAATAAAAAGGAGAGAGAGAGAGAGAGAGAGAGAGAGAGAGAGAGAGAGAGAGAGATTTGGGTTGCTATTGGGGCTTGGCAATCAATGATGCGGTTCTTTTCTTGAGTTATCTAGTAAGAGTGGAACTTTAGTCTAAAAGAAAAAGATTGGGTCAAAAAGCCCATAAAAGAGCGCTTGGAAGTTGGTGCACTAATAATGAAAGCAAGAGTCTTTAAAGGAGGAACAAAGACAGAATGCTGCCTCCCCTCTTTTGTTTGCATGTTCGCTAAAGATGGAAGTGCCACAGATTCACAGCAACCATCCCCTTCCCCCAACCAAAAAAAAAAAAAAGGAAATTTTGAAAAAGAGCAATTCATCAATTATGGAGTGGTACCATCTAGTTTTCTGCTATATAGTAATCGTGGAAGTCTAGAAAATCATGATCACTTTCATGTGACTAAATTTACCTTTTCATGGGGGCAAACTTATTATATGTCCAGAGATGAGTCAGAGGAGGCAAAAGCTTAAGTCTCTATATGCAAAGATTTAGTATGATGACTGCCATGACAAGAGCAATGGATTGGTCAACTTAAAAAACTTTCATCCATCTCATATGGTTACAAGGCGCTCAGGGGACTTGGTTTCTGGATCATACATTTCCTGTTCAACTGCACCAAAGCAGCTAATAAGGGCCATTATTTTATCTAATCACAGCTGGGCATATACTTCCAGCCAAGAGGGCAGCCAAGAAATAACAAGTCTCTTTTAACATGACAAACATTATGCAACACTTAAAAGTACGTGCTCCTCTTGTAGCTTGGTTGTTTCGCCGACAACGGATACCCAACATTCTGCAATCTTGGTCACTCTTCCATCTGAGATGTCGACAGTAGTGTAAGCTCGCATGGAACCCGCATCGGAATGTGGTGCCTCGTCGCTATTGAGACTTGTGTTTCCAGTCAGCTCACTAGTCAAACTTCTGACCCGAGGGACGATGGCCCCGTTAAGATATATAATGCCATCATCGCCCGCCACTATCATTTTCCTAAGACCGTTACCGTATGCAAGCTCTTTATGCATGTGGCCAAATATGACCAGTGGTAGACAGAACTTGGCATTCTCTTTTAACTCGGATATGGCTTTAGTTAAGTCTGCATCATTAAAGAAAAAAAAAACAAACCAATAAGCATTGCAATAAAAGAATATGTGCCTGCTAAAAATGACTTTGTGAAGGCATTCTACAGCATGTCACTCTAAAGCTACCAATCAAAGCAAGACAGCAATGGCCGCTCGACACATTGAATATAATCTGCTGAGATGAAGGCATTAGGATAATTTTTCATATGGAAAGGAGTTTATATTTATTTTGGAACAAGAGGACAACCGCAGCTGCCAGAACTAAAGCTAACCTGGATCACCATGGTCGCCACCACCAAACACCCAATCCTTTCCACATATATCGTCAATATTAGATCCAAGACCTGCACCAAAATTTGGTGCCTGATCAATTAAAATGCCCACAATATACTTAACTTTAAGGATTTGGCACATTTATAGACCTGTAGGTCCATTATGGGCAAGTAATATAACCAAATGATCCTCTGGAGCCCCCATGGCAGCTTTATAGATTCTCAGAGCACTTTGATCTATATCTTCAACTCCAAATCTGAAAAAATACTCAAAGCTGCCACGTCACAACTTGCCGCATAGGAATTACCAGTATCAGTCAAACAACAGTAAAATTGGAATAATGTTTGCATATCCTCAATAGAAGCAAGAAATACTGCCTTTTTTTTTCTTTATTACTAAAAAGTATGCAGAGCTGATATGGACATGCTAAATGGGACTGATGCTAAAATCTAATTAAAAACAATTCTGGTCGCGGATATGGTATAAAAGAAGGGAAATACAGCACCGACCCTGCAGATAGGAGCTTTTTTCGAAACAACTTCTCACCGCCACAAGAAAATGGCCGTCCACCGACAACACTCAACTTCAATTGAGAATAATCCAATCGCTGATAAGCCACATGCTCCGCCCCAAGACTGATCATCAAAAAAGCGTCAGAAATTACCAATATTAAGATGTCCTCATATGTAGGATGAATTGCAGACTATGTAAGCACTTAAATGAATCCATAGAAATCTATAAACCTTCCCTGAATGTTTATATTGGCTGTATGGACCCTGCCTAACTCTATCATACTTAATGATTTCTGTTCACTCAGACAAGAATCATTTGACTTTGTTCCTTCCCCATCTTCTGGTCCTTTCCCAGCCCTCTGTACACAGGACTTCTGAATTTGCTGACAAGTGAATGCCGCGACATTCACCTATTAAGTACAGACTTGTCACCACTGAAAGTACTTTACAAACAACAAGGACAAGCATTCCATCATAGGAAACTGACAAGGAATCCACATAATTAGAATACACGAATAGCTTGTTGTCCTTGTATTAGGATGTTGTATGACAAGGATCATAAGCATAGGGTGCAAAACTGAATACCTCAATACTTTGAAATAATTTAGAGGAAGAAAAACTCACCATTCTAGCTGCAGTTGAACGCTATCCTTTTTCCTACATAGCAAGACAACGCATTAATCTGATTTTACAGAAGTAAATTGCAGATATTCATGTAACACAGGCAGAAACAAGTGCTAACAACATCTATCAAATTTTTACACTTCCATTCATACAAAAATATGGAGAAAAGATATCTGGAGATGGCGCACTGGTTATGTGGCACAAGGAATTCATGGCTTAGATATCATACAATTTTCCGTAGTCCTAAGTCATATTTCAGGTTTTACAGGATCACCATCCTAGAAGATGAGAAACATCTTGTTTCTTTGAAGTAGCAACACATGCAAATTTTTCATAACAAAAACATGCAAATTTGGACACACAACAAGTGGTACGTTTTAATCTTACTTTCCAGAAAATTGCTGAGTGAACCAGGAATCATGATTTCCCAAAATTAATGCTTTTGCAAATTCAAGCTTTGCAACACTTCTAACCAGCTCAACATTCTCATCACCAAAATCACCTGATCAGATAGCATAATCAGCAATTTAAAAGTAATTAACAGAATGTAGGAACTTAAGACTGATTAAGAATGAAGACAAAATCACCCAACTCGAGCATCAAACACATGGCATGAAAGGAGATCTAACAATGATTGGCGTTTAAGTATTAGCTTGACACACGAAAAAGGAAGAGAAGATGGAAAAAAGTTTCCATGTTCGACCATGATGCCTCTTTAAGTAAATGTCTCAATCTCAAGTGGTACAGGTGATGATTATTAGATCCTTCTTCATATCTTCACAAATTCTCCCCACTCTTAATTTGTCAATCAGTTATATCCTATCCTTTTGGGCCAAGCAACTAAAAAGCAAATTATCTTCAGTCCAGTCCAAGGTTTTATACACCTAGAACACAACTATGGAATGAAATCAGTCTAATTCTATCTATCCATGTAAAATACAAGAGATGTGCTCTTATTTGTCTTACCCACATGTGGGACCTATAGTCCAAATAACAGGAAGGAAGAATGGAACTAGAAGACAACAGGTAGATTAGGAACGAAGGAAAAGGCTGCCACCTGTGAAGAGCACCAGATCCGGCTACAAATCCACAAGCATAAACAGGTATTAGATGGTAAAGGAGACTCTGGCTAAGAATTCAATGTGACTAAGTTGTAGAAACCATTAGTAGAAAAGGTAACACTTAACTAGAAGGTACAAACAAATATAAGGTTTATGACACACTCAAAAGTCATGTAGATTCATACACTCTGCCTGTTGCTTCGGGCATTAGTATTAAGAAGCAGACTGCTTACGTTTGTAGCATTGCGCCCTAATGTTACAATACTAAAAATCCAAAGGGAAGCACACACAAGATCCGTTTCATGATTTTTGAATTTGGTTTTCTGATGAGAAACACTTTAGACATACCAATCAAGTCAGACTCAAGCTTCATCATGCCATGGTGTATATGAGATACTTTTAGAATGCACCGCTATTTTCCAACAGAATCCACAACAGGGGTTAAATTCATCAGGGACCAAAGCCCATCCAATCTAAAGCCTATAAAGCTCTTGCATCCTCTTTAAGAATTCTCACTTTTAGGATTAGCATTTTTTAAATATAGACAGATTAGCATGGAAAACTTATTAATTCACCAAAACGATTCCATTTTATGTGCTAGGCCAATGAGCACTCCCTGACCAGCAAAAGCGAAAATGCACTGAATTCTTTTTTTCCCTCTGTCCCACTAAATTCCATGACCCTCTGCGCATCTCTTCTCAATTGCAGAAAGACGAACCAAAACGCAACCAAAAAAAAAGAAAAAAAAAGTCAACTTTCCTATTCTAATGGATAGACAGAAGCAGTATTCACCAACAAGAACAAATCTTTGGGCAAAACTGGACGAGGAATCATAGCTGCAGGAGCATTTACGAAGAGTACCTTCAAGAAACGCAGCGCCTTGGTGTCTTCCTCGAGATCCCATTGATCATGCTTCGGAGAAAAACAAAACAAAACCCAGAACAAGAATCGATAACAGGATTCGAAACATCCAATCGCGAAGCTAAGTAAACGAGAAAGACGAGGCCTTTCCGATCACCCGAGCGCACAGCCGAGGATAAGAAAGAGGGAAGAAGAAAAGACTCACGACGTCCCCGACGACCGCGATTCGAACCGAGGGAGCCGCCATCCGAGGGCGAGCGGCGGAGCTGCTCCTGCAGGCGGTGGTGGGTAGAGGAGGGGCAGTGAAGCGGCAGGTGAACGGTTTCGGCGCGTGCTGCAACGCGCCCACCATGAACCGACGGCCGTCCTTCCTTCCTTCCTTCTTGTTCGTTTCGGCTGGCGACATCTGGCTCGCCGGACTATCCGAATTAAAGAGGGCTCTTGTCGTGACGCGACGCTCGTCACTGAGTCGTCACTCGTCAGGCTCTCTGGTGTCGGCCCGTCATGGGAAACGTGCGTGTATCGTTGGATCTTGGTTGGGCCCATGGCGGAACACTTAGATCGATAAAAATAAGGACATGATAAATTTTGTCTTATCTGATGTTGGATTGCTGTCTATAACCAAATTGGGCCGAACAAGAGTGAGATATAACTATGCGACGTCAGAAGAAGATGAGGAGGAGGGATATGAGCGCCATAGACGGAATGACTCGAAAAAATCGTGTTTAATTGCTTCAATAAGCATGTCGAACTACCTCAATGATAAGTACACTAAAGTTCCTTAAACACGCTGAATTGCCTCGGCATGAATGTAACGAGCGTTAGAAAACATGACGCATGATATGATAGAGTTAATGCAATTATCGAACATAACATAGTGTCTGAAGTTAGGATGATATGGTACATCAATTTGTATTAATGAAAGTATGTTTGCATGCAGTAACTTGTGCTTTATGTTAATTTAAATGTTTTGGTTCGTATCTAAACGGCTTAAGTAGGTTAACCCGTGTAAGATATGATTTTTCGTGTCCTAAACAAGTTTAGACGTGTCAATTCGTGTCTAAACAACTAAAGCAGATCAATAATGTAAGAGACGATTTTTCTCGTGTCATCCTGTTCATGACACTAATAAGTTTTGCTAAATGGGAACCTATTTAATTATTAGCTAGTGTTGAGAATTATTGGCTCTCAAATGACATTTTTGTTCCAAACAAATTTTCATCATGCGATTTGGGATATCCACCAATTCTTTATTGGTAAACCAGAAGATAGACCTACAAAATGGGAGATAAATCTATTTTTTGATCCATATTTAATGGGCGGAGTTGTTATATGATTAGTTATATTGTGTAAATTGATTATAAAGGGATTTAGAATGGTCCAAAAAAATGTGGTTGTTAAAAGGATCCATAGCTTAGTTAGACCTAATTTACCTCTATGACTTTCTCTTCACTCTCTCGCTCTCACTTGATTTTGTGCTCACTCGCTAGCTTTCTCCACGCTCTCAGCTTATTTGGGTTTCAATTTTTCTCAATTTGATTAAATATAAATATGTTTTAGTAATATAGGTCAAGTCAGATATGAATTTCTAAATTTATATTGCATGAAAATTGATAAAATTGAGTTAAATTGATTAATTCGGGTTTGATTACTTTCGATCCAACCTATTGGTTTGATGATTGTTTTTCGAGGTGGAGTAAGCTTGCCTTCATTTCTACAACAATCGCTTCAAGCCCAAGCCCAGTGGAGACCTCCTACGACGAATGTGGGTGTTCTCCTAATCTCTATCATAATAACCAGCCGTCGCAAAAGACTCACGAATCGTTCCATAGTTTCTTTCACACTGTCCAATTCCTTAAATAGGGGTCAAAACAGGTCCAGAGTCAGGTCTAGACTTCCTCTCGATTCGGCTTGGGACAAACTCATCTTGACGAGGTTCATCAACGAGGAGTTGTCCTTTTAAAAGGATTGAAAATGCTATTTTCCTTTCATTTTACAGAAAAATAAAAACATCTGGTATCGTTTCAATGAAACTGATTCGAATGATACGCATCTTCCCACCCATTGCGTAGAGAAAAAGAGGTTCGAATCACTGAACTTGCTAAAAGTCTTCCATCCTACAATTGCAATTTCCAAGAGAGAACTCCGAAGGAACTATTCCTTCGTTAAAGGTCAGAGGCTGAAGAAAGAGATGACACGTGAGCCCTGGGGAGAAGCTGTCTTCAGTCTTCTTTCGCCCACCTTTATTTGGTCTTCTAGGGTGTGTCTAATTGGACTTTTGGGGAAAGTTTTGGCAAAACGTAAAGGATTTTAAGTTAAAGTTTTTCAAAATTTTTATATTTGTTAAATTGTAATTTAAAAGTCCATTGTGAAGTATTTTTGAGTTAAATTGTGTTTAGAAAAATTATACTCATATAAAGCACTTTAGTTATACCAAAAATAAAATATAAAAAAATTCCCCTCATAAACCAGATGGTCGCCGACGATCCAGATCTATCGCCGATAGATTGCCGGAGGCCGTTATTGGTCCCCGAGGACCACTGGCAAAGGTCGATTGGGGTTGGGCGACCCTTGGAGGTCGCTCGACCCCAGCAAGGGCCACTTGGATCGAGCAAACCCAGGCAACCCTTGTTGGTGCAACCCTCGTGGAGGTTGCTCAACTTTGACGAAGGGTAGCTAGGTTGCACGAGCCCTCACATGGGGTTGCTTGACTCCAATGAGAGCCAGCTGGGTGGCGCTTGCTCGACCCTGGCGAAGGCCAGGTGGGTCGTGCAAACCAGGCCCTCCCCAGCGTGACCCTCGCAAAGGTTGCTCGACCACCCTGATGAGGGCTAGCTGGGTCGCCCGACACCAAACATCCCCTTGCCGATATCATGCGGCCACTGAGGGTCGTCTATTGTCTGGATTGGGTGACCTCAGTCGACCTCATGAGGGTCACATGACCCAGATGGCACTCGCCTAGGTCACGCGACCCCTCGGGTCACCGATGACATTACCGACCTCTCTTTACCCCATGGTCGGACCCTCGCAGTCACAACAAACACGCCGGCCAGCCCAGGGAGAAGAACATGAATAGTGGCAGCCAAGGGAAAACGAGAAGGCTAAAAGCCCAAGGCAGCCTAGGACGTGCCTTGGGCTTTTAGCCTTTCAAAGGCAAACTTTGTTTTAAGGTGGATTTAAAATTTTTTGCCAAACACCCAAAACATTGGCCCAAAGATCTTTAGATGCCTAAAGTTCCTTCCCAAAGCTAGTACCAAACATAGCCTTGGTTACAGTTGCCATTGGTTAATGCAGTTATTTATGTTAAAATATTTAAATAATATATCATACTTTCATCTAACAGTTTTAATTTTTATAACAATCAGTTATTCTCCTATCAAATTCTCGCACTTTATTTGAACTTGTGGTTTTGTCTTGACCCGTGTGTATTGTACTGTTTCCTAATATGTGATTATCAATTTTGTGTATCAAATTGACTCATACCCATATATTCTATTTACTCGAAGCACAAAGCCTAACTCTTGCAAGAGAGATATTATTACTTACCTGATAGGATAGTGAGTGCATGCCACAAGAGTATTAGTCGGACAATGGGCTTTGCTAGCATAATAATTTTTGGACTAATGTGAGAATAATAATTTGTTGTAAGTTACAATTTTTTGAAAGAATGGACTCCATGACGATTTATAATTAGTTGTTATTGATTTTTTGTGATTTTAAATAGACCGTTACTTTCACAGTAGTCCAAAAATTGTCGTCCAATCATTTCTCGTTGGACAATAACAATACTTTGATTATGACCACTATGTTTTTCTTTGTTATAAAAAGGATTGTTCATCACGCGATAGTCACACCGATCGCATGCAATTCGTGCCCCTTGACTTGTTCATTAACAAACAAATGCAGGCTTGATATGTTTGTTTATTACCGGGCATCTCAACATTGCTTATTGGCAGAACATTGAAAAGAGGTATTTAGACGTTTATAATCATCAGATACTCAATTCTTGTCTAATTTGCATAATCCTAGCATAGATTTTTCTTCTTTTTTTTTTTGAGAATTTTAGCTCCACTCCTAAGTTGCATATGAAAAAATAAAAGAAAATGCGCTCTATCTTTACATTGTTGGGTATTAAACTGTATTGCAATGACGATGGTGTGTGGGTCTTACATCTGGATAGCCACAGCACCATGCTTATAACAATTTAAGAATTTTTTTTTTCCTTCTACTGACAACAATGATCCTTCAATTGATAAATCGTCTCACTAGATGATATTAACCAATGAAAAGATAAACTCAGATTGGATAAAATTTTTAAAAGAATAACTTAACAAAACAAGAAGAACGAGCAGATCATGTTATCTTGCAATTACGGAGTGACGCATGTGCACCGCTCAAGGACCACCCAGACAGCTAATCGTCATGACTTCTGACCACTGCGTGATTGCCGTTGATTGCCGTTGCCTCCGGCCACCACCGAGTGTGTTCCAACGACCAAACGCGATCACCAAATCCTTCAATCTCCCTTCAACGACAGTCACTCCAGGTCATATCCAATTATCTTTTCCTTTTTTTTTTTTTTTTTTTTTTTTTTTTTGTTTTTTTGTTTTTTTCCCTTGCTAATCTGCGTGTGTTCGGATCTTAGTTTCCTCATAATCTTCCCATATCTCAAGCCAATCTGACAGGAAATGAAGAAGAATTGGAGGAATATTTTTGTATTGTGAATTCACAATTCGTACATGTATTACACGCCTATTAATAATACAAGAAATGAGTATGATAGGAAAGGATATACAAAATATGTTGTTTCCTATACTACTGTCCTAATATCCAATCTCACGGATTCATAGAATCAATCAATCCGTATTTAGATAATTAGAATCAAATCAAATAATATTTCCAACACTCCCCCTCAAGCTGGCGGTTTATATATGTCGAAAGCGCCTAGCTTGCTTAGTAGATATGAGTGTTGTCTCGACACGATGGTTTGGTGAAAATGTACGCAGGCTGTTCCACGGTTCCAATTCCCCTTGTTACAACAAGGCCTTCTTGAATCTTGTCTCGAGTGAAGTGATAATCAACCTCTATATGCTTCGTTCTTTCGTGAAATACTGGATTTGCTGCTAATTTGAGTGCAGCATCATTGTCACAAAATAATTCTCTTGGTCCTTCTACCTGTACCCCCAAGATCAGAAAGCAGTCCTCGTATCCACACTATTTCGCAGATAGTTTTTGTCATCGCTCGATATTCTGATTCAGCCGAGGATAATGAGACAGTCGCTTGTTTCTTTGATTTCCATGAGATCAAGGACCTTCCCAATTTTATGCAAAAATCAGTAATGGATCTTCGGGTCATTGGACAAGAGGCATAATTTGTATCACAGTAAGCTGTCATCTTCAAATTGCAATCACGAGATAAAAGTATTCCAAGTCCTGGGCATCCTTTCAAATACTTCACGACTTTCAATGCTGTGTTCATATGCAACTCTTTGGGACTATGCATAAACTGACCGAGTATCTGAACAGCATAAGATATGTCAGGTCTAGTCATAGTAAGGTAGATCAATTTCCCGATGAGTCATTGGTATCTAGATGGATCCTTAAGCAGTGGATCCTTAATGAACGAAGATAAGCCCGCATCATATTCATGTGTCGTTAATTTAGCATTATGCTCAATTGGTATGGCGGTGGCTTGCATCCCGATAGCCCTGTCTCGAAACAATTTCAAGAACAAATTTTCGCCGGCGAGGCAAATCCCTCTCTCGACCGTGCTATCTCAATTCCAAGAAAATATTTGGGAGATCCTAAATCTTTAATATGAAAAGCAGAGCCTAGATATTTCTTGAATTTCCCAACATCAACTTCATCATTTCCCATAATAAGAATGTCATCAACATATATTAGTAGATAAATCGATGAAGTACCTTTAGTCCAAGTAAATAGGGCATAGTCATGTTTGGAATGTTGGAAACCCGCATTTGTAAGTGCAACAGTAAATTTTGCATACCATTGCCGAGATGCTTGCTTCAGCCCATATAAAGATTTATGGAGGCGACATACTCGAGACTCCCCGTCTCCGTAATCTGGTGGAACTTCCATATATATCTCTTCATCGAGATCTCCATGGAGGAAAGCATTATTAACATCCATTTGGTGAAGTCACCAATCACGGAGTGCAGCAATAGAAAAGAACGAACGAATAGTAACCTCTTTGGCGACTGGAGAAAAGGTCTCGTGATAATCAAAACCTTCCCTTTGAGTAAAGCCCTTCGCAACCAAGTGAGCCTTGTATCGTTCAACCGAACCATTTGCCTTGTACTTGATTTTATATACCCATTTGCAACCGATTGGTTTCCGATACAAGGGCAAATCCACAATATCCCAAGTATGATTCTCAGTGAGAGCATGTAATTCAACGTCCATGGCCTATTGCCATCGTGGATCATGTGTTGCTTCATGATAAGATGATGGTTCCTGTTCCGCTGATATGCGACTAATACAACACATGTGTTCTGGTGACAATCGACTAAATGAAACATAGGAGGAAACAGGATAACGTGTACCTGGAGAATCCATTGTGGGACATATATAATCTTTGGTCCATGCGGGAGGACGAACATGACGTCCAGAACGTCGAGGTTGCTCAATATCTCGTTGAACAGGAACTAGTGAGCAAGAATCATTAAGACATAGGTGTGGGACTTCCACTGAAGATGTAGATGTCTCTGAAGAAGCAGGTGGATCAGCCTTGTTAGACGATGATGCAGATGTTTCTGAGGATTCATCTTCGTGATTTGAAGAATTGAAATTAGCTGGCATAGATGATATAGGTTCAGCTGCAACGAAAGTATATTGAGAACCTGCAGATAAATCTTCCTCGGATAAAAAAGGGCGGTTATTTGATGTTGATACAGATGATTGAGACGAAGATGTGATTTCCTGAAATGGAAATATATCTTCATGAAAAATTACGTCTCGACTAATAAAGAAATGCCCTGTAGATATGTCCATAACTCTGTAGCCCTTTTGCAAGGTGGGATACCCCATAAAGACACATCGAATTGCACGAGGACCCATCTTATTTCGAAAGCCCATGTTCATGGCATAGCATAAGCAACCAAAAACTCTTAAATTTGTGATCTCTGGTTTCTTTCCGAAAAGCATCTCAAATGGAGTCCGTCCTTCAAGAACTCGAGTTGGCATGCGATTGATTAGATAGGCTACTGTGACCACACAATCACCCCAGAATTCTTCAGGAATTGATGCTTGGTATTTAAGTGCTCGAGCTACTTCTAAGAGGTGTCGATGCTTGCACTCTACAATCCCATTTTGCTGGGGAGTGTAGGTGCAAGAACTTTCATGGAGAATCCCGTGAGAGGATAGAAAAGAAATGTCCTCATGGGTGAAAAATTCACGCCCATTATCTGTACGAATTTTCTGAACATATTGATTGAACTGATTTCTAATCAATGAGAAGAATTTTGACAAACAGGAAAAGGTTTGACCTTTCGATTGCATAAGAAAAATCCATGTGGCACGAGTATAATCATCTACCACAGTTAGAAAGAAACGTGACCCATCACGATGAGGGGTATGGTATGGACCCCAAATATCCATATGTAATAGGGAAAAAGCACTAGTAGCTCGAGATGCACTAATTGGGAAAGAAGCTCGTGACTGTTTTGCTAATGGACAAATAGAACATTTGGGATGAGGAAAGCGAGCACTATGACCCAAACGTTGATGAGAAATGATAGTTTTATTACTATTGGTAGCATTACAAAAAATGCTATTATTCAAAGATAATAATTCAAAATCATCAGGAATATTAATCCAAAAATATAGTCCTTGTGCCACACTACCCAAGCCCATCGTTTTGCCAGTCGAATGGTCCTGAAAGAAGCAATTTTGGGAGTTGAATATGGCACGACAAGAATTGTCCTCACATATCTTGGAAACAGATATAAGGTTGAATTCAAAACCAAGAATGTAAAGGACATTTTTAAGGACAATATGTGGACTAAGATATACAGTACCAATTTTGGTGACATATATAATATTCCCATTTGGAAGACACACTGACACGGAAGATTGGGGTTTCTGAGTATCGGAAAAATATTGATCATGGCATATTATGTGGTCACTAGCACCCGAGTCAATAATCCACGCATCAACTGAAATTGAATTTGTCTTGCGAAAAGAAGTACCTGTAAAACTTGCAGTTTTATCAATGGTTCCCAATTGACCTAGAGCTCTCATAATGTGTTGATATTGATCTTGCGTAATTGTCTGAGATGCTCCCCTTTCCTTCAATGTTGAAACCTGATAAGCAGAATATTCTTTGCCCATTTTTTCTTTATCATTTGGTTTCCCGTGCAATTTCCAGCATGTTTCAACAGTATGGTGTAGACGTTTACAATATTCACAAAATTTACCCCTTTTGGAATTTTGTCCACTCCCTTTTGATGATGTGGCACCACGTGAACCATTCGATGCTTTATAAAAAGGGGCTGATGTGGCTTGATGTGAGCCACTTGATCCGGTTAGTTGAGATAACCAATGTTGGCTGTTAGATCCCTCCACTTGATCTGGGCCATTGATTTGAAGCCCTTTAGGGTTTCCCTCATCATTTGCTCGAGAGAATTGTCCCATTTGAGAGATTTGTCCTGCGGAAGCAACAAGGAACTGTTGCTGGTTTTGTCTCGCCGAAGCACCAAGGAGCTGCTGTCTCGCCAAGCTACTAGATGGTTCGAGGGTCTCGCCTTGTCTCACGGGAACGGCGAGCGCGAAACCATCACCCACTCGAACAGACTCCGCCGTGGCTAAGCACTGGCTTTCTTCTTGGATGGCCAACTGGTATATTCGACCGAGAGGTGGCACCGGCTCCATGGCGAGGATCCGCGATCTAAAAGGTGAGTAACTCTCGTTCAAAATCAACAAAAATCGAGTGACTTTCTCTCTCTCTTTCATCTCCCGATACTGTTTGAGTGTGGATTCAGGTCCTTCGAGTTGTTCCTCGGCCCCCTCAAGCTCGTTCCACAAGGCCGAGAGTCGATTAAAGCAAGCGGTAACCGAAAGGTTCCCTTGCTTGAATTCCGACGAAGCTTGAGTCAGTGTGAAGAGCTTGGCGTGGTCGAGTTTGCCGTACATCTCTCGGATGTTATTCCACATAACCTTTGAGTCCTCGGTTGGTGGAAGACCGGCAGCAATCTCGGCACTCGACAATTGTCGATCCACGTGTGCACAAGCTGGTTGCATCGACGCCAGTGTCGCTGGAGACGTTCGTCAGTCGGAAAGGCTACGGTTCCGTCGAGGAATCCGTCCTTCTCCTTAGTCACCAAAGCTCGCCGGAAATCCCGAGCCCACATCGTGTAGTTGTCTGGTCCGGTGAGTTCCAGCTTGATGATTTTCAGTTCAGGGCCGTTGGCTGGCGATGTGTACAACGGATCGCCAAGCTCCGGGCGGCCGCCTCCGACGAGGAGCGGATAGGGCACAAAACCAGGTTGGAATCCCAGGTAGGGATCCGTTCCTAGACCCTGCGAATTCGAATCCGATCTCTGACCCGAAAATGTCCAGCCCGCTCCACTTGGAGCAAATGGAGTCGGCCCACCTCCATTGGGTCCACCTCCGAGGTCTGGAGTTTGTCTGCCTCCAACTGGACCATATTGAGCCCAAGATTGACTCGAAAAAGGAAACCAGTGTGCCTGTGGCCACTGAATCGGCCCGGAGTACTGAACAGCAGCGGGGACCGAGGAGACTGGATGTTGAGTAATAGACAATTCTTTTGTGTTAAGATCAATCTATTGAGAGATCTGATCTTGTGGTGAGTTTTCTCCAGAACTTGTCTGTTGTTTTTGATTTTCTTGCATGATATCGTGAGGTGTGGATTCCTATCAAAGTGCTGAGTATGTTCTGCAGATAAATGGCTGCAGCAATGAATCAGAAACTAAAGATGAAGGTAATCCCAGAAATTCTTTTGCGGAAGCTAGGTCAGGAAGGAAAAAAGCTCTGATACCATGACAGAAAATGAAGAAGAATTGGAGGAATATTTTTGTATTGTGAATTCACAATTCATACATGTATTACACGCCTATTAATAATACAAGAAATGAGTATGATAGGAAAGGATATACAAAATATGTTGTTTCCTATACTACTGTCCTAATATCCAATCTCACGGATTCATAGAATCAATCAATCCGTATTTAGATAATTAGAATCAAATCAAATAATATTTCCAACACAATCCCTCGAAATTTAGCGATTTTCTTAAATAATTCATCGTTAGGTTGCTTTAGATCTGTAGGGCATTTTTGGTTTATTTTCTAAGTGAATTGATTCATATCGAGGAAATAGCACATTTGCGGCTGTTTTGCCGATTAGGATCTAGATGAAGCGAACTGCTATTTCTAGGTTATGTTGTGATTGACTTGGTACGATATCATTTTAGTGACTGCACGCTTTGGATTGGAGTTGATGGAGGGAGCTAGGGGTGATGCTGCCTTGGCCGCGGTGCCTATAGATCAATGGAGGTTCGATGTTCGGAGGATTTATCAGCATTATCTGGATGAGGACGACGGACACGGGACACCGTGGGGAGTGTCAGAAGTTGCAGGGCAGAGACCAGAGCAAGTGAACACAACGAACTACTTTCAAAGATTTTCAATCTTATCTTAGTTTGTACCAAACATATGATAAGATTTTCTACAATTGGATGAATATTAAGAGGATTTGTAATCCCACCTCATCTTAATCAGCTCAACGAGAAGGGCGACCTATCGTATGCCTAGTCAATTTCGGCGTCGACCAAGAAACTTAAACGAGCTCCTTGCGAAACAACGTGGGAAACCTACAGAATAACGTCAACAGACTGGCAAGACAACGATAAATATGGTCGACATCAGAGGGATTGTTTGGATCTATTCGTGGCCAGGCTGATTTTTCCAGGCATTAAAATTGGCTCCCGCTTCCATAGTCAGTGAAATCACCATCACCATCAGATTTCCGGGCACGAAGCACGGTTGATTGATGAGAAATCAACCGAGACAGCCCCTTCCACACGCATCATAGTTGACGGAGTCAACCACCGTCCTTGGGACCCAATTCATCATGATTATTGAATTGTATGGATCTCACATGAGACTTACGTGATTTAATGACCGGGATAGAGTGAGTTCACATGTACCAGGTGCATCAATGCTTGCTCCATAAAAAGAGCCTTTGAAAGATGAAGTCATTAGATGAGTTTGCCCGATTATGTAACATAATCGAACGATATGAATCGCTGGATCTAAAGAACACCAAAAAGTAACCCAAGCAAGCATTTCACAAACCTAGTGCATATATTAATTAAAATTGAATGGGGATTATCAAATTTGAAGGATCCAAGTGGGATCCATCATTTTCAATAGTTGAAACTCAATTTAGAATGTGAACAATCACTCTTATAATGATTCGAATAACTGAGAACTATCATGAAAGAGACTGCAGAAAAGAAATTCCCCTTGTTAATTGAGTGGGCCAGAGCCCATGAAAGAGCCTTATTCACATGAAATTTCTCAGTCACGTTTATCATCCTCGTACCATTAAACTTGAGCCACGACATGCGTATGCGGTTCGATAAATCCTGTATAAAGCCAGCTCAAAAATGTACAACCTCCTCCGTGTAACCCATCAAAAATGGCTTCCAACGATAATCGTGTCCTTCTCTTTCTCTTCATCTCCTCTCTCTCTCTTTCCTCCAAATCAACTCATGCAGGGCCCAAAACGTCAAAGGAGGCTATTGGTACTCAGACAACAGCATCACAGCCTCCGACATCGACTCGGCCCTGTTCACTCATCTCTTCTACGCTTTTGCTGCCTCGATCCATCGACAAACCAGGTAGTTATATCGTCGTTGTACGCTTAGTCTTTCGGGGCCTTCACTAGTGATGTCCAGCAAAAAAACCCATCGGTCGTAACCCTCGTGTCTATTGGCTGCAGGTGTGGCAGCTCGATCGCTAACAACTTTGCATCCACGGCGAGCCAGTCGTGTAAGATGCAAAACGTGCAATCTCATGATCTCCATAACTAGAACAAGAACATAGATAATTGAGTAGAAAGATTAATGCACCTATTTTGGAATACGTCATTCTTGATGCGGAAACGGAAAAGCGATGATCAATGCACAAATTCTTCTTCTCTATTACTAATGGGTTTTTATGTTTGATGGGCCTACTTAGGCCCGTTTGCCCATGTTGGGCCAAAAAACCCGGCCCATAAATGAAGGGCCCATAGAAGAAGAGGTAGTTACTGTAGATAAAAGAAAATGGGGATTTTTGAATAAAAGAGTAGATCTGAGCGGTTGCTACGTAATATGAAAATAAGAGAAAACACGTTCTCTTGGTTTTCTACGCTCTCTCAGTTTCTCTCCAAAAACAATACGCTCCTCGGAAGAACAGTATTAGAATTCCTCATTAAACTGCGATATCAGTGTTTAATCTATGAAAGACAAGATATGTTCGACTCCATAATGTACCTTATGATCGGTGTAACATGTTTTCTAGGCTTGTTTTTCGCGTTCGTTTTTCGGTGTTCGATTTAGTATCGGATTATTTTGGGAATCCGTTTACCAACATTAGTATCAAAGCGATGTTGTTCATGTTTCCCGATTACTGTTCATGTTTCCTAATTACTGTTCATGTTTATGAATTGTTTTTTGGTTGAAATTTCGTGAAACGCTGCTGTTGGTCGCTCAGGGATGGAAATCCCGACACTGCATACTATTCACCTTCATTTATGTTTTTATGTAAATTGAATCTTATTTCTGATAGCGTAGGGTCGTGCTCTCGTCGATACGAGAAAATCAACCGATGGCTCACCGCCGGGGGCCACCGGACGTGCCGCCATGCGCGGCCAGAATGTCCAATGTCGTCGGCGTGTGCATGGCACACGTGCGATAATCGCTGGCACGTGCACACACGTGCCAGCTGACGTCATTGTGACGTTAGTCGGCGGTTGCCTGCGCACGTGCCAGGCACATGTGGGTGACGTCACGATGACGTCACCTGGCTGGGTCGGTCGGTTTGACCTGACTTGACCCGTCTGACCATTGACCCATTGACTCTTGACCATTGACCGTTGACTTCAACCGTTGATCGTTGACCCAAAAAAAAAAAAGAATGTGTTTCTTTTTCAATTAAGTTTATGTGGATTATATGTAATCCCTTTTTGTTCTGCATTTGTTGCAGGAACAATGCCTCCTTATCAGGCGCGCACACATATTTGCGCAAATATAGCAAAACAAAAGCTGAGTTGACTGATTATCGATGAGAGAGTGGCGATTTAATTGAATATGTTCTCGAGGTCAACAAGAAGATACAAGAAGTCATTTGGAAGGGTAATCCCATGCCAGATTCTGAGATGGTACGATTCTTTATGAACACTCTTCCACCAAAATGGCAAGGAGTGTTGAATTGCCTATGGGAGGTCAACAGAGTTCCTAAGTATAAGAGCTTGTAATGGCTTTTATAGATGAATATTATCGGGTTGGAGCCACAAAGACTATGACCCAAGGAATGACTTCAATCCAGCGGGGGATGAATGTACAAAGGAGAAATCCTAAGGGATATCCGTCTGTTTTTTCGTGGTTGCCGAATGTGCCTAAAAAGTTTACAAAGAAAAAATTGAAGAAATTAAAAAATACTTTCCCTGTTCATAGGTTGACTTGGTGTTAGCTGTTTAGTGGCCTTTATTTAGTATGTTTTATGGATATCTCATGTAAATATTTTCTACCTAGTTGATGTCGGTGTAGCAACTGATGTGTTAGTTACATTATGTGGAAATATTTTCTTGAATCATTAATGGATGTCCAATATCATTTGCTTATATTATTATTAACTATTGTGGATAGTTCATAGAATTTTCTGTAGCTTCAAAGAACTTATTTTGCATAAAAGATTATATTAATGATAATTTCAAGTTAGGATTTTTGGATGATAATTGGAAACTCAGTGACCTTTTGATTCTGAAACTTTATTTGAAATCATTCATTAATATGATGAGTTTATGCAAAATGGATGCATAAATGATAGGTATTAATAATTCATGTATATGTGTCTGATATGTTTAGATCAATGGCTTCAGCCACTAAGAGCATAGTCACTGAATTGAACAAATGTGAGAAGCTGAATAGCGATAATTATGAAATATGGCATATGAAAATCCAATATGTGCTGGAAGAGCAAGATGCACTAGAAGCTCTTAACCTGACTATGGAAGAACCTGAAGATGGGAACACTGCATAATATAAGAGAGATAAAGATGCATTTGCTGCATGGAAGAGAAAGAACTTCCTTGCTCGCATTACATTGCTGAGTAACATAGAGAATGATGTCATGTGAGAGTTCAGGCGTTTTGGGAATGCAAAGGAAATGTGGAAAGCGTTGGCAGCAAGATTTGGTCATACATCGGTGACCAAACTGAGGCAGCTCACTATAAGGTTTGACTCTTACAAGAAGCCTCATGGTCAGACCATGAAATAACACCCGAGAAAGATGTCAAACATGATTAACAAGTTGAAGGATGCTGGCCATATTCTGACTGATGAGCAACAAGTGCAAGCAGTGATCAATTCCTTACCTTAGAGTTGGGAGTATATGAATGTGCACTTGACCCACAATGAGAACATCAAAACCTTTGAGAATGCAGTGCGCCATCTTGAGCTAGAAGAGGACCGCCTCCTGGCGGCTAAGCCAGAAACTGATATTTATTATGTTGGTTCTAGCTCACATGGAGTTTCGAGCTCCAAGCGCAAACGTTTTGATTGGTTCAAAAGGTGAAAATGCAAGAGAGTAAGTTCTTCAGGGAAGAAATAAAAAAGTTGACCAACATGAAAGAGGAAAACGTCCTCGAATGAAGAAGCTGTCAAGGGTGAAGTGTTATAAATTATGACAAGAAGGGTTACTATGCTGGCGACTGTCGCGAGTCAAAGAAGGTAAACACCCTTTGTACTTTTGAGAACTTTGCTTATGTATCAAGTTCAGTAATCTTAACTAAATCTAATCCTTTGTGGACCGTAAATTCGGGAGCACTAGACCATGTAGCGAAGGATAGAGAATCCTTCATGAAATTTCGACGAATATTGATTGGAACTAAGTGGATCTATGTAGGAAATAACTCTAGAGCCGAAGTAAAAGGGATTGGCACCTGCCAATTAAACATGTGTGGTAGACACACTTTGTTCCTACATGATGTATTATATGCTCAGGAGTTTCGTCGGAATTTAGTGTTTGTTTTAGTGTTGGTAAAGCTTGGTTTTAGTATGAACTTCCATAATAGTGGTGTAGATTTGTATTAGAATACAAACTACTATGGTTGTGATTATTTTCTACATGATTTTATTGTATTAAATGTTGACTGTGGTAATGTCAATGTTTGTTATTCCCTTTTTACATCTTCTAATTCATATGATAATGATGTGAATGTGTAGCATGCTAGATTTGGTTATATTGGCCAATAACGTATGAATAGGCTAGCCAAAGAGGGCTTGTTAGGTAATATTGAAAATGTCGATTTGCCAATAAATGAGCATTTTCTAGCAGGGAAAACAACAAGGAAACCATTTGGAAAAGGTAAAAAAGTTGAATTTCTTTTGCAATTAATCCATTTTGACATCTATGGTCGAATGAATGTGAGAGGAAGGCATGTGGCTGTTTATTTCATCACATTTATAGATGATTATATTCGATTCGAACATATCTATTTGATTTCTCATAAATATGAAGTATTGAGTTGTTTCAAAAAGTTTATGAGCTTGATAGAAAATCAATTAGATTAGAAAATAAAAGTATTGAGATCCGATCGAGGTCGAGAATATTTATCTGATGAGTTCAAAAATTTATGTGATGAAAAAGGAATAGACAGACAGTAGTCTATTCTCTACACTCCTCAACACAATTGTGTTGTGGAAAGAAGAAATAGAACCTTACTGGAAATGATAAGGTCCATGATGGCGCATGCTAACTTACCCATCACTTTTTGGAGTGATGCTTTATTAATTGTTGCCTATATACTTAACCGTGTGCCTTTCAAATCAATTACTTCCACTCCATATGAGTTATGGACAGGTAGAAAACTAGACTTAAGTTTTCTTAAACCGTGGGGTTGTGCTGCCTATACTCATGAGCCCTCTCATAAATTTGGGAAATTGGGTCCTAGAGGGAAGAAGAGTATTTTTATAAGATACTCAGGACACTCGAAAGGGTATGCATTTATAGGTGAGCAGGAAAGTGGGAGTATAACTGAATTCAAATAACGAGATGTCATATTCTTAGAGAATGAATTTCCTAAGAAGGGCGAAATATGTGACGTTTACTCTCTATTTGAAACCTTGGATCAAGATAATGAACTTAGTGGAGTTCGTCTAAGTGGGAGTAACATGAGAAGTGATGAATTTAATTCAACTCATTCTCAATTACAACCACATGATGAGACGATATCGTTATTATCTAATCCGAGTGGGAGCATAATGGTGAATGATATGCAAAGTGTACAATCTCCCATATAGCGAACAAGTTGCAAAAGTATTCCTCGTCGACGTTTTGACATTGAAGGGGAAACTTTTATGGTTATTTCACAAGATGAAGATGAGCCAAGAAATGTAAATGAGGCTCTAAATTGCCCTAGTAAGGAAAAATGGATGCATGCAATGGAAGATGAGATGAAGTCAAACTATGTTTAAGAACTAGTTGATCTTTCAAAAGGACGTAAAGCCATTGGGAACAAGTGGGTTCTCAAAATAAAACATAAAGCTGATGGCTCAATAGAAAGACATAAATCTCGTTTTGTGGCGAAGGGGTATAATCAACAAGAAGGAATTGATTATGAGAAAACATTTTCTCGTGTAGTGAGATTTACCTCGATTCACATAATTCTGGCAATAGTAACTAGTATGAATATTGAGTTACATTAAATAGATGTAAAGACTGCTTTTCTTAATGGAGAATTAGAGGAAGAAATATATATGAAACAACATGTTGGTTTCATTATGAAAGGCCATGAACAAAAGGTATGTCGACTTTTGAGATCGATAGATGGCCTTAAGCAGTCGTCAAGACAATGGTATATATGCTTTCATAATGCCACAATGGCATATGATTTTACAATGATTGATGAAGATTATTGTGTATATATCAAAAAATCCAAAGATCAATTTGTGATCATATCAATATATGTTAATGATATACCGATTGCTGAAAATAATATGGAGTTTGTTAATACTGTCAAGAGTTGATTATCTTCTAACTTTGAGATGAAAGACATGGGTGAGGCTACATATATTCTTGGAGTTAAGATTTCAAGAGATCGTTCGAAGAGATCATTATCTCTTTTGCAAAAAACATACATAAATAGAGTTATTGAATGATTTCATATGCAAGATTGTAAACCCATCGATACTTCTATTGCAAAAGGTGAAAGATTGAGCCATAGAATGTGTCCAAAGACTCCACAAGAGATGGAACAAATGCAACACGTTCTTTATGCTAGTACTGTTGGAAGCTTAATATACGCTATGGTGTGTAAGAGACCTGATATATGTTTTGCAGTTGAAATTGTGAGTAGATATCAATCCAATCTAGGTTAAACACATTGGAAAGCCATTAAAAGAATATTGAGGTATCCGAAAGGAACTGCTGATTATATGTTAAGTTACCAAGGAAAGGATCTACAACTTGAAAGCTATTTAGATGCTGATTGGGGAAGAGATTTAGATGAAAAGAAATTTACCTCTGGATTTGTTTTCTTACTGAATAATGGCGCCATATCTTGGAGCAGTAAGAAACAAATGTATATAGCCTTGTCCACAATGGAAGTTGAGTTCGTGGCATTATCAGTAGTAATACAAGAAGGTGTTTGGCTTAAGAAATTTTTGGATCATTTAGGTGTTATTGAGAATGCTGCAAACTCATTGGTGGTTAACTGTGATAGCCAAGCAGTAATAGCGTACACCAAAGATCCAAAATGTCATGGCAAGACCAAACATATAGATACCAAGTATAATTTTGTCAAAGATATGATTGCACGAAAAGATGTGAACTTATAGTACATATCTACATATAGAATGGTAGCAGATTTTATGATGAATATTTTGGCCATGTGAAATCTCTAGGACTGCGTAGAGGCTAATGTACTGAATATTATTTTTTCCCTTAAGTGTTCACATTTAATGAATTTATGTTTTCATTATTAATGCCTATGAGTCTTTAATTGACGTTTATGCATCTTAATGCTTAATGCATTATATAAAGTCGCGAAAGTATATCGAACATATAAAAGATTAGCCCACTCACACGGGTAATCGCCTCTATTTACTATGTGATAAATAGGGATGAGACCGTTTTTAAGCTTATTATCTAGGTGATAATTGAGAGCTCAAGCTTAAAATATATATGTCATCTTAACTAAGTGTTAATATGATGACATAATATTTACTTTGTCTAAAAGTAAAATAACCCACATATTTTACTTTATCTATCTATGATGCTAGATGTGAGTTCTGATGAATTCCGTGAAAGAGTAGATACGTGAACTCAAATTAAACATTAGGTATGTTTGAACTATCATCTATACGGTATTGAAGGTGTAGACATACGCTCCATGAGAAATGAATTAATACCGTAATACGTATTTCATACTACGTATGCATGAGACGACCAATAAAAGTGACAAAAGTTTTGATCTCAACTTTTATGTCGTATGAGACTCTTGAGGAAAAGAGTTTCTCAATTAAGTGCCCTCATGACTCTTACTTATTCTCAAGATTTCTATTCAATGTTTGCTATCTTAGAATGTTGTCAATGATCATAAATTGATTTGATGTAATGGAATATTTCTAGAAAAGCAAGTTGAATTGAAATTGAGAGTTTCAAGGAAAGAGGAAGATTGAATTTGGAGAATCACATTTTAGTTTTGTATTCATTGGTTGACCAATTATGATTATTTTTGGGATAATCATAATTGTGAATGCGATATGTCATTGTTTAAAAAGAGATCAAGAGAGATGTAAATGTGATCGATCGATCTAGGGTACTGCATACTAAATCTACTCAAAAAATGTGATGCCCATTACGAGATGCTATATATTCCTAACAGATATATGGCAATGAGCTCTCAAAGTATGCTAGTCATACGGATTATTCACCGATATGAATGTTGCAGAGAGGTAAAGAGGATTCTGTTTGGCCCACCATGTGTGAGTGGGAGATGATGGGTTTTTATGTTTGATGGGCCTACTTAGGCTCGTCCGCCCATGTTGGGCCCAAAAATCGGGCCCATAAATGAAGGGCTCATAGAAGAAGAGGCAGTTACTGTAGATACGCTTCCTGGAAGAACAGTATCAGAATTCCTCATCAAACTGCGACATCGGTGTTTAATTTGTGAAAGACAAGGTATGTTTGACTCCGTAATGTACTTTATGATCGGTGTAACATGTCTTTTGGGCTTATTTTCCGCGTCCATTTTTCGATGTTCGATTTAGTATTGGATTATTTTGGGAATCTGTTTATCAACAATTACCCTTTGTATCATTGACTCAATGTAACAGCCCCTCACCCTTTAGCGTTAGGTAAATGCTTCTTTTGTGAGAATACTTGTGAGAATTAAGATTAGAGGAGAGACTTGAGCACTATTTATAGAATTTCCAACCAGGCCCTCTCATTACGGGCCAAGCTCAACTCGCCCATACTAGCTATCCCCATATTAGACTAATTAAGGAACATTCTATCTCACCTTTGACGAACCTCGTAAAATGGTAAATTACAATATCAATTAATGTAGTCCACATTAGGAAAACTCTTATAAGTCGAGCTCCCGCAAGTCTTTCATCGATTCCTCCATTACCCTAGCTCGGTACAATGGCTTTCATGGCCTCGATCTTGATTGGGAATACCCAAACGGTGATGAGAAGATGATCAACTTGGGGTTGCTCCTCCAAGTGTGGCGGATCGCGGTGGTTGCTGAGGTGGCCAGCTCGGGCAAGGACGCTTTGCTTTTGTCGGCGGCAGTCTATTACTTGTCGTGCTACTCACCATAGGCATATTATCCGGTGGCCTCCATGGCGGCAAAGCTTGGATTGGATCAATGCAATGGCTTGTGATTTCTTTGGACCCGGTTGGTCCTTCACCACAGGACCACTTGCTGCTTTCTACAGTCCAGGTAGGGGTGGCAACTTTGATTTTTTGGGATATATAAACTTTGACTATTCTAAGGTACAATGAAGTTTTCTTAATTTTTTGTATCATGATCTGAAATTCTGTTACCTCAATGTCAAAAGAATTATAACATCATTTCCCATTCAAAGCATAAAGTTTTTTTCCACGAGTAATTGACATGAATATTTTTCGTCCTCGTTAAACTCGTATTTGAAATTGTCAACCCTTTTAATGTAGGGAACGGCTTAAGTGGAGACGGTGGGTGAGCGTGTGGATTCAGGCTAGTATGCCGGCGGAGCATATCGTGCTTGGCATCCCACTCTTTGGCCGCGCATTCGCTCTTGCGGATGCCAACAACTATGGCTACTTCGTGCGCTTCACTAGGCCAGCGATATCCGACGGGACGATCATGTACAATCAAATCACCATGTACATATCCCAAAACAACGTGATCCTGGTGTACAACTCCTCTGTTGTGTCTGTCTATTGCCATTCTAGGACGACATGGATCAACTATGATGATACACGGGTGCGCTTGGTTCGGCATTTGGAAAGCTCATTAGGAAAATGCAAATCAGTTTAGCCTAAAGGGCTTTGGAGGAAATGCAAAGACTGTTTGGTAAATTCTGCTTTGAAAAGCAACTTTGAGAGAAATGCTGTTTGGTAGAAAACACATTTGCAAAGCCCCTTCGGTGATTAATCTAAATATTTTATTTTTTTAATTTTTTTAAAATTAAAAAAATAATGTTTGCAACTTTTTTTAATTTATATTTGACAATAATGTTAAAGATGTTGTGTAAATAATTTTATTAAAATTAAAATTCCTTTTTGTTTGCTAAAAAACATCAAATGGAATTGCACATAATTTCTAGTGTATATCAATGCACAAAGCGGCAAGGCTTGATTCAATACAAATTAATGACCCTAATGCCCCGAGGCCTCCTATGTTTTTTCCATTAAAATTTATGGACACTTTCCGCTGTTTCGCTCCGTTCGGCTCGAGCAGAATACTTGATGGGTTCGTGATATAACACAATATATAACATGTTGATATATACTCAAGCAACATTCTTTATTTGTGTTCCAACAAACCATTTGAGATGTTCAATGAAAGCTTTACATGTCGAGGTTTCATGATAAGCTCGCTCGTCACAACCTTTCGAAAACAACGGTCAAAAGATCGGACAATTTTACCGCAGCACCAATCTCCACTCCATCATCCTTCACATTCAACACATTTAATTCAGGAACATGCATAGTAGATATCAAAACCGGATACAAAGGCCGGGGGAAATATAAGCTCCTTTTTCGCATACAAAGGCTACCGTCAACCTCATCGTAGGAGATTGCTTTATATTTTTGTCCACAACATATAGATTCTCCGGTTGGTTCGAATCAACTAGACTTCCCGATCGGCACGAACAAGTTTTACCGTTGAAGGGCGACAAAATTGCTTTCTTCAACGAGATGATGAAGATGGCTGAGGACCATATAAGCTATTGTCTGTTTTAGCGAAAACACGAAAAGCATCAAGAATCGGTTCGTAACCCGTACATTGACACAAATTTCCGAAAGGCATTCGTCAACTGTTCCTCGAGGGTGGGCTTTGACTTGACCTCGCAGAGCATACATCGACATAATAAAACCAGGCGTGCAAAATCCACACTGTGAACCATGAGCACGCACAAGTGATTCCTGCGGAGCAATATGGGAAGCAGCTTTTCAAAAATCCATAGTCAAACTTCCCTTATAGCTAGACAGAACGAGCTAAACCAAGTATGCAAATGAGGTTGAGTCTTCACAAAGTACAAAGTATTGATAAAGAATTGTACTCACATGACAATCCATATCTTACTTAACAAGTAAAACCGATGCTTTGCCAAATGAGATGTCCCGATAAAAAATGGCTAATGGGATGCTGGTTTCTAAGTTCTTGATGAAAGTGAAACCTTTATGAAAATGGAAAAAATCTGGAAATGACAAAAGGTGATACATAAATTGTCATCTGCTTTTTCCTTGTCGTGCTTGATGAGCTAGTTGGTTATCTATCACACACAGCTCCCATAGAGTCTCTACACCTATCCTCGTTCAATCACACAACAAAGTCATTGACAGAATGGCCTATTATGTTTTTTGCTAAAAGAAAGACCCACAACGAGTGATTGGTAGCTTAAGATTACAATAGTGACAAAACAGTTTTCATCGGTTCTCCCTCTAAATTTTAAATAAGAAATTATCAATGAATTGTTCCATATTGACCCACAGAGACAAATCCTCACTTGAGATGATATATCCAATACTTAAAATAGAATCCACAGATTGAGAAAGAATTGGAAATGCATTTAGAAATCTCATAACTATCGAGGTCGATCATAAGGAGCAAAGAAAACTACTCTATTCATTCTTAGAAGATCCCAAAATAATGGCATTGCTTGCGACAATGACAATATTAGGGTAGAACTCCTTTCATATGAGACCAGCCAAAGACACTAATAGAACGAAGAGGAAAAACAGCATGCTTAGTGCAAAACAAACAAAAACCATGCGTAAATTACTTGAACGGGTGCAGGCCATGCATTCGATTTCCAATTCCCTCCACCGTGACCACATGCATTCCTTCAACTGAATATAGCGGAGCCAAGCATGCATTGACGGCATAATGGCTGTAAGAAGTAGACGAATAACTAATTTAGTAATTTTGAGTACGTACGTAAGTCTAAACCCTCAATTCATGAAAACAGTCCGAGAAAGCGATCGATTGACTCGTGCTCGCGTAACGAACTTCGAAAAAATTGCTATTGAAATTGTTCTTTCAATTTCCAAACCCGAAGAGCGGAGACATGGGAGGGGAATCGAGCGGAGGAAACAAACCCAGATTTTTCGTCGGCAGATCTGAAGGTGCTGGAGATTGGCGTTGTCGTGGGGCTCTCGGGAGAGTGAGTGTGAGGACTGGAGTGTGCATTTCTGGAGGTGCAAGGAGAAACCCTTGGTTTTGTTCTTTCAAGAAGGGGTAAATTTGGGTTTCTCATGATTTTTTTAGGGTAAAAAAGGGACTTCACGAAATTTCATTAATGGAGGCCTTCAACATTCTGAAAATGCCTGAAAGCTCAATGCTAGTCTCTACTAGATTGAGCTTTCAAGATCCCCAAGGCCAACTTTCAACTCAAAGCTCATTGAAAAGTGGTTGCCAAACACCTCTTTTTTTTTTTTTTTTCTTTCTAAAAGGGCTTTCAGGCCCGAAGGGGCTTTCTAAATGCCCATCCAAACGCACCCAAACCATCTCTACCAAGGTTGTGTACACCAAGGCAAGAAGACTTAAAGATACTTTGCATGACATGTTGTTGGTGATGACAAATGGGTTCTCTCTCCAGTAGGTGAATTTATGAGATTCCTATTACACAGGATCAATCATGGGAAAATTGTCCAAAAATTTCTAAACCTATTGTAGTTTTGCCAATTTAGTTCTAAATAGTTCAATTTTACTAATTGAGTTCTAAACATTTTCACGTTTTATCAATTGAGTCCATTTGATCAATTTTGATCGGAAATCACTAATATGAATACTCACCCTCCTACATGACATAATCAGGCCGATATAAATAATTTTTAATAATATTTTAATATTGTATTGATTTTTTCCTTTTTTTTTCCTTTGTTTTCTTTTCTTCTCTTCTCCTTCTTTTTTTTTTTCCCTAATTTTCTCTTCACTTTTTTATTTTTATTTTTCCCTCCATTGGCAATCACTGAGCCTTTGTCAGCGATTGATGGGCCAGCCATCGATGAGGCTTGACGATGGGCAACGGAGGGAAAAAGGGAAATAGAAAAAAAAAAAAAAAAGAAGAGAAAATATAAAAGATAAAAAGATAAAAAAATCTAAAAATATTAAAATATTATTAAAAATTATACACGTCAACGTTGATCGTGACACGTAGGATGGGCGACCTTCATGTCAACGATTTTTAGACAAAATTGGCCAAATAAACTCAATTGGCAGAACATGAAAAGGTTTAAGACTCACTTGGGAAAATCGAAAAGTTTAGATTTGAGTTGACAAAAATTTAATAGGTTTAGGACATTTTGGACAATTTTCCCTCAATCATACATTGGAAGTTTTCTAGTATACCTTCTATTTCCCAAATTTAGCCTTAACCCTAGCTACATATAGTATAGTAAACCAAACCATCATCTTTCAAACGCCATCTAATTAAGTCCCTAACCCTCTAAAAGAAAAAAAATCCCTATGTGTTTAGATCAAATTTAAACTACATGTTTATCTAAAATGGAAGGAAATTATTTTTAGGCATATATATATATATAATTCAAGTCCGACACCGTTTTATTCAATTTTATATTTATTAGATCATTTTGCACGAAGAGATGGTCAAAACTTTTCCAGATTAGCGGATCAAATTTATCACAGTCTAATCCTAAATTACTTAAATTTAGCTTAAGTAGCACTAACACTGGTGCGTGATATGCGATATAACACGACACAATATGTTGACACGTCGTTTCTAAAAAAATAGAGAATTTCGACATGTTGGGACATATTGTATATTAAATGTATATTTTTATATATTAATGAAAATTATTATTTTTATGATATTCACCAATAAATAAATAATAAAAAAAGAACATAAAATGAATTTATACTAAAAACATTAATCAATCATTGGTTAATATTATTCATTGTTTTAATTTGACAAATTCAACTCTGTTCCAATAATCCATAAAACTTGAAAGAAAGAAAAACAAGAGATCCACATTCTAGACTTACGTGTCAGAAGAGAAGAGAATAAAACAAATTTGAGTGGTGAATTGTGTGTCACATGAAGTGAGAGTCAGAAGAGAAGAGGAGACTAAGGTGCTGTTTGGTAAAGTTCCAGGGAACACATGTTTCTGTTCTTTTGTTCCCTAGATATAAATGTAACGTAAACGCGTTTGGTAATTTTTTTGTTTCTAGGAATAGATTTAGAACAGAAACAAGGAAAAAAAATCGTTTCTTGTTCTCAGGAACAACTCAAGAAACAAGTTTTCATTTCATTTCATTTCTTTCTTTTTCTCTTCCTTTCTTCTTCCCTAGCTGGTCATTGGCCCGGCGACCAGCTAGACGAGGCCCAATGACCTCATTGGCCACTGGCGAGGCTCGACCTCGCCCGGATGTGGCGAGGCCGGGCCTCACAATGGCAGGTGAAGCTCGGCCTTGCCGAGATCAAGGCAAGGTCGAGCCTCGCTCGGCCATAGCGAGGCCGAGCCTCGCCCGGCCATAGCGAGCTCGGCCGGGCCGAGCCTCTCCCGACCACCGCGAGACTTGACTCGCCCAGATCTAGCGAGGCCGAGCCTCGCTCGGCCATCGCGATGCCCGAAGTCGCTTGGCCTCGTGGTGGCCGGGTGAGGCTTGGCCTGCGCATCTTGGCAAGGTCGAGCTCCCTCGCCCGGCCATAGCAAGGCCGTGCCTCGCCGAGCCACGGCGAGGCTCGAAAGGACCTCGCCGGGTGGCCGGGGCGACTCCGTTTGGCCGCCACCGACCGGCCGACCATGGCCAAGCTGACGACTAGTTAAGAGGAAGGAGAAGAAAAAGAAAAAGAAAAATGTAATAAAATTATTAATATATTAAAAGAAATTTTAAATCACAAATTTTTTTGGGGTTGTACCAAATGTGTTTTCGTTCGGAATAGAAATTTTTTATAGTTACCAAACGCCTTAAAATTCTCAGTAAACTATTCCTAAGAACATAAATAGAAAAAAAAAATGTTTCTAAAAAGAAATTGTTCCCAGAAATAGAAACGTTATCAAACGCGTCCTAAGTTTTTCTTCTTTCCCAATTTATTATTATTATTTTTTACATATTTACATTTTGATCTCTTATTTATGATTTTTTTTTTTAAATTGACCCCGTATGTATCGAATCGTGTGTCGAAATTTTGAATTTCCCACGTGCCAGAATTTTGGACTCGTGTATCGGAGAGTGTCGGGAGAATTGACCGGGTGTCGAATTTTTTGACACTTGTTGATCGAGTGTCGGAGAGTGTTAGAGAGTGTTGGACACGTGTCTGAGTGTCTGACACGACACGAAAACTCTCAAAGAATATCGATGCTTTCTAGGTTGCAGCTTCAAGTTCGTTGTTACCTAAAAGACGTCAGAAGAGACATTATTTACTTATGTTAATCGAAGTTTGGTACAATAATGTGATGGATTTATAGCAACCCATCTCACAGTAAAACGTATTCTTATTGGACGAGCCAAATCATGATCCAATAATGTAATGGATAGAAAGGGGAATAATGGCTTTCAATAACCAATAGAAAAAAAGGATTTGAAAGAATTGAGTTAGAACGATGTTGGGATGCGAACGAGGGGAAAAGCAACGAAAAGAACGCATATATAGAAATAAGATATTTAAAAAATGTTATTGGGAGGAGGAATTTGTTTATAGAATGTACGAAAAGTTGAAGAGATCAAAAGGGGTTTAAAATATACATGAGAAACTTTAATAATCCATTCTCTCAATTCTGATGAGATTGTGACTTTAGAATCAGTTCTTTCCCTCTTCATCCCTCCTATCGAATTATATGTTTGACATTGAGAAGCCCGACCGTCTGTCCAAATTGGCCCCCTATTGAAAATTGACGATGTAAATTTTCTTGTTAGGCATGAGATTGAATGACAAGATAGGTCCAATCGCTGGTTGGATGGGGTGAGACAAGGCCGGTCTATCTAGTCAATCATATTTATTGCCAAAAGGGAAAAAGATACAAAAAATTTCTAAACTATATCCATTATAATATATTTATTCGATAAAAAAATCCCAAGTCATACTCACTATGATATATCTATAAAAAAAAATTTATGACATAATTTTTTTTTTAATTTATATTTATGTGAGACATTTATCCTTCACCGATGTTTCATTAGGTGATTTTCAATAAAAAATACGTGATTTATATTTCACTTAAATTGCATGGATGCCATGTTGATGTTGTTTTGTTTTTAACATCCAATATAGATAAATTTTTAGTAATTTTCATAAATATAATTTTAACGAAGGACAAATGTCAATATATATATATATCTATGTGAATTTGAGATTTTTAATGATAAAAAAATTTGAAATAAATTTATCATAATATAGTTAAAAAATTATGGTAACCTGTCAAAATGGAAAGTCCACAGCCACGACCAGGACGTAAGGCAACAGTACACTAGTGAGCGTAGCGATAGCGTCCTATCATAATTGAGTCGTCTCTCGATGACCCCACGTTGCAAGACGTCGGTGAAAGCGAACCTTGAACAACCGTCGGTAAATGAGTCGTCTCTCGATGACCCCACTGAAGGCCCCAGCAAAGCGGCCTATTGCATGCCTCGTCAGTTCTGGCGTCCACCAAGAAACTCGAACGAGCTCCTCACGAGACAACGCGGAAACCTACAGAACAACATCAATAGACTAAACGATAGATATGGTCGGGCATGAGAGGGATTGTTTGGATCTATTCTTAGACGGGCTAATTTTTCCAGGCATTAACATTGACTCCCACTTCCACAGCCAATGAAATCACCATCCCGGCCACGAAACACGGTTGACTGAAGAGAAATCAACCAAGATAGCCCGTTCCACCCGCATCATAATTGATGGAGTCAACTGCCATCCTCAAGACCCACTTCATCACAATTATTGAATTATATGGATTTTACATGAAATTCACATGATTTAATGATTGGGATAGAATAGGTTCACAGATACCAGACGCATGCGATGCTTACTCCACAAAAAGAGCCTTCGAAAGATGAAGTCACCGGATGAGTCTACCTGACTATGGTTCCTCTAATCATGATGTAGTTTTGATTGTTTTCAGAAACCCTAAATACTTAAGTCGATCAAGAAAACCCGATAATATATATACTTTTTCCGGTAAGGGAAGTTGGACACCGGAAGTGGTCACTTGAACAACTCGTTCATATTCGGTACTCAATAAAAATCGGGAGAAGTGCCAAAAAAAGTCCTAAACCTTTTGGGCTTAGTCGATTTAGTCCTAAACTTTTTTTTTGGTGCCGATTTAGTCCTAAACCTTTTTATGTTATGCCAATTTAGTCCTTTCCGGCCAAAATTGGCCGGATTTTGCTGATCGGACGCCGGGTCGGCCGACGGGGCCCGGGATCGGCTGCCGACGCCGACAACTTTTAATAATATTTTTGAATTTTTGAATTTATTTTTTATTTTTATTTTCATCTTCTACCTCCACTCGGCCACCGGAGCTTGGCGATCGGCCGAGGTGACGCTCGGGCGAGGTCAAGGTCGACCTCGCCGGCCACCTCGTCGTGGCCGCGGTCGCAAGGGGCCTCGCGCGGGCGGCGAGCCTCGCCGCCCAAGCCTCAAGGGTGGCCTTGCGCCGGGCGGGCGAGGCTCACCCTCGCCGGATCCGGTGAGAGCTGACCCTCGCGCTCGTCGGATCGGGCGAGGGCGAGCCTTGCCCGCCCGGCGCGAGGCCACCCTTGAGGCCCGGGCTGAGGCTCGCCCATGGTCGGGCGAGGGCGTTGTCGGCCTCGCCGCCTAGGCCTCGAGGGCGGCCTCGACCTCGCCAAATCCGGCGAGGGCGAGCCTCGCCCGCCGGCGCGAGGCCGCCCTCGCGGCCGCAGCCACCGGCGAGGTGGCCGGCGAGGTCGACCTCGACCTTGCTGGCCGTCGCCTTTTGGCCGGTCGCCAAGCTCCGGCGATCGGCTGGAGGTAGAAGATGAAAATAAAAAATAAAAAATAAAAATAAAATATTCAAAAATATTAAATATTATTAAAAAGTTGTCCACGTCAGGCCGCCGATCAGCCACGTTACCGGCCCGGGTCCAGTCAGCAAAATCTGGCCAATTTTGGCTGGAAATGACTAAATTGGCACAACATAAAAAGGTTTAGGACTAAATCGGCACAAAGCCAAAAGGTTTAGGACTTTTTTGGCACTTCTCCCAATAAAAATCAGGCATGAACAATTTCATGCATCTCTCCCGTACGATCCGTCTAGCATTGTATGAATTTAATATATTTGCGCGTCGCCTTTTAGATAGGGTTTTGAAGAAGTCGAACGTGTTTGTTGTTCAGCACCAAAGCCACGGCCTTTGAATTAGCAACGCGTTTGTTGTTCAGCACCAAAGCCACGGCCTTTGAATTAGCAACGCGTCTCTCTAGAAGAGAATCCATGAGATTTAAATAAAACGACCTTTTTAAAGTCCATATTAAGAAATTAAAGTTTATTGCTTTGTCGCTAATTATTTTACTAACTATATTTTGTTATTTGCAGTGGTTATGTAAAATACAAAATGAACATCATCGGGCTTATTGTAAAAGAGAGCATATGTTTTTAGCCAAAGTTTCGTTTGCGGCACTCATAATGAGACCACTTTACTTAGTGTTGGGATCATAATTGATGGAGTCGACTGCCATCCTCAAGACCCACTTCATCACAATTATTGAATTATATGGATTTTACATGAAATTCACATGATTTAATGATTGGGATAGAATAGGTTCACAGATATCAGACGCATGCGATGCTTACTCCACAAAAAGAGCCTTCGAAAGATGAAGTCACCGGATGAGTCTACCTGACTATGGTTCCTCCAATCATGATGTAGTTTTGATTGTTTTCGGAAACCCTAAATACTTAAGTCGATCAAGAAAACCCAATAATATATGTATTTTTTCTTTTTCCGGTAAGGGAAGTTGGACACCGGAAGTGGTCACTTGAACAAGTCGTTCATATTCGGTACTCAATAAAAATCAGGCATGAACAATTTCATGCATCTCTCCCGTACGATCCGTCTAGCATTGTATGAATTTAATATATTTGCGCGTCACCTTTTAGATAGGGTTTTGAAGAAGTCGAACGCGTTTGTTGTTCAGCACCAAAGCCACGGCCTTTGAATTAGCAACGCGTCTCTCTAGAAGAGAATCCATGAGATTTAAATAAAAGCGACCTTTTCAAAGTTCATATTAAGAAATTAACGTTCATTGCTTTGTCGCTAACTATTTTACTAACTATATTTTGTTATTCGCAGTGGTTACGTAAAATACAAAATGAACATCATCGGGCTTTTTGTAAAAGAGAGCATATGTTTTTAGCCAAAGTTTCGTTTGTGGCACTCATAATGAGACCAATTTACTTAGTGTTGGGATCATAAAATTATTGAGTTAATGACACAAATGGTCTCTGAATTTTAGCATAATGTGTAATGTTGTCTTTGAATGTTAAATTCGTTCAATATGATCCCAGAACTTAAGCCCAATATGTAATGTTGTCCATAAAATTTTAATTTGTTTAATATGATCCATGAACTATTAATATATATTCAGCTTAGTCCTCGGAATGTATGAAATATTTAATGTCGTCTAACATTTTCATACAGTTTAGGGACTAAATTGAACATGTATTAAAAGTTTAGGGATTACATTGCACATTGAGTGAAAATTTAGGCACCATTTGTGTAATTATTCCAAAGATTATCTATATATAGAGTCTAACCTAGTATAAACGTAAAAGGATTTAAAAGTATTCATTTGTGGTATTTTTGGATAATGAAGTGAAAAAAATTAAGACAAACATAACGTAATGATTTTTCACATCATCATGCCATCACATTACCTTAATTATTATGTCAATCATGTTGCCTCTAGTGTTGTAAACTACTCCATCATTTTCAACAGTTCAAACTCAATTTAGAATGTGAACAATCACGCATGTAATAATTCAAACAACCGAGAACTATTACGAAAGGGAGTGCAGAAAAGAAATCCCCCTTCTTAATTGACTGGACGAGAGCACAGGAAAGACCCTTACTTCGCATGAAATTTCTTAGTCATGATCATCATTCTCGTACCACGGAACTTGAGTCAGGGATAAGTCCTGTATAAAGCCAGCTCAAAAATGGACAACCTCCTCCCTTTAACTCATCATAATGGCTTCCAACTATAATCGTGTCCTTCTCTTTCCCTTCATCTCCTTTCTCTCTCTCCTCCAAATCAACTCATGCATGGCCCGAAACGTCAAAGGGGGGCTATTGGTTCCCGGACAGCGGCATCACAGCCTCCGACATCGATTCAACCCTCTTCACTCATCTCTTCTGCGCGTTCGCTGACCTCAATGCATCGACAAACCAGGTAGTCATATCGTCGCCATACGCCCAGTCTTTCGCGACCTTCACTGGGGACGTCCAGCAGAAGAACCCATCGGTCGTAACCCTCCTAGCCATTGGCGGTGGCAACTCGAAAGGGACTGACTTTGCGTTCATGGCGAGCCAGTCTAGCTTCCGGAAGTCTTTCATTGATTCCTCCATAGCCCTAGCTCGGTCCAACGGCTTCCATGGCCTCGATCTTAATTGGGTATCCCCAGATACCGAGGAGGACATGGCCAACATGGGGTTGGTCCTCCAGGAGTGGCGGGCTGCGGTAGTTGCTGAAGCTGCCAGCTCGCGTGACGACGCTTTGCTTTTGTCGGAGGCAGTCTATTACTCGCCACACTACTGGACTAACACAAATTATCCTGTGGCCGCCATGGTTGCGAGCTTGGATTGGATCAATGCGATGGCCTATGATTTCTATCAACCTAAACGGTCCACCGCCACAGGACCACTTGCTGCTCTCTACAATCCAGGTAGGGGTGGCAACTTCGACTTTTTTGGGATATATGAACTTTGACTCTTCTTAGTTACAATGAAGTTTTCTTAATTTTTTGTATCATGACTCTGAAACTCTCTTACCTCAACGTCAAGAGAGTTACAACATCATTTCCCATTCAAGCATAAAATGTTATTCCACTATAATTGACTTGAATTTTGTTCTTTATTTAAAATCCTCAGTTTGTCCTCGTTAAACTCGTAATTTTGCATGATATATGCTGTATTTGAAATCATCGCTCCTTTTAATTTAGGGAACGACTTAAGTGGAGATGACGGGGTGAGCCAGTGGATTCACGCCGGTATGCCGGCGAAGCAGATTGTGTTTGGCATCCCATTCTACGGCAGCACATTCGCTCTTGTGGATGCCAACGACCACGACTACTTCGCCCCCACCAATGGGCCACCAACAAATTTCTCCAAGGGGACGATCCAGCACAATCAAATCACGAAGTACATATCCCAAAACAACGCTACCGTGGTGTACAACTCCACGTTCGTGTCTGCCTATTGCTATTCTGGGACGACATGGATGAGCTATGATGATACACAAACTATCTCTACCAAGGCGGCGTACGCCATGCGAGAAGGACTTAAAGGTTACTATGCATGGGATGTTGCTGGTGATGACAATTGGGTTCTGTCTCAAGCAGGTGAATTTATGATATTTGTGTTACACACCATCAATCATAGGGAAAATTGTCCAAAAATTCTTAAAACTTATTACACTTTTATCAATTAAGTGCTAAACCTTTTTAAATTTTGTTAATTTAGTCCATTTGCCCAATTTTGTTGGAAATCGTTGACGTTGACACTAACTAATCTACATGGCATGATTCGCGTTAATGGATAATTTTTAATAATATTTTAATTTTATTTTAATTTTTTACTAAATTTTCCCTTATTTTTTTTTTCTTATTCTTCTCATCTCCTTCTTTTCTTTTTTTTTTTTCCTTTTGTCTTCTCCAGTGGAGGGAAAAAGGAAAAGAGAAAAGGAAAAAAAGAAGAGGAAAGGGAAAAAAGAAAAAGAAAAAGAAAAAGAAAAAAGAAAGTAAGAAAAAGAGAAGAAAAGAAAAGAAAAAAAAAACAAATAAAAAATCATAAAATATTAAAGTATTATTAAAAATTGTTCACTTCAATACTAATCGTGACACGTAAGACGGTTAACATCCATGTTAGCTATTTTTAACCAAAATTAGTTGAATAAATTTAATTGGCAAAATGTGACAAAGTTTATCACTTAATTGGTAAAATTGATAATTTAAAAGTTTAGGACTAGGTTGGTAATAATTCAATATGTTTAGGAGTTTATGGACAATTTTCCCTCAATCATGCATTGAAAGTTTTCTAGTTTACATTCTATTTCCCAAGTTTAGCCCTAACCCTATCTGCATACGGCATAGTCAACCAAACCGTCATCATTTAAAGGACATCTAATCCCCCTGTGTTTCGACCAGATCAAATCTCCTTTCTAATGTTTATCTAAAATGGAACGAAATTCTTTTTGGGGATATTGCAATTCAAATTAGTCAAGATCACAATGGACTTAGTAATTTGAGGAACAATATTATCTTTGTTTTTTCAATGAACTGCAAGAGAGTAAAGCAAAGGAAAATCTAGCTAAGCTCTCCAAGTCCAAGAGAGAATAAGTGGATTGAACTTTTTAAAAAACATATATATATTTCAGTCAAGTCCGACGCGGTTTTATTCAATTTTATATTGGTTAGATCATTTTGCACGAAGGGACGGTTTGCATTGGTGAAGCAAAAAAGGTCTATCGTGTAAAAAAAAAAATGGTCAAACTGATATTTGTTTTGAACGTTTCAAAGATTTGGTTCTATGTCGTTGTTATCCATCCTTGGCTGTTTCCTCTTTTCATGCTCTGAGTAAAGAGAAGAGTCAAAACTTTTCCAGATTAGTTGATCAAATAGCGACGGTCTAGTTCTAGTTCCTTCAATTTCAACCTGTTATTGCACCTTCAGCTTCATTTGATAATGCGAGAAAGGAAAATAACTCACCCCCAAATGTTTTTCTTTCTTCTTATGCTCGAGAATATGCGGTCCTTCTCATTTATTATAGTCTGATTTATAATCGAAAAGGTGAAGGCAATGGGAACTATATGACCAAAAAAGAAAACGGTAATGGGAACTTGCTACCCTTACCACGAGAGAGCAAATCTTTTCATACGTTAAAGCAGAAAGAATTGGGATCTCAAAACTACACAATAAACTTAAGATATTTAGAGATGCAGCGTAGGCCTTCTTAATGATGTATGCAAGCATGTAAGTTTCATCATAGGAGGTTGGTGTCACACCCCCATTCCACAAGGATAAGGGCATGTCACATTTGTCCTTTCTCCAAAGTATGCAGTTTCAACGTAACCAAAACTTAACATGATATCAATATATTTTTGACAAAATGTCACTTGGTTACAATATTAGAATTTTCTATAATCCACCAACGCAATATATACACATATTCAACAAAATTAACTTAGAAATTCACCAGCTATACACAACCTATAACCAAAAGTCCCCACTATCCAGAAGTCCTCGTGCTAACAATAACACTCACGACTTATTTGCGACTAGCTAAAATTTTTTAAAAAACAAGTAGATGAAAGAAATGAACTATTAGGGCTCAGTGAGCAATATGTTTTTTTTTTTGGTAAGGGAGTGAGCAATATGTTCATTCTAAGTGGATCGAACAATCACTATGTATTGTTATAAAATGATATCATAACTTATCATCTAAATTCAATATATGATAAATGTTAAATATCGAAAATATATAGTAACTTTCCAACAAAACTTTATACATACAAGATTAGTTGACAAAACCTACTCAACAATAACAAACAACTATGAATGGTCTAATCCAATGACTAATCTCATCAAATCGCATGTCGATGGTCTATTCGTTGGCTAATCTAATGCTCATCATCAAACTATGGTAACATTTAACGCCGCGACAAAGGCGACTAAGTTTACCTCTCTTGGCTAGGTCTACCACATATACAACCGGTGGTTCGGCCCAAAGAATGTCCTGAAACATCATGCATAGTACCCCCTCAATGGGTTCTCATCATAGTGATATGAGCAATATCAGCCAACATCTTTCTCTAGTAACCCACAATCAATATCAAAAAATTATTTCATAAAACATATCATAGCCAATAAGAATAGCTTTTGGTGATCCCTTTCACAATTCCATTTATCAAATAGAATGCATTTCACAAAATATTTCGTAACCAATGCAAACAGCTTTTGAAGATTCCCTTCACAAAACATTTAACCAAAGCATTCAAAAATGGTCCTTTCAAACTACTTCATAAGACTATCGAATGCCTTTTCAATAGACTAAAAATGTAGTAAAAATTCAATCCTATTTTATCAAGAAACATGTTCTCAATAACTCATACTATTTCAGAACTGCGTCCTTTCCTGGATAGGTTAGGATGAGTAACCCACAGGAATTTCTGATGAAGGTTTTAAAAAATTATTGTATTGAAAATGTAGAACTAAATGGTCATGGACTTAATAGCCTTCTCAGCTCAAAAGGCCAGTGAAGATCGGCAACACAGGCGATGGTTCTGGCCAGTTATTTCGATTGCTGTAGTCGTTCTCCTTATATTTGGCCTGATTTGCTACTTACAGAGGCGAACATTGAAATCAAAAGGTACATTTTCTGAACTTCACTGGGGGATTACTATAATTCTGTGGTAATCAGGAACATTGACTTAGGAAGGATTAAAGTTCTAGATACAATTTCTTGAATTTTGGTTCTCAGGTATTTCGGGAGTCATAAAAGGATTTAATAGCCGATTAAAAAACATGGTGGGTAAAGGTGAAAGTCTTGAGAGTGGTACTCCTAATCTGCAAACATTTGGTTATGTCACCCTCAAAGCAGCAACTGATGACTTCTCAAGTGAAAATAAGCTTGGAGAGGGTGGATTTGGACCTGTTTACAAGGTAAAATATATGGGGCCATACTTAAGCTAATGATTATTATTTTCTGTTTCATTGCAAATCCTATGAAGTATGAACCATGATTGAATGCCAGATTCGGTCCTTTTGCTCTATAACATGTGTTTGTTGTTGTTTAATGCAAGCAAGGAAAATAACTTACCCCCAGATTATTTTCTTACTTCTTATGATCAAGAATATGTGTTCCTTCTTGTTTATAGTCTGACTTACTAATTGAGAAGGTGAAGGTAATGGGAACTTTTCGACCCAAAAAGAAAAAAAGAAAAAAAAAAAAAGGTAATGGGAACTCGCTACCCTTACTATGAGAGAGCAAATCTCTTCATATGTTAAAACATAGGTATGCCAGCTTTCTCTGTAGCAGCTGCCAGTTGGTTGGTTTATGCTCGCAATTTCAATCATTTAGTTGGAATGAGCCGGTGAGTATATCACATTGAAGTTACATGTCCCTTCTAAAAGCAGAAAGAATCGGCATCACAACACAACACAATAAGCTTGAAATACTTAGAGATGCAGCGCAGGTCTTCTTAATCATGTATGTGAGCTTGTAAGTTCATCGTAGGAGGTTGGACATGGATGCATTCTGCTCAAGTTTTGTTTTTCATTAATGTTCCTAGGGGTAATGTGACTTATGTCATGGACAAAACACTGTCTTCCAGCATAAACAGTGAAAAGTTTTGTTGTGTCTACCATGTTCAAGTTGAAGTCAGTTCCCTGTACTGACTATCAGCATACCTTTTGCTCAGGGAAAGTTGCCCGAAGGACAGTACATTGCAGTGAAGAGACTTTCGAAAACTTCAAACCAAGGGCTCGAGGAGTTCAAGAATGAAGTTATGCTCACTGCCAGACTGCAACATGTCAACCTTGTTCGCCTTCTTGGATTTAGTACCGACAGGGAAGAAAAGATGTTGATCTATGAGTACATGCCAAATAAGAGCTTGGACTTATACCTATTTGGTTAGACATCTTTCATGCTTCTTGCAATAGTCATTGAGCAAAACCCAGGTGTTTTTAAGTGACATCTAGTGTGATACTCCAAAAGGCTTAAATAGGTCCCCAGTTCTGCTACAATGGCTTAGAGCAGGCAGACCCTTTTAAGCATTTGGAATACACAAAGGTATGCAATGCTCTAATTTTGCTTCTGGTTCTGATAGTCATTAGGTTTTAATGATGCAGATCCAATAAGGAAATATTCGTTGGATTGGGTGAAACGTGTTCATATCATAGAAGGCATTACACAGGGGCTTCTTTATCTCCAAGAATACTCAAATTTCACAATAATTCATCGAGACTTGAAAGCCAGCAATGTTCTGCTGGATGATGAAATGAACCCCAAGATATCAGATTTTGGTCTGGCGAGAATATTTAGGAAGGATGACGTTGAGGCAAATACCAACCGAATTGTTGGGACTTAGTAAGCGAGCTAAGTAGGCCCTCCTTTTACCTCACCGATATTCTCCTGCTAAAGTCTGTGCTTAACCAATTTCTGTTCTTGTATACAGCGGGTATGCTCCCCCAGAATACGTGAAGAAAGGCATATATTCGATGAAGTACGACATCTACAGCTTTGGGGTACTGCTGTTGCAAATCATCAGTGGTAAAAAGAACTCATGTTGCTATGGCCTAAATGAAAATCTGAATCTTCTCGAATATGTAAGTAGAGATTATTTGTGATTCAAAATTTTCCAGGCTCAAATTTTGGAACATGAATTTTGACTTTTAACCAACTAGCATTCTGAATTTCAGGCATATGAGCTGTGGAAAGACGATAAATGCATGGAGTTCATTGACCCGTCTTTGGATGACTCTTCATCATCTTGTAAGCTCGTGAGATGCATGCAAGTGGCTCTTCTATGCGTGCAAGCGAAGCCTGGGGACAGACCCTCCATGTTGGAAGTTTCTTCAATGCTCAAGAATGAATCTTCAGCTGTGAACTCCCCCAAGAAGCCTGCATTTTCAATTAACAAGGATGAAGATGAAGATGAGGTTGGCCAGTGCTTGATCAGGGAAGCAATTCATTCGGTCAATGATGCATCAATTTCTGAATTGTGTCCTCGCTGACTATACATTGCAGGTGTACAATGCTGAGAATACTCACACCATAGAGAGAATTTTTTGTTAACTTACTTGGTTACCCTGCAGTTCGTTTGTCCCAGTGGCATTATTTTCCCAATTAATTTCAATAGTTTTAGACGTCTATATATTTTTATCATCTAGAGGCAGTTCAAGTGTTCCTCCTTTTGTCTTGTAACCTTTTAAGGGAAAAGTAACCCAAAAAAAAAGGTCCTAAAACTATTTCATTGGTTCTAATTTTGTCATAAATCTTTCAATTGGACCAATTTAGTGTTAAACTTTTCACATTAATACTAATTCAGTCCATCTAGCTAATTTAAGTGAAAAATCGATGACGTGGATGCTGGCCGTTTTATGTAGCACATCCGCCGACGAAAATATTTTTAAATAATATTTTTAATTTTTATATATAATTTTTTTTTTTCGTTTTTACTTAATTTTTCCCCTTTCATTTTGCTAGATGGCTTAAATTAGTCTAAAATCGATGACATAAATAATCATAACATGCACTGATGTAGACACTCTTTATGATTTTTTAATATATTTTGGAAGGAGCTGGTGACTCACATGGTCTGATCAATTTAGTTAGCAAAAAATCACCTAATTAATTCCATCTTGTAAATATTTAGGCTTAAAATTATATAGAAAATTAGAGATCAATTTGGTTCAGGCAAAAAGAATTTTCGCATAAATAGGACGTCCGCGAGCCCATTTGAGGGCAGATCGGAGGAGAGAGAAAAATCGAGAGAGTAGGGGAGTTTTGAGAAAGTGAGATCTGCCAGAGAGAGATCTGAGAGAGCGAGCAGAAATAGAGTTTGAGGGTTGGTGAGTGCTCCCCGGCGACATACGGTGGGTGGTGTTTCGCTTCTCTTTTTTTCTTTATTTGTCCTGACTCGGGGTCGGTCGCCAAAGGATATCGGCTCGAAGGTGCGCGAGGCGGACGGACGTAGACCGATCCTCGAGCTCGTCCGCCCTCCGACGTTGCGAGCCGGGTAAGGACTCTCGGCCGACTGCCCTGTTTTTGCACACACGCCCTGTTTTGGGCTCGCCGGATGGGGCTACCGGTGTCCGGTTCTCTGTTGCTGTTAGGTCCCCGTTTATCCTTTGCTGTCCGTCTCGGTCCTCGCCCAATGTACCGGTTGAGCTTCTTTTCGTTCCTCCACCAATGCACGCCATGTGCTCGATGGAATGCTAAAGCTAGATGCACGTTCGGGTCCTTTGTTTATGGCCGAGGCTTGCTGCGTTTTGTTCATGCCTACATTGAAGTCGAGTCTCGCTTAATCACCGTATGCTTATTTCGGCGTGAGTCTGAGTTTCGGGCGGGCTTATAACGGCCTCTTAAGCCACGTCCTCCGCATGTTCGACGAAATGTCGAAGGTGTGTTTTCGTTCTTAGTCCTTCGCCCACTTTTGGTGTTCGTGGTTTGTCAAATGCTTTTTGATAGATTCCCGTTGCTGTCCCTTGCTTTATATGTTTTAGTTTGGTCGTGTTTTTGTGCATCGTGTTTCCGTAAGTGACCGATCCTTGGCCGGTAAGGAGGAAAGGTGGTGGTAGATGCGGCCACGCACGTAGCTAGACAGGTCTTGTATTGATGCTTGATTATTTTTAAAACCAAACATGGTTTCCTATAGGGCGCGAATCAGCAAAGCATTCTCGGTTCATGGGGAGAAGGAAACCAGCACTTCTGCTGGAAATGCTTCTGTGAAATGGGCGTAGGAAGAAAGAAAAGAAAACTGAAGGCGAGTAAGATGCAAATGATAACATTTTTATTTTGGAGAATATTTTTTTTTTCAAAAATAGTTCTTCTATATTTCTACTCCCCAAATTAATTTTTGAGTAAATACAAACGCATTTGAATGCTACCAATTGCCAATGCACGCTACTTTGTCGTCGCCACCAGGTGACTGTGCCCGCGTTGGCAGTGGTTGGGCAATCAGGCGATCATCGGTTGCTGGCGGTCACCCGATGATCTCGACGATCACGAGCTGGCTTATGGCAGCTAGCGGGAAGCGACAAGACAAGGAAGAAGAAGAAAAGAAAACAAGAAACAAAAAAAAAAAAAATTACTTATTTTTAGAAATTATTCCCGGAAATAATAATTAATTTTTTTTCTGCTTCTTGTTTGTGTTCCAAATTTATTCGCTAAGAAATAGAAAAATTAATTAACGTTATCAAATAAATTTTTATTCCTTTTATGTTCCAAAGAACAGAAGAATAGAGGATAAAAACGTTCTCATGCCCTACCTAATTTAGTAGGGGCTTTAGGCCTAATCCAGTTGGGTTTAGGAAATTCGGGCTCAATTCTAGTTATAATGAGGCTATTTTACATTCCTGGGCTGATCAGAGGAGAATTTTAGCGTTGGGCCTAATTTTAAAAATATATTTAAAAGATATAAAAAATAAAAATAATTTATATTTTCCAAAAATCAGATAAAACTTAAAAAATAGTTTTAAAAAATACATTAAAAAAATCCCCTAAAAAGAAAAATCAAATCACAAGGTTCAAATAAGATTAGTTGTCGGTTGGGTATTAGTTGATTAATTGATGTAATTAAGTTCCAATTCTAGTTTTTCTGATTGTGCCAAAGCAAAATATTTCTTTTAATATTTTACAAGGATTTCTAATTAATCCAACCCCATATTGATTAGAGACGACTTTCAAATGAAAATGACGTGCAGGTTAAAAATTTGAACAATAGGTTACAAATTAGTGGGCTTGGGAAAGCCGAGGGCGAGCTTAGACTTAGCGCTAAGCCTTTATTCTCGCGGTAGGGTATTCTCTGAGGAGGTTGCGATAGAGGCCTTCAAAGAATAAAGTCAACATGCGATTTGGCTAATTATGTAAACATTAGATAATGGATTAGATGATTTGAGCCATCGAATCTAAGAGAATAGTGCATTTAGCCCAAGCAAGTATTTTATGTGGCTAGTGCATATACTTCTTAAAATTGAAGCAAGATTCGTAAGATTTAGAGAACCCATGTGGGATCCATCATTTTCAATAGTCCAAATTGAATTTGGGATATGAAGGTTCAAACCATTACTACTTTGAAATTTATGAATAAAAGTGATGTGATAATCTTGACAAGGAAAATAAAATGAAAAGAAGTGCCGATGAAGAATTCTCAAAACTTTGTCAGATCATCTATATTAAATGTTTTGATCTTACATAAATACTAGTGACATTTGGAATGCATTGGAGATCAAATTACAACGTTGACAAATAAGGTACGAATAGAATTACTACTTTGAAATATTTTGGATTTGTCATGATTAATGGAAAATTTGTCTCTAAACAAGTAGATGAACTTTAAATATACATAGTCATACTCAAAGGCCTTATGATTGAAGTTTATGAGCCTCCTCAAATTGTTGCAATTATTTCAAAATTCCCTTAAACTTGGAACGACTATTGAAATGAACTTCTTCACATGATTGAGAACCTGATCGTGGATAATGTGATAAACACATTCAAATTGAGGAAAGTTCTTAGGATCATGAGGATAGTTGTGTGAAAGAAGTTGTAAATAAGAGTCATTCTATTTAGAATGATAACATGAGTTGAGACAAAGAAAGCATTGAAACAATTTCATGAGAAAATATGATTTGGTGGTAGCATCATTTGCATTTAGGTATAACAATGCTTATAAGTGTATTTACTCAAAATTTAGCAAAGAGTATGGAGTTTATAACATGCTTATATGTAGACGATATTCTAATTGTTAGTACAAGTATGCTTGGCATAAATGAAACTAAAAGGTATCCATCTTCTTAGTTTGAAATAAAAGATTTGAGAGAAGTGGATACAATTTTATGTATCGAAGTGTTTAAACATAGTGAGGGATATGTTTTAAGTTAGTGCCACTATGAAGGGAAAATCATTCAAAGATATTGGCATTTGAGAATTAAAGATTCAAAGATATAGTTGTTTGAGAATTAAAGATTCAAATATATCGATCAAATTGATGAAAAATACTGAATAACATTTTGCACAATTAGATATGCCAATGCAATTGGAAGTAGGGTGTATGTTATGTATTGCACTAGAATGGTGCATTGAAAGGGTGCATTGAACAGATATAGCTTTTATTGTGTTTAAATTGTCCAGATTTACTTATAATCCTAGTACAATGCATTGAAAGGATATAAGTAGAATTTTTGTTATTTAAAAAAAATGCATTACGATCTATTTTATGAAAGACAACCGGTAGTATTAGAAGGATATTTAGATGCTAGTTGGATAACTAGCACAATTGATAATAAGTTAACATCTGAATGGGTTTTTGAGCGTGCAAATGGTGTAGTCTCTTGGGCATCAAAGAAGCAAACATGTATAGCCCATTCAATAATGTAATATGAATTTATATCACTATCGGTGGTTGGTAAAGAGGCTGAATGGCTATGGAATTTGCTATTGGATATAGAGTTGTGGCCACAATCAATTGCAATCATATATTTACATTGTGATAGTGAGGCAATAATGTCTAGGGTATACAATAAAATATATAGTGGAAAATCTAGACACATTAGTTTGTGACGTGAGTATGTTTGACAATTAATTACGATAGAGATATTTTATCAATTTACATTCGAACAAATGATAACTTGGCTGATCCATGCACGTTTATTGTATGAATCTTACATGGGGTTTATTGTATGAATCTTACATGGGACTTACGTGATTTAATGATTGGGATAGAGTGGGTTCATATATGCCAAGCGCATGGATGCTTGCTCCATAAAAAGAGCCTATGAAAGATGAAGTCATTAGATGAGTCTGCTCGATTATGTAACAAAATCAAGCGATTTGAGTCGCTGGATCTAAAGAACACCAAAAGTAGCTCAAGTAAGCATTTCACAAATCTAGTGCGTATATTAATTAAAATTGAATGGGGATTGTCAAATTTGAAGGATCCACATGGATCCATCATTTTCAATAGTTCAAATTCAATTTAGAATGTGAACGATCTGTTGGATAAATTTTCTTCAGATATTTTGAAGTCGACAAAACATTTCCATCAGTTTAGTCGAAGAGACTTGCGGACTCTGCGGCAAAGTCGAAGATCAAAGTCGACGATAGCAAGACTCAAGTTTCAAAGTCTACTCTCATGGATAGTTTCCGGACCGACAAGTTAAAAACTTCTATTCTGATTCTATCTAATATGGTTTTTGCTTCAACGGCTATGGAATATCTTTCGATTGGAATCAGCACTACAACATCTTATATTCGTATCCGAATTAATATAGATTCTCTAAAGATTCGCAACTTATTTGGAAAGTTCTACTTATGGAAACCAAGATCCTGATTGTATGGGCGAGCAGAATTGATGGGCTATCTACACTTACCTTAAAGAGCTCGAGATCTCTAAATTGATTCTGTCCAACGGGTTGATTGGAAGAACTTCTTTGGAAGGTGCCAACGGTAATGAAGGCATGAAGAAGTATATAAGAGAGACGCTCAAGTTGTTGAAGGGTGCCGGATAGAAGGATTCCAAAGTCTGAATCTCCTTGTTATTTTGTGATCTTATTCTTCGAGCATTACATGTAATCAAAAGAGAGAGTAAAGTGTGGTGAGACCTTGAGGAAGTGTAGTAGAGTTTCTACACTGTGGATTCAAGGTCATGAGATTGTAAACACTCTTTTTTATTCTTAGTGAAATCCAGCCAGAAGGGCTGTCCGTGCGGGAGAGTGGACGTAGGCTTGGTATAAGCCGAACCACTATAAATCTGGAGTCTTGATTCTCTATCCTTAATCTTTTTTATCTTTTATTACTTTCATTTGCAGCGATTGTTGTTTTTAATTCATTAATATCTCGTTCGGGTTAAAATTTATAAAATTGCTTTAGTCACCTATTCACCCCCCTCTAGGTGCTAATTCTAGTCCTAACAATTGGTATCAGAGCCTGTGTACTCGTTTATAAGAAGTGTCTATACTTTTGAGTAAAAGATCTATGGCTAGTATGTTGCCTACAGGGTTGGTTGAAGGTCAAAGCAATTCCAGACCTCCATACTTTGATGGAAAAGACTACAGCATATGGAAAAACAAGATGAAAGCATTCCTAAGATCGAAAGATCCTTTGGAATGGGAAGTGGTAGATAAAGGAATCATTCTTGCTGCTGCATCAGAATTAGAGAGAGGAAAAGAAGTTGCTGATCCTATCGAGATGACTCAAGAAGAAATAACCAAGAGACAGACTCTTGATGCTAAAGCCATTTACTTCTTATATTGTGCTTTATCCCCTACTGAGTATAACAGAATATCTTCTTGTGATACAGCAAAAGAAGTGCGGGATAGGCTTCACATTACCTATGAAGGAACCGATCGAGTGAAAGAAACAAGGATCAATATTCTTTTGGGAAAATATGAAGTCTTTAAGATGAGATCGGGAGAATCAATAACCGACATGTTTAGTCGTTTACTGAAATTGTGAATGGTCTTGAATATCGGGGACATCCAATCTCGGGACATATGAAGGTCAACAAACTCCTACGTGGACTCTCTAAAGCGGAATTACATAAAAACTTCAATAAGAGAGACACTGAGAGGATTGCTTCACTCTCTGTTGACGAACTGGTTGGAACTCTTCAGTCTTACGAAGTAGAGCACACCAACGAAGAGGAAGATTCAAAAGGTAAGAAATCTATTGCATTAAAGTCTAATGATTATTATGATGTTACAGACTCTGAAGAAGATCTAGATGACGAAGAAGCGGCACTCATGATAAAGAGATTCAGAAAGTTGAACAGAAAGGGAAGAAAATTCAATTGGAAGAAACAAAGCTCACAAAGGTTTCAAAACAAATCAACGAGAGGAAGATGATTCTAACAAGGAAGTGACTTGCTTTGAATGCAAGAAAAAGGGACACATCGGACCCAACTGTCCTCCGTTGAAGAAAAGAAAAGGAAAGACCGAGAAATACGGGGGAAGGCACTCAAAGCGAGAGACTTGGAGTGATGCGAATGTGAAGAAAGTGATGATGATTATGCCAATATCTGTTTGATGGCAAAATCCGACTCGAGACTCGAGACCTTGATGAGACACAGACTCAGATAGTGAACTTGAGGTTAGTAATCTAAAAATTCCTGTCAAAGTTTCCAAATATATTGATGAACTTTGTCTTAGTCTAAACCTATGTTAAGAGGATCTCCGAATTGAAAAATGAAAATTCTATATTGAAGCAACAGGAAAAACTTTGGAAAGAAAAGTTGGAAAAGAACTTTACTATTGTAAAAGAAAACTCAGACTCTGTTTCCAAAGAAAATAACCTTTTGAAAAATGATATTTCTAATATATCAAAAAGATTTACAAATGGTTCTGAAAAGTTGGATAAGATTCTTTCGATACAAAGACCCTACTTTGATAAGTTAGGTCTTGGAATAACTTCTCGAAACTATTTCAACGATTGATTTTCCAAAGGTAAAGGAAATAATCAAACAAAGACCAACCAGAATTGTTTATAAAAATCATTTCAGAAAGTCTTTGTAAAACCTGTTGGTAGAAATGCTTTGAAATGTTCTAAGTGTCAAAGCTCAGAATATTTTGAGAAAGAATGTCATTTGGTTTGGAGACTGTTAAAAGGAATTGGGCAAAGACTGTTTATTGCTCTAACTCTTCCTCGGACCCAAGATGATGTGGGTACCAAAGAAAGCTTGAATTCGTTTTAATTGCAGGTTACTATCAAAAGGAAGATTAAATGGTATCTAGATAGTGGTTGTTCAAGACATATGATATGAGTCTCAAGTTGCTTAATAAAACTTGTCCAGATAGATGGGGGAAAAGTTTCTTTTGGTGGTAACAATAAAGGAAGAATTACTGGTCGTGGTACAGTAAAGATTGGAAGTCTGTCAATCAAGAATGTTTCCTTAGTTGAAGGATTAAATTACAACTTGCTTAGTATAAACCAATTATGTGATACTGGATTCAAGATCAATTTCCATGAAGGAACGTGCTCGGGGAATCGGTAAAGACTTTACTCAATCTTTTTGGACGTAGACATGGAAATATCTATCTTCTGGATGTGAATCATGAAAGATCACAGTGCTTAATATCAGTACAAGATGAAGCTAATCTATGGCACAAAAAGCTTGGCCATACCAATATGAAGCAGATCACCAAGATCTCCTCCAAGAAACTTGTTCGAGGGTTGCCCATTCTCAATTACTTAAAGTCTGATCTTTGCACACCATGCGTACTGGGTAAACTAGTAAGAAACTCTTACAAACCAATAAGTAAAGTTTCCACTAATCGTGTACTTGCGGCTTACGCATATGGATTTATTTGGACCTACTAGAACGCAAAGCATTGGTGGAAAAATGTTCTGCCTAGTAATAGTGGATGATTATTCACGATTTACTTGGGTCTACTTTCTTTCAAGTAAGTCTGAGACTTTCTCTCACTTTTCAAAGTTTGCTAAGAATGTGCAAAATGAGAAATGTCACACTATCTCAAGCATTCGTACAGACCATGGAGGCGAGTTTGAAAATCAAGATTTTACTAAATTCTGTGATGAATCTGGTTTTCAGCACAAATTCTCCTCTCCATACACACCAGAACAGAATGTGGTTGTGGAAAGGAAGAATAGGTCTTTACAAGAAATGGCAAGAACTCTTTTAATTGAAAGTAACATTTCTTCAAGGTTTTGGGCTGAAGTTGTTTCGACTGCTTGCTATATTATTAACAGAGTATTCTTAAGACCAATTCTTGAGAAAACTCCTTATGAAATTTTTAAAGGAAAGAAACCAATTGTTTCTTATTTTCAAGTATTTGGTTGTAAATGCTTTATTCTGAAAAATGCAAATGATCAAGTTGGTAAGTTTGAAGAAAAATCAGATGAAGGATTCTTTCTTGGTTACTCAACTGCAAGCAAAGCCTATAGAGTATTCAACAAGAAGACTCAGATTGTGGAAGAATCAATGAACGTCAAATTTCAAGACTCTCCACAAATTCAGCCAATTGATTGAAGAATCGAATCTGTCCAGCACTCGCTAGATCTTCCTCCCATGAAGCGGTTCAAAATTCGGAAACGGTACAACAAGTTACCGATGAAGAATCAAGTCAAGAAAAAGATCAACAATCTATCGACTGTCCGAATGCTTGGAAGCACAAGTCTAGTCATCTGAAGAACTCATTATTGGAAACATTAATGAGAGAATTCGAACAAGATCCAAAAGGCGAAAAGAGTCTAGTCTTTGTTGCACTTATTTGAAATAGAACCCAAAAACATTGAAGAAGCCTTAGCTGATGAAAGCTGGATTGAAGCAATGCAAGAAGAGCTTAGACAATTTAGTATTAACGACGTATGGGAATTGACTCCTAAACCAAAAGGTAAATCTGTTATTGGAGCTAAATGGGTTTTCAAGAACAAAGTCGATGAAAAATGCAAAGTGACAAGAAACAAAAGCAAGACTAATGGCTAAAGGATACACGCAAGAAGAAGGGATAGACTATGATGAGACTTACGCTCCAGTAGCAAGGTTAGAAGCAATCGGATTACTACTTGCTTTTGCTTGTTATTAGAATTTCAGGTTATTTCAAATGGACGTCAAAAACGCATTCCTAAATGGATTTATTCAAGAAGAAGTCTATGTGGAACAACCTCCTGGATTTGAAGACTCAAAGAAACCGGACTCGGTGTTCGGAGGCGAAGAAAGCTTTATATGGTTTAAAACAAGCTCCTCGAGCTTGGTATGAAATGCTAAGTAACTTTTTAATTCAAAGTGGTTTCTCTAAAGGAAAGGTATATACTACCTTGTTTATTAAAAAGGAAGGTAAAAGCTTTCTACTTGTTCAGATTTATGTTGATGATATTATATTTGGATCATCTAATGAGATTTTGTGCAAGAAATTTTCTAAGTCCATGCAGGATGAATTCGAAATAAGCATGATGGGTGAACTATCATTCTTCCTTGGTCTACAAGTGAAACAACTGAAAGAATGAATCTTTATTCATCAAGAAAAATATGCAAAAGAACTTGTTAAAAAGTTCGGTCTGGAGAATTGCAAAAAGACTGACACACCTATGTCAAGTTCTTTGAAGATAGACAAAGATGAAGCAGGGAAGAAAATCAACCAAAAGTTATACAAGAGTATCATTGGTTCACTTCTTTATCTTACTACATCTAGACCTGACATATTATTTAGCGTTTGCATATGTGCTAGGTTTCAATCAGATCCTAAGGAATCTCATTTAAGTGCTGCCAAACGTATCATTAAATATGTTGCAACTACTGCTAAGATTGGTCTATGGTATCTCAAAGAATGAGACTTTACTCTTCTTGGTTATTCGACGCGAGATCTTGCGGGTTGTAGAGTTGAAAGAAAGAGCACTTCAAGTGCTTGTCAATTACTTGGAAACAGGGCAGTATCTTGGTTTTCAAGAAAGCAAAGTACTTGTGGCCCTTTCAACGAAGCAGAATACGTAGCCCTTGGGAGTTGCTGTTCTCAAATACTATGGATAAAACAATAACTACGAGACTTTGGTATTGAAGACTCTTGCACAGAGATCAAATGTGACAATACCAGCGCAATCAATCTTACAAAGAATCCTATCCTACATTCAAGAGCAAAACATATTGAGATTCGACATCATTTTATAAGAGATCATGTTTAGAACAAAGAAGTCTTGATACAATTTATTGACTCAAAGAATCAACTGGCAGACATCTTCATAAAGCCACTTGAGAAAAGTTTATTTGAGTCTATTCGTTCAAGACTCAACATTTTGTCTCTTGAAGCTCGCTGAAGCTCGGACTCGAGAATCTAAGTCGACAAAGTATCGACTCAAAGATGTAGACTTGGAATACCAATCAACACGATTTGTAAGTTGTTACAATTACAGTTCATTTACTCACTTAAACTGATATCTCTAAAAGGTAAGATTGTCTGGTTATCTCTAATCGAGTTTATTAAGGCAGTTAATCTTTAAAATGGTGGTTATCGATTTATTTAAGGCAATTATTTTTTTGAAAAGGAAATTTTTTTTCTAAACGCGACGCTTCAGATACCACTATTCGATTACTTTTTATACTCATTCTCCTTCTCTTTTTACTTTACCCGAAACCCTAGTTCACAAAATTTTCACTCTATGAGATTTCTCTCCTCAAGTTCTTCTTCTTAAGTTTTTGACTTTCTTGCGACACAAGTGTGAAAGGTCCATACAAGAAAGCGACAATGTCTTTCCAAAGGAAATCCTCAAGAATAGCGAATAGGGGACCACAGGGCTCTGGTGAGGGGCCTACACATTTTGATCTCACAGAAGAAAGTGACTTTCCAAGTGAACAGACGCACCAACAATCTCAACAGTGCACCTCCTCGACTAGATCCCATGTTCGTCATCCTCAACATGCAGAGGGAATCATTGAAGATATCGAACTTGTAAGGTCTCTTAAGCCTGCTTTTGTTTATAGGCTCTATTCTGCGTTGAAGGAAGGAGGTTCTACAATGACTTTCATTGATGAGTTTTTGAAAGAGAAAGACTATAAGAATGAGACACATTTTCTCACTGTGATGGAGCGATCAGGCGTTGTTCCTGTTGGAACGGCTGCAAAAACCTTTGCAAACTTTCCGAGTGACCCTCGCTTTGGTAGTGCAAATTAGCCTGAGGTGAAGGATGATGATGAGAAAATGTATGTGCATTTTAAGCCAAGAATGGGTGTGGCTGCAACTCTTCGAGGAAAGAGGGATGAATTGTTTCGATCTGAGGAACACAAGAAAGTGTATGGGAAATTGCTGAAGCGTGGGGGTGATGAACCCACAAATCGTGGATTTTGATTTTTTGGATATATTGAGTATCAATCTGAGGGAGAAGTTTGAGAAACTTCAACTTCATAAGTTCTGCGAGTGCGAGGTGGCTTATTTGAATCAACGACCTATTTTTATTCCAACCTCGGTTTTCTTGATGTCAATAGTTTTCGTTCGGTGTGAGAGATAGAGAGTATGTGGTGGACACGAGATACTCTAGCGGATGTAATTGGTGTGGAAAGAGGAGCTTTCCAATCAATCTCAGTGTCTGTGAGTCATGCAACTTTGGAACTTGCGAGAGACAGAATCGCAAAAGGTCGTCTCTCCTACTCAAGGATGAATGCTACAAACACTTTGCTTCACAAGATAGTGATCAACTGTCTCAGACCAAAATTGACTTCCAAGACAGATGTATCCATCTCAGAAGCCAAATTGATGTATGCAATCAAGATCGGTCTTAACTTCTCTTTGCCCCATACTATCATGTTTCACATGTACAGGTCTATGGCGAAGGACAAGGGAAAACTCCCTTATCTTTGCTCTCATCACTCGTCTTTTTAGACACTTGAACATTCAGCCTCCCCACATTCTCTCGTGAAAACTATTGATCAAATGGTCATTGGGCTGAGGATGATTAAAAATGCGTCTAAAAGAACTTAGCAAGAAGCTAGAGAGTTCAAGGAGAAAACCCCTGTGAAGACCAGACCCGAGACTCTTCGCTACTAAGAGGAAAGGAAAGGAACTGTGGATCTGGTCCTATCAAGAAGAGGCGGGCAATCATCTTGGAGGATGAAGATGATGAGGATGATATGCCTATCTCTGCCTTTGTTTCTCAGTATTCTGCTCCTGTATCAGCTGTACCAGAACAACAAGTTACATAGGAAACTGAGAAAGGAAACCAGGAAAAGGAATCCTTGCAGGAAGAAGAAGAGGAAGAAGAAGAAGAAGAAACAGTAAAGACAGACTCCCAAAGAACAACCAGCGAGACTCACATGCCGATGAAGATAGAGCGAGATTCTCCGGCGAAAAGGAGGATCAACAACACTTTGCCACCGAGGAAATTCCTCGAAAGAAGAGTACTTCTCCCCTCCGAAGACATTGAAACGAGGGGGAGATGTCCAAAGAGAAAGTACTCCTCTTCTCTTAACATTTACCGGTGCAAGTATTAGTAGATCACCTCCCTAGTGCGAGGAAGATGTTCATCTTTGCTCATTTTCCTAAGGGAGAGGCAACATCTCCAACCATTGATCTCCCTGCTGATATTCACTCCACTGGCTTAACTCCACCATCAGACCGAGTTGATGCAAGCACACAAACTGACAATTCAGCTAATTTCGGAAGGTTGCTTGAAATCATTATGGAGCTCAAAGGCCAGATATATGCTATGGGGTGTGAATTTCAGACTCTTTAGAATGAGAATCATGCTATGTTAATCTTCTTGCATGATCAGATTAAAGATGTTCAATGTCAGGTTCAGGCCACTGCAAAATGCACTACTCTAACTCAACTACAGGAGGATTTAAGGAAGCTGGAAGGAACTGTCAAGTCTATGGAGGACTTTCAACTTGTTCGCATTCCTCGCGCTCCTTGATTTTCTCACCTTTTTATGATGACAAAAAAGGAGAGAAGACTTTGCGATTTTCACTTTATTCCAAACTTTCAAACTTTCACTTTTATCTTTTGGATTTAATATTTTTGTTTGGTTATGTTTGACATTTTGACTTTATCTTGAGTTTTTGAATGCTTGCTCATTACTGCATTACTTTAAGCTGTTAAAGTAGATAAAGATAGTTGATTGATATCTGCACAGGACTAATTTATTTTCTGTGGATGCAGATCTGTGTACATGACAAATCTGAGTACAGGATAAGTCTGTGTATAGGACAACTTATACTATCTTTACTCTAATATATCATTGCTAGCTTAAATGTTGTATTGCAGGGCAATAGTATTTAAATATGCAGGAAAGTTTTGTTACCATAAAAAAGGGGGAGATTGTTGGATAAATTCTCTTCAGATATTTTGAAGTCGACAAAACATTTCCATCGGTCTAGTCGAAGACTTGCAGACTCTGCGGCAAAGTCTGAAGATCAAAGTCTGATGATAGCAAGACTCAAGTTTCAAAGTCTACTCTCATGGACATTTCCAAACCGACAAGTTAAAAACTTCTATTATGATTCTATCTAATATGGTTTTTGCTTCAACGGCTATGAAATATCTTTCGACTGGAATCAGCACTACAAGATCTTATATTCGTATCCGAATTAGTATAGATTCTCTAAAGATTCGCAACTTATTTGGAAAGTTCTACTTATGGAAACCAAGATCCTGATTGTATGGGCGAGCAGGATTGATGGGCTATCTACACTTACCTTAAAGAGCTCGAGATCTCTCTAAATTGATTTGTCCAACGGGTTGATTGGAAGAACTTCTTTGGAAGGTGCTAACGGTAATGAAGGCATGAAGAAGTATATAAGAGAGACGCTCAAGTTGTTGAAGGGTACCGGATAGAAGAATTCCAAAGTCTGAATCTCCTTGTTATTTTGTGATCTTATTCTTCGAGCATTACATGTAATCAAAAGAGAGAGTAAAGTGTGGTGAGACCTTGAGGAAGTGTAGTAGAGTTTCTACACTTTGTGGATTCAAGGGCATGAGATTGTAAACACTCTTTTTGATTCTTAGTGAAATCCCCCGAAGGGTTGTCCGTGCGGGAGAGTGGACGTAGGCTTGGTCTAAGCCGAACCACTATAAACTGAGTCTTGATTCTCTATCCTTAATCCTTTTATCTTTTATTACTTTCATTTGCAGCGATTGTTGTTTTTAATTCATTATATCTCGTTCGGGTTAAAATTTATAAAATCGCTCTAGTCACCTATTCACCCCCCTCTAGGTGCTAATTCTAGTCCTAACACGATCACTCTTATAATAATTCAAATAACTGAGAACTATCATGAAAGAGATTGCAGAAAAGAAATTCCCCTTCTTAATTGATTGGGTCAGAGCCCAGGAAATAGCCTTATTCACGTGAAATTTCTTAGTCACGATTATCATCCTCGTACGACTAAATTTGAGCCACGACTTGCGTATGTGATCCGATAAATCCTGTACAGAGCGAGCTCAAAATGTGCAGCCTCCTCTGTGTAACTTATCAAAAATGGCTTCCAACGATAATCGTGCCCTTCTCTTTCTCTTCATCTCCTTTCTTTCTCTCCATATAAACTCATGCATGTCCCAAAACGTCAAAGGAGGCTATTGCCTATTGGTACTCGAACAGGGGCACCCCAGCCTCCAACATCAACTAGGCCCTCGTCACTCATCTCTTCTGCGCTTTTGCTTACCACGATCCATCGACAAGCCAGGTAGTCATATCGTCGTTGCACGCTCAGTCTTTCGCGGCCTTCACTGGTGACGTCCAGCAGAGAAACCATCGGTCATAACCCTCCTATTCATTAGCAGCGGGGTGGTGGCTCGATCGCAGACAACTTTGCATCCATGGGAAGCCAATTGAGCTCCCAGAAGTCTTTCATCGATCCCTCCATTACCCTAGCTCGGTAAAATGACTTTCATGGCCTCGATCTTGATTGGGAATACCCGGACAGTGATGAGAAGATAGACCAACCTGGGGTTGCTCCTCCAGGAGTGGCGGACTGCGGTGGCTGCTGAGGCGGCCAGCTCCAGCAAGGATGCTTTGCTTTTGTTGGCAGCGGTCTATTACTCGCCGTGTTACTTGCCACAGGCGTATTATCTGGTGGCTGCCATGGCAGCCAGCTTGGATTGGATCAATGCAATGGCCTATGATTTCTTTGGATATTGGTCCTCTCCATGATCCAGGTAGGGGTGGCAACATTGACTTTTTTGGGGTTATAAACTTTGACTATTCTGTGGTACAACGGTGTTTTTTTTTTTTTTTTTTTGTATCATGACTTTGAAATTTTGTTACCTTATTGTCAAGAGAATCACAGCATCGTCTCTCATTCAAAGCATATAGTGTCATTCCATGAATAATTGACATGAACTATGTTGTTCATTTAAAATCCTTCATTTGTGCTCATAAAACTCGCAATTTTCTTGATGTATGTTGCATCTGAAATCGTCAGTCCTTTTAATTTTGGGGAAGGGCTTAAGTGCAGACATTGGGGTGAGAGCGTAGATTCAGGCCAACATGCTGGCGGAGAAGATCGTGCTCGGCTTCCCTTCTACAGGCGCGCATTCGCCCTCGCAAATGCCAACGATCGTGGCTACTTCGCGCCCTTCATTGGGCCGGTGATATCCTCCGACAGGTTGATAGTGTACAATCAAATCACGACGTACATATCCCAAAACAACGCTACGACGGTGTACAACTCCATGTTTGTGTCTGCCTATTGCTATTTTGGGATGACATGGATTGGCTATGATGATACACAAACCATCTCCACCAAAGTCGCGTAAGCCAAGGAAAGAGGATTTAAAGGTTACTTTGCATGGCATGTTGCTGATGATGACAAAAGGGTTCTCTCTCAAGCAGGTGAATTTATGAGATTCGTGTTACACAGCATCAATCATGGGAAAATTGTTTAAAAAAATTTGAACTTATCATACTTTGTCAATTCAGTCATAAATCATTCAAATTTACAAATTGAGTCTCAAACATTTTTCATGTTTTATCAATTGAGTTTATCCGATCGATTTTGGCCAGAAGTTACTGATATGGACATTGACCGTCCTACGTGATATGGTTCGTGTAGACGTGAACAATTTTTGATAATATGTTAATATTTTATCAAATTTTTTACTTTTTTTTCCTTTTATTTCTCAATTCTTCTCCTCTTTTTCTCTACCTTTTTTTTTTTTTCCTTTTTCTCCACTGGCAATTGTCAAGACTCTACTGGGCACAGCTATCAACGGGGCTCAATAGTGGTCAACGGAGGGTAAAAGGGAAAGAGAAAAAAAAAAAGCAAAGAAAAGGGAGAAGATAAAAAAATAAAAATCTAAATATTATTAAAATATTATTAAAAATTATCTACATTACCGTCGACTGTGAGATCACCAATTTTTATGTTAGTGATTTCTAGCCAAAATTGGCTAAATGAACTTAATTGGCAATGAAAAAATTTAGGGCTCATGGGAAAATTATCCGAAATATCCTAAACCTATTGAATTTTCTAGTATACATTTGATTTCCCAAATTTAGCCCTAACCCTAGGTACATATGGTATAGTAAACCAAACCATCATCTAATCAAGTCCCTAACCCTAAAAAAACAAAAAAGAAATTTCTGTGTTTAAATCAAATTTCCACTACGTGTTCATCTCAAATGGAAGGAAATATATATATATTTCATATTCGACGCTGTGTTGTTGTTCAATTTTATATCGATTAGATCATTTTGCACGAAGAGACGGTTTGCATTGGGGAAGCAAAAAAAGTCCATCATGTCGACAAATGGTCAAACTGATATTTCTTTTCCAAGACGTCAAACTTTTGATTCTACGTCGTCGTATCTATCCTTTTTTTTTTTCGGACGTATCTATCCTTGGCTGTTTCCTCCCTTCATGCTCAAACAACGAAAGAAAAAAAGTCAAAATTTTCCAGATTAGTGGATCAAATTTATCAAAGTCTAATTCTAATTTCCTTCAATTTTCAACATGTTGTCGTAGCTTCAAATTCGTGGTGACTTAAGGATACATTTGGTAATCATTATGTTCTCGAGAATAATTTCTGCTCAGAAATGATTATTTTTTATTCTATTCTTGAGAACAACTTTTGAACATTTGAAAACGTTAGGTAACTGTTTAAAATTTCTATTTCTGAAATAAAAATGCGTTTGGTAAAACCCTTAAATTTTTTAGTTCAAACCATTTTCTTTTGATCTTTTTAATAATTCTATTAAAATTTTCTCTTTTTTTCTATTATGTTTCCCTTTTCATCTTCTCCTTCCTCTAGTCACTGGCCGGACAAGGGCTAGCGACTTTGCGAGCGTTGTCGGCCCCCGATGACCTAAGCCTCATTGTGAGTTGGGCAAGGCTCGACCTTTCTAGGCCACCTTTAGGTTGGCCTTGCTAGATCTGGGTGAGGTCGACCTCACCTAGCCATAGCCATGGCAAAGCTCCGGCCAACAAGCATCACCATGGCTCAAAGAAGAAGAAGAAGAAGAAGAAGAAGAAGAAAGAAAGAAAGAAAAGAAAAGAAAAAAAGAAGAGAAAAGAAGAAAAATTATGCTTGACTTTGGAATTGTTCTCGGGAACAAAGAAGTAACTTTTTTCTACTTCTTCATTCTATTCCAAATGTATTCTAAGGAACAAAAAAAAAAAAAAGGATTTTTGTTCTCGGGAATAAAAAATTTATCAACGGATTTTCGTTTCAAATATATTCTCGAGAATAAAAGAATAAAATAAGTTACTATTTAACCTGTTAACAAACAGTTCCCTAGACTACGTCGGAGGAGACATTATTTACTTATGCTAATCGAAGTTTGGTCCAATAATGTAATGGATTTATAGCATCCCATCTCACGGTAAAAATGTATTCTTGCCAGACGAACTAAAAGTAAGATCCAATATCCACTGTAGAATCTCTCTCAGACATAATTATGGGTTTGACAGTAAGCACATAAACGCGCCAAGAATGGAAAGGAAAATGATGGATTTCAATAACCAATAAAGAAAGGATTTGAAAGGATTGAGTTAGAATGATGTTAAGGTGCAAACAAGGGGAAAAGCAACCAAAAGAACGCATATATAGAAATAAGATATTAAAAAATGTTATTAGTGAAGAAGGAGGAGGAATTTGTTTATATAATGTACAAAAATTTGAAGAGATCAAAAGGGGTCTAAAATATACATGAGAAACCTTAATAATCCCTTTTGATCCATTCTCTCCATTTTGACGAGATTATGACTTTAGAATCATTTCTTTCCCTCTTAATCCCTTCAATCGAACTATGTGTTTGACATCGAGAAGCTTGACCCTTCTGTCCAAATCGGCCACCTATTGAAAATTGAGCATGTAAATCTACTTGTTAGGCATGAGATTGAATAACAAGATAGGCCCGATCATCGGTTGGATGTGGTGGGACAAGACCCATCTATTTGGTCAATCATATTTATTGAAAGACACAAAAAATTCTAAATTATATCCACTATTATGATCAAGAATATGTGTTCCTTCTTGTTTATAGTCTGACTTCTAATTGAGAAGGTGAAGGTAATGGGAACATTTTGACCCAAAAAGATAAAAAAAAAGGTAATGGGAGCTCGCTACCCTTACTACGAGAGAGCAAATCTCTTCATATGTTAAAACATAGGTATGCCAGCTTTCTCTGTAGCAGCTGCGAGTTGGTTGGTTTATGCTCGCAATTTCAATCATTTAGTTGGAATGAGCCGGTGAGTATATCACATTGAAGTTACATGTCCCTTCTAAAAGCAGAAAGAATCGGCATCACAACACAACACAATAAGCTTGAAATACTTAGCGTAGGTCTTCTTAATCATGTATGTGAGCTTGTAAGTTCATCGTAGGAGGTTGGACATGGATGCATTCTGCTTAAGTTTTGTTTTTCATTAATGTTCCTAGGGATAATGTGACTTATGTCATAGACAAAACACTGTCTTCCAGCATAAACAGTGAAAAGTTTTGTTGTGTCTACCATGTTCAAGTGGAAGTCAGTTCCCTGTACTGACCATCAGCATACCTTTTGCTCAGGGAAAGTTGCCCAAAGGACAGTACATTGCTGTGAAGAGACTTTCGAAAACTTCAAACCAAGGGCTCGAGGAGTTCGAGAACGAAGTTATGCTCACTGCCAGACTGCAACATGTCAACCTTGTTCGCCTTCTTGGATTTTGTACCGACAGGGAAGAAAAGATGTTGATCTATGAGTACATGCCAAATAAGAGCTTGGACTTATACCTATTTGGTTAGACATCTTTCATGCATCTTGCAATAGTCATTGAGCAAAACCCGGGTGTTTTTAAGTGACATCTAGTGTGATACTCCAAAAGGCTTAAATAGGTTCTCAGTTCTGCTACAATGGCTTAGAACAGGCACACCCTTTTAAGCATTTGGAATACACAAAGGTATGCAATGCTCTAATTTTGCTTCTGGTTTTGATAGTCATTAGGTTTCATGATGCAGATTCAATAAGGAAATATTTGTTGGATTGGGTGAAACGTGTTCATATCATAGAAGGCATTACACAGGGGCTTCTTTATCTCCAAGAATACTCGAATTTCACAATAATTCATCGAGACTTGAAAGCCAGCAATGTTCTACTGGATGATGAAATGAATCCCAAGATATCAGATTTTGGTCTGGCGAGAATATTTAGGAAGGATGACGTTGAGGCAAATACCAACCGAATTGTTGGGACTTAGTAAGCAAGCTAACTAGGCCCTCCTTTTACCGCACAAATATTCTCCTGCTAAAAGTCTGCTGCTTAAAACCAATTTCTGTTCTTGTATACAGCGGGTATGCTCCCCCAGAATACGTGAAGAAAGGCATATACTCGATGAAGTACGACATCTACAGCTTTGGGGTACTGCTGTTGCAAATCATCAGTGATAAAAAGAACTCATGTTGGTATGGCCTAAATGAAAATCTGAATCTTCTCGAATATGTAAGTAGAGATTATTTGTGATTCAAAATTTTCCAGGCTCAAATTTTGGAACATGAATTTTGACTTTTAACCAAATAGCATTCTGAATTTCAGGCATACGAGCTGTGGAAAGACGATAAATGCATGGAGTTCATTGACCCGTCTTTGGATGACTCTTCATCATCTTGTAAGCTCGTGAGATGCATGCAAGTGGCTCTTCTATGCGTGCAAGCGAAGCCTGGGGACAGACCCTCCATGTTGGAAGTTTCTTCAATGCTCAAGAATGAATCTTCAGCTGTGAACTCCCCCAAGAAGCCTGCATTTTCAATTAACAAGGATGAAGATGAAGATCAGGATGGCAAGTGCTTGATCAGGGAAGCAATTCATTCGGTCAATGATGCATCAATTTCTGAATTGTGTCCTCGCTGACTATACATTGCAGGTGTACAATGCTGAGAATACTGCCACCATAGAGATAACTTTTTGTTAACTTGCTTGGTTGCCCTATAGTTCGTTTGTCCCAGTGGCATTTTTTCCCATTAATTCTAATAGTTTTAGACGTCTATCTATGTTTTTATCATCTAGAGGCAGTTCAAGTGTTCCTTCTTTTGTCTTGTAACCTTTTAAGGGAAAAGTACCCCAGAAAAAAGGTCCTAAAACTATTTCATTAGTACTAATTTTGTGATAAATCTTTTAATTGGACCAATTTAATGTTAAACTTTTCATATTACTACAAATTCAGTCTATTTGGCTAATTTAAGTGAAAAATCGATGACATGGATGCTGGTCGTTTTATGTGGCACGTCTGCCGCTGACGTGAATATTTTTAAATAACATTTTAAATTTTTTTATATAATATTTTTTTTCGTTTTTCCTTAACTTTTTTTTCCTTTTCATTTCGCTAGAAAGCTTAAATTAGTCTGAAATCGCTGACATAAATATTGATCATAATAGACACTGATGTAGACACTCTTTATGATTTTTTAATATATTTTAGAATGAGCTGGTGATTCACATGGTCTGATCACGTTTAGGCTGATGACACCTAAATTTTGACTAAATATTTAGGATTAAAATTATATAGAAAAGTAGGGGTCAATTTGGTTCTAGCAAAAAGAATTTTCACATCACCTAATTATTAATATTATTTACATCTACTAAGTTTTATTTTATTTTCCTTGTATTTGACCTATTTATGGATAAGTAGAATATTAAAAAGAAAAAAAAAAAAAAAAGCTTGGAAACGGGGGCTAGGCCGCACCGGTTGGCGCACCAAGGACCGACGGTCAAAGCCTTTGTCGACCGGCCTCCTCGGCTTATAAATAGGACGACGGAGAGCCTAGTTGAGGGCAGATCGGAGGAGAGAGAAAAATCGAGAGAGTAGGGGAGTTTTGGGAAAGTGAGATCTGCCAGAGAGAGATCTGAGAGAGCGAGCAGAAATAGAGTTTTGAGGGTTGGTGAGTGCTCCCCGGCGACATACGGTGGGTGGTGTTTCGCTTCTCTTTTTTTCTTTATTTGTCCTGACTCGGGGTCGGTCGCCCAAGGATCTCGGCTCGAAGGTGCGCGAGGCGGATGGACGTAGATCGATCCTCGGGGTCGTCCGCCCTCCGACGTTGCGAGCCGGGTAGGGACTCTCGGCCGACTGCCCTGTTTTTGCACACACGCCCTGTTTCGGACTCGCCAGATGGGGCTACCGTTGTCCGGTTCTCTGTTGCTGTTAGGTCCCCGTTTCTCCTTTGCTGTCCGTCTCGGTCCTCGCCCAATGTCCCAGTTAAGCTTCTGTTCGTTCATCCGCCGATGCACGCCATGTGCTCGATGGAATGCTTAAGCTAGATGCACTTTCGGGTCCTTTGTTTATGGCCGAGGCTTGCTGCGTTTTGTTCATGCCTGCATTGAAGTCGAGTCTCGCTTAATCACCGTATGCTTATTTCGGCGTGACTCTGAGTTTCGGGCGGGCTTATAACGGCCTCTTAAGCCACGTCCTCCGCATGTTCGACGAAATGTCGAAGGTGTGTTTTCGTCTTAGTCCTTCGCCCACTTTTGGTGTTCGTGGTTTGTCAAATGCTTTTTGATAGATTCCCGTTGCTGTCCCTTGCTTTATATTTTTTAGTTTGGTCGTGTTTTTGTGCATCGTGTTTCCGTAAGTGACCGATCCTTGGGCGGTAAGGAGGAAAGGTGGTGGTAGATGCGGCCACGCACGTAGCTAGACAGGTCTTGTATTGATGCTTGATTATTTTTAAAACCAAACATGGTTTCCTATAGGGCGCGAATCACCAAAGCATTCTCGGTTCATGGGGAGAAGGAAACCAGCACTTCTGCTGGAAATGCTTCTGTGAAATGGGCGTAGGAAGAAAGAAAAGAAAACTGAAGGCGAGTAAGATGCAAATGATAACATTTTTATTCTGGAGAATTTTTTTTTCAGAAATAGTTCTTTTATATTTCTACTCCCCAAATTAATTTTTGAGTAAATACAAACGCATATGATTGCTACCAATTGCCAATGCACGCTACTTTGTCGTCGCCACCAACCGACTGTGCCCGCGTTGGCAGCGGTTGGGCAGTCGGGCGGTCATCGGTTGTCGGCGGTCACCCGACGATCTCGACGATCACGAGCTGGCTTATGGCAGCTAGTGGGAAGCAACAAGACAAGGAAGAAGAAGAAAAGAAAATGAGAAAATAAAAAAAAATTACTTATTTTTAGAAATTATTCCCGGAAATAATAATTAATTTTTTTTTTTTTCTGCTTCTTGTTTGAAATTTATTCCCTAAGAAATAGAAAATTTAATTAATGTTATCAAATAAATTTTTATTCCTTTTATGTTCCGAAGAATAGAAGAATAGAGGATAAAAATGTTCTCATGCCCTACCTAATTTAGTAGGGGCTTTAGGCCTAATCTAGTTGGGTTTAGTAAATTCGGGCTCAATTCTAGTTATAATGAGGCTATTTTACATTCCTGGGCTGATCAGAGGAGAATTTTAGCGTTGGGCCTAATTTTAAAAATATATTTAAAAGATATAAAAAATAAAAAATAATTTATATTTTCCAAAAATCAGATAAAACTTAAAAAATAGTTTTCAAAAATACATTAAAAAAAATCCCTTAAAAAGAAAATCAAATCACAAGGTTCAAATAAAGATTAGTTGTCGGTTGGGATTAGTTGATTAATTGATGTAATTAAGTTCCAATTCTAGTTTTTCTGATTGTGCCAAAGCAAAATATTTCTTTTAATATTTTACAAGGATTTCTAATTAATCCAACCCCATATTGATTAGAGACGACTTTCAAATGAAAATGACGTGCAAGTTAAAAATTTGAACAATAGGTTACAAATTAGTGGGCTTGGGAAAGCCGAGACTGAGCTTAGACTTAGCGCTAAGCCTTTATTCTCGCGGTAGGGTATTCCCTAAGGAGGTTGTGATAGAGGCCTTCAAAGAATAAAGTCAACATACGATTTGCCTAATTATGTAAACATTAGATAATGGATTAGATGATTTGAGCCATCGAATCTAAGAGAATAGTGCATTTAGCCTAAGCAAGTATTTTATGTGGCTAGTGCATAAACTTCTTAAAATTGAAGCAAGATTCGTAAGATTTAGAGAACCCATGTGGGATCCATCATTTTCAATAGTCCAAATTGAATTTGGGATATGAAGGTTCAAACCATTACTACTTTGAAATTTATGAATAAAAGTGATGTGATAATCTTGACAAGGAAAATAAAATGAAAAGAAGTGCCAATGAAGAATTCTCAAAACTTTGTCAGATCATCTATATTAAATATTTTGATCTTACATAAATACTAGTGACATTTGGAATGCCTAGGAGATCAAATTACAACGTTGACAAATAAGGTACGAATAGAATTACTACTTTGAAATATTTTGGATTTGTCATGATTAATGGAAAATTTGTCTCTAAACAAGTAGATGAAATTTAAATATACATAGTCATACTCAAAGACCTTATGATTGAAGTTTATGAGCCTCCTCAAATTGTTGCAATTATTTCAAAATTCCTTTAAACTTGGAACGACTATTGAAATGAACTTCTTCACACGATTGAGAACCTGATCGTGGATAATGTGATAAACACATTCAAATTGAGGAAAGTTCTTAGGATCATGAGGGTAGTTGTGTGAAAGAAGTTGTAAATAAGAGGCATTCTATTTAGAATGATAACATGAGTTGAGACAAAGAAAGCATCGAAACAATTTCATGAGAAAATATGATTTGGTGGTAGCATCATTTGCATTTAGGTATAACAATGCTTATAAGTGTATTTACTCAAAATTTAGCAAAGAGTATGGAGTTTATAACATGCTTATATGTAGACGATATTCTAATTGTTGGTACAAGTATGCTTGGCATAAATGAAACTAAAAGGTATCCATCTTCTCAGTTTGAAATAAAAGATTTGAGAGAAGTGGATACAATTTTATGTATCAAAGTGTTTAAACATAGTGAGGGATATGTTTTAAGTTGGTGCCACTATGAAGGGAAAATCATTCAAAGATATTGGCATTTGAGAATTAAAGATTCAAAGATATAGTTGTTTGAGAATTAAAGATTCAAATATATCGATTAAATTGATGAAAAATACTGAATAACATTTTGCACAATTAGATATGCCAATGCAATTGGAAGTAGGGTGTATGTTATGTATTGCACTAGAATGGTGCGTTGAAAGGGTGCATTGAACGGATATAGCTTTTATTGTGTATAAATTGTCCAGATTTACTTATAATCCTAGTACAATGCATTGAAAGGATATAAGTAGAATTTTTGGTTATTTAAAAAAAAAATGCATTATGATCTATTTTATGAAAGACAGTCGGTAGTATTAGAAGGATATTTAGATGCTAGTTGGATAACTAGCACAATTGATAATAAGTTAACATCGAATGGGTTTTGAGCGTGCAAATGGTGTAGTCTCTTGGGCATCAAAGAAGCAAACATGTATAGCCCATTCAATAATGTAATATGAATTTATATCACTATTGGTGGTTGGTAAAGAGGCTGAATGGCTGTGGAATTTGCTATTGGATATAGAGTTGTGGCCACAATCAATTGCAATCATATATTTACATTGTGATAGTGAGGCAATAATGTCTAGGGTATACAATAAAATATATAGTGGAAAATCTAGACACATTAGTTTGTGACGTGAGTATGTTCGACAATTAATTACTGATAGAGATATTTTATCAATTTACGTTCGAACAAATGATAACTTGGCTGATCCATGCACGTTTATTGTATGAATCTTACATGGGACTTACGTGATTTAATGATTGGGATAGAGTGGGCTCATATATGCCAAGTGCATGGATGCTTGCTCCATAAAAAGAGCCTATGAAGATGAAGTCATTAGATGAGTCTGCTCGATTATGTAACATAATCAAGCAATTTGAGTTGCTGGATCTAAAGAACACCAAAAGTAGCCCAAGTAAGCATTTCACAAATCTAGTGCGTATATTAATTAGAATTGAATGGGGATTGTCAAATTTGAAGGATCCACATGGATCCATCATTTTCAATAGTTCAAATTCAATTTAGAATGTGAACGATCACTCTTATAATAATTAAAATAACTGAGAACTATCATGAAAGAGATTGCAGAAAAGAAATTCCCCTTCTTAATTGATTGGGTCAGAGCCCAGGAAATAGCCTTATTCACGTGAAATTTCTTAGTCACGATTATCATCCTCGTACGACTAAATTTGAGCCACGAATTGTGTATGTGATCTGATAAATCCTGTACAGAGCGAGCTCAAAAATGTGCAGCCTCCTCTGTGTAACTTATCAAAAATGGCTTCCAACGATAATCGTGCCCTTCTCTTTCTCTTCATCTCCTTTCTTTCTCTCCATATAAACTCATGCATGTCCCAAAACGTCAAAGGAGGCTATTGCCTATTGGTACTCGGACAGGGGCACCCCAGCCTCCAACATCAACTAGGCCCTCGTCACTCATCTCTTCTGCGCTTTTGCTGACCACAATCCATCGACAAGCCAGGTAGTCATATCGTCGTCGCACGCTCAGTCTTTCGCGGCCTTCATTGGTGACGTCCAGCAGAGAAACCATCGGTCGTAACCCTCCTGTTCATTGGCGGCGGGGTGGTGGCTCGATCGCATACAACTTTGCATCCATGGGAAGCCAATCGAGCTCCCAGAAGTCTTTCATCGTTTCCTCCATTACCCTAGCTCGGTAAAACGACTTTCATGGCCTCGATCTTGATTGGGAATACCTGGACAGTGATGAGAAGATAGACCAACTCGGGGTTGCTCCTTTAGGAGTGGCAGACTGCGATGGCTGCTGAGGCGGCGAGCTCAGGCAAGGATGCTTTGCTTTTGTCGGCAGCGGTCTATTACTCGTCGTGTTACTTGCCACAGGCGTATTATCCGGTGGCCGCCATGGCAGCCAGCTTGGATTGGATCAATGCAATGGCCTATGATTTCTTTGGATATTGGTCATATAGAAAATTATTCACATAAACAACTTATTAATAAAAAGAATCGGATCCATATATGGCTATAAAACACCAAGATCAATAAGCACAACAGAATTAAAGCGTACCTGTTTGAGCCATTTCTTCACTTGAAGAAATATAGATCACTCATTAGAGATCTATTAAAATGCTAAATCTTCATCTCTATGACTTATTTCAGTATAGTAGCTTTCAATGGGATTTAAGCAACTGATAGATATAGCCTACCATTTTATAGACTAGAGAGGGGACCTAGTCTCACGACCAAATTTTCGGGTGAATCATCTAGGATTTGGCTAATGGATTACTAAGCCTAAACTTAGCTCAGGCTCTCCCAAGCCTATACTAATTCACGACTTAGGTTCAAATTCTTAACATGCAATTGATTTTTAATTTGGAGTCGCCATTAATATATTTTTGGTGGGTCAATTAGAAACCCAAGTAAAGTAACGGGAGATTTACTTTACTTCTACGAATCAGAGATTGTGAGTTCGGAGATTTGATTACGCTAGATTTCTTTAACGCCCTTTCGGTACCTTTATCTTTTATTTTGAAAAAAAAAATATTTTGTAGGAAGCTTGAATTGATTTCAATTTACTTCTCTAACATGTCAGGTGATCATACGGGTGCGCAATCCACTAATTTAACACCAAAATAAAACAATGAATAAATTGCAGGACTTATCTCATGGTAACGAAATCATCTGCAATGTTAGATCATAATCCACATCAATAATCCTATATATGATTTCTAATTAACACGCAATCACTCAATTTTTTTCAAGATTTTTTTTTTTGTTTAATGAAAAAATGTTTTATGCAATGCATGCTACTAATTTAACATGAAATGATATGACATAGCAATGTCTGACCTAAATTATATGAATGGGTAAAGTAATTTTTTTGTGTTTTTTAATGAACATGCAATAATTAAATATGTGATCTAAATTAACCAAAATGATCTAATCCTAATGACGGTCAATTTCTAATTAAATGAACCTAGCAACAATCACTAAATGACGTGCATTTCATGTACCTAATTCTATGTGACATATTCATGACATATTCGAAATTAATATTAACACAAAATTAACATGCGATTCAAAAAAAAAAAAACATCCTAAATGAATGCATTTTTTTTTTTTGATTTTAGAAATTCAAAAATAAAATCATATTCTAAATATGCGAGATAACCCTAAAACAAGAAATATTCTAATCCTAACTTTTTTTTTTTGGATTTTTTTTACGAAAATAAAATTGATTCAAATACCATGACAAAGAAATCAAACAAGATAAGATTGATATCCAAAATTGACGAACCATATCTCGCGCATGAGATTGGGTTGGCCAATTTTAAACTAAATCGTGAATTAATCTCGGGCGTGAGATCGGATTGACGATTTTGCAAGCGATTGCGAGTCGGATTTCGGGTGCGAAAATCGGACCTGACAATCCCCAATTTGAGGGGCTATTTCTTGTCGAATCTCAATCATACATTAAGGAATAATTCCACAAAAAATAATAATAATAATGAACAATAAAAAATAAAGTAAATAAAAAAACTACCTAATTTCATTTTCCTTTCTTCTTTTTTTCAAAATAGGGCTTGGCAGCCATGGGTGCTTAGCCAAGGGTGGTTGATTAGAGGTCTGACAGAGGGAAGCTTCGGGCAAAGCAGTGGTGGAGCTCAGAGGGGAGCTCGGAGCAAGGCTAGCGTGGTCGCAAGCAGCGATGGGTCACGAGGCGGCACGGTGGTGCAGGGCCGCAAGGGACGCCGGGGTGTTAGACAGGCGTATGGTGGCTCTGCGTCCGGATCTGGAGCAATGGAAGCAGCTCGGGTGGTCGCTTGGGCGAGACTCGAATCAGCATGGCAACGGCTTCGTTGGGTGGAGCAAAGGCTCTAGGCTGGCATAGAGCAGCAGCGAGCAGGCGCCTAGTCCGGCGGAAACCGCGTTGTAGCTGGGGCTCAACAGTAATTGGCGTGGCACAAGTAGAGGACGCACAAGCCGGTGTAAGAGCTCGCACAATGCAAGGATCAACGATTGGCTCAGATCTGCCGGGGCTGCTCCAGTGGACAGATCGGAGCAGCAACAATGTGAGCAGCGAGCGGTGGCGTGGCGACCTAGTGCTGGCACGGTGATTCGAGGAAATCGGCAGCGTGGAGGTGGTAGAGCGGCGATGACGATTGGCGTAGCGGAGGCCAACGATGTAGGGGCTCGGCGGTGTGGACAACGCACAAGCCAAGGGACCTCTAAAGAAGATGAACAATAGGGGTCTTTTCCCTGCTGTCCTTCGCACGTCACTCTTGTCCCTTCTCTCTGCCGCTGCACTTTTCCCTTTTTCCAACAAAAGTAAAACCCTTGACTTTTTCTCCCACAAAGCCTAAAGAAACGAAGGAAATTTTTCTCTTTTTGGCCTCAATTTTTTAACCCTTCAAATCAAGAGAAAAAGCCCCCTTCCTTCTCACGCGTACGGCCTTTTATAGGGAAAGGAATTAGGTTTTTAATTTCTTCTTCGAATCAACATTTGCAATATTTATTCACCAATTTTATTCCATACTAATAAGGATTCAAGATTACGATAGAATTTTTCTCTAATCCCAAATCTTGTAAAGATAAATCGCAACATTTTTTTGTCACATCTGCCTTATCAAAAAAAAATTCATATCCCGAAAATATTTCAAAATTTCTATTTTTCACGAGATAATTTTCGATCATAAAAAAACGGGCTTGGGCCAATTTGCTCGCTTCGTAGGCTTAGTCCGGCTTGCCAAGCTAAAGCTCAAAATCACTAATTCGAATCCATCCACCACCGGTCCAATAAATAAATGCGAAACATGCAAACTAAAAATAAATGCACCTAAATTTATATACTATGCAATTAATATTTTTTTTAGGGATAAAATTAACCCCTAATTTTTAATGCGATAAATGACTAAATGAGTCGCCAAAATTTAGGTGTCAACACCTAGCAAACCCTAATCAATAGCATGTCAACTGGGTCATTTCCATCACGGGCTTCAGTTAAACACAATTGCCTACACATTGCTGCTCAGCTAGACCCATTATTAGTAGATGCCGATACCCAATTTAATAAGATCACTCTAGGGTTTAACAAATATTGGAATATCCATTAACTCGATTATTTAAAATTGAAAATTAATTAATTAATATAAGCCCATATTATAGAAAATTTCCAACATTCTTCCACTTAGGCTACATTAATTAATTTATTTTTATTTTGAAAAAAATATTTTATATTGAAAACGACACTATCGGGTTAATAACTGAAAATTTTGTTTTATGTGGCTACAACTTTAAAAAATAATATTTCAATAATGGCATCTCAAAATCAATCCAATTCTATATAACCTCAGTATAAGACTATGGAGATCAATGTGTTAAGAAAATACCACAACACATGAACTTCCATAATCACATATAATAAGCATTATATTTTCATGGATCATGAGCCTAGTAGTGTAGTAAGAGATAGTGCCAATATGTGATCAAAATATACACTATTTCTTATCGGTCCTCAATGTAATTTCTCAATGACATGAAACTGCATTAGCGCAATTGCTAAGTAACATGAAATTGCATAACTATGTCACAATTCAACATGAGATCTCATAATTAGTGACATACAGTCGTCTTTAAACTAAAAGTTATTTGAAGATACTATTTTATACTTTCATTTCTCAATCAACTGGAGAAAATATAACAATAGAATCAACAATAATGATCATTAAAAATAAATGCTTTAATAGACATCATGAAAGTATTATCGGTCTACATATAACTATAATATCCAGAAATACAAATTATATAACTCCTACTAACAAAAGAAATCGAAAAAATCTAAAACATCCATATCCTTTACATGTTCTTTGAACAAAATGGGTCGTAAACCTTTTGTTAGAGGATTAGCCAACATTGAATTAGTTTTGATATTTTCAATCACAATGTCTCCCTTTTTTTTTACCAAATCCTTAACAATATAATATTTTATTTCCATGTGTTTGGACGCACTGCTGATCTTGCCATTTTTGGAATAAAACATAGTCGTAGTGTTGTCACAGTAGATCATCATAGGTCTAGCAATAGAGTCCACAACTCGCAATTTTGAGATCAAATTTTTGAGCCAAACAGTTTAAATTGACACGCCATAACACACTACAAACTTAGCATACATTGTAGAGTTCATAATCAAGGTTTGCTTTGTGCTCTTCCAAGAAATAGCACCTCCGGCCATCATAAAAATATATCCAGAAGTTGATTTTCTGTCATCTGAACAACTAGCAAAATCAGCATCTGAATATCTAATCACCTTTAGGTTCTCTACTCTGCTATACACAAGCATGAAGTCTTTTGTTCGTTGTAAATATCTCATCACATTTTTAGCTGCAACCCAATGTTCATGACTTGGATTCGACAAATATCTTCCAAAAGTATTCACAACAAAAGCAATATCAGGTCTGGTACATACTTGTGCATACATAAGATTGCCAATTGCACTAGCATATTGAACATTCTTCATGACTTCTTTTTCAACATCATTGTTGGGGCATTGTTCAATGATCAATTTATCTCCTTTCACAATAGGAGCTTCACCTGACTTGTAGGTTTGCTTATTGAATCTTTTCAAAACACGATTTATATAACTTTTCTGAGATAACCCCATAACCTTCTTATATTTGTTACGATGAATCTTAATACCTAAAACAAAAGAGGCTTCTCCAAGATCTTTCATATCAAACTTTGTAGATAGAAAACTTTTTGTGTCATTCAATAGATCAACATCATTACTAGCAAGTAAAATGTCATCTACATAAAGTACTAAAAAAATATATTTACTCTCACTTACTTTCATATAGATGCATTGATTAAACTTGTATTCTTCAAAACCAAACGATCTCACAACCTTGTGAAATTTCAAGTACCACTGATGTGATGCTTGTTTAAGACCATAGATGGACCTTTGAAGTTTGCACACCATATGCTCATTTCCAGCTTCTTTAAATCCTTCAGGTTGCTACATATATACTTCTTCATCCATATCTCCATTTAGAAAGGCTGTCTTGATATCCATTTGGTAAGTCAAAATGAGCCACCAATGCCATTATTATCCGAAAAGAGTCTTCAATGGATATTGGAGATACTTCAGTATAATCGATGCATTCTCTCTGTGTGTATCCCTTTGCCACTAGCCTTGCCTTGAATCTCTCTGTGTTGCTTTTATTATCTTTCTTGGTTTTAAATACCCATTCGTAGCCGATCGGTTTATGCCCACAAGGTAAATCAACAAGTTCCCATACTTGATTAGTTGACATGGAAATCATCTCATCCTTCATCACTCCTAACCATTCATTTGCCTGATCGTTATTAAGAGCTTCGTTGAAAGTCGTCGGATAAACTATATTTCCAATGTCAAAATCAGCTTCTCCAAGATAGACATGATAATCATTTAAAGGCATTAGCATTCTTTGTCACTGTGATCTTCGCACAGGCATTTCTAAAGCCGCATCATTCGTCTGGGGAATTTCATTTGTAATGGGAGGATCTACCGTCATATTTTCAGTATTTGCTTCTTGCTGAATTTCCACTCTACAGGGTTCTCGCATAGAATCATCATGCAAAATGTGCAATGGAATAGAGACCGTTTTATTTTGTTATTCCCTTTTGAAAGATTGAGAAGAATTCTTTTCAGCAACATCTAATTCTAGAAATTTGGCAGTTTGAGATTCAATGATTCTAGTGCCACGAGTAGGAAAATAAAACCTATACCCTTTGGAATGATTAGGGTATCCAATAAAGTAACATCTAGTAGTCTTGGGTTTGTTTTTCTTCTGAGAATGATCATAAATTTTCATCTCTGCAGGATAAGCCCAAACTCAAAAATGATTCAAGTTTGGTTTCCTCCATATCCACAATTCAAAAGGTGTTTTCGGCATTGATTTACTAGGTACACGATTCAATATATAAGTTACCATTTTAATTCATCACCTCATAAGTATTCAGGCAAATTAGAACTGCCCATCATACTTCGTTTCATCTCTATGAGAAGGCGATTGCGACGTTCAGCTACATCATTCTATTCAGGACTACTAGGTAGTGTATATTGAGCGACAATATCACAATCCTGCAAATGTTTTGCAAAGAGTCTCATTTGTTGTCCAGTCTTAGTATATCGCCCATAATACTTACCACCACAATTAGATATAACAATCTTGATAATTTTTCCCAATTGTTTCTCAACTTCAGTGCAAAAAACTTTGAACATTTCAAGAGCATCAGTCTTCTCCTTAATTAGATAAACATAACAATAATGGGAGAAATCATCAATGAACGTGATGAAATACTTATTTTCACACAAGATAGTTGAGTATGGCCCACTAATATCAATATGAATTATCTCCAATAGATTTTGACTACGAGTAGCCCCTTTCTTCTTGGTTTTAGTTAATTTTCCCTTCATACAATCAATACAAGTCTCAATATCATCTGAGTTAAGAGGATGAAGAATATCAACCTTAATGAGTCGCTTTACCTTTTCTTTGGAGATATGCCCTAATCGCTTATGCCATAGCAATGAAGATCTTTTTTTGATTAAGGATCTCTTAGCGACATTATTCTCGACATTGTAAGAATAATATGGTCTATCAGGAAATAAGGATAATCGATATAATCCATCAAACAAAACGCAATTCCCAATAATTTTGGAATCATAACTCAAATCTACTCTTTTATTCGCAAAATAAAGACAATATCAAGCTTTGTCAAGCAAAGAAAGAGATATCAAGTTTCTCCTAAAACTAGGAACATAAAAGACATTGTTTAAAATAAGCTGAAAACTAGAATCTAAATTCAAAACAACTGTCCCTATGTGCTCCACATCAACTCTAATATTGTTTCCAACTTTAAGCTTTGACTCCCTCAAACTTGGATTCCTTAGATTTGTGAGACTTGTAAGGTAGTAGTCACATGAACAGTAGTACCAGAATCAAGCTACCAAGAATCCAAAGGAACATCAACTAGATTTGATTCAAAACAAACCAACAACTCACCTTGGTGACTTTTTTTTCTTCCTTTTAGCCAAGCTTGGAACTTATAGCAATTGGCTCTCTTGTGACCCTACTTCTTGCAGTGAAAACACTTGAAATCCTTATTTCAATTTTTCCCATGGTTTCCATTTTTCTTGAAGTCTTGGCCTTTCTTTGGACCATGAGCATTTGACCCTTTAGGCTTCCATTTGCCTTTAGATGAATTTAACTTGGCATTGGCAATTAAGTGGGCGGACTCATATTTCTCCTTCTTTAGCTTCTCTTCCTCAATCACACATTTGGTAATCAATGCATTAACGCTCCATGTCTCATTTTGAGCACTATAAGCAGTCTTAATTTGGCTAAATTCAGCTAGCAGAACATTTAAGGTATGATATGCAATATAATTTTCAGAAAGGACAATTTCATGGGCCTTAGGTTTGGACTGAATGTGGACTATGTTCAGTATAAATTCTCTAACACCCATAGCAACATCATGCCTCATGTTCATTAACTCACTTAGCAAGTTTTCTTTAACTCATCTTAGTTTCAAGATTGTCGCGCATTCGTATCTTTCGGCAAATCACTAATGAGATGTTCAACAATGGACCTCTTCATATCTGAGACTCTATATTTTTCTCCCACTATTTCAAGGAACTGTCTCGCATTCGTATCTTTCAACAAATCACTAATGAGATGTTCAACAATGGACCTCTTCATAGCAATGAGGCTTAGTCGGTTAGATTTTTCCCATCTAGCATAATGGGCCTTTTGATCTGTAGTACTTTGATCATGGGGCTTGGGAGGTTCATCCTCACTCAAAGCCAAGTCCATATTCACAATACCCAAAGCAAACTCTATATCTTACTCCCATCTCTTAAAGTTTGATCCAGTTAACATTTTAACCGTGGCATTGTTGTTATTTATAGCAAAGGTAATTGTTTATCACACATAATGCAATAAGATCAATTATGGACAATAAGCAATTCAACAAAAATAATTAGTACATTATAAACTCTCCTTTGGGCAAAGTGTATAATGAACCATTATTTTAAATAGCATGAAGTTTGTAAAGTGACAACAGGGGGAATTACATATAATTGTCAAGGATCCATCCCCTTTGGGTAGACAAATCCTTAAAATTATACATCTCCATAATATTAATATAGAAGGGAATTACATATAATTTTCAAAATATTTATCTCTTTGGACAGATAAATATTTTTCAATTATATATCCCCATCTTTTAAATATGGGAATTAATCTTCATGCTATTTTCCAAATTAACATACACAATAACCCCCTTTGGGCGAATTATTGTATATACTAATTTTTTTATCAATAGGGAATTCCAAAAATTTATGCCCAAAATTCATCAAACAATATGAAGCACTTTACAACATGTGCTTCCAAAGATCATATTGCATTTTTCAAGCAACAATTTTTCCACAAATTATTATTATTAAATTATTATTATTATTATTATTATTATTATTATTATTATTTTATTTTCGGACCCTCCGCGGGCCCTGACCCCGAGCAGCCAAGATTGAACCGCAGGCCCAGACCGTGAGGCCCTAAATTCTGGCTCAGCTCGCAGGAGCCCATGCTCCTTTTAATAAAAAAGGCCCACAATTTGGGCTATAGGCCCACACGAAAAAGAACGAATAAAATGGGCTTATTTGGCCCCGGCCCAAGTGAGTTCCAGTCCCTAGATTATGGGCTTATGTCAGAATCCAAATTTCAAATAGATTTGGCCCAGGCCCGGCTGGAGGTCATCTTCAACCTCCAGCCGGGTCCCGAAAAAGCTGTAAACCGGGTCACACGACCCGGTTTCGACCCCAAACTCCAAAAAAGCATAGAATAATTGATTTTTGATGAAATCTCTTCATGGTTCTTGCTTCTAACATTAATATAATTTACTAGAATGAATTAAACAAAGAAAAAACGAGTAAATCTTCCACATACAAGCTTCAAAATTTCGAATCTAAGTCTCCCATGGTCGAAATTCGGTATTCTTAAATTTAAGCCCTAAAAACTTACCTTAATGCAACAAAAGGATGCTAAAAATATATATATAATAATACCCATGTAACGATTTACAATGAACATCAATCTAATGCAAGTAATTTGAAAATTCTAGAACTTTTTCATATATAAATTATAGAATTTCAAATTTCAAATTCTCTCTCAATTCTCAACGAAATTATACAAATTATATATGGTTGGAAAGATCTTGACATGTAGAACAAAAACCTTATGGTTTCAGGATCAATCGAGCAAAAAATCCACACGAAAAAATAATGACAATATTCAGCTTAAAGAGAAAAAATTCGAATTTGTCCATAATTTTTTTTTTTTTTGGTTCTACAATCATATATGATTTGCTTTGATACCACATGTAGAAAATTATTCACATAAACAACTTATTAATAAAAAAAAATCGGATTCATATATGATTGTAAAATACCGAAATCAATAAGCACAGTTGAATTAAAGTGTACTTGTTTGAGCCATTGCTTCACTTGAAGAAAAGTAGATCACTCTAATAATCAGAGATCTATTGGAACGTCAGATCTTCCTCTCTATGACTTATTTCAGTATAGTAGCTTTCAATGGGATTAAAACAACTAATAGGTATAACATACCATTTTATATGCTAGAGAGGGGACCTAACAAACCCTAATAAACAGCGTGTCAATTATGCCATTCTCATTATGAGTTTCAGTTAAACACAATTGTTTATACCTTGCTGCTTAACTAGGCTCGTTATTAATAGATGCCAATATCCAATTCAATAAGATCACTCTAGGGTTTAATAAATATTTGAATATCCATTAATCCGATTATTTAAAATAAAAAATTAATTAATTAATATAAGTCCATATTATAGAAAATGTCTAACAACTCCACCACAGGACCACTTGCTATTCTCTATGATCTAGGTAGGGGTGGCAACATTGACTTTTTTTGGGGTTATAAACTGTGACTATTCTGTGGTACAACGGTGTTTTTTTATTTATATTTTTTATCTTTTTATTTTCGAGAGAATCACGGCATTGTCTCTCATTCAAAGCATATAGTGCCATTCCATGAATAATTGACATGAACTATGTTGTTCATTTAAAATCCTTTATTTGTGCTCATAAAACTCGCAATTTTCTTGATGTATGTTGCATCTAAAATCATCAGTCCTTTTAATTTTAGGGAAGGGCTTAAGTGCAGACATTGGAGTGAGAGCGTGGATTCAGGCCAACATGCTGGCAGAGAAGATCGTGCTCGGCTTCCCTTCTACAGGCACGCATTTGCCCTCGCAAATGCCAACGATCATGGCTACTTCGCGCCCTTCATTGGGCCGGTGATATCCTCCGAAAGGTTGATAGTGTACAATCAAATCACGACGTACATATCCCAAAACAACGCTATGACGGTGTACAACTCCATGTTTGTGTCTGCCTATTGCTATTTTGGGATGACATGGATTGGCTACGATGATACACAAACCATCTCTACCAAAGTCGCGTACGCCAAGGAAAGACGATTTAAAGTATTTGCATGGCATGTTGCTGATGATGACAAATGGGTTCTCTCTTGAGCAGGTGAATTTGTGAGATTCGTGTTACACAACATCAATCATGGGAAAATTGTTTAAAAAATTTCAAACTTATTATACTTTGTCAATTCAGTCCTAAACCGTTCAAATTTGCCAATTGAGTTTTAAACATTTTTCATATTTTATCAATTGAGTTTATTTGATCAATTTTGGCCGGAAGTCATTGATATGGACATTGACCATCCTCCGTGATATGGTCCGTGCAGACGTTGGACAATATTTAATAATATGTTAATATTTTATCAAATTTTTTACTTTTTTTTTTCCTTTTATTTCTCTATTCTTCTCCTCTTTTTCTCTACTTTTTTTTTTTTCCTTTTCCTTTTTTCTCCACTGGCAATTGCCGAGACTTTGCTGGCCACAGCTATCAACAGGGCTCGACGGTGGTCAATGGAGGGTAAAAGGGAAAGAGAAAAAAAAAACCAAAGAAAAGGGAGAAGATAAAAAAATAAAAAATCTAAATAATATTAAAATATTATTAAAAATTATTCACATTAGTGTCATGAGATGACCAATTTTTATGTTAGTGATTTCTAGTCAAAATTAACTAAATAAACTTAATTGGCAATGAAAAAATTTAGGACTCGTGGGAAAATTATCCAAAATATCCTAAACCTATTGAATTTTCTAGTATACATTTGATTTCCCAAATTTAGCCCTAACCCTAGGTACATATGGTATAGTAAACCGAACCATCATCTTTCAAGCGTCATCTAATCAAGTCCCTAACCCTAAAAAAATAAAAAAGAAATTTCTGTGTGTTTAGATCAAATTTCCACTACATGTTCATCTCAAATGGAAGGAATATATATATATTTTCTTTTTTCATCGACGCTGTGTTGTTGTTCAATTTTATATCGATTAGATCATTTTGCACGAAGAGACGGTTTGCATTGGGGAAGCAAAAAAGTCTATCACGTCGACAAATGGTCAAACTGATATTTCTTTTCCAAGACGTCAAACTTTTGATTCTACGTCGTCTTATCTATCCTTGGCTGTTTTTTCCCTTCATGCTCAAACGAAAGAAAAAATTCAAAACTTTTCCAGATTAGTGGATCAAATTTATCAAAGTCTAATTCTAATTTCCTTCAATTTTCAACCTATTGTTGTAGCTTCAAATTCGTGGTGACTTAAGGATACATTTGGTAACCATTACATTCTCGAAAATAATTTCTGCTCATAAATGATTCTTTTTTATTTTATTCTTGAGAACAATTTATAAGCATTTGAAAACGTTTGGTAACTGCCCAAAATTTCTATTTCTATAATAAAAATGTGTTTGGTAAAACCCTTAAAATTTTTAGTTCAAACCATTTTCTTTTAATCTTTTAATAATTCTATTAAATTTTTTTTCTTTTTTTTTCTTTTATGTTTCCCTTTTCATCTTCTCCTTCCTCTGGTTGTTGGCCGAACGAGGGCCAACAACCTCGCCAGAGCGTTGTCAGCCCCTAGTGACCTAAGCCTCGTTGTGAGTTGGGCAAGGCTAGACCTTTCTAGGCCACCTCGGGTTGGCCTTGCTAGATCTGGGTGAGGTCGACCTCACCTGGCCATGGCGAAGCTCGGGCCAACAAGCATCACCGTGGCTCAAATAAGAGGAAGAAGAAGAAGAAAAGGAAAGAGAAGAAAAAAGAAGAGAAAAGAAGAAAAATTATGTTTGATTTTGGAATTGTTCTCGGGAATAGAGAAGTAAATTTTTATACTTCTTCATTCTATTCCAAATGTATTCCAAGTAACAAAAAAAAAGGATTTTTGTTCCCGGGAACATAAAATTTATCAACGGATTTCCGTTCAAATATATTCCCGGGAATAAAAGAATAAAATCAGTTACTATTTAACCTGTTAACAAACAGTTCCCTAGACTATGTCAGAGGAGACATTATTTACTTATGTTAATCGAAGTTTGGTCCAATAATGTGATGGATTTATAGCATCCCATCTCACGGTAAAATGTATTATTGCCAGACGAACTAAAGCAAGATCCAATATCCACTGTAGAATCTCTCTCATACATAATTATGGGTTTGACCGTCAGCACATAAACGCGCCAAGAATGGAAAGGAAAATGATGGATTTCAATAACCAATAAAGAAAGGATTTGAAAGGATTGAGTTAGAATGATGTTAGGGTGCAAACAAGGGGAAAAGCAACCAAAAGAACGCACATATAGAAATAAGATGTTAAAAAATGTTATTAGTGAAGAAGAAGGAGGAGGAATTTGTTTAAATAATGTACAAAAATTTGAAGAGATCAAAAGGGGTCTAAAATATACATGAGAAACTTTAATAATCCCTTTTGATCCATTCTCTCAATTTTGACGAGATTGTGACTTTAGAATCATTTCTTTCCCTCTTAATCCCTTCAATCGAACTATGTGTTTGACATCGAGAAGCCTGACCCGTCTGTCCAAATCAACCAAATTTCATTGGTTGGATGTGGTGGGACAAGAACCATCTATTTGGTCAATCATATTTATTGAAAGACAAAAAATTCTAAATTATATCCACTATGATATATTTACTCAATTTTTTTTTTTTTTGTGATATAAAAAACCCGAAACTATATTCATCGTGACACATTTACCTAAAATTTTTTTATCACATAAAAAACTCTAAATTTATATTTATGTGACACATTTAACCTTTGTCAATGTTTTGTTAGGTGATTTTCAATAAAAACAACGTGGTTTTTATTTTACTTAAATTATGTGGGTGCCATGTTGAAAATGTTTGCTTTTTGGCATCAATATAGGCAGATTTTTAATAGTTTTCATAGACATAATTTTGACGGAGGATAAATGTATCACGCATATACAAATTTGAGATTTTTGGCATTTGAAAAAAATTTGAAATAAATTTATCATGATATAGTATAAAATACTTGGTAACTTGTCAAAATGAAAGTCCATGGTCACGACTATAATGTAAATGGTGTGTTTGGTAACCACTCTAATCCCAAGAACAATTTTTGGTAAGAAATTTTTTTTTTTTAAATTTTTTTTTTATGAGTTTTTGCATTTAAAAATATTTGGATCCAAAAGCATTTTTGAGCAATTTAAAAATTTTCTTTTCCAATAATTTTATTATTTTTATTTTCTTTTTCCTCTTCTCTTCTTCTCCTACCTTTAGTTGCCAACCATGGCCGGCGACTGGCCAGATGAGGGTCGGCGACCTCACCAAAGCGTCGCCGGCCCCTAGTGAGGCTGAGCCACTAGGAGGCTTGGGCCGATGTGCCTCACCGTGGTTGGGCGATGTCGAGCCTCGCCTAGCCACTAGTGAGGCAAGGTTCGACATGCCAAGGTCGACCTTGCGCCAGTTGGGCGAGGTCAAGCCTGAGTGAGGCTTGGCAGCTATCGGCGAGGCTCGGCCACCATCGGCAACGGCGGTGGCGGCGATGGCGATGGTCGCAGTTGGTGGGCAACGGTGGCCAATGATCGATTGGGAGGAAGAAGAAGAGAGAAGGAAAAGAGAAAATAGGAAAAGAAAAGAGAAAAAAAAATGAGTTGGCTTGATTCTAGAGATGTTCTCGAGAATAAAGAAGTAACTTTATTCTACTACTTTATTTTATCACAAATTTATTTCCGAAAACAAAAAAATTATCAATAGATTTTTATTTTTTTATTTTTGAAAACAAAATAATAAAATTAGGTATTATTCTGTCGGTTGTCAAATAAACCCAAAGAAACAGTAGACTAGTCAGCGTAGCAATTTCATCCTATCAAAAACGAGTCGTCTCTCGATGCGCAGAGGGGATGTTTGGATCTATTTATGGACGGCCTGATTTTTCCAGGCATTGACATTTATTCCCACGTCTACACTCAATAAAAATCACCACCGCCACCGGATTTTCGAGCACAGTATAAAAATCACCACCGCCACCGGATTTTCGAGCACAGTTGGCTAATGAGAAATTAACTAAGATAGCCTGTTCCACGCGCATCATAAAAGATGGAGTTGACAGCTATCCTTGGGACCACTTCATCACGATAGTTGAATTATATGGATATAATGCGGGTCTCATATAATTTAATGATCGAGACAGAGTGGATTCAAGCGCATGCGCTGCTTACTTCATACAAAGAGCTTTCAAATGATGAAGTTACCACATGAATATGCCCAATTGTGAGTCCTCCAATCATGATGTAGTTTTGATTTGCAAATCCTTTTTTTTTCCCTGCTTTCGGAAACCCTAAGTACTCAAGTCAATCAAGAAAACCCAATAATCTTTTTTTTTTTCTTCCGTGAGTAACATTGGACACCGGAAGTAGTCATTCGAACAGCTTGATCATATTCTATACTCAATAAAAATCGGGCAATAACAATTTCATTAATCTCTCCCGTACACTACATCGAGCGTTTGCATGAATTTAATATATTTTGCGCGTCACCTCTTAGGTAGGGTTTTAAAGAAGTCCAGCGTGTTTGTTCTTCAGCACCAAAGCCGCCGCGTTTGAATTAGCAACATGTCTCCCTCTAGAAGAGAATCCATGAGATTTAAATAAAAACGACCTTTTCAAAGTCCATATGAAGAAATTAAAGTTCATTGCTTTGTTGCTAATTATTTACTAACTATATTTTGTTATTGGGAAAATGTCACAAATAGTCCATGAACTTTCATCTAATGTTCAATTTCATCCATGAGCTTTCAATTTGCTCAATTTGATCCCTGAACTACTACTTAATGTGCAATCTCGTCCCTAGACTTTTAATTTGTTCAATTTGATCCCTGAATTATTGATAAATGTCCGATCTAATCCTTGACTATTTGAAAATTGATCAATTTCGTCATTCCATTAGTTAAAGTTAACGAAATTGGCTTACATGGCTTTTAGTCTCTTAAATATAAAATAAAAAAAGGACATGTGGAATATCCACATGAAAATTACCTTTAAAATAGGTCAAATTGTGGCCACCGTCCAAAAAAAAAGATACATAACCATTTATTCTCTCTACTTTTGCGATTAGTGCTCTCATCTCTAGCTGACCCCTACTTTGTTTTCCTTTTTAAAGATATATATTGACTCATAATTCTAGTAATCCAACTTAATTCCACGTCATCAATTAATGCTCCACGTCATCACTTAATGGTTTGAACAAATGGAAGGACTAGATGGAACATTTGTTAATAGTTCAAAGACCAAATTGAGCAAATTGAAAGCTCAGGGACAAAATTGATCAATTTTCAAATAGTCAGGGACTAGATTGGACAAATATCGATAATTCATGGACCAAATTGAACAAATTAAAAGTCTAGGGACGAGATTGCACATTAAGTGGAAGTTTAGGGACCGTTTGTGACATTTTCCCTTTGTTATTCGCAGTGGTTACGTAAAATACAAAATTAACATCATTGGGCTTTTTGTAAAATAGAGCACATGTTTTTAGCGAAAGTTTCTTTTGTGGCGCTCATGATAAGACCAATTTACTCACTGTTGGGATCACGTAATTATTGAGTAAATGACACAAATAGTATCTAAATTTTAGTGTAACGTGCAATGTTGTCTTTGAACTTTAATTCATTCAATGTGATCCCTAAGTTTAAATCTAATATGTAATGTGTCCATAAAATTTTAATTTATTTAATATGATCTATGAACTTTTGGCACATGTTTAGTTTAGTCATCGAAATGTATGAAAATATTCAATGTTGTCTAACATTTTAATGTAGTTTAGGAACCAAATTGAATATGTATCAAAAGTTTATGATTACATTGAATAAATTAAAAGTTTATGGATTATATTGCACATTGAGCCAAAATTCAGGCACCATTTATGTTATTATCCCAAAGATTATCCATGTATAGAGTCTAACGTAGTATAAAAGTAAAAGGCCTTGAAAAGTATTCATTTGTGGTATTTTAGGATATAGAAGTGAAAGAAATTAGGACAAACATAACGTAATGATTTTTCACATTATCATGCCATCACATTACCTTAATTATTATGTCAATCATGTCGCCTCTAGTGTTGTAAACTACTCCATTTTCAATAGTTCAAACTCAATTTAGAATGTGAACAATCACGCATGTAATAATTCAAACAACCGAGAACTATTACGAAAGGGAGTGCAGAAAAGAAATCCCCCTTCTTAATTGACTGGCCAGAGCACAGGAAAGACCCTTATTTCGCATGGAATTTCTTAGTCATGGTCATCATTCTCGTGCCACGAAACTTGAGTCAGGGATAAGTCCTGTATAAAGCCAGCTCAAAAATGGACAACCTCCTCCCATTAACTCATCAAAATGGCTTCCAACTATAATCGTGTCCTTCTCTTTCCCTTCATCTCCTTTCTCTCTCTCCTCCAAATCAACTCATGCATGGCCCGAAACGTCAAAGGGGGCTATTGGTTCCCGGACAGCGGCATCACAGCCTCCGACATCGATTCAACCCTCTTCACTCATCTCTTCTGCGCGTTCGCTGACCTCAATGCATCGACAAACCAGGTAGTCATATCGTCGCCGAACGCCCAGTCTTTCGTGACCTTCACTGGGGACGTCCAGCAGAAGAACCCATCGGTCGTAACCCTCCTAGCCATTGGCGGTGGCAACTCGAACGCGACTCACTTTGCGTTCATGGCGAGCCAATCTAGCTTCCGGAAGTCTTTCATTGATTCCTCCATAGCCCTAGCTCGGTCCAACGGCTTCCATGGCCTCGATCTTAATTGGTTATCCCCAGATACCGGCGAGGACATGGCCAACTTGGGGTTGGTCCTCCAGGAGTGGCGGGCTGCGGTAGCTGCTGAGGCTGCCAGCTCACGTGACGACGCTTTGCTTTTGTCGGCGGGAGTCTATTACTCGCCACACTACTGGACTAACACAAATTATCCTGTGGCCACCATGGCGGCGAGCTTGGATTGGATCAATGTGATGGCCTATGATTTCTATCGACCTATACAGTCCGCCACCACAGGACCACTTGCTGCTCTCTACAATCCAGGTAGGGGTGGCAACTTCGACTTTTTTGGGATATATGAACTTTGACTATTCTTAGTTACAATGAAGTTTTCTTAATTTTTTGCATCATGGCTCTGAAACTCTCTTACCTCAACGTCAAGGGAGTTACAACATCATTTCCCATTCAAGCATAAAATGTTATTCCACGATAATTGACATGAATTTTGTTCTTTATTTAACATCCTCTGTTTGTTCTCGTTAAACTCGTAGTTTTCATGATATATGCTGTATTTGAAATCATCGCTCCTTTTAATTTAGGGAATGACTTAAGTGGAGATGACGGGGTGAGCCAGTGGATTCAGGCCGGCATGCCGGCGAAGCAGATTGTGCTTGGCATCCCATTCTACGGCAGCGCATTCGCTCTTAAGGATGCCAACGACCACGGCTACTTCGCCCCCACCATTGGGCCAGCAACAAATTTCTCCGAGGGGGCGATCCAGTACAATCAAATCACGAAGTACATATCCCAAAACAACGCCACCGCGGTGTACAACTCCACGATCGTGTCTGCCTATTGCTATTCTGGGACGACATGGATGAGCTATGATGATCCACAAACTATCTCTACCAAGGCGGCGTACACCAAGCGAGAAGGACTTAAAGGTTACTATGCATGGCATGTTGCTGGTGATGACAATTGGGTTCTCTCTCAAGCAGGTGAATTTATGATATTTGTGTTACACACCATCAATTATAGGGAAAATTGTCCAAAAATTCTTAAACTTATTACACTTACGTTATTTCAATCCTAAAAATTTTTAAGTTTTGTTAATTGAGTCCATTTGCCCAAAGTTGGTTAGAAATCGCTGACGTTGATACTAACGGTTCTACGTGACATGGTTCGCATTAACGTGGATAATTTTTAATAATATTTTATTTTTCTTTATTTTTTACGAATTTTTTCCTTCTTCTTTTTTTTTTTTCCTATTCTTCTCTTCTCCTTCTTTTCTTTTTTTCCTTTTGTCTTCTCCAGTGGAGGGAAAAAGGAAAAAAAAAAAAAAAAAAAAAAGAAGAGGAAATGGAAAAAAGAAAAAAAGAAAGTAATGAAAAGAGAAGAAAAGAAAAAAAATCATAAAATATTAAAGTATTATTAAAAATTATCGACTTCAGCACTAGTCGTGACACGTAAAACGGTCAACATCCATGTTAACTATTTTTAGCTAAAATTAGTTGAATAGAATTAATTGGCAAAACGTAATGAAGTTTATGACTCAATTGGTAAAATTGGTAATTTAAAAGTTAAGGACTAAATTGGTAATTATTTAATATGTTTGGGACTTTCCGGACAAATTTCCCTCAATCATGCATTGAAAGTTTTCTAGTATACATTCTATTCCCAAGTTTAGCCCTAACCCTATCTGCATACGGCATAGTCAACCAAACCGTCATCATTCAAAGGACATCTAATCAAAAGTCCCTGTGTGTTTTTCGACCACCCTCCACCCCCCTCCTCCTTTCTCCTGGGTGTTTAGATCAAATTTACACTAATGTTTATAAAAAATGGAACGAAATTCTTTTTGGGGATATTGCAATTCACAATAGTCAAGATCACAATGGACTTAGTAATTCGAGGAACAATATTTTCTTTGTTTTTACAATGAACTGCAAGAGCGTAAAGCAAAGGAAAATCTAGCTAAGCCCTCCATGTCCAAGAGAGAATAAGTGGATTGACTTTTTAAATAACATATATATACATGTATATTTCAGTCAAGTCCGACGCTGTTTTATTCAATTTTATGTTGGTTAGATCATTTTGCACGAAGGGACGGTTTGCATTGGTGAAGTAAAAAAGGTCTATTGCGTAAAAAAAATGGTCAAACTGATATTTGTTTTGAACGTTTCAAAGATTTGGTTCTACGCCGTTGTTATCCATCCTTGGCCGTTTCCTCTTTTCATGCTCTGAGTAAAGAGAAGAGTCAAAACTTTTCCAGATTAGTTGATCAAATAGCGACGGTCTAGTTCTAGTTCCTTCAATTTCAACTTGTTATTGCACCTTCAGCTTCATTTGATAATGCGGGAAAGGAAAATAACTCACCCCCAAAAGTTTTTATTTCTTCTTATGCTCGAGAAAATGCGGTCCTTCACATTTATTATAGTTTGATTTATAATCGAGAAGGTGAAGGCAATGGGAACTATATGACCAAAAAAAGAAATGGTTAATACTCTAAAATCCCCAAACTGGTATACTTGTGACAAATTTACCCCAAACTATTTTTTTGACTGCCAAAAACTCCAAACTGATATACCTTTGACAAATTTACCAAAAACTAGTACATTTGTGACAAATTTATCATCTGTTAGTTTTTGTTAAATTTTACAGTCAAATTATTAAGTTAAATGATATGTGACAGTTGACTGGTATATCAATTTGGGATTTTACACTCCGTTTGTCATAATTTACAATTTTTGTAATTTTTTTGTGGTATTAATTCAATTTAACGGATGGTATATTTGTCACAAATTTACCAGTTTGTGGTTTTTTTCGGTCGAATAAATTAGTTTGGGGTAAATTTGTCATAAATGTATAAGTTTATGGTTTTTTTATGGTCAGTCGAGGTAAATTTGTCATAGGTATGTCAGTTTGGGGTTTTTTATGATAAAAAAAATAGTTTGGGATAAATTTGTCACAGGTGTACCAGTTTGGGTTTTTTTTAGGGTATTAACCCAAAAAGAAAACGGTAATGGGAACTTGCTACCCTTACCATGAGAGAACAAATCTTTTCATACGTTAAAGTAGAAAGAATCGGGATCTCAAAACTACACAATAAGCTTGAGATATTTAGAGATGCAGCATAGGCCTTCTTAATGATGTATGTGAGCATGTAAGTTTCATCATAGGAGGTTGGTGTCACATCCCCATTTCACAAGGATAAGGGCATGTCACATTCATCCTTTCTCCCAAGGATGCAATTTCAATGTAACCAAAATTTAACTTGATATCAAAATATATAAATATATATTTGACAAAAGGTCATTTGGTTACAATATTAGAATTTTCTATAATCTGCCAACACAATAGATACACATATTCAACGAAATTAACTTAGAAACTCATTAGCTACACACAACCTATAACCAAAAGTCCCCACTATCCAAAAGTCCTCCTCCTGCTAACAATAACACTCACGACTTATTTGCGACTAGCTAAAGAACTTAAAAAACAAGTAGATGAAAGGAATGAGCTATTAAGGCTCAGTGAGCAATACGTTCATTCTAAGTGGATCGAACAATCACTATGTATTGTTATAAAATGATATCATAACTCATCTCAAATTCAATATATGATAAATGTAAAATATCGAAAATATATAATAACTTTCCAACAAAACTTTATACATACAAGATTAGTTGACAAAACCTACTCAACAATAACAAACAACTATCAATGGTCTAATCCAATGACTAATCTCAGCAAATCACATGTCGATGGCCTATTCCGTTGGCTAATCTAATGCTCATCATCAAACTATGATAACGTTTAACACCGTGATAAAGGCGACTAAGTTTACCTCTCTTGGCTAGGTCTACCACCTATATCAACCAGTGGTTCGGCCCAGAGAACATCCTGAAACATTATTGTATGAGAACTGTGTCCTTTCCTGTTTGATCAAGAAACATGCTCTCGATAACTCATACTATTTCAGAACCGTGTCCTTTCCTGGACAGGTTAGGATGAGTAACCGACAGGAATTTCTGATGAATGTTTAAAAAATTATTGTATTGAAAATGTAGAACTAAACGGTCATGGACTTAATTGCCTTCTCAGCTCAAAAGGCCAGTGAAGATCAGCAACACAGGCGATGGCTCAGGCGATGGCTCTGGCCAGTTATTTCGATTGCTGTAGTTGTTCTCCTTATATTTGGCCTGATTTGCTACTTACAGAGGCGAACATTGAAATCAAAAGGTACATTTTCTGAACTTCACTGGGGGATTACTATAATTCTGTGGTAATCAGGAACATTGACTTAGGAAGGATTAAAGTTCTAGATATAATTTCTTGAATTTTGGTTCTCAGGTATTTTGGGTGTCATAAAAGGATTTAGTAGCCGATTAAAGACCATGGTGGGTAAAGGTGAAAGTCTTGAGAGTGGTACTCCTAATCTGCAAACATTTGGTTATGTCACCCTCAAAGAAGCAACTGATGACTTCTCAAGTGAAAATAAGCTTGGACAGGGTGGATTTGGACCTGTTTACAAGGTAAAATATATAGGGCCATACTTAAGCTAATGATTATTATTTTCTGTTTCATTGCAAATCCTATGAAGTATGAACCATGATTGAATGCTAGATTCGGTCCTTTTGCTCTATAACATGTGTTTGTTGTTGTTTAACGCAAACAAGGAAAATAACTCACCCCCAGATTATTTTCTTACTTCTTATGATCAAGAATATGTGTTCCTTCTTGTTTATAGTCTGACTTATACTTGAGAAGGTAAAGGTAATGGGAACTTTTCGACCCAAAAAGAAAAAAAAAATGGTAATGGGAACTCGCTACCCTTACTATGAGAGAACCAATCTTTTCATATGTTAAAATATAGGTATGCCAGCTTTCTCTGTAGCAGCTGCCAGCTGGTTGGTTTATGCTCGCAATTTCAATCATTTAGTTGGAATGAGCCGGTGAGTATATCACATTGAAGTTATATGTCCCCTCTAAAAGCAGAAAGAATCGGCATCACAACACAACACAATAAGCTTGAAATACTTAGAGATGCAGCGTAGGTCTTCTTAATGATGTATGTGAACTTGTAAGTTCATCGTAAAAGGTTGGACATGGATGCAGGGCCTGTTTGGTTCAGCATTCCCAAGGGGCTTTCAGCCCCGAAAGCCCTTTGGGAAAAATTTCAGCTGTTTGGTTCAGCATTTGGAGGTATACTTGGGGGAATGCCAGCATTTGGAATGCTGTGGAATGCTGAAGGGGGGTTTAATGAATTTTTTTTCTTCTGATATTACCCTCTTTGATAATTGATTTTTCCTGTTTTACCCTCAAAAATAACTGTTCATCGTCTTCCTCGTCTTCCTTGTTTCTTCAAGACCGAAGCTCAGCTATCGGAGCTCAACCGGCCGGAGCTGGTCGCCCACGCACCACCGTCGCCACACACCGCCGTCGCCACGCACCACCGTCGCGTGGGTCGTGCGACCCACGCGACGGGCTGGCGGTGCTCGGCCGACCAAATCCGGTCGCCGCGCACCGCCGTCGCGTGGGTCGCGGCCTCGGGCGCGTCGCGCGACCCATGCGACGGGCGGCGGTGCTTAGCCGACCGAGATCCGGTCGCCGCGCACCGCCGTCTCGTGGGTCGCGGCCTCAAGCGGCGTCGCGCGACCCACGCGACGGGCGGCGGTGCTCGGCCGGCTAGATCGGTCGCCACGCACCGCCGGTGCGTGGGTCGCGCGGCCCCGAGCGGCGTCGCCCGAGGCCACGCGACCCACGCAACGGCGGTGCGTGGGTCGCGCGGCCCCTAGGCGGCGTCGCCCGAGGGCGCGCGACCCACAGACGGCGGTTCGTGGGTCGCGCGACCTGTGTGACGCCGCCGCCGAGACCGCGACCCGCGCGACGGCGGTGCATGGGTCGCGCGACCCGCCGCCTCCCACCACCACGCCACCAGCCGCCTCCCCCACCAGCTCCGATTGCCTCCCTGCCTCCCACTCGTTCCCCTCCTCGCGCGTCATCTCCCCCTCCTTTTTCCTTTTCTTTTTTTCCTTTTGTTTTTCACCTCAAAGCTACTTTGCAAAATGCTACACCAAAATAAGAGTTCCCAAACACTTCAGCATTCACCAAATGCCCATTCTTCTAAAGATACTTGGGGAAATGCCATTGCATTTCCCCAAAGTTGAACCAAACGGACCCGCATTCTGCTCAAGTTTTGCTTTTCATTAATATTCCTAGGGGTAATGTGACTCATGTCATAGACAAAACACTGTCTTCCAGCAAAAACAGTGAAAAGTTTTGTTGTGTCTAGCGTGTTCAAGTGGAAGTCAGTTCCCTGTACTGACCATCAGCGTACCTTTTGCTCAGGGAAAGTTGCCCAGAGGACAGTACATTGCAGTGAAGAGACTTTCGAAAACTTCAAACCAAGGGCTCGAGGAGTTCAAGAACGAAGTTATGCTCACTGCCAGACTGCAACATGTCAACCTTGTTCGCCTTCTTGGATTTTGTACTGACAGGGAAGAAAAGATGTTGATCTATGAGTACATGCCAAATAAGAGCTTGGACTTATACCTATTTGGTTAGACATCTTTCATGCTTCTTGCAGTAGTCATTGAGCAAAACCCAAGGTGTTTTTAAGTGACATCTAGTGTGATACTCCAAAACGCTTAAATAGGTCCCCAGTTCTGCTACAATGGCTTAGAGCAGGCAGACCCTTTTAAGCATTTGGAACACACGAAGGTATGCAATGCTCTAATTTTGCTTCTGGTTCTGATAGTCATTAGGTTTTAATGATGCAGATTCAATAAGGAAATATTCGTTGGATTGGGTGAAACGTGTTCATATCATAGAAGGCATCACACAAGGGCTTCTTTATCTCCAAGAATACTCGAATTTCACAATAATTCATCGAGACTTGAAAGCTGGCAATGTTCTGCTAGATGATGAAATGAACCCCAAGATATCAGATTTTGGTCTGGCGAGAATATTTAGGAAGGATGACATTGAGGCAAATACCAACCGAATTGCCGGGACTTAGTAAGCGAGCTAACTAGGCCCTCCTTTTACCTCACAGATATTCTCCTGCTAAAAGTCTGCTGCTTAAACCAATTTCTATTCTTGTATACAGTGGGTATGTTCCCCCAGAATACGTGAGGAAAGGCATATACTCGACGAAGTACGACATCTACAGCTTTGGGGTATTGCTGTTGCAAATCATTAGTGGTAAAAAGAACTCATGTTGCTATGGCCTAAATGAAAATCTGAATCTTCTCGGATTCGTAAGTAGAGATTATTTGAGTCAAAATTTTCCAGGCTCAGCTTTTGGAACATGAATTTTGACTTTGAACCAACTACCATTCTTAATTTCAGGCATATGAGCTGTGGAAAGACGATAGATGCATGGAGTTCATTGACCCGTCTTTGGATGACTCTTCATCATCTTGTAAACTCATGAGATGCATGCAAGTGGCTCTTCTATGCGTGCAAGCGAAGCCTGGGGACAGACCCTCCATGTTGGAAGTCTCTTCAATGCTCAAGAATGAATCTTCAGCTGTGAACTCCCCCAAGAAGCCTGCATTTTCAACTAACAAGGATGAAGATGAAGATCAGGATGGCGAGTGCTTGATCAGGGAAGCAATTCATTCGGTCAATGATGCATCAATTTCTGAATTGTGTCCTCGTTGACTATGCATTGCAGGTGTACAATGCTGAGAATACTAACACCATAGAGAGAATTTTTTGTTAACTTACTTGGTTGCCCTGTAGTTCGTTTGTCCCAGTGGCATTATTTTCCCAATTAATTTTAATAGTTTTAGACGTCTATATATTTTTATCATCTAGAGGCAGTTCAAGTATTTCTTCTTTTGTCTTGTAACCTTTTAAGGGAAAAGTAACCCAAAAAAAAGGTCCTAAACTATGTCGCGACCAATTTTTCGGGTGTGGACCACCTAGGGTTTGGCTAATGGATTGTTAAGCTTAGACTTAACTCGGGCTCTCCCAAGCCCATACCAATTCACGACTTAGGTTCAAATTCTTAACATACAAATGATTTTCAATTAGGAGTCGCCACTAATCTATTTTTGGTGGGTCGATTAGAAACCCAAGTAAAGCAACGGGAGGTTTACTTTACTCCTACGAACCAGAGATTATGAGTACGGGGACTTAGTTACACTATATTTCTCTAATGCCCTTTCGGTACCATTCTTTTATTTAAAAAAATGTTTGGCAAGCAGCTTGAATTGATTTTAAATCTATCTCCCTAACATGTGAGGTGATCATACGGGTGTGCAAACCACCAATTTAACACCCAAGAAAGCAATAAATAAATTGCAGGACTTACCTCATAGCAACGAAAGCATCTGCAATGTTAGATTAGAATTCACATCAAGAATCCTAGATATGATTTCTAATTAACACGCCATCACTCAATTTTTTGTTTTCACTTTTTTTGATGAAAATCATGCAATATGCAATGCAATATTAACTAAATGACCTAATTCTAATGACATGTAATTTCTAATTAAATGGATCTAATAGCAATCTCTAAATGACGTGCATTTCAATGAATCTAATCCTAATGACGTGCATATGACATCTTTCTTCTTTTTTTTTTTTTTCTTTTCTTTTTCCTAAAAGAATGCAATCTATCCTAGAGAATAAAACTAATTTATTCTAAGACATTTTTTTATATTTTCCGTGAAATTCGAAATTAGAAAAATGCAAGGATTATCTAACTAGATTAAGATTCTATTCAATTTGTATTAGGAATTAGGTTAAGCCAAATCCTAATTTAAACTAGAATCTTATCTTAACCAAGTAATCTCTAACCTAAAATGCAATCTATCTAAAAAGATCTATCTAAATAAAATTAAACATGCAATCAACCTAAGATGCAATGACATGCCAAGGATGCCCTAATTTTTATTTTTTATTTTTTTCTTTTTATGAAATTCGAAATTAAAAATTGCCAAATAATTAAACGTGCCATCTAGATTAAAAAATAAAAACTAACATCCTAAATGAATGCATTTTTTGGATTTTTATTTTTTCAAAAATTGAAATAGATCAATTTCCTATTCTAAACATGCAAGTTAACCCTAAAACAAGCAAATAACCTAATCTAACTCAGATTTTTTTTTGGATTTTCTTTTGCGGAAATCAATTCAAACAACACGACAGCAAATCGGGCAAGATATGATTGATATCCATCTAATAAATTGACGAATCGTATCTCGCGCGTGAGATCGGATTGGCCAATTTTTAACAAAATCGCGAATCGTATCTCGAGCGTGAGATCGGATTGGTGATTTTTCCGTGTGATTGTGAGTCGTATTTCGAGCGTGAAATCGGACTGTCAATCATGTGCACGTTGTGAAATTAGGGAACAAATCCCTAATTTAAAAAGACTTTCGGAAACTTTTTATAAGATGCATCATTGGAAGATTTGATTTAAACGCAATATCAACGAATTAAGTAAGAAAATTATCAAATTAAATTTGGATAATATTTTTACCTATTTCGTAGATATCGTCCCCGAATTCGGACTCGTCAAAAGATGGCATTGGTGATGGCTTATGGTGAGCTCGACACGGCGGTTCGATTGGGCATGTCCACGGCTACGTGGCACGCGAGAAGACTGTTGCTGAAGGAGTTTATTGTGCTTGATGGTCTTGGACCACGGTGAACACTAGAAAACCTTTTATTCCAAAGGACAGCACCCGCACCCACAGAATACACTTAAACCTAATCAGACTTTTTACCACTTGTAGTCTCCTTGCTCGCATACGGTCCACGTGCACTCCTCTAGGAAATTTTTACCACTTCATTCATGGATCACACCTGCACGCCAAAAGAAATTTCTTATTTCTTTCTTCTATTTTAACAATAACCTCCAGTGGACATAACGTGCGAGAATTTCTGCCACAACTACAAGCAATCGGAACTTGTCCTAGCGATTGATCGGGTGAACACGGAGGACCTCAGTCACCAACGGCATGAAGGAATTGCTGGGTCAAGCGAGACATTGACGTCGATAGTGTCGATGGGGCTCGCCAAGGCAGAGCCGCGGCAAGTTTGGAGTTAGTCGTGGCTTGGTGATACTCTCCAACGGGTACCGCTCAAGGGGTGCTCAACGGTTCACGGCCAAGGATAATTCACGGGCTGCTGGCTTGTTGTGGATGGAGTTCCGAGCGGTGTCTTGTGGACCCAAGGATGAATGGCAAAGGGGCTGTTTGCCAATATGGCTCGGCTCAAGAATCGGCAAGTGAATCCCATTCGACAACCTGCAAAACAGAAACCCGATGATGCTAGTTCGATGGCTGCTGCTAGTGGCACTTGCGGCGAGAATCGTCATTTGAAGGTTCACGGCTTGGCTGTATAGAGACTCCTCGGCAGCAATTGGTCATCGGCTAGAAGCAATGGCGCGAGATTGCGGAGTTGGAGGAACCCGTGGACTGGGAATTGTGGTGATAGACTCGGCTACGCACCTCCTAATTCTCTCACCTGTTGCCAAGAAGAGAGTTCCTTCTCTTGTTCCTATATTTCATGGTCGGATATTCTCCATTGCGTGGCCCCCTTCGAAGCCTGGTGTTGAATACGATGGTAGGTGGTTGACTTGATTGAGTTGTCTCCTTCCTCTTGGTTCTATCACTTTTCACGAATTATGGCCGTGTGTTTTATTGTGTGGCCCCAAAACCCTATGCGTTTTTTTCTTTTTATGGCCATCGATTAGGGTTTTTAATTTTTAAAAATCAATATCCACGAAGATCTTTTTTCAAACGCAATATTCACTTTTTTGAATGCAATATTTGTTTCATATCTGCCCTATCCAAAAAATTCAATCATATCCCGAAAATTTTCAAATTCTTATTTTTCACGAGATAATCTTCGATCATAAAAAGAAACGGGCTTGGGCCAATTTGCTCGCTTCATGGGCTTAGTCCAGCCTGCCAAATTAAAGCTCAGAACCACTAATTTCAACCCATCTGCCACCGGTCCAATGCACAAAATGTAAATTAAAAACAAATGTACCCTAATTGATATGCCTATGCAATTAATATTTTTTCAAGGATAAAATTAACTCCTAATTTTCTATGCAATAAATAAATGACCAGATCGTCAAAATTTAAGTGTCAACAAACTATTTCATTGGTTCTAATTTTGTCTTAAATCTTTCAATTGGACAAATTTAGTGCTAAACTTTTCACATTGATACTAATTTAGTCCATCGGCTAATTTAAGTGAAAAATCGATGACATGGATGTTGGCCGTTTATGTGGCACATCTCGCGCCGATGAAAACCTTTTAAATAATATTTTAAATTTTTATATATAATTTTTTTCCTTTACTTTTTTCCCCTTCATTTTGCTGGATGGCTTAAATTAGTCTAAAATTGATGACATAGACATTGATCATAACAAGTGCTGATGTAGACACTCTTTATGATTTTTTAATATATTTTGGAATGAGCTGGTAACTCACATGGTTTGATCACATTCCATTAAGAGGCTGATGACACCTAAATTTTGATTAAATATTTAGGATTAAAATTATATAGAAAATTAGGGATCAATTTGGTTCTAGCAAAAAGAATTTTCGCATCACCTAATTATTTATATTATTTACATCTACTAAGTTTTACTTTTAGTTTATTTTCCCTTTATCTTACCTATTTACGGATAAGTAGAATATTAAAAAAAAAAAAAAAAAGAGCTTGGAAAGGGGGGCTTGGGGGCTGGGCTTTCGCCCCAACCCTCATGGGTTTTCTCTTCCTCGCGCACAGATGGACTATAGAGCAGGTTAGGGGTGAGCACGGTCCGGGTTGGGCCGGTCCACCCCTTAACCCTAGGACCAATCCGCGCAGTGCCGGTTCTTAATTTTTGGGACCGAGGATCGACCCTATTGAGCTTGGAACCGAAGACCGGACCGACTCAATGGGTTTGGTTCGGTTTCAGGGTCAATCAGGACCAATCGATAATTTTTTTATTTCATTTTTTGTACTTATTGAAAAAACGATTAAATACCGGATTGACCCAATGGGTTTGATTCAATTTCAAGATTAACTCGAGACTAACCAATAATTTTTTATTTCATTTTTTGTACTCTTTGAAAGGGCAACTGAGGACCGGATTGACTCAATAGGTTCGATAATGAGTGAGGTTAGCTAAGAAAAGCAAGCGGTGAGAGTTGAGTGAGGTGAGGGTCGAGTGGGGTGAGCATTGAATAGAGTGAGCATCGAGTGTCGAGTGGGGAGCAACAAGCTAAGCGACCAATGAGTGGCGAGCGGCACGAGTAACCCAAAGCGAGCGAGACGAGTGTCGAGTGGTGAGTAGAGAAGTTGTTTTATTCGATTTTGGCAAATTGAAGACTAAGAGGACAAATAAGACAAAAGAGAATGATGGCAAATTGAAGACTAAGATGACAAATAAGACAGAAGAGAACGACGACTAGAGGAGCATGCCGTAAGGAGCTGTTTATGCCATTTTGGATGCCGTGAGAACTTCTTACAAAAACATTTTCCTTCTTCGTAAATTATGACTATTGATGCTGTAAAAGACATTACAAATCTAAGTTATTATAGAATAATGTAAAATTACTTGAACTCTTCACTAAATAGCTGTTTAATGTTGTTGACACCATTTATTTTAAGGTGTTTTTCTAAATAAAAAAATTATAAATATATATATATATATAGTTAGGGTTGGTCCGAGTTGGACCGACCCTAAACTCTCAGGACTGAGGAGCAACCCTCATAGTACTAGTTCAGGAATCCTAAGACCAAGGACTGACCCAGTTATTTGGGAACCGGACCGGGACTTGAGCCGGTCCAAGGTTGATCTAGGTTGACCCTGAACCGATGCTCACCTTAGAGCATGCGTCTTCAATGCAACCAAGTTGAGGAGCAGAGAGCAGAGCAAACCTGTTCTGCGAGTGGACGGCGAGGGGTGCCGGCTCAGCCACACCAGGGCTGGTCGGCGTGCCAAGGACCGGTGGTGAAGCCTCCGTCAATCGGCCTCCTCGACCTATAAATAGGACGTCTATGAGCCCAGTTGAGGGCAGATCGGAGGAGAGAGAAAAATTGAGAGAGTAGGGGAGTTTCGAGAAAGTGAGATCTGCGAGAGAGAGATCTGAGCGAGCGAGTAGAAAATAGAGTTTGAGGGTTGGTGAGTGCTCTCTGGTGACATACGGTGGGTGGTGTTTCGCTTCTCTTCTTTCTTTATTTGTCCTAACTCGGGGTCGGTTGCCCAAGGATTTCAGCTCGAAGGTGCACGAGGCAAACGGACATAGACCGATCCTCGAGCTCGTCCTCCCTTTGACGTTGCGAGCCGAGTAAGGACTCTCGACCGACTGCCCTGGTTTTGCACACATGCCCTATTTCGGGCTCGCCGGATGGGGCTACCGTTGTCCGGTTCTTTGTTGCTATTAGGTCCCCGTTTATCCTTTGTTGTCCATCTCGGTCCTCGCCTAATGTACCGGTTGAGCTTCTGTCTGTTCCTCCGCCGATGCATGCCATGTGCTCGATGGATTGCTTAAGCTAGATGCACGTTCGGGTCCTTTGTTTATGGTCGAGGTTTGCTGCGTTTTGTTCATGCCTGCATTGAAGTCGAGTCTTGCTTATTCACTGTATGCTTATTTTGGCGTGAGTATGAGTTTCGGGCGGGCTTATAACGGCCTCTTAAGGCACGTCCTCCGTATGTTCGACGAAATATCTAACTGGAAGGCCTGCTTTCGTTCTTAGTCCTTCGCCCACTTTTGGTGTTCATGGTTTGTCAAATGCTTTTTGATAGATTCCCGTTGCTGTCCTTCGCTTTGTATGTTTTAGTTTGGTCGTGTTTTTGTGCATCCTGTTTCCGCAAGTGACCCGCAAGTGACCGATGTTTGGCTGGTAAGGAGGAAAGGTGGTGGTAGATGCGGCCACGTATGGTAGCTAGACATGTCTTGTATTGATGCTTAAGTATTTTTAAAACCAAACATGGTTTCCTATAAGGTGCGAATCAGCAAAGCATTCTCGGTTCATGGGGAGAAGGAAACCAGCACTTCCGTCGGAAATGCTAATATGAAATGGAGGTAGGAAGAAAGAAAAGAAAATTGAAGTAGGTAAGATGCAGACGATAACATTTTTTTTTGGAATTTTTTTATTATTTAGAAATAGTTTTTTTATATTTCTTTTCTCCAAAATAATTTTTGAGTAAATACAAACGCATTTGAATGTTGCTAATCACCGATGCTCGTTGCATTGTCGTTGCCACTAACCGACCATGTGACAGTCTGAATTTTCAGAATTTGTTTTCGATTAAATAAATAGGGCCTTTCGACGACGCGCCGATAGTGCTATTCTCTGAACTAATCACTCACGAGATAACTAGACTATCTGGGGAAGCAATTAAGGAATCTAAATGAAATTGGACTTGAGAATTCGATCAGGAATCAACTTCTCGACCGTGTTGATCTGCAAGGGTCATTACGGCATTGTCGAAATCGATCAGAGACCGAAGATAGGTCGATTTGACTGAGATATGTGATCAAAGTGTGGGTGATTCCACCTGATTGCAAAATACTCATTAATTGGCACTAGACTGATTTTTCTATCGTTTTGGTACCCGGTATTTGTATTTGAAACTTCGAGATTTTCACGACATCCGAGAGTCGCCAATGAGTTGAAAATGTACATTGTGACTTGAGATAAATCGATCATGGGTCAATTGCACCAAAAAATTCCTAAAAGTTACCCAGTAAACTAGGTCACACTAAAAGCGCGCCGGATTGAAATTAATCGTGGATTTGAACCTGAGTTTAGAAATTGAAAGTTTTGTCATGTCACGATTTATTTTAGGAACGTCTATTCATCATTCGAAGAATCTTCGGAGATTTCGGGATTTTTACGGAAAATCGTTTTGGACGTGCGGAAAAATAACAGAAATTCGGATGGGCTCAATTGAAGGAAATTTGGACTTCCAAGCCGAGCCTTTGGGTGATGGGGACTTGCAGAAAATTGTATGAGATCTTTCTTTATTGAGATTGGACCTCAATTTGGGGAATTGAGTGATGAAATTAAACCTAAAGTTGTGAAATTCGATGTTGGACAAGGGACTGGAAATTTTGCATCAAAATGTGATTAATTGGTGGATTTATTTGTCTAGAAAGAATAAGGGACCAAGGGATAGATATGGGTGCCTTTGGGGGACAAACATTTAATTGGATGGATAGACTTATTGACTTTTGTCCCTTTTATCTTCAAAACTCCCTCGACACGCCCATCCATCGACCCCTCCTACTCACGTTTTCTACCTTGCTTTTCATTTCCCTTGAATTTCCTTCGAAGCTGCCCTGCGTTTGTCTCCAATTCGTTGCTCAGCATCCATCGAAACTCCTTCAATTCTTCCCTGTAGCACTCACCGATTGTTGCAACTTCATCATCATCGTTTCTTCCCCAGCCGCTGACACGTTTGGGTCAACAAACCAGAAGAAATCCCCTAGCGTTGACCCCTTTTCAACGCTCTCTCTCCCCTGCTTCGTTCGAGTTCCTCACGCAAGCTGCCACTCCATTGAAGGCCTTCCATCTTGCTGCCGTGCATCCTTCACCCATCCACCGAGTCAAACCCTCCCTCTTCATTTCATTTTGTTGATCGAAGAAGCCCCAGGATTCCATTGAGCTGCCTCCACGCGTTGTCTTCTCCAGCAGCTCACGCCGTCTACCTCCTCCCCAATCGAAGGCCAGCTGCTTCGATCTTGCCGCGCCAGCCCACAAAGCGTTCTGCTCAACCCAACGTCTTCGTCTGTTCCTCATGCCAGCAACCCACGAGAAATTTAGCCCACATGAGTTTCTTGAGCCTGCAAGTTTGGCCACAATTCGGCCCAAGAATCCAGCCAGAATCAGCCCACTTGAAGCCCATCAAAGTCCATCAGCAGCCCACAAGTGCAGCAGCCCAGTTTTTGAAGCCCACTTCAGCTTTGTCCATTTAAGTTGCAGCCCATTTTCAGTCTTGAAGTCAGCCCAAGAAGCAAGCGCAGTCCAGTTTCAATCTTCAGCGGTTCAGCCCATCTTGGGCCCACGAAGCAAACCTAGCCCGCAGCCAAGCTCAAGCTCGAAGTCAAGTCCAGCTTTTGCTGTGGGGTTGCAAGGCTTTTAGGTTCGGTCCGAGTGTCCGTCGATGTCGCCGAAAATTCGGATTTCGGCCGCCGTCGCGCCGTCGTCACGGTGAACCGATTTCCGCAATAAACCGGTGAGTTTATGCACTAAACTCTTCTTAGTAGGCTAATGACGTTTAGGGGTTTTTAGTTTAATTTAATTAGGAATTAGGTGGTTAGTTAGATTAATTTAGTGATTTAATTATGCAATTATGCATGTTAGGTGGTTAGATTAGATTAAGTGAGGCTTAGACAAATTGTGCTATTTATCTAGAAGGGTTCGAGAATTTTCCAGGCCTGTATCACTATTTAATTTAGTGATTTTGATCTAGGTTGGTGTTTTTAGAATTTAAATTGAATTATTTAATAATTTTAGAAATTAATTAATTATTAATTATTTTTTTGGAAATTAAGCCGAGATAGCCGGTAACCGGAATTTCGTGCTGATTGCAATGGTGTGGTTAATTTCTACAATTGATTGTTGAATTGTGCAATTTGAATTTAAGTTACAATTTTGGGAATTTATCCCAAAATTGTATAATTTCAATAATTAATTATAAATTACCGGGCGTCGGTTTACAACGCCAAAAATGTTTTCAAACTTTGTATAAATAGTGGGATTTTCTAAAGTAAATATATAATATTTTTGGCTCAGGTCGACTGTGTACCCACACGCGATTATTTTTATTGGATACATTTTAATATGGTGGAATTAGGCCAAGTTGGGTATTTAATAAAGGAATCGATGTGCAAAGCACAAGATCCTTGGCCAATAGTAATGTATTGTGGTTCAGCTTCGGGGAGCATTAACACCATTATAGATCTCTAGCAGCTTCGGTGAGCAATAATACTTTAGCAGCTTCGGTGAGCACTATAGATGTTAGCTTCGGCAAGCAATAGTAATTTAGCAGCTTCGGTGAGCACATGTTATCTAGCAGCTTCGGCGAGCAATAGTTGATCTAGCAGCTTCGGTGAGTAAATTTTAGACATCGACTTTAGGGAGCAATGATATATGAATATATCTATTTCAACTTAGGTGAGTAGTGTTCGAATCGACAGAATTTATAGATGGCATCAATGACATGGAGTCGAATGAATCGACTGATTGATGGTTGATTTGAATTGAATTAAATTGAACTATTTAATCAAGTATTGGAACTATATTGATGTGCAGGAAGGATCTGAGGCAAATGTAAGCCCTCTGACTCATGTTTGTGCTTAGGTAGCCCTTGGGGCGTATTACCCTCTAATCGGAGTTTAGAGCGTGAACTCGCTGAGATTTATATCTCACTCCGTCGTGGGCTTAAATTTTCAGGGTCGTCGAGTGGAGGACCTGGAGCCGAGAGGAGGTGATCTGAAGTGTAGGTCGGTTAGGACCGCTTCTTTTTGGAAAGTTAGTTTTTGTAGTCTTTTGGTCATAGACCTTGTACATGACTCTATGTTAATATAAAAGCATGTTTGTTTGTGAATCTGTTGTCATGCTTTTCTATCCCAAGATAATTACTGTCAGGGGATTTATTTTCGCTTCCGCATGTGCAATAAAAAGAAAGGGTCAGCGACTCGTCTTGGGAAGTCGCAAAAATTTTTATCGACCAGAGAGGGATGGGCATGCGCTTGAGGATTGGGGCGTGATAGATCGTGCTCGTGCTAGCAATGGTTGGGCGGTTGGGTGATCGTCGGTGCTCAATTGACGGTCACTAGCTGGCGGATGGTAAGTGACAAGACAAGGAAGAAGAAAAGAAAATGAGAAACTAAAAAAATAAATTATTTTTAGAAATTATTCTCGGGAATAATAATTAACTTTACCACCCGTGGTGGTGGCGTAGTTGGTTGAGCATAGGTTCCTTTTGGGAGAGGTGTTGAGTTCGACTCGCGGCGTCGTCAAGTGACTTACCCAGGGCAGCAAGGGTGGTGGTGACTCTATTGCTCCTCCAGGGTTTACTCCACCGCGAAGTGGCGCACGGAGGTTCCTTGGGTACCAAAAAAAATAATAATAATTAACTTTTTTTTTTTTGCTTCTTATTTGTGTTCCAAATTTATTTCTTGGGAAATAGAAAAATTAATTAACGTTATCAAATAATTTTTTTTTCTGTTTCAAAAGAACAAAAGAACGGAAGAATAGAGGAACAAAAACGTTTTCATGCACTAATTAATTTAGTAGGGGCTTTAGGCCTAATTCGGCTAGGTTTAGAAAATTCGGGCTCAATTCTGGTTATAATGACTAATGAGGCTATTTAGACCCATATTTTTCACTTATGAGTCGTATATGGGTCATGAAGAGATAATGGCCCAGCTAAAATGGGTTAAAGTGTTTTAACTTGAATTCTATATGGGTCGAAAATGGGTCACGCGTTTTGACCCATTTTCGACCCATTTTCAAAACCTAAAAAGTTAAAAGTTAAAAAAACATCAACGACGCTCACAGCTGCACTTCGGCTTCGTCGACCCATTTTGGACCCACCTCCGCCGCTCGCCTCCTCCGCTCGCCGCCGCAGCTCGCCTCGACGGAGCTCGGGTGAGCCGCGAGCTCGCCGGCCTTGGCGAGCTCGGGCTCGCTGGATGCAGCGAGCCGCGAGCTCGCCGGCCGCGACGGAGCTCGGGCTCGCCTGGATCGAGCGAGCCGCGAGCTCGCCGGCCATGGGCGAGCTCGGGCTGCCCGGGATCTGGCGAGCCGCGAGCTCGCCGGCCGCGACGGCTTCGGGCTCGCCCGGGATCGAGCGAGCCGCGAGCTCGCCGGCCATGGTCGAGCTCGGGGTCGCCCGGATCTGGCGAGCCGCGAGCTCGCCGGCCGCGACGGAGCTCGGGCTCGCCCGGATCGGCCAAGCCCCGAGCTCACCCGGCGACGGACGGAGCTCGGCGGCTCGAGCTCACCGGACGGGCGGAGCCTTGATCTCGCCCGGACCGCGGCTTGGCCGGTCACCGTCGACGGAGCAACAATGGAGAAGAAGGAGGAGGAAAAAGAAAGAAAAGAGAAAAGAAGAAAAGAAGAAAATAAAATAAATAATAATAATAATTTCAAAAAAAAATTAAATAATAAAAAATTCGATTTTTTTTAATGATATTTGGTAGATAGATATTCATACCGGAGAAGTATTTTTTAAATAAAGCTCGATGCTGTTTAGATTGATAAATAAAAATTCAAAACATTATAATGTAATTTTTAACTTGGCGAACTAAAATGAATCAACCAAAATTAAAAACAATTACAATTAAGGAGCTATGCATTCTTGCATTCAAGAAGATTTGTTTTAAACAAATATTATTTTCATGTCAATTATTAGCTCATCAAACTTTTTCTTATTAAGAGTTCTTCAAAAGTATTTTAATTTAAAGGTTTTTCACATTTTTTTATTTTATTTACCTTTTAAATTTGGTGTGAAGTTTTTATTTAAGTAACTAATGTGTTTCGATAATATGGGTCGGGTATGGGTCGGGTCGGTATGGGTCATATGATTTACACTAGAATATGGGTCAGGGTTAAATGGGTCAAATATGGGTCGACTCATTTTCGACCCGACCCATACCCACCCGACCCACCCATTTGCCACCCATAATTTTTACATTCCTGGGCTGATCAGAGGAGGATTTTAGCGTTGGGCCTAATATTAAAAATATATTTAAAAGATATAAAGAACCTACTTTTAGATATATGTTTAAAAGATATAAAAATAAAAAAATAATTTATATTTTCCAAAAATCTGATAATGCTTAAAGGATAGTTTTTGAGTTAGCTTTCTTCAAAATTACATAAAAAAATCCCCTAAAAAGAAAATCAAATCACACGGTTTAAATAAGATTAGTTGTCGGTTGGGTATTAGTTGATTAATTGTAATCAAGTTTCGATTCTAGTTTTTCTGATTGTGCAAAAGTAAAATATTTCTTTTAATATTTTACAATTATTTCTAATTAATCTAACCCCATATTTGACTAGTGACGACTTTCAAATGAAAATGACATGTAGGTAAACTATTTGGACTATAAGTTACAAATTAGTGGGCTTGAGAAAGCCCAGACTAAGCTTAGACTTAGCGCTAACCATTAATCTTTATTCTCGTGGTAGGGTGTTTTCTGAGGAGGTTGCGATAAAGACCTTCAAAGGATAAAGTCAACATACGATTTGCCTAATTATGTAAACATTAGATAATGGATTAGATGAGTTGAGCCATCGACTCTAAGAGAATACCACATTTAGCCCAAGCAAGTATTTTATGTGGCTAGTGCATATACTTCTTAAAATTGAAGCAAGATTCGTAAGATTTGGAGAACCCGGGATCCATCATTTTCAATAGTCCAAACTGAATTTGGGATATGAAGGTTCGAACCATCACTACTTTGAAATTTATGAATAAAATTGATGTGATAATCTTGACAAGGAAAATATAATGAAAGGAAGTGCCGATGAAGAATTCTCAAAACTTTGTCAGATCATCTATATTAAATGTTTCGATCTTACATAAATGCTAGTGACATTAGGAATGCCTTGGAGACCAAATTACAACGTTGACAAATAAGGTACGAATAGAATTACTACTTTGAAATATTTTGGATTTGTCATGATTAATGGAAAATTTGTCTCTAAACAAGTAGATGAACTTCAAATATATATAGTCATACTTAAAGACCTTATGATTGAAGTTTATGAGACTCCTCAAATTGTTGCAATTATTTCAAAATTCCCTTAAACTTGTAACGACGATTGAAATGAACTTCTTCACACGATTGAGAACCTGATCGTGGATAATGTGATAAACACATTCAAATTGAGGAAAGTTCTTAGGATCACGAGGATAGTTGTGTGAAAGAAGTTGTAAATAAGGGGCATTCTATTGAGGATGATAACATGAGTTGAGACAAAGAAAGCATCGAAACAATGTCATTAGAAAATATGATTTGGCGGTATCATCATTTGCATTTAAGTATAACAATGCTTATAAGTGTATTTACTCAAAATTTAAGCAAAGAGTATGGAGTTTATAATTTGCTTATATGTAGACATATTCTAATTGCGAATACAAGTATGCTTGGCATAAATGAAACTAAAAGGTATCCATCTTCTCAGTTTGAAATAAAAGATTTGAGAGAAATGGATACAATTTTATGTATCGAAGTGTTTAAACATAGTGAGGGTTATGTTTTAAGTCAGTGCCACTATGAAGGGAAAATCATTCAAAGATATCGTTGTTTGAGAATTAAAGATTCAAATATATCATGATATATCGATTAAATTGATGGAAAATACTGGACAACATTTTGCACAATTAGATATGCCAATGCAATTGGAAGTAGGGTGTATGTTATGTATTGCACTAGAACGGTGCGTTGAAAGGGTGCATTGAACGGATATAGCTTTTATTGTATAAATTGTCCAGATTTGCTTATAATCCTAGTACAACGCATTGAAAGGATATAGGTAGAATTTTTGGTTATTTAAAAAGAATGCATTATGGTATATTTTATGAAAGACAACCAGTAGTATTAGAAGGATATTCAGATGCTAGTTGGATAATTAGCACAATTGATAATAATTTAACATATGAATGGGTTTTCGAGTGTGCAAATGGTGTAGTCTCTTGAGCATCAAAGAAGCAAACATGTATAGCCCATTCAATGATGGAATATGAATTTATATCACTATCGATGGCTGGTAAAGAGGCTGAATGGCTACGGAATTTGTTATTGGATATAGAGTTGTGGTCACAATCAATTGCAATCATATATTTACATTGTGATAGTGAGGCAATTATGTCTAGGGCATACAATAAAATATACAATGAAAAATCTAGACATATTAGTTTGTGATGTGAGTATGTTCAACAATTAATTATTGATAGAGTTATTTTATCAATTTATGTTCGAACAATTGATAATTTGGTTGATCCATGCACTAAGAGATTCTTAAGAGGTTTAATAAGTAGTATTGCCAAGGCAATGGGTTTTAGATCAATTGATAATAGTCAAGTATAGTGGAAACCCAACTTTATAAATTTTAACAAAATTATTAAAGTTAAATGAGTGACAACAAGCTATTATAGCTTGACGGTAATCAGGGACACAAGGTTAGTACTCATAAAAAGTTAGGAGGATGAGTGTAAGAAAACACTCTTAATGAAGTTTGGGTTTTAGCAAGGCTATGTTAAGGTAACAAATTAAACGAACTTATATGAACATGATAAATGATGCCACTTTGAACAAAAGTCGAATGGACTTTCGTAGATGTTCATAAATCTAAGAGGGAGCACAAGGCCATGAAAGTGTTTATGCATAAGAAATTTCTAACCAAATATGAATAAATTAATATGTGTGATAATTTGATTAATAAGTAGAATCATGGTTCAAAATTTTATCTACCACTAATTTCGTTATTGAAATTATTTACACCAATCGAAGGATCAAATCTTAACATATACTTGTATGTATGAATTTATACAAATTAGTGTAAATAACAAACTAAGTGGGGGATTATTGAAATAGTTTATTATCAAAAGAGATATGTCTCTTGATCAAGAGAATACGTGACTCTTGATTAAGAGAAGATGTAACTATTGATAAAAAAAAAAAAACGTGACTCTTGATTATGAAATGAGATGACTCTTCGTTTGAAAAGGAGGTTATCCTTACTTATGAAAGAAAATTATTCTTAAAATGAAGAGTGATGATAATTGAGGATAAAATACCTATTCTTAAGAGATATGTTGATCGATCATATATGAATATTAATAAATTCTCATATTATTTATAAGAACCACAATTGTTCATTAATGCTTCTTTTTCAGAATTGTCTT